>CM037881.1:92684795-93307081 GCA_021292165.1 Shinisaurus crocodilurus | reverse complement strand
ACCACGCTGGTAAAAAGAAACCCACACACTGTGGTTTGTGCTATCTGGTGAGGCTGATAGTCTGCAAGGTGCTGGGAAAGGCCCAAAGGGAACTAACCTATGGCAGAGGGTGGGAGGCAGCGACGTGTAACTATCCAGTGGAAGACAGTAAGTTTCCTGGTAATGGGATCATAGTGAGGTTGTGCAGGAGCTGGGTTGTGATGAAGATGTTACTCCGAGAATCCTGATAATTCCAAGCAGGCCTAATGGCTTCCAGAGCCCTGCCCTTCAGGTGAAGTGGAAACTAGGAACTTAAACAGGGTTGTGGAGCCACGTGCCACTGCTGCAGCCCTGTGTACACTCAAGTTGTGCCTTTTGCCTTCCTCTAGTAGAGCGAATAGGATAGTTGGCGGTTTGACTCACATGCTGCACTCAAAAGATCTGAACAGCTGCCAGCCCCAAAGTCAGTGTGGCAATCAGTCCTCATTCTCTGCAGAGGGTTCTCAGGGAATTGGTACGGACATCAAAGAAATGAGGCAGCAGGGCTGGACCTTCTGCTGGGAAAACTTTAAATAGGTGACATTTATAATAATAGACTTCTGTTCCCAGTTTTAGATACGACTCACACTTTAAAGATCTTAGGCTACAAAAATAAAAGCAACTATGCATGGATAGAGGGATGGAAAAACAACATAAAACATGGATTCTTTTGTCAGGATTCTGTCCGACCCAGATCCTGGGGAGATCTCCTCTGAGGAAGAGGTGTGGGACCCCATGGAGAACCCCAGTATAACAGAGGACCTGGAAGAATCCACTACAGTCCTAAGGAAGTTTGAAGTGCCTCATCTCAGGGATGACTCACCTGGGCCTCTCTGACCACATCCAGAGCCCTGCCTCAGTCCCTCATTCTCTCCTTTCTCCCAGCAAACTGTTAGAGGATGTGGAAAGGAGTTGGTCCTATACTGGTTAGGACAAAGCAGAGTTTTCCCCCTTATGCACAGCCTGGTTCTTGAAACTGGTTATCACCATGTGGTGGTTAAACCCTTGCTAAAAGGCTCTTAAAAGGAAACGGATTGTCCATACAAGGTTTAAAACTAATAAAGACATTTATTAGTTTTACTTACAGTCCATTTATTCATATATGCAGGATGCATATAGGCAGATTAGAGTCTTGGGTGTTAAGAGTCTGCTTCATTGGAGATCACTGGCTGGATGCCAGCTCAGGCCATGTGTCCATCAGGTTGGAGAGGTAGAGAGAGAGAGCACTGGCCACAGAGAGGCCCGAAGTAGGGAGGAGGGGTTACAAAACATGCACCCTGGGGATTGTTCAATTAACCCTTTCCTCCCACTGTACCTAGTGGTTACATTGCCTCATTGATTTAAGCAGGCAACATTACAATTTCCATCACAAACCTCAAGAGCAAAGGCAGCAGCAGACCCAGTAGGAAGCCCAGAATTGACGTATGGGTGCTCAATTGGCTGCCAAGAGGCTTTATTGCCAGGGGCCTCTTCAAGAGGTAGGGCCTATTTGGGAGGAAGGAGAAGTCAGAGAAGATCCAGCTGTAAAGAATGATCCAGCAGATGACCAGGAAGGTGAGGTTGTATTGTAAGAGGTTGGAGGTAAGGTAGTGAAGTTGTAAGCCTCTCAGTCACTTCTGGATCCTTGCTGGTTAACTGCTCCCTATTGAGCTACAGCTCCTGATCATGGACATCTTTTAGGAGCATTTTCCAACATGAAATAAATGTAGGGGATAGGGCCAAGATTAAGAATATACTGGACACTAGTACATTTTTCAGAAGGAGGTATTGCACTCATGTCCTGCTTGTTGGCTTCCCATCAGCATCTGGTCAGCCACTGTGGGAACAGCATGTTGGATTAGATGGGCCTTTGATCTGATCTTGCAGGGCTCTTCTTATGTGCTTATTGCTTCACTACAATAACTGCATTTGGGGTAAATGCAATGGAGGAAGCTATGATAAATGACTGTGGCTAAAGCTAGCATGATCTAATGAATGGCCAATCTCCCCTCCTGGTTTTACTGTAAGATGGGGGGGGGGGGAGAAGGTAGGCTTTAGTCTTGTGAAGCCCACTTTTGTTGTTAAAATTCCTGAGATTCATTGATTCGTGTGAAATTTACAAGGCAAGTATGCATATACTCAGTATTTTCTGAACAGTTAAAGCATAAATAAGTGATCTGGAGCCTGAGCTCTTACTTAAGAACACAAGAAGCGCCTTACTGGGTCATAATAAAGTCTATCCAGTCCTTTCTTTGCAAGGATCCTGGCACTAGATGGCTGATCAGAAACTGGCTGCTGGTTCATTGGGAGACTGTAGTCTGCCTTCTGCCTACACTGGCTAATGAACAGCTACACACGTGCTGGAAGAGATTCTGCTCCTCAAATCAGCGCAATCATAATAGCAACAATCTGTATTAGCCTTCTCCAACCAATGACCATGCTGGCTGGGTCATTGATGGGGGTTGTGATCCAATACATCTGGAGGGCACCAAGTTGGGGAAAGCTGATCTATATAGTTGTGTTAGCGTGACAGCACCTTCAACGTACATAGTCTTTTACGTAGTAACCAAAAAGAAAAAAGAAAAATGACTGTCCCAAGGAGCTAAATCTAAAGTTACCGTAGATTGGGGCAAGGGAGAGGAGGGAATAACAAATGAAGGGGAAGGATGGAAGAGTCAAGGATATTAACTGATTACCCTCCCTCACAGGCAACATGTTGTGAGGATAAAAGGGGGGGGAGTATGCCACCCTGAGCTCTTTGGAGGACAAAATGTCATAAATAAAAATACATTTTAAAAAAGAGAACGGAATATGAGCATAGCTGTTTTTGCACAGCATCATCGTCACAGTGTTGCTGACACTGAAGGGCCAAGGACCGATTCTGTACTGGTAGTAGAGTGGGGGGGGGGTCAGTTCCCCAGCATCCGGTTCCCATCTCCCATGGAGAGATGTACATCTTGGTTGATTCTATTTAGAGCAGAAATGAATAATGCTTTTAAAATACATTGATGAAATTTGAACAGCTATTTACTTGAATGAATATTCACATTCACACCAATGGAACCAATGCAATTTGTTCAATTTCAGATTTGCTTTGAACATTTGCCATGCTCTACTCATGCATTTTTCTTTACAATTAGGTTGATGATTTGAAAAAACAACAATGGCTTTGCTTAAGGGACACACACACTCATTTTCATACAATTAGAACAGCATCAAAGCTCCCCTCATGTTTATTTTAGTGTTGGTGTTTTTTTTTTTAAAGCAAACGCTCTTGAAATGCTTCAGGCTTTTGTCATGGCATCTGGATGAAAGAAGAAAATAAATACCGTAGTTCTTGTAGGAAATCATGACTAATGCCAAAAACATCCCAATTACAATCTCTTGCCCAAATTCTGTCTTCATTTACTTATTGATGCTTTTGTGTTTCTGATGATGGTGACTAAAATCTGCTTAGCAATGCCAGATAATATAGCTAGCTGGATGGATTTATTCTGAAGATCAGCAACATATTTTTTTGATAAATAACAAAGGTGTCAGAGAAGAATCATACACATTTTGAAGGTGTTAATTGCTCATTGTCTATCATTCCCCTTTTCATGCTTCTTTTCCTCCCCTGTGAATGTGCATCTTTGCAAATATATACAGGCATGAAGAGACAAACACTGCCTAATCCTAATCATCTTTCTGGCCAAATGATTGAGGTGGGCTCAACCTGAGTTTAAAAAATCAGCCAAGACAATTCAAATCTGGCCAAGAGTGGCCCTTATGCTATTGGCGCAATGAAAGGAAACAATTACCTTACCACAAGCCTGCAGGCAGGGACTGTCTTGTTAACTGATTATATGTAGTTGTAAACCGCCCAGAGAGCTTCGGCTATTGGGGTGGTATAGAAATGGAAATAATAATAATAATAATAATAATAATAATAATAATAATAATAATAATATTTCAACTGTGTAGGCTGAATATTTTATTTATTTAGTTATTCATTTATTTTACAGCATTTATATCCCACTCCTATCTAAACAGATTCTGGAGCAGTGAACAATAAAAAGATATAAACAGATAAAAAGAATAGAATATGTTAAAACAGAATCAATAAAAACCGTGGTTGGTCAGTCAAAGAAGGCTTTCTGAAATAAAGATGATTTCAGGAGGCACCAAAAACAATACAATGTTGGTGCCTGCCTGACCTCCAGCGGCAGGGAGTTCCAGACAGAGAAATGGAGCCAGTACACTGAAGGCTCTTCTCTGGGTGGAGTCCAATTGGGCTATAGGTGCATGTGGAACCACCAGGAGCATGCCATCCAATGACCTCGGTGACCAGGTAGGTTGGTAAGGGAGAAGGCGCCTTCTCATATATCCTGGTCCCAAGTTGTTTAGGCCTTTATACACTAGTACCAAAACCTTAAACCTGGCCTGGTAGTGAATAGGCAGCCAGTGCAGTTCCCTCAGGAAAGGAGCTGCGTGCTGAAAAGGGGCAGCTTCTAACAACAGCCGAACTGCTGCATTCTGCACTAGCTCCATCTTCTGGACCAACCCTCTGTGTGCAGCCCCACATAGAATGCATTGCAGTAACCCAGTCTTGAGGTTACTAGTGCCTGTACCACTGTGGACAAGCTATCCCTGTCCAGGAGAGGGTGTAGCTGGTGGAACAGTCAAAGCTGGTAAAAGACACTCCGAGCCGCCGCAGTCACTTGGGACTCCAGCGACAATGATGGATCTAGGAGTACCCCCAGACTACGAACCTGATCTTTCAAAGGGAGTGCAACCCCATCCAGAACAGGCAATGAGCCTATCTCCCAGACTCGGGAAGATAGGCTCATTGCCCACAGGGCTTCTGTCTTGCCAGGATTCAGCTTCAGTTTATTGGCCCTCATCCAGCCCATCGCTAAGTCTAGACACTGATCCAGGACTTGCACAGCCTCACCTGATTCAGATGTCACAGGGAGACAGAGCTGTGTGTCATCAGCTTGCTGATGGCATTTGCCTCCAAATCCCCTAATGACCATTCCCAGCAGCTTCGTATAGATGTTAAACAACACTGGGGTCAAGATGGTACCCTGCAGAACCACATAGCTCAATTGCCAAGGGGCCAAGGAATAGTCCCCCAATGTTACTCTCTGAAATTGACCCTGCAGGTAAGACTGAAAACTCTGTAACACAGTGCCTCCAATGCTCAGCCCACGGAGTCGATGAATACTATGTTTGATGGTATCAAAAGCCGATGAGAGATTGAGAGAATTAACAGGGTCACACTCCCCATGTCCCTCTCTGTGGAAAGGAAATAGAATCTACTGTTCCCACCCCCAGCTTCCACATGTTGCTGTGTCTGTGTGCACAGATCCTATGCATGTACAAGTCATATGTCAAGGGAACTGCAGGCCTGGGGGCCAAATGTGGCCCACCTGGAATCCCAATCTGGTCCTCCATCCCCTAGATGACTGTGCCCCCTTCCCATGGCCCCACCCTCTTCCTCTGACTGCCAATCATTTGGTGGCTTCCTGGCTTTTATGCAGTTTTCTCCCCATTTGAAAAACTAGAAATGCCTCTCCTAAGGCTTGGTTACTTTCCTTCTAGAAGAGGGGAATAAAACAAAAAGTGAGTAGCTCAGAATATAAAACAGAACACAACGCCACTGTTAATAGTCAAGATGTTTGGTTTCTTTTTAAAACCAAATTCTTTAAAAGGTCTGGGTGAATGAAAAGGGCTTCACCTGGCACTGAGAAGGTCATAAAGAGGGTGACAGGTGATTCTTGCTGTGGAGGCTAGCTATTCCACAGCTGGGGTGCCACCACCAAGAAGGTCTTCTCCCTATTAGCCACCCACTTCACCTAAGGTTTAGGTATGTATATTAATTGTGGTGGAGGGATATCCGTACTGTTCCTGCTTAGCCTCAGTAGCATACAATGGACAAAGGGACTACCGCTCCCCCTGCAGAGATGAAATACTCATACTGAAGCTCTGATCCAATCAGATTTTAACAATTTCAAAACCTGATGGGAATGAGGCTTAGGTAGCGTTGCTCTCTCTCCCAGAGGGGGAAAACTGCAGTTCCTCATTTGCCTAGTGTCTACCATGGATTGCCTTTCCACATATTACACAGTAAGAAATCTAAGTTTGCCACTTGGAGGGAATAATCCTATGGCCCCTAGACATTGTCTGGGAGACCATAGGATAGTTCGGATTCCTAGCTCTGAGGCCAGAGAAAGCTCTCCAACCTCGGAGCTGGGAATAGGACCTCTGATCTGCCTCCCCTGCCCCCTCGCAGCCAGCCCAGAAAGAATGGTGCTGGCCGCTTCCCATGGTCAGAAAAGTAACCTTGGAGAGGGGCTAAAGGGGGTATTTTGTGGGGAGGGGAGGGGAGGTGGCTGGAGGGGCCAGGATATGAGGTATCCTGCAGCCGCTCCAGCCTGCTTCCCTCCCCCTCTGAGACACCATTGCTAGATGCCGAAAACGGCTGTCTAGCGAAAGTGCAGAGCGGGAAGAGTGGGGAGGTGAAGATCGCACCCCCCACTCCTCCCGTTCTGCATTGGATGAGTTTGGAGGCTCACACTCATTTCGAAAGGATTGCACCCTGAGTATACGGTACTTACCAGAGAGCCAATCCAGAATCCCTAATGTGTGTATGTGTGTGATATTTGCCGTTATACGCTTGTCACCTCTCCATTTTCAGACATTACGTTTTCAAGTGCAAACTTGACACATTTTCATTGTACCCTGGGAAAGAAATGTAATGTGCAAATCAGCACTAAGGCTGAGTAGGAAGGAGAAAGCTAAGTAATATAAATTACCCTTCCTTCATTAATATATACTTTGCAATTCAATATCATATAGTGCCCATCGTCTTCTCTTCCAGAACTGCTCTTGCCTCATCATTTCTTACTACCAGCATTTCTACTGCCATATTCCATGACAAGCAACTGCGACTCCTGCAGAATCTATTTAATTTGCATGATAATTTCTGGTTGCAAAATGTGGCTGGCTTGTTGCAAAATGTGGGATTGTGTATTGCCAAAGTGTTGGAGCTTCCGCTAATCAGAAGTAACGTTTTGATGCATAAGGCTAGGTTTTTGATCAAATTTTTACCACTTTCTGAATTCCTCTTTCTGAGTTAACATACTTTTAAGCCTTTTCTGGATCCCTCACTTATGAGCTGCTAACAACCATTTACTGCCTGAGTGGCTTTGATGTTCTGTTAACCTCTGAGAATGTGCCCACCTTCGCTTCAGTACAGTCACCCTTTCCCAGTCCCCTAGGCTTCCTCGTCGCTGGCTGAGTGAGCCAACAACTTTGCCATTTTGATGAGAATGGAATTGCTCACTAACCTCACTTTGAGCATAAAATATATATTTGTCTTGCATGTGTAGCAGGCTGCAAGGAAGGCCCTTAATTAGAGCACTGCAAGATTAGGCGAGTAAGTTCTCTTTTCTCAAAAGTGAATGTTGACTCCTTTATATAGATTCAGTGAGTCCACAGCACTAGAGTGAGCTTTATTCATAGATTTGGAGGGAGTCTTGGACGCCACCATGTCCAACCCCCTGCTTGATGCAGGAAATCCAGAGCTAGGGCATCCCAACACCCCCAGGGAGAGAAAGCTCTTCCCCCCCCCCACCCCTCGGTAACTAGTTCCACTGTCAAATAGTCAAGCAGTTTCTCCTAATGTACAATTGAAATCTACCTTCTTAAGCCCATTAGATCTAGTCCTACCTTCCGGGGCAGCAGAGAACAACTTATAGATTTCATAGATTATAGAGTTGGACGGAGCCTACAAGGCCATCAGAGTCCAACCCCCTGCTCAATGCAGGAAACTAGAGGAGGGGTCTTCCATCCAAGTAATAACCAGACCTGACCCTGCTTAGCTTTCCACGCTCAGACAAGCTGAGCCAGTGTGAGCCACAGGCCTGTCTTGTCCTCTTCTATGTGACAGCCATTCAGGTGTTTGAGGAGTGGTTTCATGTCCTGCTTAGTCCTCTCTTCCCCACTTCCTTCCACCCTACCCCATAGGACTTGTTTCCATATCCCAGGCCATCTTCATTGCCATCCTCTGAACCTGTTCCAATTTGTCTGCAGCCTCCTCATAGTGCAGCATCCTTAAAACACAGAACTGGAAAGGCAGGGCAACTGTGATCACGGCCTGAATGAACAGAAAAGATTTGGGGCCGAGGGACACTTTTTTCAAATAGAGACGCTTCAGCAGAGATCAAATTAATATAATACTAATACTTAGCCTTTATACAGTCCTTACAGATGTTCAACGTGCTGCACCTAGATTACAGTAATTCTTCCATCCCAACAATCCTGTATTGGGGGCTGAGATGGAGGGGAAGGGCTGTGCTGTGCCTGAGGCCCCCTAGTGAATTTATAGCTGAGGTGAGAATTGAAGGGGGGGATTTCTCAGGTGGCACAGCCAGCTCACACTACACCAGATGTTTTGAACTTCAACTCCCATCAGCCCCTGCCAGCATAGTCAATAGTCAGGAATTCTCGGAGTTGTAGTCCAAAACATCTGGAGGGCACCAGGTTGGGGAAGGCTGAATTACGCTACATAAAGTTTTGGCTAGATTTCACCCAGGGGGACTTGTTTATAACCTCCCTTGTGCGATGGTAATATTTTTTAAGTTTCTACCTTCAGGGAATTCTTTCCATGTCTCTTCTCTCTCTCTCTCTCTCTCTCTCTCTCTCTCTCTCTCAAAAAAAAATAAAAAAAAAATCATTAGCCCCAAATGCCTCACATATTGCAAAAGAATTCTGGTACATGTTCTATTTTAAAGGTGTCCTACTTTACAGAGGGCAGTCCTCTATTTTGGAGAGCTGGAACAGTACAGTCCTCTATTTGAAAGTGTCCTCTATTTGATTGGCTGTCCAGTCCATGTCTGGTTTAAACTCAAAATTAGGAGGGAGAGCAGGCAGCGGCCTTGAAGTTGCCCATCAACAGCACCTGCACAGCAGCCTGAGCAGGCACACAGGTCACAGTCTCTCCCACTAGGTGAGATGCATTGTATTTCTATTTAAATTCTAGTTATTATGTCTAAATAATACATATGCACCTATACATATAAATCTGCATATGCAAATGTTATGCAAATTGGTGCACTCTTTTCCCTCTTTTTTGGTGATGCAGTTCCTCTTTTTTTTAGCAATGGGGAAGTGGCACCTCAATGTTTGAGCAAGTATGCATTGTAATATGTTTACACTAAACAAATCGTGCACAGCTCTTTGCACATTTTAAATGTTAACATGTTTCTATTTAAACGATTGTGCCCAGGGCCGGTGCTACCATTAGGCCAACTAGGCAGCTGCCTAGGGCGCAGGGCTAAGGGGGCACCAGAAACACCTTGGAAAAAAAATACAGCGCTCTCAAGGGAAGGGGGGGCGCTAAATATCTGATCTTGCCTAGGGCACCAAACTGCCTTGCACCGGTCCTGATTGTGCCCTGCTAAGACAGCTTGGTTTCTCCTGCTTGGTGTGGCTAGTGACTTGTGTTATATCCTGAGGAATATCTGTTGTTGGTAAGGGAGAAGGCGCCTTTAATTAGGGATGTTCCCTATCTATACAGTTTAGTGATTGTGGCATTTTATTTATTTATTATATTTATACCCCGCCTTTTTTCCTGCAAGGAACCCAAGGCGGCTTACATAATCATCCTCCTCCTCTCCATCTTATCCTCACAACAACCCTGTGAGGTAGGTTAGGCTGAGAGTCAGTGACTGGCCCAAAGTCACCCAGTGAGTTTCATGGCAGAGCGGGGACTAGAACCCAGATCTCCCGAGTCCCAGTCCAGCACTCTCACCACTACGCCACACTGTCTCTTAGTAGCAAAGCAGTTGCTGTAATTTAGTTTCATTTTCCATTCTGTTACTAGGTGTGTGTGTGGGGTTGTTTTTTGCTTTACTTTGCCCTGGGAGGAATCAGATAAATCCTTAGCGTGGCTCTAATAAAGTTCTTGATCCCTGCTGTTCTGCTGGGTGTTTGTGGAATTATTACCGCTTCCTACATTCCTCCCACCCCTGCGCCTGGCTTCATTTCTCATCCTCGTTCTCATCACCTCCTTCTCTGTTGTTTTCTGATGGTATATTTTGCCCTTTATTCCCATGGAATGGAATGCGCCTTGCTTATGTGCTAAAATAGATCTGATACCGTTCCATATCAGCTCTTTTGCGACTCCTTACATTACATGGCCAGCATCATTGCCTGCTGAGCACAAGGATTTTCATAACAGGGACAGAATTTCACAGCTGAAATATAAAATGGAAACATCCAAGGCTAAGTGCGGACTAATAAACCATCTCTGTAAGCACCATCAGGTTTTAAATTCTTTAGTGCAAACATTAGTACATTATTTAGAAGGAGTGGGAGGAATAGGCTGATTCATCATGCACTGCTATGGAAGGTGCTGTGGAAGTTCTTAAAAGAGGCAATAAAAGAGTACAGGGGGATTAAACAGAAAGTCCATTTTTAAAGTGTAATCAAAAGGATGCCAGAATTAAGTCAACCAGAATCTTTGCTCCAGTTTCAGTCAGGTTGGAACTGTATCCAGAAGTTTCACATTGTCTAATATTTAAAATCAAGGAATGGCAGCATTTTAATGTGCTCATGTATTTAAAACAACAACAAATGTGTACTGAAATTATGCCCAACTTCCATACTGATGCTCAGTTCCAGCTTGGGTCTTCTCTGCTATACACACAGGATTGCTCTACACCAGTCTTCCCCAACCGGGTGCCTTCCACCCGGTTGTTGTTTTGCACTACAACTTCCATCATTCACAGCCATAGGAACATAGAAGGCTACCTTACGCCACCAGACCATGGGTCCATCCAGCCCAGTACTTGTTGACCCTGATGGCAGCAACAGCTCTCCAAGGTTTCAGGCTGGTGTTTTTCCAACCCCTACCTGGAGGTGCCAGGAATTGAATCTGGAACCTTCTGAATGCAATACAGGGGCTCTAACAGTGAGCCATAAACCCTCCATATGAGCCAGCATGGCCATTGGCCATTGGAAACGAAAGGATATGAAGTCAAAATGTGTCAGATTGGGGCGTCAGTACAGGTTATGTGAGAGCACATTTGGAAATAAGAAAAAAGGATCCTTCCTTATCATAAGACAATGTTATTGTTTTGGAGTAATCTTCCAAGAAAAATAGTAAACCAAGGAATCTTGCTATTTTTGTTTCAACGGTACATATTATGATGAAGGCTATAATATGATTTTTAAATTGGTACCTTGGTAGTCTTTTAGTGCGTAATCTCTCATGGGCATCTGGTTTTTACTGTCACTTTTTTCTCTTGAGGCATCAGAGGTGGTGCTGTGCTGAATTTTCATGATGTTTGATTTTCAAATGTGAAACTCATACTTTGTTCAGCAGTTCCTTCCTGCCTAGAATGCTTAGATATGATTTGCCAAGGAGAATATGCAGTAAGTCAAGGGAAAAAATGGCCTTTCTGGCTCCAACTCTTTGAGGCAAGAGAACCCCAAGCAGAACATAGCGCTCACATCTCGAATCCAGCACAGTGGGTAGTGGGGTGATGACAGAAGAGTGAATACATTTGATATTTGTTCCAATGAAACTACTTTTATCATGGTGAATGAAATTATACCAGTGAAGTACTTATAAAACACTTATTATATAAATAAATGATAAAGCTGGCTGGGGCATGCTGGGAGTTGTAGGCCAAAAACATCTGGGGACCCAAGGCTGGAGAACACTGCTCTAGAGTCTAGATGAACACATTAATCTCCTCTTATAGGCACACATTGTAAAGATTAATCTCCTCTTATAGGCACACTGTTAGGGATAGCTGTAGATGCTGTTCATTAGCCACTCCTGCACTGTGCCATATGTTACAGATATCTCATAAAAGATAGTCCATACTGCTGTAAAAGAAGTTTTGGATCTGCGGTTTACGCTGTTTTTTAACTACTGTTCTTGTTGTTTTGCATTCTATTCTATTCTATTCTATTTTATTTTATACTTCTACATTTACCATTTTATTTGTAAATTGCCCTGGAAACCAATGCTGAAGAGAAGTACAGACATTCATAAGTAATACATTTGGAAGTGTGCAAAAGGTCTGCAAACCCCATCCCCAATATTCTCCCCCAGTCACAATTTTGTCATGCTTGTTTGCAGTCATCATTATTCCTCCAATCTTCTGCTTCCTCAGTGCTATTTCTTTTTTCTTGAAAGGATATTGCCTGCACTATTTTTTCTAGCCCTGTTGCGTTAAGCTGATGCAAATTTAAATACTCTTTTTAAAAGCCTCCTTGCTATGTGCTGACTTATATAAATACCTGACTTTAAAATAAACGTGGAATTAAAAGGATTCCTTTAAAAAAAACAACACCCCTTTTGCTGTGCGCTAATATGCTTCAAACAACATTTAAACCCTTTTTGTGTGTGTGTGTTGGCGCAGTTAATTAATGCCTGCATTTAAAAAAACAACAACAACCAACCCTGAGAATTCCCCTGCTCCTGAACATTTTCATATGCCTTTTGAGTGTCCCTAAAAATTGCCAAAAACAAGTGGAACATTTTTCAGGGGACAAAAATATTCTTGGATTTCCCCCATCCCAATTCCACTAAGCGGCAGTTAGAGGTGGCCTCAAGTGGAGTTATATCTAGTTGCCATATTTTTACTGGCCCTTCTTCCTGAGCCTTCAGCATTAGGATGGCCACTTATACATCACCAAAAAAAGAGGACAAAAGGCAAGATTTGCATAAAATGTGCATGTGCTAATTTATATGTATAGATTCATTTTCAGCAAAACCCGAACTTGCCAAAGGTCTCTGAATTCCAGCTTGAAGTTCGTTCTGATTTGTATTCGTATCAGATTGTGAGCTTTGTATTTTTCTTTTTGCATGAAAATCTGTGTGCATTTTTGTGCATATTTTTTCAAACGGATGCATCAATAATTGTGCGCATCATTGAAATGTAAGCACTCTTCTCCCATTGATTAAAGCATAGTTGTGTGCATTTTTCAAAAGTATGCTTTTTTTTTGGTCTGCAAATTACATTGCAAGCTTGGAAATGTATGGACTTCGACTGCAGATTGTGTCTGAGTCCGTGTTTTGTCTGGAAGCTGCAAACAGGGTAAATCCTGATAAAAAATGAACTATAAGGAATTTCTCATACATCCCTACGTATTATTTAATAGAACACACCTCCCCATAGCAGGGAAGACTCACTGTGTGACCTGTATGCCTGGTCGGTCTGCTGTTCGGCTGCTAACCGTTGACAGGCAACTTCAAGACCCCTGGGCTCCAGCTTGTTGCCATGTGTCCTCAGTCACATGGACATGTAACTTGCTTGTATATACGTGGTGTCACAACCAATTTGGGTCTACTTCTACAATGAGGAAATTGACTCAAACCCTTGTTAAAAGTCCAAAAGCAGACTTCATTTTTATTTTTACAGATTCTTGTTCTCAGAAATACACACCTGCGCATTCAGAGCACAGGAGGAAAATGGTTTGATTGGTATACCCACCCCCAGCGCATGGACCAGTCAGTCAGTCAGGCGATCACTCGTGACCGAGTAAGATTGTCTTCCAGGATAAAAATTTACAAAAAGGAGTTTTTAAAATGAGGAAATTCTAAAGAAAATTGTGTAGACTCTAGCGATGGGTCTGTAAGTGACTGTGGAGGCCAATTCTAGATCCACACAGCTTCCCACAGTGAGGACACAGGTTACCAGATGGAAGATGGTCCTGTAAAGGATTCATTTGACGTGCTTTTCGCTTAGCACGTTTCTCCCTTTCACCTTGCACTCGGGCTTCTTCAAAGTCCATAGAACCTTTGTGATAGGCCAACCTCCAGTTAGATCGTTCATGGGCCAGAGCTTCCCAGTTTTCGATGTTTACGGTATATTGCATTTTTTTAGCTTAGCCTTAAGAACATCTTTAAACCTCTTATATTGACCACCAATATTCCGCTTTCCATCCTTGAGTTGGGAATAAAGTAACTGCTTTGGGAGACGGCAGTCAGGCATTCGAACAACTTGACCGGTCCACTGAAGTTAGCGTTGAAGGATAATTTTTTCAATGCTAGTAGTCTTTGCTTCTTCCAGTACACTGACATTTGTTCGCCTATCTTCCCAAGTAATTCACAGGATTTTCCGAAGGCAACGTTGATGAAATCTTTCAAAGAGTTGGAGGTGACGTTTATAGATAGTCCATGTTTTGCAGGCATACAATAAAGTTGGTAATACAATGGTTTCATAAACCAGTGTTTTGGTCTCCTTACAGATATCCCGATCCTCGAACACTCTATGTTTCATTCGAGAAAACGCGGCACTTGCGGAGCTCAGACGATGCTGGATTTCACGGTCGATGTTAGCTGTAACAGAAAGATAGCTGCCAAGATAGAGAAAATGATCGACATTTTCCAGTATTGTCCCACCAAGCTGGATAGATGGCATCACC
Organism: Shinisaurus crocodilurus; assembly: GCA_021292165.1. Lineage (NCBI taxonomy): Eukaryota > Metazoa > Chordata > Lepidosauria > Squamata > Shinisauridae > Shinisaurus > Shinisaurus crocodilurus. The sequence goes on along the minus strand of CM037881.1, from coordinate 93,292,657 downwards.
AAAAGGTTAGCTTGCACTTGCTGATGAAGCACTTTGGTTTTTTTGATGTTAAGTGAGAGACCAAGTTTTTCGTATGCTTCTGCAAAAGCATTTAGGATAGTTTGGAGATCATCCTCTGAATGTGTGGGGACCACATTATCATCAGCATACTGAAGTTCCACAACGGAGGTTGTAATTACCTTACTTTTTGCTTTCAGCCTGCTGAGATTAAAAAGCTTTCCATCTGTTCGATATATAATTCCCACACTAGTGGGAAGTTTTCCCTCGACAAGATGTAAAATCATGGCGATGAAAATAGCAAATAATGTTGGGGCAATAACACATCCCTGTTTAACACCTGATCCCACTTTAAATGGAGCACCATGAGAGCCGTTGTTGTCCAAGACCATAGCTGTCATGTTGTCATGGAGAAGTCGCAAGATATTCACAAATTTATTGGGGCATCCAATTTTCATAAGGATAGTCCAGAGAGCTGTTCGGTCTACAGTATCAAAGGCCTTAGCAAGATCAATAAATGCCATATAAAGGGGTTGATTTTGCTCCCGGCATTTTTCTTGGAGCTGACGTGCAGAAAAATCATGTCTACTGTCCTTCTAGAGGGGTGGAAACCATATTGAGTTTCAGGGAGGATCTCTTCTGAAATAGATAGGAGACGGTTTGCGAGAATCCTGGCAAATATTTTACCTGCAGTAGCTAAGAGAGAAATGCCCCGATAGTTTCCACAGTCTGTTCTATCACCTTTCTTAAAGAGGGTGATAATTATGGCATCCCTGAAGTCTTCTGGGATCTCTTCTCTTATCCAGATTTTTTCGATGAGTTTATGAAGATGTTGTACAAGTTCGGGGCCCCCTTCTTTAAAGATTTCAGCAGGAATCCCATCTGGTCCACTAGCTTTGTTATTCTTCATTTGATTAATGGCTTTTTTTACTTCATCCAAAGTGGGGAGTATTGCAAGTTCCTCTCTAATTTGTTTTTGCGGGATTTGCGAAAAAATCTCATTACCCACCTTAGATTTACGATTTAAAAGGTCACAATAATGCTCTTTCCAACGCAGTGCAATAGACTCTTTGTCTTTTAAGAGTTTGGTGCCATCTTTTGATTGTAAAGGGTTTGTACCATAGGTTTTTGGTCCATAAATGGCCCTTGTGGCCTTAAAAAAGCCCCGTGCATCATGAGATTCTGCAAGTTGTTGAATTTCTTCAGCTTTCTTTTTCCACCAGGCGTTCTTAATACACACCTGCGCATTCAGAGCACAGGAGGAAAATGGTTTGATTGGTATACCCACCCCCAGCTGTATATGTACCAGTATACAAATTCTGATAGGCTCCTATATGCCTCTGCGACAGATCAGAGCCTTAACAATGTATGTTCCTGGCAGTTCTTCAGGCTGTGCTTTTCAGAATGAAACTGGATTTGTGAGAGGTAATGCCAATTAAATACTTAGCGCACAATGCACCCATCAGAGAGCCAGCACCTTTTGAAGCTCCTCTGTAACACCCTTTTTTAAAAAATGGTTCTTTATCTATAAATTGGATTTGGATTGGGCAGCCCTTCAAATAGAAGACTGTCTTCTGTAAAGTAGGACACACATGGACCTGGGTGGCATGACTTGTTTGAGGGGGAAACAACCTTCAAATATCCCCCCCCCCTTTTTGGACTACAATGTCCCAAGGGTGCTCTCACTATTCCACTTGGTCTTGAGACTCTAGAGCAGTGTTCTCCAACCTTGGGTCCCCAGATGTTTTTGGCCTACAACTCCCAGCATGCCCCAGCATACCTGACTGGGGCATGCTGGGAGTTGTAGGCCAAAAACATCTGGGGACCCAAGGTTGGAGAACACTGCTCTAGGTGCTCAGGAACATGGAAAGGTGGAAGCCACCTCCTTTTAAAAGAAGCTGTCAGTTTTGACAGCTAGCTTCCAAAACTCTGGCTCTTCTTAAAAGGTTTTGTTTGTTTGTTTGTTTTTGACAGGGCTCCCCATGGTTTCTTACAGGGACATATGCAGGCATAACAGCTAGCTGTCAAAATGCCGGTTCCTTTTAAAAGGGTGTGGCTTTGCATTTCTCCATTTTCCCCAAGCACCCAGAGTCTTGGGAACAAGTAGAAAAGTGAGAGCACCCTCAGGACAGTGGAGTCCCCCCCCCAACAGGATCTTTCCATGAAGGGGGTGCAAATCCCACCACCCCCTTTTCACAAGCACAGATCACTCATCATGCCTTTGGTTTGGCTTCAGAGCTCACCTTTTGACAGGGAGACAAGTCAGTCCTGCTGTGGTGTCCTCTGGGATACCCATGGGAGGACAAAGTGGGAGGGAGGGGGTGAACAACCCATGGTGAGCCCAGTCATCTCTTGGGCACACCGTGGGTTGTTTGCAGAACACCCAACTCACTGTGGCTTATTGCCAGGGTGAGTTGGTGTGATGTGCAAACATGCCCATTGTTTACTTGGACTTCCAAAAGGCTTTTGACAAAGTCCCTCACTGAAGACTCCTGAGCAAAAGTAGCAGTCATGGAATAAGAGAAGTTCTCTTATGGATCAGTAACTGGTTAAATAACATAAAGTAGAGAGTAGGAATAAATGGTAAATTCTCCCAATGGAGGAATGTACTGTAAACAGTGGAGTCCCATAGGGACCAATGCTTTTCAACTTATTCATAAATAACCTGGAATTAGGAGTGAGCAGTGAAGTGGCCAAATTTGCTGATGAGACCAAATTATTTAGGGTGGTTAAAATCAAAAGGGATTGTGAGGAGCCCCTAAAGGATCTCTCCAAACTGGGAGAATGGGCATCAAAATGGCAAATGTGGTTCAATGTAAGCAAGTGTAAAGTGATGCATGTTGGGGCTAAAAATCTCAGCTTCAAGTATAAACTGATGCGATCTGAGCTATTTATTTATTTTATTTATTTATTATATTTATACCCCGCCTTTTTTCCTGCAAATAACCCAAGGCAGCTTACATAATCCTCCTCCTCCTCCTTTCCATTTTATCCTCACAACAACCCTGTGAGGTAGGTTAGGCTGAGAGTCAGTGACTGGCCCAAAGTCACCCAGTGAGTTTCATGGCCAAGCGGGGAATAGAACCTGGATCTCCCGAGTCCCAGTCCAACACTCTCACCACTACGCCACACTGGCTCTAGTAGTGATTGACCAAGAAAGAGATCTTGGGGTTGTGGTGGACAGCTCGGTGAAAATGTCAACTCAGTGTGTGGCTGCTGTGAAAAAGGCAAACTCCATGTTAAGTATAATTAGGAAAGGAATTGAAAATAAAACTGCCAAGATCACACTGCCCTTATACAAATCTATGGTGTGACCAGACTTAGAATACTGTGTACAGTTCTGGTCACTGCACCTAAAAAGACATTGTAGATTTGGAAAAGGTGCAGAAAATGGCAACTAAAGTGATCAAGGGGCTGGACCAACTCCCCTATGAGAAAACATGGCAACAATTGGGATTATTTAGCTTAGAAAAAAGGCGAGTAAGTGAGACATGACAGAAGTGGACAAAATCATGCATGGTGTGGGGAAAGTGGATAGGGGGACATTTTTCTTCCTCTCTCATAATACAGTACTAGAACCTGAGGTCATCCCATGAAGCTTATTGGTGGGAGCTTCAGGGCAGATAAAAGGAAGTACGTCTTCACACAGCGCATAGTTAAACTGCGGAGTTCACTTCTACAAGACATAGTGATGGCCACCAATTTGGATGGGTTTAAGAGCAGACTGGACAAATTCATGGAGGAGAAGGCTATCAATGGCTACTAGTCAGGATGGCTATATGCTACCTCCAGTATCAGAGGCAGTGTGTTTATGTACACCAGTTGCTGGAGGAACAGGAGCAGGAGGGTGCTGTTGCACTCATGTCCTGCTTGTGGGGTCCCGTGGGCAGCTGCTTGGCCACTGTGAACAGAATGCTGGACTAGATCGACCCTTGGTCTGATCCAGCAGGGCTCTTCTTATGTTCTTATGGAAATGTAAAGGCAGCTATCAGCTGAGAAGGGATGAGAGAGGATGGTGCTGGCATGAGCAAGATTGTGAGGAGCAGGGTTTTTTCCACCTCTGACTGTGAAGCTCTCTAGCCATTCCTGGGAACTCACGATAAAATCGCCCTGCCAGGTTCAAATGACACAACAAGCTGCCATGATATCAACACTCTAAAACAAGTCATGGGTTCTCAGGGTGGCTTGTTTGTGTAAAATAAGCCACCCTGCAGAAACCACACTGTGTTAGCACAACATGACAACCCACCATGGCTGATTACCCATGGTGGGTTGTTGTGTTGTGCGAACCAGCTCACAGGATCCCATGTTGATGCTCCTGACCGATAGCCATCAAGATATCTAGCATTATTTGATCCAGCTCAACGTATAAATCATGCTTTGAAGCAACTGGCCACACTTTGTCCTAAGCCTAAGTCAGAAGTGGGCAGATTTTGGCTTGCAGGATCCACTTTCCTTTTCTGCGGTGTGCAAAATAGTCACTCACAAGGTGGACACAGAAATGTAGAACAAGTTTGCCTCTGAGCAAATGCTCAATCCAGAAAATTGTTCTTAGTACCAGAACTGGAGCTTACACATAAATTCTTTCAACATAGGTCTACTCTTGTTTCTCCCCTTGATTTCAGAAGCCAAATTGAAGAGGGGAAAAGGCTTTTTGTTGTTGCTGTCTTTAAATCATTGGGAGTCAGAAATCCTTGCTGTTTCACTGCAAATCTGGAGATCCCTCAGTAGATCCTGATCCTACCTTCTGCCCATCCCTGGCCTAAGTGGCACTCTGTCAAGATAATACCATGAACCAGCTTTTCAGAATTGTGTGTGTTGCGGGGGGGGGGGGGGGGGGCCCCCCCAAGCACACTTTTTTTAAAAATGGCTTCTGTTTCCATCCCCTGTGCTGATATGTTTTTACAGTCTTCAGAAATCAGTAGCTGGAATAATTAAAACAAAGAAAAGGAAAGAAAAAAGAATTACTCTGCTTCACAAGTGATGTGCCATTGTGCGTGATGATGACAAAATAGCCCTAAAAAATAAATAGTGTCAAGAAATAAAATTATCTTTGTACCTATTGCAGAAGTTACACTGGAGAGAGCAGCCATCAAGACAGAGGAATCTCTGTATGCAGCAAGTGCATGAACAGAAAAGTGTATTCAGTGTAGCTGTAGGGATGATGATGATGATGATGATGATGATGATGATGATGATGATGATTGATAATAATAATAATAATAATAATAATAATAATAATAATAATAATAGCAACAACACTGGCTGTAGTGAAGTGAAAGGGGAATGGAAGGGGAGATGTGATTTTTGCCAATTCCTCCTTCCCTCCTCTAACTCCCTACACGTCTGAAATGAAGGTTCTTGGAAGGGTAACATTGTATCGATGATGATGATGATGATGATGATGATGATGATGATGACGATGAAGAAGAAGAAGGTAAAAAGTCAATAATTGGGCTAGTTTTATTAAAGTAGGGTTGCCAACCTTTTTTGCTGGCTGTGTTCTTCTCCCCTTAACTGCAACCTGCCATCCAGAAATGTAGCAGGTGAAACTTTTTCTCTTCTTATTCTGTGGCCAATTGGATGGATAAGTTAAGTTTGGCTTTACAATGGACCTTTCTAGGGACCTGGGACCTCCTGTTCAGTGGATGTCAGTTGGGTGGTGACAAATGTATACATAGCAAATGAATCACAAACCTTCCCAGATTACTTGCTTTCATACAGAAAGATGTAAAGGAAAGGCCAGCATTATGAAACAAGGCAGATGAGAGATTCATAGTTTGCTACGAAAACATATGCTAGAACTAGAAGCAGTTAGTCAAACAAGAAAACATCTTCAAAATATCATTTAAACACTTGGCGATTTTTGAATGAAATATTTGGCAGGTTTTGGCCTGCATTCTGCCACCCTTATGAAATCGTATACAAGGATACAAGAAATCCAATGCCATCTGTGGATGCTGGATTTAACATGTAATTAGTTTATTATGTTTACACACAGCCAGAATGTTTCAGCAGATGCTGTGCCCACACACAAATGCAGAAATATTTCCTTGAGATGCTCCTCTATTAGAGCCAGAGGATATCTTTATTTTGGGCCAAAGAGTCTTGGCATAACTAATTGCAGTTTAGTGAAGTGGGAGGAATACAAGATTTCACAATTGGCTGATAATCTGATAGGATGATTATTATTTTGAAAGTATGTGTTCCTGTCTTTCTCTAAAAAAATAATAATAGTGCGCTTTTATAGGGTTGTAGCCTGAGAAACTCAATATGGGAGACAGTTCAGTGGGGATTGAAAACCTCCCCTCACTGCAGACACTGAGATTGCCAGGCCCAGGGTCAGGAAGCAGGTTTAGCCTCCATCTCACCTAAGTGTACCCCTATACTTCCCCTCTCTCCTATTTTCCTTTTCAATGGTCCTCTTCACCATGCGACCAGGCAGCTTGCAGTGTTAATTCCTTGAGCTTACTGTTGTTGCTTTTTTGCTTGTCCGAGTAGTAACTCCTTCTTCTCCTCCTTGCAAAACTCTGCCCCCAATTCTGTTCCCTAAACTCAGGCACAGTTCACACAATGGGACTTGAACCCCTATCCCGGGAAGCACATGGGTTTCCTATGCATACCTCTTCCGCATGGAGCCACGGAACTGGCCATTCCTTCCACCCCTGTGTGACCCTGGCATTCTCCTTGGCAAAAGGGCTGTAGTGCTGCTATCTTTGCTCAGGCTGCCAGGGGATTTGACCCCTGTCTGCAGGTGTAAGCCACATTCCAGTTAACCAGGTGAGATTTCACCATTGGCTGATCCTCTCTCTCTCTCTCTCTCTCTCTCTCTGAAAACCATTTCCCAATATTTGATCCCAAACATCCCATTCCTTTGCACAGGCCCAGCCCTATCATTAGGCAGAGTGAGGCAACTGCCTCAGTTGACAGATGCTGGGTGCGGGGTGCCTTAAGGCACAACCCTATGCATGGCTGGCTGGGGCATGCTAGGAGCTGTAGGTCTTTTTTCTGTCTAAACATCCATAGGATTGTGCCCTTAGCACCTCCAAAATTTCACCTGCTTAGTTATCTGACCATCAATTTTCCAGACATAGTTTTTTTGGTGCATTGCCAAAACAAGAATGTTTGTCATCATAATTCGTCCCTTTTGCCCATATCCCTTTAGCCCTAATTGCAACTTCAAGCCTTCTGAGGCAAAGCATGTTTTAAAAATCTTTTTTAGAGTAAAATAATAATCATAACCTGACTGGGGAAATAATTGGTTTAATTTGAGACTAGCCCTGATAAAGTAGGAATCCTAGATGTACCTGAGATGTGGAACCTAATTTAATGTGTCACTAACATCCAGTTTTGTTTTGTTTTTAAAAAGACTTGTCTTTCCTTTTCATTTCATTTCATCGGCCTGTTCTCAGTATCTAATTAGACAAGCTAAACCTTCTTCTTTTACAATGACTGACCTGAGAGGAGCCACAGTAATGGCTTTGGCTCGGGAGGGACCTGCAAAATCCCAATCTGCTAGAAAACAGGATGCCCCTAGGAAAGTAATGGCTCACCTCCACTAAGACAGCTAGGCTGCCTAATGCTTCTGACTCACTGATAAGTGAAGCAATACTGGCTTTAAGGTTTGGCAGCGGTTGCTCCCAGTTCCTCCAGATGGAAGTCAGAGTAAAACAGGCAAGATGCCATCTGGACAGAAAGAGACCTCGTCTTGCAGATGTGCCATACGCAAACTGCGGGCTTTGAATAATGAATGTCCAAGTGCATTGTGGTAGTTCTTTAGATGCTTGAACATCATATTATTAAACATCTCTTGCATCCAAAGGTGATGGCATTCAAACTTGTGTATAGCCAAGCAAGAATTCATTCAAAATCTCTAATACTTGGTTTTCAAATAATTGTGGAGTATTTTAGGGGGCAGATAATGTTTTGGTGCTATGTCTCTGGGTGACTTGGACTTCCAAAAGCTGTTGAAAATGATACGATGATAAAAAGACCGCTTTATTCAAGAAGGCATTAGGCCTGTAAGTGGACCTGTTGGGTTGAGTGCTGTTTTTATTCTGTAATTGTTATGTTTTTATTGTGTTTTAATGTATTGTTTTATTGTATTAGCCAAATTTAATTGTCTATGAAAGCCACCTTCAGTGCCATTTTTTTTGTGGAAAGGTGGGGCACAAATCAAATCAATCAAAAAAATAAATAAGGGAACGATCCTATGCCCCTGAGACATTGTCTGAGGGACCATAGGATAGCTTGGATTCCCAGCTCCGAGGTCAGAATCAGAGCTCTGAGCCCCCTTCCCTGCTCCCTCTCAGTTGGCGTGGAAAGAACTGCCAGCTGCTCTCCAAGGTTGGGAAAGTGACCTCGGAGCAGGGTTAAAGGGGATGGGGAGGGGAGGAGGCTGGAGCAACCAGGATACCTTGCATCCTGAAGCTGCTCCAGCCTCCTTCCCTCTCCCTCCAAAAAGCCTCAGCTAGATCGCCAAAAATGGCCATGTAGCAAAAATGCAGAGCGGGAGGAGTGAGGAGGCGAAGATCACCTCAGCCACTCCTCCTGCTCTACATTGGATGAGCACCAGCCTCCGACTTTGGAGGCTCACACTCATCTCAGTAGGATTGCGCCCTAAGTGAATATTAATGGAAAGTAAAATGTAGGGTGGGATCTGCTGTTTGATGTCTTCTGGTAAGCAATGGCCCAGGAAATAAATGCTTGTTTTAGGAATATGACATTTTCGTGAACATTAGAATGGTCTATATTCTTGTATGCTAAAGACACAGACACACACAAACCTGCTCTATAGTAATATAAACAAGGCAAACCAGACAGGGTCAAATTCAGGGAAGCTTCTTCCTTTACATCATTTATTCCATCGAAAAGAGCCCCTTTGCATTAGATTTTTAATGAGCTTGAAATGGACTTTGATTTAAATATTTGAACACTCAGTGACAATTGTTGCAAAGCCCTGAGTACTCGTGATTGAACTGTCCTTCCCAGGAGCCACAGAAAAGACAGTTTTTCTTAGAAATCTGTTTGGTGTAAACATGTTAAATAAACCAATAGTGATGGGAATGGTGGAGGTTTCCTTCTCTGTCCCCTTTCCTCAGCTTTCATAAATTATTACACTGATACTGATGCATTTACCAGTGCCACATTCAGAAATGTTCCTCATAATCTTCCTTCCTTCCTTCCTTCCTTCCTCTCTCTCTCTCTCTCTCTCTCTCATACACACACACACAGCACTGATAACTAGGATAGTTATAACTAGGACACTGATAACTAGTTACCCTTGGAAACCTTCCTGCCCTTTTAACATTATGCTTTCTCTCTGGAAGTCACCTTTACAATTTTTATGTCCACCGGTGAGTGAGTTCGTTCCAATTGTCAATAGATATAGAAGTAAAAATGAGCCTAGGAAACTGCTGGGTAGATGTGTAGTCAATTTACATTCATGCATTTATTTTATTTTATTTAAAACATTTCTTGACCACCTTTTAGGGCAGGAGCCCTCCCAAGTTGGCAAAGGTGACAAAACGTTTCACGTAAACTCAAACACTGTAAATATTGGCTTGTATCCAGTGCTGGCCTTCCATTCATGAAAGGCCTTTCCATCAGCAGAGGCGTCTGTGAATGCAAGGGGGAGGAGGGAGGAAATTTTGCTAATTTCCCCTTTCTTCTGCACCCTCCCATACCACCTCACACACCGTTGGAGGCCCCCAATTTAGAAAAGGCCATGGGGGGCCATACAGAGGGAAGTGGGAATCAGCCAAAAATCATCTTGCCCCCATTTCCATTCAGGGAAAACTCAGCTGGATCAAAGAGCCTCCCATGAGCAGAATGAAGAACAGCATTGGATACAACCAGCGCTGGCTCAGCTTGTCTGAGCGTGGAAAGCTAAGCAGGGTCAGGCCTGCTTATTACTTGGATGGGAGACCCCCTCCTCTAGTTTCCTGCATTGAGCAGGGGGTTGGACTCGATAGCCTTGTAGGCTCCTTCCAGCTCTATGATCTATGAAATCTATGAAACCCACTGATTAGTTTTTCTAACTTTTTTTTGAGATTCAGTCTCTTAGTGCTTTCTTCCTCTTTCTTCTGCTCTCCTTTAAAAATACTCTTTTAAAAAAATGCTACAGCATGCCACTTTGCTCATTTTGTTTATGTGCTTAGTAGGGAAAGTTTGAGAGAGAAAAGGGTTTATGCGGAGAACTGGCATGCACATTGTTAGTGTTGGTGTTTCTCCTGGCTGTTGAAGTGGGAGAGATCGGCAGGTTGTCAGGCAGCAAAGTAATGCACCCGGCAAAGCTGCCTGACTCCAGGCTGGAAAGGAACCATCTGCTTTTGATAACATCAGTGAGCTCTTGCTGTTAGCAATCATCTGGGCTCAAGTGAAGCCTGCTAAGCTTTGCTCTGGGGGGTTTGTCACAGTGGGGCTCAGTACAGGAAGCTGGTGGAGACAAGTCTCACAGAGATGCACAGTGTAACATCCTTCCACACATGACAAGGGTCTGCAGCTGTAGCAATGGCACATCCAAACGGGAGAACCACTGTGAAGAGGAACTGCAGAGACTTCTGCTGTGCTACATTGATTGAGCTCATCAACCAAGAAACAAGGTAAGAAGGGACAATTAAGGATGGGGAAATCTGTCAGTCAGTTTTGCTTTCTCCTGCATTCAATTTCTTTTCTTTTTAATTTCATGTTCTTTCCATTCTGAATATCAAAAAATTTGAGAATTTTTGAAAACTCTTATAAAAAGTGGTTGCATTGCAACAACATTCTTATCTGCACCAGCCAAATGCGATAGGTACAGCTGTTTTCAGCATGGAGAGAACCATGGTGTACCTGCCGGCCATATAATTATTAAAGATGAAGTGCAAGACAGAAAAAAGAGGGGGCCACCCTCATTCAACACTAACATTGCTGAATACACTGGGATTAAAACTAGGATTTTCAAGAGCTAAGTATTCAAAGCCTTGGGCCCGGGTGGACAAATGTGTCAGTTTTGGTTTCTCCCAGATTCAATTTAATCTATCTCTATATCTATATAGATCTCAAGTTCTTTCTGTCCTGAATATGAAGAAATTTGCACATTTTGTAAATCCTTTTAAAAAACAAACTAAAACAAAATTCTCACTCATCCCTATGACACGAGTAAGCAATATAGGGATCCAAGTAAGCTGAAATCATGCACCTAGCCTGTGCACTACCAGTCCAAATGCAGTTCACCAACCAACCTATAACCCTTGCTGTGCTCATCTCATTACTGAAAGGAAAAACAAACCAACAAACCTTTGTTCTGTGAATAGGGCAAGGTCTTCAACTGGTGCTCATCCCATTACTGGAAAAACAAACAAACCCTTCTTGTGCGAATCAGAAGAGTCTCCAACCTTTTTGGGCCAGTAGGCACATTTGGAATTTTGAGCAAGTGTCAAGGGCACAGTCACAAAATGGCTGCAACAGGTCATGGCACCCATTCACAAAATGGTTGCTGTGGTAGGTGTAGCACAAAGCATCCATTTCACAGAAAGGCAAAGTGGGCCGGGGAGGCTAAAAGACAAATAACTTCCCCAAGAACCTTAATACAAGGCAGAGGTGGGGTGTGAGCCAAAGCACAAAACCACTCAGTTTCAACCCACAGTTTTCTACTTCAAAAGAAACCCATTTCACAGAAGGGCAAACTGGTGAGGCTAACATTTTCTTTATTTACTGAAAGACATTTAACTTGCCCCAGACTCTGAATATAAGGCAGAGTTTTGCTTACAGATTCTTTGAATCAATCATCATGCCTCTTTTGACACTAATAGCTACCCATGCGGGTATGCTGCAGTAAGGATGTATGGTTTCCTAAAATCCATTCCGTCTGTGTTTTGTGGATTGTTAGGCATCTTTTGTTCATAGGGATGTATGAGAATTTCGTTCCACTTGTGCAAATGTGCATAAAAATCGGTCTGCACATCCATAGAATCCCTGTAACTCAGAAAAAGTCAGTCTGCTGCAGAATCTGCAGGTCGGATTCAAAGAAATCCAAACCCATGTGAATCTGTTGAAGATTTCTCTGATATCCCTATGCTGCAGTGTAGAATCATGGAAATCTAAGAACAGAATTCAGTTAAACAAACAAACAAACCCTTGGTATTGAATTAATTTTTTTTCAAACCCTCAAAACCATCTTTGCACAGATGCTATTTGATTCTCATATTTACACTGTACTTGCTCTGAAGAGCAAGTGCTGGAACCTGAATAAGGCGATCAATGGCTAGGCTGCTAGTCATAGTCAGGCCTGTGGCGTACGCTGGCTCAGCTTGTCTGAGCGTGGAAAGCTAAGCAGGGTCAGGCCTGGTTATTACTTGGATGGGAGACCCCTCCTCTAGTTTCCTGCATTGAGCAGGGGGTTGGACTCGATAGCCTTGTAGGATCCTTCCAACTATGATCTATGAAATCTATGATGGCTACATGCTACCTCCAGTATCAGACACACTGTGCCTATGTGTACACCAGTTGCTGGGGGACATGGGCAGGAGGGTGCTGTTGCGCTCATGTCCTGCTTGTGGGTTTCCCACAGGAAGCTGGTTGGCCACTGTGTGAACAAAATGCTGAACTAGATGGACCCATGGTCTGATCCAGCAGGACTCTTCTTATGTTCTTATGTTTCTAATGGGAGAACTCTTAATTGGCTTCTGAAAAAAAAAACTTGTTTATGCTAGATCAGGGCTCTCCAACCTTGGGTCCCCAGATGTTGCTGGACTACAGCTCCCAGAATCCCTTGCCATTAGCCATGCTGGCTGGGTATGCTGGGAGCTGTAGGCCAGAAACATCTGGGGACCCAAGTGCTAGATTCTCATCCATTTCAGTTACTTCACTGAGTATATCCCATTATCCTCCCTCAACTGTCACCACCAGCAGCCATTCCAGCGGGCTGTGGAGAGGGAGATGAGAGGGAGCACAGGGCCATTCCACCAGCCCTGCCAGAAGAATTGATTAATGTCCCCCCCTTCTTCCCCCCACCCATTCCTTTTTCCTTGTGTGTCGTGTCTTTTTAGATTGTAAGCCTGCGGCGGGCAAGGACTGTCTTGTTAATTGATTATATGTAAACCGCTCTGGGAGCCTTTTTGACTGAGGAGCAGCATAAAAATGTTTCAAATAAATAAATAAATAAATAAATAAATAAATAAATATCACATAACACTGACTGGTAGGATACATCTATTAATATATTATCTGTAAGCCATCATGTGTTTGTTGGAATAATAAATACATACTCAAAACTGTATTTCATGTAATGATTTAAACTCACAAATAAATGCCCTGATTAATTTTTTTAAAACCCCTAAGCAGATTTATGCATTTATTGATTTACAGTTCATCATGTTATGAGGCAAGGGACACTTACCCCCCCCCCCCACTAAGACCAATGATACAAATTACTGCATGATCAAATATATTTAAATTGCAATCAACCTTGCATGAGCTTCGATAGAAACTTGTTTTAGATGTCTGAAAAACAGAACTTCCATTAACCACTAGCAGCAAATAGCAAAATTCTGAACAGGATGATTCAGTTGGATAATTAGTCAAATGGAGATCAAACTTACAAAAATACAAATGGGAATCATGTTCTGTTCACTTCTCACATGGAAATATAAAGAATATTAGCTCAATCAAGAGAACAGAAGTCTACAATGAGCAAACCTTTGCACCCGTGGCTATGCCAGTGTGCAACAAATGTATGGCATGTGGACATTCCTACACATTGTCAGGCATTAAAATACCGTAAGTGTGCAGGTCAGGTTGCCAAATGTCTCACCACACAGCAGTTTTTAAAACACTTGATATAGCAGATCTGCATTTGTGTTCATGCATATGAAGAATTGTGCTTGTTGCTTCAGAATGTGTGGATAAAATACTCAGCCACATTCATATGGCTAGTCTAGGGAAACATTTAAAAGGTCTCTGTCCCATAAAAGTTTGAAGTAAAAGAGGAGAGCATTATTCACACAAGATTGCAATGAAATGTGGCTACATTTGCGGCACACAATGAATTCAGATAATGAGGGGTTGTGAGATAAGTTTAAATAATGGACATTCTGCTACATAAATAATATGCTTTTTTTAGATCAATGGCAACCTGGCTGCAGACAGATTGTGGAGTAAATTAGTATTTGGGGACGTTATGGCTGAATCAATAGGTTTGTTTTCTTCTTAATGAACTTTATTATATTTTCAAATGTACCGGTAAATGAATGAACGCTCTGGTTTTGTATTTGGCTCTCTTGAATTGTTTTGTCACACTTGAGTTGATTCATTCTTGCTTGATGGAATGTGTTGGACAGTATGTAGCTTAACTATATGATAGGTTCAAACTATCATAATTTATAATTAATTTGCTGTTCATTTAGTTGCTGAGGTATGAGCTTTTTTCATTCAGTAAAACCAAGAAGCACTCATAAGGAATTAGGAATTCTCTCTCTCTCTCTCTCTCTCTCTCTCTCTCTCTCTCTCACACACACACACACACACACACACATGTATGTGAGATCCAGCTCCACTTCATGTCTATGTGGCCCATGCGGTGTGGTGTAACATGATGCCAAATGTTATTGAACCAGATGAGTATGATACCACCCCCCGCCAAATGCCAGCAATTAATACCTATAGCATGAGACCTGATCCAACCCAACCATAAAAATAGGGTTGGTAATATAGTTGCTCACATATTAACATTACTAGCCCTAGAGGAGGGATGTGTTAGGGCTGTGGCAGTTGGGAAGCAAAGCGAGCATTATGTGGGCAGTACAAGAAGAACCTGGTCTTCAGTCAAACCACATCTTGATCAGGAGCTAAGACAGAATTTGAGGCTTTACATTGTTACTTGGGTGGGAGACCCCTCCTCTAGTTTCCTGCGTTGAGCAGGGGGTTGGACTCGATAGCCTTGTAGGCTCCTTCCAACTCTATGATCTATGAAATCTATGAAATCTATGTCCAGGCATTGGCCCCCTTGTGTCATCTGACAAGATCTGAGCTAGAAGCTGCAGTACCTCTCCCTGGCCAGCTATATCAAGGACGCCCACCTGCAGCAGAGACCACTCCAAATAAGGCACCTGAGCATGGTTGCCTGCCCCAGAGTCCCTTCAAGACTGCCATAGTCTGTCATATGAGTAGATTGCTTCCAACGTTACCAGCAGTCACATCATACAAGCTCCCATGCCATGGCAGGTGATACATACGCTGTCCCTACGCTTACCTGAATGCAGTGCATAATTCCAGCACTGCAGATGACATCCATGTGCAGAAAAATGGGAGAAGCATAGTGAGATCTAGAAACACAAATGGAAGTCTGGAATCAATGTCCCATGTTTTTCTTTATCTTTCTTTCAGACTCCATTTCTATTTTTCCCCCCCAGGTATAGCATTTCTATCCACTTTGGGGAGAAAAACACTTCAGTATTGGCTCATTGCATACAACCATCAGTATTTCCAAAGTTCAGAGGTGAGTGTGGAAGCTTACATAGCCAAAATGGCACCATCCACGCACGAGAGAGATATCAGCAGAGAGAGAGAGAGCTAGCAGCAGCAGGGACCCCAAGATTTGTGGAAGTAAAAAAACAAAAACAAAAAAACCACCTAGGCAGGAACCCCCAAAACAGCCCAATGAGGACTGAGCATGTTCAGTACCCTTAGAAAGCAGATTGACTGTTGGGGAACCGCCCCAGAAAATGATGGGAAGGAAAATGGAATGGAGTCTCGTGGAGGAGGGCATGGTAGACTGACTGACTGGAACAACAAATAGGAGCACTCCACACTGCAATATTTTTTGCAGGTCCCACATGTAATTAAAGGGGCTCAGGAGAGCGGCTTTAGTAAAGATGAGTCACACACACCCCAAAAAGGCTCTGTCGTCATAATCTGCAAATGTCTACTGCTTATACAAATGACATCTGTTTAACTAATATTGTGAAACTTAGTACCCATGATCTACTCAATGGGCGAGTTCACATGACACGACAACCCACCATGCAAATAAGCTACGCAGTGTGGGTTGTTAGTGGAATAACCCACAGTGCACCTGACAGACGATTGGGCTCACCCTTCCCTCTCGGTCCTCCAGCGTTCCTGTCAGCATTCTGACACTGGGGGAACTGTCAACTGACACTTGCAGGAAACTGTCAACTGAGATAAGAGTTAGGTAATTTTGACAGCTGAGGGAATCAGTCTCATTGATTGACAGATCACTGATGAAGAGGGGATAAGTGAATAAAATATATCATATTATACAAAGGCTCATTGTCAAGCAAAATGAAAAAAATCCTAACATGACATGAAAAACACTGTTGTACCAATTAAAAAACATTTGCATTAAAACTTACATATAAGAGAAATGTAGTCTGTTACCTAGAGCATTCACATGAAGAGTAATAACATAACAGAAATGATTAGTGATTCTGTTCAGACCACAGCACAGCAAAGGATGAAGATCCTAATTAAATGGATAGCACAGATCTAATTCATTCCCAACACTCTCAAGAAATACGGCAGGATCTTGGCCCTCTCCCTTTTTACCAGCGCAATACACATAATGGAAAGGCCTACAGACGGTTTATCTATGACACATAATTATGCCTTTGTGCCTTTATTGTATCCAAGAAACCTTATGCCAGGCTTCAGTAAAATGTTTCAATTAGAGGGCTCATTAAGGGTCTGGCTCAAATGCCACAAGCTGGGCAAGGATAGTAAGGACTCCATGTGTTTGGCAAAATAGTTTCCCCCCCCCCCCCTTCATACTGTTGGAGATAGTAGTATATTGATCCTTTCCCCTAAGCATCTTTTGTTTAATTCTGTATAATCTTATTGCATGAGGGGAAAGGGAAGACATTTAGCATATGCACAAAAAATGGCAAAAGCTCATTGATGAGCTACCCAGGTGGTCAAATGCTTGTTAACTAGAAATCTAGATTCCATAATTTTATTTCTCTGGAATTAATGCCATCCCTTGGCTCTGTCCTCACAAGTGGTAATGGCAATATGACCATTAATGAGCTGATTCACATGGTCACTGTACATGTGCCAGTCTGCTCCTATTCAGATCACAGGTTGCCCTGTTTTCTGAAGCATTCATCATGAGCACAGGTTGCAATTCAGTGTTTTACTTGTTGTGCCCATAACAGAGACGCGGGGGGGGGGGCGGGGGGGAAGCCAGCCAGCACTGAGCTGGGTTGAAACTAGTCTATGACTTCGTTACAAGTGAAACCAAACACAGCTTAGCAAGTGTTCAGGGCCAGATGGAGGGACGGTACCCTCCAATATCTTCTGGGTGGTGCAGCGAGAAGCAAATGGTGAGGCAGAGGGTTGGGGCTGCAGGCCTCAGCCATCTTTATTTCTTCAAGTCATATGACTCTCTGGGACCAGTCTTGTGAGGCCTTTTAAGGAACTCCCTTCCCTAAGGTTATGAGTTGTCCCAGTGACACATATCTTACAAATATCTGTAATCATTATCTGTAATAGCAAAAAGAAAAAGAAAAAAAAGAACAATGATGCCATTGATCTATTTGCTGTCCAAGACCTAGGGAAGTCCTTCTGTCACCACCATTTCCATTGCTGAGGAGGGTAGATTCTCTCTCCACCTTTATGAAGATGGCTGCAGTGCCAACCCTGGGCACAATACCAGGCCAGGCATATTGATGTAGACTGATGTGATGGCATCATTGATTGCTGTCACTGCAACAAGATTGGTTTAGCTGTTGCCAGCACAAGTGAGAACTGTCCTTCTGGTGGTAGTGGAGATGGTCCTGTCTAGCTTAGCTCAAGGTTCCCAGGGGAACCAATCTGAAGCATTTGCACTTACCAGAAAGGTGGGGCAGAGTCAGTCAAGTTTGACGAAGCAAAGTCAAGTCCAGCTATGCAGGATGGCAAAGCAAGGTCAGACCAGGCAGGAACCTACCCTGTCTGTCGTTTAAATGGTCATTGCTTGATTCTGCAGCAGCTGGCTCCTCCAGCATGGGGGTGGTGAGAACTGCATGAGGCTGCCCTCTGAGTCTGAAGAGTCCAGTAACGCCACATCCTCTGGCTGGAAGGTCCCAGAGTAATATAAGATGGCTCACTGCCTCCTCCACCTCGAGTCCTCCTCTGAGCCAAGGGGGATCAAAACCAGAGAACAGTACAGAACAGTGACGATGTACCAGGTCAAGGCCTGGTTTGCCAGTATAGGTAGAGATAGACAACATGGGGCAAGCTTTCTGCCCCCATTTTGGACTTGCTTGAGAAACTGGAACATCTGCTCAGTAGTCCTTCCTGGAACATATATCACAATTTCAAACACCAGAGCTGGCCCAAGTCATTTTGCTGCTGGGGGGCAGAGCAACAAATGGCTCCCCCACAAGTCAAAGTGTATGGTACCCAAGGCCAATCAAGTTATTTTGGCACCTGAGGCAGAACTCCCACAAGAATCTCCTCCCCTCCCTGGCAGTAAACCTATAGTAACAATAAACCAAATAACTAATACTTTGCAGTCCTCTCATGACACCCCAAATCAGGTGCCTGAGGCGGCTGCCTCACTGTTCTGAAAAGTAGGGCTGCCCTTGCCAAACACCATTTCAGAACGAGAGGACTTACGGTGGCCACTTACTCATCACCAAAAAAGAGGAAACATTTCCAGGAAAAGGGGACAAAATGTGCCTAAAATTTGCACCTACTAATTTATATGTATATATGCAAATGTAGAAATAATTATTATGATTTAAATAGAAATCTCTGTGGAAAGGGGAATGGTCTTTCTTTTTCTTTTTAAGAAGTGCTTGAAATAATCTCTGTCTTGAAGTCTATTTCTACTCTAGTGATCCAAGGTTAGAGGACGGCCTGCCCTGCCCTGCCTTCTCTTTCATGCTGCTGATAATAAAACCTGGGATTACTCTCTCCCTTTTCCCTAAAACCTTATTACTGCAGGGCAGCTATCAGGCTGACACGCTATATCTATCTACATTTCCTTTGATAGATTATGCAATTGTCCTGGTTCTTCTGACAGAGCAAGCTGTAGTGTCATTCCAGAAACTGGAAAAGCAGCTGCAGGAAATGCTTGTTGGGGAATATTTTTTTTGGTCCTGGGGGAAAAACAAAACAGCGACTCGATGTTCTCATAACCATTCAAATGATTCATTTTATGGTTAGCTCAGGCTCTCTCCTCCTTTACCTTAAAAACAACACAAACAACAACAAAATCCTTTGATATTTTCACTTAAAATGAACACTGTTGACTTGAAGGACCTCAGTTTCTCATTTGCCTGCCGAACTGATGCCATAGGAATGGACTTTAAAGTTATAAGCAGGTTTTAGCATGACAATTTATTTGTTCGATTTATAAATTGGACCCTCCCCCTACCAGGCTTCCAGGGTGATATAAGAATTTAAAACATCACATAAAGCCATGAAATACAGGAGCAGCACCCCTCCCCCCATATAATAAAATAAAAGCAACATTAAAATTGAAGAGTGACAAAACATTATACAGTAATACCTTGGATTGCAAGTAACTTGGTTTGAGAGCGTCTTGCAAGACAAGCAAATTTTAAAATATTTATTTAATTTTTTTTTACTTGATATACAAGCGACGTCTTGCAATACAAGTACTGTAGTATGGCTTAAATTAAAATTTTGTGTTCAAATTTTTTTTGGGGGATTTAGTTTTGATATAAGAGTGCTTTGGATTACAAGCACGTTTCCGGAACGAATTATGCTCTCAATCCAAGGCATGACTGTACAACATGAAAAGCCCGATGGAGCAAAACAGCCTTTACCGCCCTTCTTAAGCAAAATAAAGAAAGAGCTGATCTCAGGGCCAAAACAGACATTACTTTAAATCTGTATCTAGCAGCTATGACTTTTGTCTTTTTTACTCTACAGTAGGCACAGAGGCACCGATGTGGTTCTTAATTGCCCTCTTACATGCACACCAGGGCCCCTGTACCTACTGTAGACTAAAAATGAAAAAATATGTGTCTGCTCAATAAGGATTTTAAGTAATGTCTGTTTTGACCCTCACCTCCCTCATGAGAACATTAGAAGAACCATGCTGGATCAGACCAAAGGTCAATCTAGTCCAGCATTCTGTTCACATAGTGGCCAACCAGCTGCCCACAGGAAAGCCACAAGTGGTGCATGAGTGCAACAGCACCCTCCTGCCCAGGTTTCCTAGCATTTGGTGTACATAGGCATATTGCCTCTGATACTGGAGGTAGCATATAGCCATCAGGACTAGTAGCCATTGATAGTCTTATCTTATCCTCCATGAATTTGTCCAATCCCCTCTTCAAGCCATCCAAATTGGTCATCACTACATCTTGTGGAAGTGAATTCCATAGTTTAACTATGTGCTGTGTGAAGATGTACTTCCTTTTATCTGTCCTGAATCTCCCACCAATCAGCTTCATGTCTCCCTATCCACATTCTCTACACCATGCATAATTTTGTTCACCTTTATCATGTCTCCTCCCCTCATTTGCCTTTTCTCTAAGCAAAACAGTCCAAGACATTGTGACCTTTCCTCATAGGGGAGTTGCTCCAGCGCCTTGAACATTTTAGTTGCCCTTTTCTAACTTTACAATGTCCTTTTTTAAAGGTGTGGTGACCAAAACTGTACACAGTATTCCAAGTGTGGTCGCACCATAGATTTGTGTAAAGGGAGCACGATATTGGCAGTTTTATTTTCAGTTCCTTTCCTAATTATGCCTAACATGGAATTTGCCTTTTTTGCAGCATGCTGGATTGGGAAGCTCCTATTTCTGTTGTGCTTGTTCTTACATTGTTCATTTCCCAAAGTAAATGAATTCATAACCTCTTGGGAAGGGAAAATAAAAACCTTTGGGATGTGATCACTTCCTTCTGTATCGTGGTCCAATAAAAAGCCAGTGTGGTGTAGTGGTTAGAGTATTGGACTGGAACTCAGGAGACCTAGTTTCTAGTCTCCACTCGGCTATGAAGGTCACTGGGTGACTTTGGGCCAGTCACTGACTCTCAGCCTAACCTACTTCACAGGGTTGTTGTGCGGATAAAATGGAGAGGAGGTTCATGTACACAACCTTGGGCTTCATGAAGGAAAGGTGAGATATAAATATAATGAATGATTGAATGAATGGTTGGTTGTATCTTTAACTACAGCCCCCTTTTCATTATTCAACCTGCTCAAGAACACACTGACATCTGCATTGAAGAATGATGTCTATGGATGCAGTTTTAGGTTTCAAATTGCCTCATTACATTAATTTTATTGATAACATCTCTTTCTTGTAAAGAATGGCTGAATTCCCATATCTGCAACTAATTAGGAGACCAAGCACGACTAATTGCAACATCTTGGAAAGTCAAAACATGAATTGTCTCCCTGGACACATAACAATGAATTACCTTTTAATTATAATAACTAGGATCCAGAAGGCAAAGAACAGCCACAATACTGGGATGTACAGTAGATAAAGAAGAAAGCTTGCATGGCCTTTGAAATATCTATCTCTATCTATCTATTTATTATCTATCTATCTATCTATCTATCTATCGTATCTATCTCTCCTAATAGGATATTTCCCGAAGGCTTTCCTGAAGTTGATTTAGTTTCATGTGTTACTGTGTGTATGGTGACTGCTTCAAATATTTGTTAGTGAGTGTGAGTATTCTTTGGCACACATCTGTTTCATGTGTACAGAATGCTCAAAGTCATCTCTGGGTCAGCCTCATTGAAGCAATCCTTAGAATCCTGGATTTCATTTGGAAGAGCCAAATCATCCACAATGAAGTTCACGTTGATCAAATAGAACAAATCTGCCTCAAATCCCAGATGCAGAATAATCTTCTTTGATGGTGCAATTATTTACACGTGTATGTAATCACTGCTGGAGCCCTTAAAATCAGAGAGTTCACATTTCCTCATTACCAGATCATTGTTAATAAGTCCAGCTTGGATTGGATTTGCATTAACCTTTGTTGTTGTTGCTGCTGCTGCTGCTGCTGCTGCTACTGCTACTGTGAAGATGCTTTCTGCAATCAACATACCAAAGTCTGCTGGGGGGGGGGAAATCAGCACATAGAAAGTAATGTAATGACTTCAGCACATAGAAAGTGGTGCATGAGTTGGCCTGGAGTATCTGGAAGACCAATACTTGATCTGGGGCCCTGGCCCTGGCATACGGTGGGTTCCACTGCTCCATTTGAGTCAAGAGTCATTTTTGACTCCTACAGCTTTAGGAGGTAAAAATGCCACTTGGCATGACTCCACTGGAAGGCCTAGGCCTCCGCAGAAGACAGGGGTCTAGTTGATAAGAGCCTGGCTGGCTGTAAGGGATGTGCTGTCTAGCAAAAGCTCTTTGACTTTGTGCACATAGGATGACAAGAAGCCCTCGTCAGATCAGGGACTGCATGGTAATGAACATCTGCTGATGTGATAAGACATATATCTATTTCTTAACTGCTGAGAACATTAGCAGGAAACATTGGACATGAGCATGAAGAGAGGGTCTGAAGAACATAGTCCATAAAGGAGGAAGTGAAACAAGATATCGCTAAGGTGGTAAAAGTGGCTTAAGATGTTGCTTGAGATCTAAATATAATAGGCACAGGATATGTTGCTGAACTTTTGTGAATTCATTGATAAGAATTAATACACAGCTCTGTTGAACATACTATATTGCTTTGCCAACACTGTGGGATCGGTTTGTTATCATAACTACATTGTTTGGATGACCTCAGTATTGCAGGATAGCATAAGGAGTGGCTTGTATCTCTCTATTCTGGCTTTGCTGAAAATAGTATAAAAGGAAGAGCAACCAGAGGGACACATTTAAGTGAAAACTATTGAACACAATTAGCTCCAGTTGTGTTGAGGGTGACACTCAGGTTTCCAACACAGATTCCCTGGTTAGTCGATTCCAGGATGGCCTGTCTCTTCTATCAGTGAACCTTGCCTTGGGCTGACTGGAAAAGATCCAGGTTTTGCTTGCACCTGACAGTTGGAAGGATTGGCCATTCCCCTTTACTGAAAAGGTTAATTGCACCCACAAGTAGAGAGCCATCATTGTTCAGTAATTATTCGTTCTTGTGGTTGGAACCTTGTTGTTGATTTATTGTAGTGTGACCGTGTGGGTGATTTATTGTAGTTGATTTAGAATGGAATAAAACTGAGTTGTATCTGTTTCCTTTTCTGGTTTGAATTCCTGTTCCCAATTGCACGGTCTGGTTAATCCTTGAGCTGACATGTGTCTGCACTTAGACATTTCTTTCAGGCATCTTGCCGGACTCAGAGCCACAGGCTGTCATTAGTCCCAAGAAAGATCCCAAATCAAATCTACATAAACCAAGTCCTCAAGCACATTCAAAAGTCTTTGCACAATGATGAACCCGGGCAAACAAGCCAAGATAGATGCTTCAGATAAACAGTCCATTGGACTCACCAGGATAGGCAAATGGACAATGGAAGCAGGGCAGGAAGAGACTTATTTTCTGCATAATCCCCCTGGGGCTGCATATCAGGGTTGGGTGTGGTCAAAGACAAAGCATAATGACCTATCTCACCATCTCTCTTTTCCTCCTCTCTCTTTCTCTTTCTCTCTCCCTTCTCTTTCTCCTCTATTTTCACTCTCCTTCTCACACTATGAGCTTTCTACACAAGTCATTTGTTCTGCGCTTGTCATTCCTGACTCACAGCTGTTTAAAAGTTCTTTAAATGATGTTGTGACCCTCCAGGTTCGCTTCTGCTTTTAAAAAGCACTTTTGGTAAGTTTGTTTAGAGCACAAAAATTTGGTATTATTTGTGAAAGTGAAAGAAAACACTTTTTTCACGTGTGTATTTGTTCTATTCTGCTATACCACAATGCCACCTAGAGGTTATGTAGTGGAAAAGCAGGAAAGGAAATCCTTTTGTGTAGTGCTCGGATCTCAGTTCTGTGACTGAAACTGAAAGTAGATGCAGTTTAACAACCTCATGTAGAAAAAGCACACTATCTCCCCATTCCTCCTCTTCCTCCTCCTCCTCCTCCTCCCTCTTTCTCTCACTCTTCCTCCCTCCCTGTGTTTTCCTCTCTGTGTACAGAAAAAGGAGCACAGAGAGAATCAAAGTGATCTGGTGAGGGGGCAGGCCAGATGGGGAGACCTGTCAGGCTGGATCCAGCCTGCAGGCTGAAGGTTCCCCACTGCTGGGGAACTGCAAACTGACAACTATGTAGCACAGTAGCCTTGACTTCCAATGCAAAGCCTGCCAGGGGCTGCTCAATAGTCCCAGAAGCCGATCAGGCTGCAACTGGTAGCAAAATGGTGGGGCTGAGTTGCAAGAACAGACTGGGTTAGAAACGTCCAGCCCAGGAACACAATCCTGACAGTATTTCTCCACCCCACCCCAGTCAGACGGCCAGCAGGCATGCCATCTCTAAGGCTTCTTGGATACAGTGGCTTGGGGAGGTTTTACATTCTATGAGAGGCACACTAGAAGAACTCCTGTCTGAAACTAAGAGCAGGAACTGCCTACATTTTCACATGGGACACTGTGCTGGGCAGCCAAGTATGGGCCAAACTGGCAAGATGTGGGAGATGCCTGAGCAGTCTTCCAAGAATCTGTTGTTTTGCTTTGTTTTTTTTGTTTTTTTTACTTTAGATGTAGCTGTGGGGAGCTGAGAATTTGATAAGAACCGCTGCAGAGAGGAGGGGTGTTCAGTCCTTTCCCTGAAGATTTCGATCAAAATAATTCCCCTCTCCAGCTGTGTCCCTTCTGGCAAGGGAAAAGCATTCCTCCTCCCTGCTGCTGCCCCCTCTAGATTGAAGTCCCTCATGGCTGTATTTCAGTTTAAAATGACCAACCAACCATCAGAAGACTACTCCTATGCTTGGTCCTCTGTTTCAGATCTTATTCATAGATTTCATAGATCATAGAGTTAGAAGGAGCCTACAAGGCTATCGAGTCCAACCCCCTGCTCAATGCGGGAAACTAGAGGAGGGGCCTCCCATCTAAGTAATAACCAGGCCTGACCCTGCTTAGCTTTCCACGCTCAGACAAGCTGAGCCAGCGTGAGCCACAGGCCTGTATTCTAAATCAAGCATTCCCTAAATTAGAGCAGGGATAGTGTTCTGCCAATTGTGGTCCTACTTCTCAGAGCTGGAAGGAAGGGTGGTGGTGGTGGTGGTGGTGGTGGTGGTGTGTGTGTAGTTTTGTTTAGGATTTGAAACAGGTGCTTAAAAGTGTTTTTGGTGGTGACAATCAGACTCAGGAGATGAATGAAAGGGTGAGAGTGACTGTAATGGCAGTACACACAGAAGGGGTCAGACCCATTCCCCTTACTTTGGAGTTGTGTGCCCCCTTTTGTCATGCTCCTGAAGATCAATCTGACATTTTATCATCACACATCAGCAACGATCAGGAATCCCAATGAGGTCACACTGGCAAACAGCTCAATCAATCTGTAGTTAGGAGCACCTTAAAAGATAGTGCAGGCACGGTATAATTTTCTGATTCGACCTTCGGGAAATACTGTAGTCATTTGTAAAATAGCCTCCCGGTAATGGCCCTGAACAGCACATGCAAGCAAGTGCTATGAAGGAGGGGGAAGCCGAGAAAATTGCTGTCAAATAGCAGCCCTTTGAGGGATAGACTTCATTCCCTCTTCGTAAATCAGAAAAGAAATGGGATGGAGCAGAAACTACACCTACAAAATGGATAAGGAGTAACACTGCTCTACAGCAAGCAACTCCTTCCCAGAAGAGAGGCAGCCAGCTGCTCTCAGATCAAACAAACAAACAAAAAGGTTCTATGAAAAGAACCCTTTGCAGATGTCTAGAACCTGTGGGTAACTTTGGTCCCCATCTACCTCAGGGGAGGGGTTGATTTTGCCTCAGTCTGGGATGGGTGGGGATTATAGGAATTGTACTAATCAACAAATCTGGGGGGCGCCAGATTGGGAAAGGATGCTTTACTGTAACTGTTAGGAGTATCCTTCCCCAATCTAGCATTCTCCAGCTGTGCTGGACTGCAATTCCCATCATCCCCAGCCAGTCCAGCCAATTACTATTATCTATGCTATCTATGTATTTTATTGGGTGGCATTGTTATTCTTATGTTCTACATTTATGGATGTTTACAGTTACTTCTCGGCAAGACATTCTGTCAACACATGTTGGGTATTATATATGAACTACCAAATTCTTCTTCAGCCTCCAGTTTGAAATTTATCTTCCACCATTCTTCTTGGCTTCCCTGGCCTTTTTTTTGGTGTTACCCTCCTTTTTCTTTTTTGTTAATCATCTCTGTCAGCACTTACTGCACACTTCTCATAAGAACATAAGAAGAGCCATGCTGGATCAGACCAAGGGTCCGTCCAGTATTCTGTCCACACAGTGGCCAGCCAGCTGCCCACAGGATCCCACAAGCAGGACATGAGTGCAACAGCACCCTCCTGCCCTTGTTCCCCAGCAACTGGAGTACATAGGCTTACTCCCTCTGATACTGGAGGAAATATATAGTCAGTCAGGACTAGTAGCCATTGATAGCCTTCTCCTCCATGAATTTGTCCAATACCCTTTTAAAGCTGTCCAAATTGGTGGCATTCTCCAGTCCTCTGGTACAGAAGCTGATCTTAGGGACATGTTACAATTACATATTCTTCTTAGAAGATCAGCAATTCCACATTTGAGTTCTTTAAGAACTCTAGGATGGGTACCATCTGGGCCTGGTGATTTATTGACTTTCAATTCTTACACTGGCTCAGCTTGTCTGAGTGTGGAAAGCTAAGCAGGATCAGGCCTGGTTATTACTTGGATGGGAGACCCCTCCTCTAGTTTCCTGCATTGAGCAGGGGGTTGGACTCGATAGCCTTATAGGCTCCTTCCAACTCTATGATCTATGAATTTTTTTTTAATGAAATTTGTCAATAAGGTTCAGAACTTCATTTTTTGTCACCACTATTTACCTCAATTCCTCAGACTCCCCTCCTGAAAACATCAGTTCAGGCACAGGCATCTGTCCTGTATCTTCTGCAGTGAAGACATATGAAAATAATTCATTTAACTTCTCCACAATCTCCTTATCCTCCTTTAGTACTCCTTTTACTCCATTATCATCCACTGGTCCAACTGAATCCCTAGCTGGTTTCGTTTATCAGGACATAATACAGCCAACATAAGAATTATTTATTGTTGGCCTTGATGTTGTCAGGAATATGCTCCTCAAAATGCTTTTTTGCATCTCTTATTGTCTGCTTGCATCTCCTTTGTGCAGGCTTGTGCTCCCTTTTGTTTTCCTCATTTGGGCAAGACTTCCATTTTCTGAAGGAAGCCTTCTTTTCTCTAATAGCTTCCTTTACACTGCTCGTTAACCATGCTGGTGACTTATTGGACTTGGTACTACCTTTCCTAACCTGTGGTATACATTCTATCTGACCTTCTGTTATTGTGGTTTTGAGCAATTTCCAAGCATTCTGAAGGAATTTAACCCTTTCAACTTCCTTTTTACTAGTTCCCTCATTTTGGAGAAGTTTCCACTTTTGAAGTCAAATGTGTGACTGTGTTAGACTTCTTTGGCAATCTTGCATTTAACTATATATTAAATCTGATAGCATTGTGGTCACTATTTCCGATTGGTTCAACAACATTTACATCTCATACTAGGTCCTGGGCAATACCATTTAGGATTAAATCCCCTCTGATCAGTTCCATGACCAACTGTTCTAGGGCACAGTCATTTAGGACATTGCACAATTTAACCTCTTTGTCATGACTGGAACATGCATTTATCCAGTCAATGTGGGGGTAATTGTTACATTATTTACAACACTTCCTCATTTGAAGGCCTCCCTGATTTTGTTTTCCATCTCAAGATCACCCTGTGGGGATGATCTGGGGGATGATAGCATGTCCCTACTACTAAATTAGTTTTGGAGCCAGGTACCGTCACCCACAGTGCTCCTGTGGAAGAGTCAGCCCCTTTTAGGTTTTCAAGTCTGCTGGACACTATGCCCTCTTTGACGTACAGAGCAGCACCTCCTCCAGTATGCCCTTCCCAGTCCTTCTTATAAACTTTCTATCCAGAGATGACCGTAACCCATTAGTTCTCTTCATTCCACCAGGTTTCCATAATGCCAACTATATCTAAGTTCTCCTTTAAAACCAAGCACTCCAACTCTCCTATTTTGGCTTGGAGGTTTCTAGCATTTGCACAGAAGAAACACCTATACACGGTGTCCCTCTCCAGATGTCTCTCTGGCATGTGCAACTTCTGTTTTGGCACTTAGGCCTCTTCGATTGGCTATCATGTTTCACCATATGCTCATGGTCTATTTCCTCCCCTTCTACATTTCAGCAATCAGAAACTTTTTCATCTTCATCCCCTTGAGATGATGTAACCCAAACTGGATGCTTCCAAGCTCCTGTCGGCTTCCCCCCAGGGTTCAGTTTAAAAGCTGCTCTGCCACCCTTTCCTTTCATTGTTCAGCGCATGAAGTGCAGCAACACAGTAAATCTTAGAGTAGGCAAAAAAGAATTATCAGCCCTTCTGGGCTCATGTTCATTATTGTTCACATGGAGGAGAGAAAATCAAAATGATTGCCCAGAGCATTGCCTCCCCCCCCTTTTCTTCATCTTGTGTCTGTGCATGATGCACAGCTTGAAGACAACATGGTCCCTTTGAGGAAGCAAGCTCTTTTGTAAAATAAATAGCTTCTCAGCATTCTGTTCTTCTTCAGCTTCCTATCAGAGGCATCAAAGGCGGGAGGTGGCAAAAGAAGAAGAGATGAACAATTTATAGCTCTGAATAAATACATAATTAAAGAGCCCTCAGTTTAAACCAATGAAAAATAAATAAATAAATGGATAAAAACATTTCTTCCCTCAGATCTTTTACACATATTTACACCCTATTATTCTCCCCTGGCAAACCGGTTATTACTAAAAGGCCCACAAACTTTCTTCTTGCAGGTTCAGTTCTTTGAACAACTCCAGTTCTACTTCTCTTGTTTTAATCTGAACAAAAGATGTCCTACCTCAGTAAGTGCCTGTTCATTTGTGATTTGTTCTTTATTAAATATTAGCCCTCCCTCCTCATTTTTGATGTGTATGTTCATCATGGCCAGATGGGCGATTCCTAAATATAATAAATAAATAAATGATCAAGTTATCTCATTCACCTGTTAAGAAACCAGAGCAAGGAGTACTATGAGACAATTTGAGGTTTTAAAAAACACACGTATGGGAGTTGTGTGTCCATAGGATTGCAGCCAGTTTGGGAGTGAGCGCAACTGAACTCGGTGTGACTTACCTCTGAGTAAACATGCATAGGATGGTTCTGTAAATTTGCACTTCTATACACAGCCACCTCAGAGTAAGACCCAGTGAACTCACTGGAGCTAATTCCTGAGTAAACATACGTAGGATCAGGTTGTTGTTCATGTGATACAATAGTTTTCAATTCTCTCCCATATATATGTATATATATATATATATATATATGTGCTGCATATGAATGAAGTGGACTGTAGTCCATGAAAGCTTATGTCAGAATGAAGTTGTTAGTCTTTAAGGTGCCACAAGACTTATTGTTTTAGACTAACAGGGCTATCCCTCTGGCATGTTGAGCTTGGACATGGGCAGTGCACATTCAGACCCCTGCTCAACCATGAAGGTCACTGGTGGCCTTGGATGAGTTGTTATCTCTCACTCTAACTTACCTCACAGGGTTGTTGTGTGGATAACTTGAGATAAACTTGATGTGATGAACTTCAACCTAAGGTGCCCTTTAATTTTTCTCCCAGTTGAGTGGGAACTGCTAATGTGTGAGCCAACCCCAAGAGTCTGGGAGAATGTCTAAATTATATAAACATGGAGGCAGGGCTGATTGCATGGGCTTTTCCCTTAGAAATGGCAGCCCCTCCCATCCTGGTAGTATGATGATTCCATGGGAAAGACCTGCACATTTAGCCTAGCCCACATGGTTAGATCATTATTATTATTATTATTATTATTATTATTATTATTATTATTATTATTTCTTATATTTATTAATTGCCCATCTGGCCGGTCACCCAGCCACACTGGGCGATGTACAATTAAAATACAATAAAACAATACAATAAAATATAATAATTAAAACAATATAAAAAATTCTTTTAAAAACCTAACCCACCCCATATTTCCGCCTGAACAGCCATGTTTATAATGCACGGCGGAAGCTCATCACGGAGGGGGCATGGCAAAGGTCACTAGGGAGGGAGTTCCATAATGTGGGGGCCGCCACAGAGAAGGCCCTCTTCCTCGTCCCCACCAGCCTGGCTGCTCTGGCTGATGGGATAAGGAGAAGGCCGTCCATGGCAGACCTTGTTGAGCGGCCTACTTGATGTTGCTGGAGGCGCTCCTTGAGATAAACTGGGCCGGAGCCGTGTAGGGTTTTAAAGGTCAAAACCAACACCTTGAATTCGGCTCGGCAAGCAACTGGTAGCCAGTGCAACTCATTAAGCACTGGCGTGATGTGATCACGCCGGCGGCTGCCCTTAATCAGGCGAGCCGCCGCGTTCTGTACCAGCTGAAGCTTCCGAACCGTCTTCAAGGGTAACCCCACGTAGAGTGCATTACAGTAGTCTAGGCGAGAGGAGACCAAGGCATGAACCACTGATGGGAGCAGGTGATTAGGAAGGTAGGGGCGCAGCTGCCGTATCAGATGGAGTTGATGCAGCGCCGCCCGGCTCACAGCTGCCACCTGAGCCTCCATGGACAGCTGGGAGTCTAGAATGACCCCCAAGCTGCGGACCTGGTCCTTCAGTGGTAGATGTACCCCATTCAGCACCAGGTCAACATCCCCTAACCTCCCCTTGTCCCCCACCAGAAGTACCTCGGTCTTGTCGGGGTTCAGCTTCAGCATGTTGCTTCCCATCCAGCCAGCCACTGACTCCAGGCACTTGGACAGGGTCTCAACGGCCAACCTCGGTGAGGACGTGAAAGAGAGGTAGAGCTGTGTGTCATCTGCATACTGATGACACTGCACCCCAAACCTCCTGATGATAGCTCCCAGCGGCTTGAGGTAGATGTTGAATAACATCGGGGAGAGGATGGAACCCTGCGGCACTCCACAAGTGAGCAGCCAAGGGTCCGAAGCCTCCTCCCCGAGAACTACCCTCTGATACCTTCCAGAGAGGAAGGACTGGAACCACTGCAATACAGTGCCTCCCAAGCTCAACCCCTCCAGACGGTCCAGGAGGATACTGTGGTCAACGGTATCAAAAGCCGCTGAGAGATCGAGGAGGACTAGGAAGGAGCATTTGCCCCTATCCAAAGCCCTCCTCATATCATCCACCAAGGTGACCAAGTCTGTCTCCGTCCCATGTCCAGACCTGAAGCCCGACTGGCACGGATCTAAATAATCAGCTTTATCCAAGTGTGCCTTCAACTGAGCACCCACCACCCGCTCGATCACCTTGCCCAGAAATGGTAAATTGGAGACTGGGCGAAAGTTGTTTAAATCCTTGCGATCCAAGGAGGGCTTCTTTAGAAGCGGTCTTATTACTGCCTCCTTGAGGGCTCGAGGGAGGCATTCACCACCGCCTTGATCCCCTCACCCAGTGTCTACCTACAGCTCATGATGAGCCAGGACGGGCAAGGATCAAACAAGCAGGTGGTCGGCCTCACAGACGAAAGCACCTTGTCCACTTCATCAGAAGGAAGAAGCCGGAACCGATTCCACAAAACCGGTCTGCCATTGGCCTCCTCCCGCTCACTCCCTGTGTCCACGACGTACAATATCCCACTCCTAATCCGATCGATTTTATCTGCGAAGTGCTTCGCTAAAGCCTCACAGGAGGCTTTTGACTGTTCCAGTGGGTCTGGAGCGACTGGACCAACCAGACTCCGGACCACTTGGAACAGCCTCCTGGGGCAGCACTCTGCAGACGCAATGGAGGCAGCATAGAAATTCTTTTTTGCTGCCTTCACCGCCACCCGGTAGGCTGAAGATGCAGCTCTAGATGCATCATTTAAGTGCAGTCCTTGGCCACATGAGGGCCAGTTACAGCTAAGTGTGTCCCATATGACTGGGAGAATGTTTAAAAGGCAGCTATACTAGTCATGATTTCCTAGTTTTGGGCAGCTTGAGATGACTAAACTCCATCTTAAAAAGGCAAAACTCCATTACTGGAGCCAGCAAAGCAGCCATTCCTTGCTGGAAATGTGTAGATACCCGGGTGGCCGGGTGACCAGCCAGATGGGCGATTAACAAATATAATAAATAAATAAATAAATAAGATATTTCATTTCCCTTGTTTTATCCAGGGAATAAGTATGTAGAGTCTGTCTCTCTGTCTTTTGTTTCTTTAAAATAAATTTGCTACTTGGTAGAAATGAGATTATTCAGCTAATTATAAAAAACACAACACAAAAGGAAAGGGATTGGGAAGGAGAAGGAAAAAAAGCAAACTGAAGCACTAGTCCTTAGTTACAAAGTTCTTATAATGACCAGCTGGAATTGAACCAGTTCAAGAAGAGGAGGAACAAAAAGTTGCAGGTTTTTCAGCAGAGCCGATGGAATGGACCACCTGTTTCTCTTTCTCCCTCAATGGATTCTCCTTGATGGCTGCATAGAGACAAGTGGGCTTCTCCAAAAGAGCCCAGGGACTCTTTGTAACTGTCTGATTAAAGGATTTTCAGAACATCTGAGACTGATTCCAGCTAGGTAATTCCAATTTGACCAAGCAGGGAAGCAAGGCATCTGCCTATTTATTATTTTGCTTTTTGTGTGCTACATCTGTCTGCTTTGTCTGTAAAATAAACAACTTTTATTTTTAGGCTGAGGGATAGTAATGGACCCAAGATCACCCAGTATTTCATGGATGAGTGGGGATTTGAACCTGGGGCTCCGCACTCCTAGTCTGAGGCTCAAACTAAATGGTCTGTCTAGTGTGTATGATGGAGTTATGTGTGCTTGCTTTCTTTACTTCTGTGTAAGTGTGCACTGCCCCAATGAAGACTTTTTTTTTAACCCTTTCCCATGGGGTGGAATTTTGTGGGAAAATATGGGTGGGGGGGAAGGTTTAACCCCCACCCCACCCCACCCCAGAGTGCTGCACTGCGCTTACACAGAGGTAAAGAAAATGAGCATGCATAGCTCCACCATGCATGCTAGACAGAACATTCAGTTTGGCCCTCACACTCTGATCACGACACTACCCTGACTCTCTTATAAAGGAGTCTGAGCAGAGCCCTGTTCAGGTATTCTAATGCTTGGTTTTGCTGAACATGTGAGAAGTGTTCCAGCCCCACTCATCTCCTCGCACATTTCCGTTGCTCTGTATGTGTGGAGGATGATGGTCAGAACAGAAGAGCCTCTTGTATCTGTGGAGGCTCTCCACGTGATTCACGACCCTGGAAAATCAGGGCCTTGTATTGTGTGAAGAGTCTTCGTGGATACAGGGGCTCTCCTGTTCAGACTGTGGCCCTCCACACATACAGGGCGATGGAAATGCGCAAGGTGGGAGGGGCTGGAACACTCCTCTCCTTGTGTTGTTCAGTGAAACTGGGAATTGGAAAACCTGAAAAGGGCTTAGCTTTCTTGATAAGGGCTTGATGCCCAGATTAGGAAGGGGAGCCTAGAAACTCAGCTGAGACAAACAGACTTAGTTTGCGCATCACAACAACTCAGGATTTTAAAAAAAGAAGTGGGAGCAAACGAGCGAGAAGGCTGATTGCTGCCACCTGATCGCTCCAGCTGCAAGTGGTAGGAGCTAAACAACCCAGGAACACTCCATTCCTGGGTTGTGAAGTGTGATGGGCAAATGAGGAATTCTGGGTTGTTGGGATAGAGACAACCCAGAGTGGAACCCGTGGTTCTCTCCCCCAACAACCCAGAATTCCCAGTTCATCTATCATGCTTAACAATGCAGGGATGCAGAGTCCCTGGGTTGTATAGCCCCAGAGGGGGTGATTGGGTGGTGGGAACCAGCCCACTCACTCCCACTTCATTCAAAACAACCCAGGTTTGTTTTGTTGGTTTTTTTAAAAAACAAACAAACAAACAAACAAACAAACAAACCCTGGATTGTTGTGACATGCAATCTGGGCCACAGGGTTGTCTCGGGCCTTACAGCAGCTCTTCCACATTGCTTGTGTTTGCTGTGAAGTGTCCAGAGTACCATACTTGGGTAGTGATGGTTATGAAAAAAATATCCTTGGTAACAGATTAAGGCTGCAATCCTAAATGCAAGGACGTACCTATATGGGTGTATGTCCTGGGTGTATGTCCTACTGAGGTCAGTGGGGACTTACTTCTGAGTAGACATGTATAGGATTGCACTCTGATTAGCTAACTTAGCTTGGACTGAATGCTTTACTCTTGTGCAAATGCACCCAAGAGTTTAAAGCTAGCAAAAGAAGAAGAAAATAGATTAAAAACCATTACACCTTGAGCTGGCTTCTTGTAGGAATGGCAAGTGTCATATGCTGTAAATGTAACATAATTAAACAAATGGACTGGTTCTAATTTTTATTGCCTATTAGGTGATTGCTAGGATATCTAATTGATCATTGTTATATTTTTTTCTGCAAGTGACTGGAGCTAAAGGAAAGATTTACAAGAATTGAATTGCATCATCGTGCTGTATAGACCCTCCTATCCCTCCCCAAAATTAGAGCTAATGAGAAATTGCACAGAATTGCCAGACACTATTTCTCTAATGAGAATAAATTATTATTTTTTTAAATGACAATACAAATGGTAAATAAACATAACATCTGAAGGCAGTGAGCATTTTGCAGTATATGGCTGATACTTAATCATTCAGTTACTATAAAAGAGGAGACTCCCCAGAAAGTAAAGCAGTAGCTTGTGGGTGATCATTCTCAGTAACATCTCTAAAAACATATTGATGATCTAAGGTATGTTGCTCTTATCTTATAAATAAGGCTTTCAGCCTGCGTTTTATGCCTATTATGTTTGACTCTTTTTTATTTGGTGGCAAGCAGTGGCATTTTATTTATTTGCAAGCAGTGGCATTCTTTCTAATCCAGACCTATCAAACTAACAAAGCTCTGTAGCTGTATTCCTTGCTTACCAACAAGAATACAGGCCTGTGGCTTATGCTGGCTCAGCTTGTCTGAGTGTGGAAAGCTAAGCAGGGTCAGGCCTGGTTATTACTTGGATGGGAGACCCCTCCTCTAGTTTCCTGCATTGAGCAGGGGGTTAGACTCGATAGCCTTGTAGGATCCTTCCAACTTTATGATCTATGAAACTTGAATGATAGTTTTACAGATGCAATCCCCACCAAAACACTACACTAGACACTGCCTTAAAAAGAATGCTGATGATGTTTCTACATGTAATACTATCAGTTCTACACTAAAGCTTAACAAAGGGCTCCTCTGCATTTATTGCTAGCAACTGCAACAATATATTGTATATATTTCCATTTTGTAATGTGCAATTTATGCCAAGTAAAGAGAAAATGAGGTATTATTTAATTTGGACGGTGTCGGTGTTCAGGAAAGATGTTTTGGTTTTGGCATAATTCTCCCTAGGCAAGGAGTCAGTTGAATTCAAAGTAAGATTTGGTCACATAATCTGCCAGGACAAACATTGTACTAATGATGCAGAATAGAAAAATGGGAGGAACAATAAGGGAAATGGTTTCACAACATCTTAGCACCCAGCAGGATCTTACATGTTAGAAAAGAATAGCTGTCAACTTTCCTTCTATCAATAAAAATGTCTGGGGTGTTGCTGCTGAGCTGACTCCAGAGAGAGTGACATATGTAGGCATGTTTTAGATCAGCTTCTTATTTTTGATAATG
Source organism: Shinisaurus crocodilurus (assembly GCA_021292165.1). NCBI lineage: Eukaryota > Metazoa > Chordata > Lepidosauria > Squamata > Shinisauridae > Shinisaurus > Shinisaurus crocodilurus. The sequence goes on along the minus strand of CM037881.1, from coordinate 93,256,891 downwards.
AAAAAAGCCTATTTAGACTGCAATCCTATACCCACTCACCGGGAGTAAGCCCCACTGAACCCAATGGGGCTTACTTCTTAGTAAATACATATAGGATTGCACTGTTAAGCTTATATAAGCATTTATGCAACCAAGCAATCCTCATTAACACAAGGCAAGCCTGGTAATGCATGTATGTGCTACAATCGATGTTTTTGACCTACTTATGAATGAGTAATCAATAGTTATTCTGTTTGATCCCGATCAAATGAACTCTCCAGTTTCTCTTTACAGATCTGCCTCATTGATTTTGGTGGTGGAGAAGGTCATGATGCATACCAGATGTGAGTGAGAGATCAGGATGAGGCTCCTACCACATGATTTCTAAAAGTAAACTGCAATCCTATGCATGCTTTCTTGAGAGTTAGTCCCATTGATCTTGGTGAGGCTGACCTCTAAGTAAATAACCATAGGATGGAGCTACAGGTCTACTACGTTCACTGCTATAGAAATCACATCGAGTCTCTTGAAGACTGCCCAGTGCTCCTGTGGCTGCTGTGATCAAGCCAAAGTTAAGCACTTTTAATCTGCCCATGAAGATCAATGGTGCTTGAAACCATTAGTCTTGGCTGGATCAGGGTCAGAGTCTTAAACGTTTTGTGCAAAGAGCTGACTGATCTCCATGATCAGTCAGGAAAATGTTTGCAGTGAGACTAGAAAAAGCAGGTCAATTTAACCATGTGGTTGAGCATGAAGGGTGAACATTGCCATGCATTGCAAATGCTAGATGATGTGGGACAGTGCTGTCTATTAGAGAGCATTCTTAAAATTCATGGGTTCAGGCTGGAGTCAGGCATTAGGAAGGCATTTCAGATTTGTCCAGCGTTTATCTAATGCAGGCTTCCCCAACCTGGCTCCCTCCAGCTGTGCTGGACTACAACACCTATTATCTCCAGCCAGCAGGGATATGCTGGGTTACATCTCCCATCATCCCCAGCCCATGTGGCCACTGAGCATGCTGGCAGGGGTGATGGGAGTTGTAGTCCAACACATCTGGAGGGCAAGGCGGATCTCATAGTTGCATTCTGAAGAGTTGTGAGAATGTACCCACCCACTCAAGGAAGCTATCCTCCTTTTTGCCCTTTTACTACATTTGTAATGAATGAATGTGATAGCAAATTATTTATTATTTATTTATTTGTCACATTTATATTCCACCTTTTTTCCTCTTGCAAGAAGCTCATGATCCTCCTGCTCTCCATTTTATCCTGACAATAACCCTGTGAGGTAGGTTAGGCTGGGAGTCAGTGACTGGCCCAAAGTCACCACCAATGAGCTTGATGGCCAAGTGGGGACTAGAACCTGGCTCTTCCGAGTCCCAGTCCAACACTCTAACTACTACACCACACTGGCTGAAGAAAAACAGACTTTCTTTGGAAGGACTAGAGGTCAGCTTGTTTTCCAGCAGATTTATTCATGAGATCTTAGGAGAAATCTATTGCCACATACCATATATGTCATTATCCTGATCACAGATATGCTCAAACAACTCCTCTCGACTTTGTTACCAAAGGCAAAGTGCGACCCATTCAGGGACATGGGAGACTTTTGAAAAGACTGACAACTGAAGGCAAAGTTATTCCTTCACTCAAACCAATAAGCATATTAGGTGACATTCCCTTGTGAAATATTCATTGTAATCTGCCTCATAAATATGCATGTATCATCAACAAATTGTACCTCCTCCCAAAGCAGACACTTAAGCTAATGAGGAGACAGCTAACCATTAGTATTTTGAAATATTGAAAGCAAAGCACCAGATTTATTTTAGAAGTCTCCTTGAATGTAGATCACCAGTAGGATGCCTCCTCAGAAAGTTTATCAGTTGGCTTTTTCTTCATGGATAACAGTAACTTTTAGAAAAGTTCTGCAGAATGGAAAGTATAAGCCAGCAACTTCTATGATAAAGTAGCAGTGGGTATACATTCAGGAGAACTATATCCTTCAGGCAGTCTAACACAATGGGGAAGGAGTCACGCTTTGTCACCTCCAGACCTTGAACGGCACCTTTTGTACAGGGACTGTAACCAATAGAGCTTAGTACAATGAATATTGTCTTGCTGTGAAGAACTGGGTCAAAATTCTTAGTGCTCTTGTCTTGAGCTGCCACACACAGTTAGAAATAAAGGGTTGAATGAATCTAGAGATCCCATAAATTAAATTCAGCTCATAGAAAATTTGGCACTCATAATGCCCACTAATGGAAGGGGGCAGTGGAGTCATTTTTACGGATTAAATCACTCCACATACCGCACCCTGAACCCCGCAAAACTGCTCTGGAGGGTTGGGGAAACCTCTGGAACAGTATGGGAGGTGTCGCAGGGGCTGCGGAGGAGAGGAGGATGAATTGGTGAAAATAGCCCCCCCCCTTCCATTAGCACAGGGATGGGGAATGTGTGGCCCTCCAGAAGTTGTTGGACTACAACTCCCATCAGCCCCAGGCAGCATGGCCAGTGGTGAGGGATGGTGGGATCTGTAGCTCAACAGCATCTGTAGGGCTACACATTACCCACCCTTGCATCAGCGGGAGACTCTGCTGGATCAAAGGCCCTTCCATGCACAGAAGGACACCTTAGGATCCAAACCAATACCTTTTAATTATAAATGTGCCAGGCCTCATGTCTGCCTGGAGGCCATAGCCTGCATTCTCATATTTGTGGGGCCAAATATGCAGACTCAAGGGTGGGAAAGCATTCTATACATCAGTGACACATCACTATTTTATAATTCTCATGGATGTACCGTGGCATTGGAAACAAGGCCAGAGCAGAGTCCTGGAAATGTCACTGAATGTGGGGGCAGCTATCTGGTGTATTTATAGTGTGTGTATTTCTGTGTCTCCCACTCTGTCCTAGTGGCCCAGGACAAGTAAAATAGGCTAATTAAAACATAATGTGTTGGATCCAGAAATGTTCTTCCACATGCAGAAGACTACTGCTTGTGGAATGGGACTTCCTGCGGCCTCCCCTCGAAGCCCACCCCATGCACCCTCCAAATCTGCTCTGGATGGTTGGGGGAGACTCTGGAGGTGATTTGGAAGGCACACAGAGGGCTGCAGCAGGGAGGAGAAGACATGGGAAGTCCACAAGCGATAGTCTTCCATGTGTAGAAGAGTGTTTCTGCATCCAACCCAATGAAATTACACCCACCTTCCTCACCATAGCCACCAAAAGCCAGACTTTATAAATAGAAATGTGTTCCAAAATGTCTTCAGGCACTTTGGGGACTTACAGAGAAAGGGAGATCCATGAATGTAGAGCAGCTGCCAAGAATGTCTCTCTGTGTGCCCTTGATGTTTCAAGTGCAGATAGCAGTGTTGACAAATGACAAGTGATCACAATTGATGTTAGGGATCAGCATGTGGCATGGGGACATAGATTTCCTCCATTGGCTTGTAGTTAGGCTTCTACCAGTTACACTTGTAAAATTATTTTACAAGCTAAGGACATCGTTTTGAATTTGTTGCAGAAATTCCTGATCACATTTTGCTGCTGATTGCAACGTACAGTATAGATTTAAGTTACAATATGACATTTTGGCCTCAGGTGGAATGTAATGTATTGCATTCAATAGTCTGTAAAACTCTGAGCACCTACCGTATATAACAACTGGTTTGCCATTAGCCAACAGGAGTTTACAAGACAGATAATAATAGGATTCTGATCATATGCGTCAGACATAAAAGCAAATTGCTCATAGCTTTCTCCTGCTCTTGAAGAAAGAGAAATTGCACAATGGGTTAGCTTCAGCCCATGTTCAAATATAAAATGCTTAGACCACAGGTAAATAATGAAATCAACTTCAGAATATGAAGCTGAGAAAGGACTATTTGTTGACTATTGCATTTTGTTTCCTGTTATCCATTGAGGATGCTTTCCACGTCATAATACCTTTGATATGTCCCTGGCATTGCCAGGGTTTTCCAGGTACTCTAAAAAAAGTCCAGAAACATAAGTATGTTTTGATAGTAGCACAGCATGACTGAGAATGTATAAGTGGCTGTGTTGCCAATAGGCAATGGTTCTTTTAAGAATTCAGAATATAATGAATGGGTGAAGGCTAAAGATTTATTAAGCAAGAAAAGGCTAATTAAGCAATAAAGCAAAAATAATGCTGAATAACAATGGCCGCAAAAAGAAGTCACAGAACAAGAAGATAAAGCATACTTTCCTTCCACCACTGGGAACCCCTTCTCCTTAGAATTAGAATGTGACCTCAATAATGACCTCTGGTACGCAGCACTGTCTAGATCACCCAGCGTCAAGGTTCTGCCTTTGGAGGGCCCTGGGACATATAAATACTGTTGTGCTCATATTAACCCTCTGCTTTCCTAAAGCTCTACTCCAGTGACTTCAAGAATGTTTGGCAGTAACCCAGCATAGACAACTCCCATCCCAGCTACTCTGCTAACAACAAGTAGCCTAACCTTGAGATCTAGCCAGAGGCTTTATCTAGAATCTAGCCTCAAGAATGTTCCTTCTCAAATAGATAATTGTCCCTGGGAACTAGCATAACTAACCAGCTCAGTAAACAGGCCCAAGGGGAGCTCTAAACATGGGCAAGGGAATTTGTGCACCACTAACTCCTCAAAATAACAATGGGCTTTTTCATTTCCACTACAGTGGCGTCTATGTTTACAGCAGTAAGGATGAAAGCATGAGCACTCTCAATCTCAACCCTCCTTGCCCAACAAAACATGTATAGGACTTCCTTCCTTGGGGCTTTCCATTGCTGCTGCCTGCTGAGTTCCTGAAAGCTGAGTGAGCATTTTTGATTTTGTTTTGTTTTAAAAGTCTTTTGAAGAAGAAGGAGGAGGAGGAGGAGGAGGAGCAGCGAGGGGGGGGGAGGGGGAGAAGGAGAACTACTGTAGGAGCATTGGTTAAGTCATCTACCTAAGGGGCTTTTCAGAAAGCTCAAGCAGCCAGAGAGGCTGCAACAAGGACAGAATGAGACACCCCTGCCAGTGGAGGCTCCTCTATAGGGCCAAATGGGACTTGCCTCCCTCCCCAAAAAAGGGGGAAAAATGAATGTAAAGATTTAATTGCATTAAATTAATCAGTTAAATATTTCTGTGTGACCTAGGCTAAATCACTGACTAATTAATCCTGGTTTTCTTTTGGTTGTCTGGTCCCATTACTTCTCTCTCATGCCTGAGTCTTTAGTTTCAAGCTGGCTTTTCATTCTGATCCCATCAGAGCAAGGGGAAGGCATCTGCAGACTAGAGACTCACCTGACACGGCTCCCTGGCTCCGGTCTTCTCAGTACAGGGAGGGCCAAAGTACAAGTTTCACTATTGGGCCCCTCTTCTCGGGGAATTAGCAAAGCTTCAACTGAGGCTGCCAGCAGTTGTAAGGCATTTTTCAGCCAATCAGATAAGTCCAGTGAGCATGGAATAGGGCTGCCCCCTTGGATACCCTCTGGATATCACTTCCCTTGAATTGGCTGACTTTTCTCTACTAGGGCAGGGCCATATGGGAACCAATTGCCGTATTAGGAAGAAAAAACACTTCAAAGAGCAGATTCCCCCCCCCCTTTCTCTGCAAGAGGTGTGGTTCCTGTAACAGGTCCAGTTGGTGCAGAAGCAAAAGAAGGAAATTGGCCCCACCAACTCCAAACCTCACCAACCACCACACTAACCCCCCCACTGCCACCTCCTTACAGTATGTGAAGCTTCCTTACAGAAGCCCCGAACACCCTTCCCTCAATTTTCAGATGTAATTTCTTTTCACCCCTGCCCACAACAAATGGTTGAAAATAAATAGACTGAAAAATTTGGCATAGGGCTAGTCTTAACGAAAACTTTAACCTTTGAATGTGCACGATTTAATGCATGCTATAATGTCCAAAATTGGATAGATATTGGACCGGAATGATGTCTTGTATGAAACTAATCTACAGGGAAAGGGTTGCATCCTTTGTATATTCTTAAATGTATACCATCAGTAAACATAAAATAGATTATTGTGGGCATGCCAGAAATTCTGTTCCTCTAAGAGTCATGAATAAACAGTTCAAATCAGGGGCACAGGAGCTGCCCATAGCAAGCCTGCTTGGAAATAAAACTAATCACTAAAGAAAATTACAGTTATTTTCCAAAATTATGTCAGATAGTTCAAATAAAAATGAGGAAATGGAAATGGACTTACACATAAATCCAACTAATTCTGCATCATGGAATTCCTAATCATGAGGAATGTCGGTGTACAGAAACAATGGGTTGTACCCATTCTCTGTCTCCTGCCTGTGGGAGGCTTCTGATCTAGCAGAGGACTCCCACTGGCAGAATGAGTGATCTTCATAGATCCCCCCTCCTTCTGTAGCCCCTTATGCCCCAAATCTGCTCTGGAAAGTTGAGGGAACCTCTGGACAAATGGTGCTGGGTACTGAAGAGGGAGGGGGCAATTGGCAAAAGACACCTCCCTTCCTTTCTGCTGGCAGGAGCATAGTGAGCTGAGCAGAACTCCACTCAGTGAATGCTCTCACAGATGGAAAGGAAGCTGGATCCAACCCACTGAATCTAATGTAACTAGTGCCATGTCTTCATTGATACTTGACCTTCTTATTTTACCTACATGTCCTGATTGGTTGTGATTCTGTGAAGGGATGCATGAAGAAGCTAAAAGACTGAGAGGATCCCCAAGAAAATGTATGCTCAACTGAGGCAGTGGAACCTACTGCAAATGCTTAGTTTACACTAAACTGAAATCTGAATTGATTGCTGAATGTGTGGAATTTAAATTATACACCAGGCTTCTTAGGTCAGTCGAGTTCAACCATTTGAAAAGTAATAAGAAATTGCCTGTCAGATCATCACCCCACTATGTAATAGAGGAAGTTCATGAATGGAAAAGTAATTTGGCAGACCATCCCCCCCCCTCTCAAACAGAACTATCTGGAAAAACATGCTTCCAAAAACCTCCACAGGTTTAATCAAAAACATTTTTAATCATAATTTTTAACTGAAGCTGAAACAAATGTGCCCCGAATTTATCCTTAGAACAATTGCCACCAATTATGATATCAAATATCTGTTGAATATTCTATATCTTATAGCTGATTTTTGATATATGATATTTGACACTAACTGATATTTGACAACAATGATATTCAATATTTGACTTCTGTTATTTGATAACATATATTTTATCATCAATATTATTTTATAGCTGAAAATCAACATCAGTGATTGGTTGCCCATATTTGATGGTTGGGTTTTTTTTCACAATACAAGTCCCAAATGGCATATTACAGGGACATGTACCTTCTTGACCAACTGTGTCTCCCCAATGTATAGCTGAGAAAAATGCATGATGTGGTATGATCACATCAGTGTTTCCCCATCTCTCAACTCTGCTTCATCATTGGTTGCTATGTTTAGGGTGGGTCAGGGAATCACTAACATAATTGTGTCATGTTACCCCTTTATTTTACCATCACGTTACCAGCAAGATGCTGGTGTTGATTATGGGTGTCATGGGCACCTATACATCTCTCCATGATGTACAATTTGGGCCTACATCTGCTCACTTTAATCAGTGTTTATTTGGAGTTCTTTACTGAGATATGGGCATCTTTCCTTTGAGTTAACCACATGATGATTCCATGATTCTGGCAAAAAGAGTCCATCATGGCCATCAACTACATTTTTATCCACCTCTACAAACTGTATGGGTTTGTAATATATTAACAGAGCAACCTGACTTGGCACGGTGGGGGAATCTGAAGCCTGATGAGCTATCGAATCCAAAGCCCTGCTGGGCTCACATCAGCAGGATGGCAGGAAGGGAAGAGCAGCATTTTCCTCTCTCCCTTCCTGTTCTGTTCAGTCCTTTCTTTCTTTTTAAAGATTTCTGTACTGCTCCAGAACTGGTGTACATTTCCCCCATGACCTGAAACTGGGAGGGCCCATGACAGATCCTGATCCACCCATGACGTGCCTCCCAATCATCCCCCCTTTTACCTCAACTTAGTTCTGATGTCAAAGAGGCAAGGGCCTTGGAGATTTCCATGAAGGCTGGGAGGACACATCAGAGGTTGGAGCTTTCCCTGTGAGGGTGGACCCCTCTTTCCAGCCTTGGAAGGGGAGAGCCAATCTATCCTTTGGCCACCAGGATGGCCTCTGATGACTGCATCAGAAAAACAGGGCTAGAGCTAAAAAGGAACTGAGAACAACAATGAAATTTAATAGGGATAAATGCCAAGTGCTGCACCTAGGGAAAGGAAACCAAATGCACAGTTACAGAATGGGGGCCACTTGGCTCAACAATACCTACAAGTGAGAAGGATCCTGGAATTGTGGTAGATCACAAACTGAATATGAGCCAGCAATGCGATGTGGCTGCAAAGAAGGCAAATGCTATTTTGGGCTGCATTAATAGAAGTATAGCTTCCAAATCACGTGAAGTGATAATTCCCCTTTACTCAGCACTGGTTAGGCCTCATCTTGAGTACTGCGTCCAGTTCTGGGCACCACACTTTAAGAAGGATGTAGACAAACTGGAGAGGGTTCAGAGGAGGGCAATGAACAAGGATGATAAAGGGACTGGAAACAAGGCCCTATGAGGAGAGACTGAGAGAACTGGGCATGTTTAGCCTTCAGAAGAGGAGACTGAGGGGAGATATGATCGCACTCTTCCAGTACTTGAAGGGATGTCGCACAGAGGAGGGCCAGGATCTCTTCTCGATCATCCCAGTTTGCAGGACACGGAATAATGGGCTCAAGTTACAGGAACCCAGATTTCACCTAAACATCAGGAAAAATTTCCTGACTGTTAGAGCAATAAGACAATGGAACCAACTGCCTAGGGAGGTGGTGGGCTCTCCCACTCTGGAGGCATTCAAGGTGCAGCTGGACAGCCATCTGTCAGGGATGCTTTGACCTGGATTCCTGCATTGAGCAGGGGGTTGGACTCGATGGCCTTGTAGGCCCCTTCCAACTCTACTTTTCTATGATTCTATGATAAGTTTTCTCTGTCACTGAGCACTATCAGCTCCACCACATCAGTTCTCTTTGGCTGTTACACACAGCTAATGTACCTACTCCAACCTCAGTAGGAAAAATAAGTGCAGCATATTCAATGTTGCACAGAAATATTTCACTAGCAGGATGCAGGCTGACAATTGTCCAGTGGGCAGATCTAGGACATCTAGAAATAGTAAACATAAAGTGGAGGGTGATACTTGAAGGCACAATTCGCAGTCCAAAGACTAATGTGAACAATATAGAGCCAACATGAGATAGGAAAGTTTAATGCAAGACATCTTCTGAATGGATGTGCCAAGTACAGTAATACCTTGGATTGCAAGCATAATTCGTTCCGGAACCGTGCTTGTAATCCAAAACACTCTTATATCAAAGTGAGTCTCTGGCGGGCGTCAGCGGGGCCGATTTCGGCCCGCTACGCCCGCTTGAGGCGAGCAGTTGCATCCCTACACTACTTGTCTTGCAAGACCTTGCTCGTTTATCAAGTCAAATTTTTAAATTTTTTTTGCTTGTCTTGCAAAATGCGCTCAACCAAGTTACTTGCAATCCAAGGTATTACTGTATGAGGAAATGCAAAACAGTTGCCACTTAAATAGCAAAAAGATATATATGTTCAAATCCCCTTAAATATGATGCTGGCATTTTTCCCGAATTTCTGTCATTATGGTAGAATCCCCTGTCACTGTTCTTACTGGTAGACAATAGGCCTGATTCCCTGGCTAGTGGGATGTCTCACTCTTGTAGGCAAGCAAAACAGAAATGTGGGGCTACTGGTCCAGAGAGCTCCTGTTATATTGCTCACAGTAATGACAACCGAGAGACTACTGAACAAGCTTAATTTATGTACATTTCAAGTGTTGAGGTCCAATTCTGAAGCTGAAATCCTATTTTGGGAATTTGTAATTGCAAAGAACTTCAAAATGTTCCAAGAGATTGTTTCATCTCCAGTTTTAATGACTCTAAGATTGAGCTGGTATCTATACCTCCTTTATTTAAAATGGAACTTGTGCAGTATTAAAATGAACCTGCCTAAAGGAGCACCTCTCCCTGAATCACCCTGCCCATGACTTGGGATCAACTAGGGAGCCCCTTTTGGTTGTACCACCACCAAACGAAGTCCAGTCTTCTGAAATTTGTAATAGGGCCTTCTTCGTAGGGGCACCCTGGCTGTGAAATGCCTTCCCCCCCTGGAGGTTAAACTGGAACCAGTTTTAGGTGCCAGGTGAAAGCAATTATTTTCTGCCAGGCCTTTCGATTAACAGTTGAGCCTATGTATCAGAGTGGGATAGTTGAAGGGTGGTATACAGTATATTTCATTTGACACTGACTGACGTTTGTGTGCTTTATTGTATTTTATCATATCTTATATTTTATTATGATCAAATGTTTTCTAAGTCCAAGATCCCTTTCCTGGTCAGACACGGCCAGCTCAGACCTGTGCAGTATAAATATGAAGGGTTGGATCCTCAACCTGCCTTCCATGAGAGGAAGGGATCTTCCTTCAGAAGAAAGGTTCTCCTCATGGAAGGTCCATCCACCTGATTTTTGGGGATCCCTCCTTCCTCCCATACCACATTTCACCCCATTCAGCAGGGTCTCCTAATTCTCTGTGTTGCATTTTCAGGGGGCTGGGGGGGCATGGGAAGAAGGGAGCAGTGAGGTCCACTTCCACCAGTGCAGTTGATCCAGTTTAAATCTGGATCCAACCCATATTGTATACTATGACTGCCCTGGGATTTTATTATGATGAAAGGCTGTGTGTGTGTGTGTGTGTGTGTGTGTGTGTATGAGAATTCTAGAAATAAGAGCGTGTGGAGGATATGATTCCACGATGACTTGATGTAGCTGATCTACAAAATTACAGATCAAGTCAGCTCAGCTTATGTATCATTCTGAAACCTTTGCTGAAACACTCTATGTATATTTTATGTACGAGGCTTTGGGGGAGATAATTTACCAGAGTTTAATTTTCTGTAAAAATGGCAGGCACTCTTAAAAGTGCCTTTAATCACTGAAGTGACAGAAAATGCTAGCAATAATACTTTCATGTCTAATACCTCCAGGTTGTCACAGATACTATATCTCAGAAAGCAGCTGTAGAAATGACACAGAAAATAGCATCTGCTAAGCATGACTTTAAAAGAGGGTAACTTTACATTTACAATTACAGACAGCAGGAGTCTATGAAGGGTTGGAGCCTTCTCAACAACCTCAGAACATCCCCCAAAAGTTATGCAATGGGGTAAGAACATAAGAAGAGCCCTGCTGGATCAGATCAAAGCATTCTGCTTCTGTTATGACAGATAATCTGGGCATTAGATTCCCTCCAAGGAGAGAAGCTAAACCCACCCTATTGCAAAACATTTGGGATCTTTGGCTGGAGTAAAGACATGCACAGCTGGGTGAAGTATGCGCTTCGCCCTTTAACACTAAACATAGACTTGACAAACGAACACTAAACGGAGACACAACGTGTTCAGAAGGAAAGAAGAGCTGTTTATTTAAGAAGAAATATAGAGTAGATACAATGTCTTACTAGTTCCTGGTCTTACATGTTTTACACAATAATTCAGGAAGCAAAATATAACTACTGCATCTCCAGTCATACTCTACATAGTCTCCAATTGCCCCGAAAATGCCGGGACCAGCAGGAAAACCCTTAAGCCATCACAGCTTCTCATGCAGACTCCCAAATTCCCCTGCCTCCCGCAACCGCAAGATACTGAAAGGGGCCATGCATGGACAAAATTGCCGCTAAGCTTGCAGTTTTAGCTTAGCTGCAATTTTGCCCATGGCCCCTTTAAGATAGCTCTGCTTAGGCTCGAATAGCCACAGTAAGCAGGGAGGGAACAGACGTTGCTAAGCTGGGAGGGCCAGGCGTTTTTTTCACTGTTTTTCAGTGAAACAGTGAAAGACACTTCAGTTGTTAAAGAATTCTGCAGACTTTTTTTACAACCCCCTGAGGAAGGCCTTAGAAAAAAGCACAGGCCAAAATGCGTTGGGCTCCTCTATTCAATAAAGATTTTGCATCCTGAGAACTTAGTTATCTCCTTTTTTCACTTCAGATATTTTGGACTACAACTCCCAGCATTCCTGACCATTGGCCATGCTGGCTGGGGCAGATAGGAGTTGAAGTCTAAAACATCTGGAGGGCACTAGGTTGGGGAAGGCAGTTCTAAAGAGTCTTTACCAGTGAAAGGAGAAATGGGAGTGCTGGATCAGGGTCTAGATGAGCCTGGACTACTCACTTTACTTTCACATTGTCATCAGTCACTTTTTATACCGATGAACAATATAACTTTTGCATGGCTTGAATTCTGAACTGCAGCAATGTTCTTTTGGAAAACATTTTTCTGGAACTGCACATTTCATGTACAGTTGCACATTTTAAAAATACCCAGATAGCATCAGAGATCAGGTTCACCATTTCTGGTAGATCTGGTGACTGAGCAGTGACAAGGCCTGAGCACTAGGTCTACCAAGACAAGTAGATCTGGCCTCTGAGAAATGTGCATTCCAGGTCTACCCCTCCGTTGTTTCTCGGTGGGTAGATCTGGTGTCCGGACAATGTCTTTCCACCTACAGCTGGAACCCTCAGTTCTTTCTCTGGCTCCTTTCAATGGTGTGGTTACTATTGGAGTGGGGTGTTGGTGTTGGATGACCTGCTCAGTTTGCAGCCCACTCCTAGGCTCTGCTCTGTAGGGAACACAAAATAGATTCCAGTGCCTTCGCCACAGGGTCATTTATTACTACAATACATGAGAAAACGCTACCGGTAATTTGTGTGGCTCAGCTCCAAGGCCTGCACCAAGAGAGAGATGGGGGGGGGGCTCCACCTAGCCCTCCTGCATGGCAGGTTGTGTCTTAAAGCCATATACCAAGAAGCACCCCTCTTTAGCCCTTAAGGCACTGCTGCTACACAATCCACTTCACAGCCCCATCTGCATTTCCCTAAACCACCAGAGGAGATTGGATAGCAGCAATGGACTACACTGGAGAGTTGTCTTACCCCACTCTAATCTCCTCCACAACCCCAGCAAAATGGGAATAACAACACCGGCTACTTTGCAGGGCTGGTGCAACCCACACTTTCTCAGCCACAGCCCTCCCCCCTGCAGTATGGTTATAGTAATGATTAATGGTATCTGCACACATTGTCAGGGTAATTTTTTAATATTTATAAACTAAGGAAAAAAATTAATAAGACCTGAGTTAGAAAGATAATTACAATTATACATATAACTTTGCAAGCTGCTCTGGGAATTTTATTGAATTTATAAATACTTAAATATATACAGTAAAACCTTGGATTGCAAGTAACTTGGTTTGCAAGTGTTTTGCAAGACAAGCAAATTTTTAAAATAAATTTTAACTTGATAAACAAGCGACGTCTTGCAATACAAGTACTGTAGTACGGTCAAGAAAAATGAAGACTTTACACTATCATTCTTTGTTGCAGCTTAAATTAAAAACATGTGTACAAATTTCTTATGGGGAATTTCGCTTTGATATACAAGTGGTTTGGGTTACAACAAGCACGTTTCCGGAATGAATTATGCTTGCAATCCAAGGTATTACTGTAATTAAAATAAATACATTCACTTGGTTTCCCAAAATGAAGAGGATCAGTAATGATACACCCTCAGTACAGGACAGGGCCACTGGGCCAATATTCAAGTTTTGAGTCTGCTCAGATAATCTATCCTGATTCCCAACTCGAATTCAGAAAAGTTGGCAAACCTTCACCCAAGCTGATGCTTCTCAAGACATGGGGCCAAGCAGAGCCAGCACAACACCTTCCACCACCCTCTCTTCCCTTCTTCTCCCCCAGGCCATGCCCCCCACTCCTCTCCCTGTCAATGATGATGACGGCAAAGGCCACCACCTGCCCTCCTCCACCTCCTCCTTCCACCCCATCGCTTCTTCCTCTGCCACCCCATCCATGACAACGGTGGTGGTGGTGGTGGCCGCTTGCTCTCCTCTCCCCTGATGACCATGGTGGTGGCAGTAGCAGCCACCACCACCTCCTCCTCCTCCTCCTCCTCCTCCCCACCACCACTGCTGCCTTCTCTTCTCTCCCCTCCTGGCCACAATGGTTTGCCCTCCTCCTCCCAGGCCCGCAGTCAGCCTAAAAGTTCTGGGGAGAGGCACCAAAAAAGCAGGGGGGCAGTTCATCTAGTATGCATGCCTTTTAACGACATTATTTTTAATGTTGTTGCTGCTGCTGCTGTTAATTACATTTTATAGTGATTTGTTTGTAATTTTTTTTAGATGGGGCATAGAAAATTTAGGGGGGAAGGCCCCCTAGCCCACCCCTGGCTACAGGCCCACCTCCTCCTACAGTCCTTCTACTTCCCGGGCACCAGTAGCTGACCTCTTCCTTACCCTGATGGCAGCGGCAGCAGGCCTCTCTCCTTCCTCAATGCCTTGTCTGAGGGGTCCTTACTTAGAGAGACATTCGTGGGAAGGTGGCCCTGGAGACCTAGCTGTGCTGTGGCAGCAGAGCAGAGACAATCTCCATGGCCATCTCCTCACCAATGCTTTGCTTTAAGGAAGGGCGCCTCACAGAGAGGCATTTGGGCCAGGCTCTGTGGAGAGCCACACTGGCTTCTCTCTCTTCTTAGCACCTGACAGGACATCCCAGAGAGTCTACCCAACTGATGCCATGCTCAGAGAAATCCTCAAAGCAAGACATCGGGCAGGTGGTGTTCCAGAGAGCTGAGCCAGCCACTCCTGCCGCAGTAGAAGAGCAGTCAGCACAGCTTTCTAGAGCACCAGGTGGGGCATGCGGTTCTCCCCGAGGCAGAATCTGCTGCCCTTCAGGATTTGCTGCCTGAGGCAGGGGCATCACCCTGCTTCATGGAAAGGCTGGCCCTGGGGCCAGGAAACCAATCTTACAATGCAATCCTATACACGTCTACTGTGAACGAAGTCTCACTGAGTGCAATGGGGCTCACGTCCAGATAAGTAGGTATAGGATTGCAGCCTCCATCAGTCAGAAACATTTCCTTTATACTGCTGATGGTAATCAGCTGTCATGGCCATTTTGAAGTATACCAGTATGTCCTGTGTACACCATGGGGTGGATCCAGGTTGAGGCAACTGGGCAAGTGGAAGTGGACTTCCCTGCCCCTTCCTCCCCACAGCAGCCCCTCCAGCCCCCTGAAAATACAAAATGGGTTGATCTGTGGTACAGAAGGCACCCCCCCCCAACAATCAGGTGGAGACACCTAAATCTTGGATCCAACCCCATATTATTTATGATAGTAGCAAGCTTTGTACATTTTGGGTGTCAAAGATGGAGGCACCCACTGTGGCAGTTTTACTGAAGCTTTCAAACTTTGAAAGCTTCAGTAGAACAGCAAACCCATGCATAAGATTAATGTGGTGCGGCTGGATAGAAATAAAGTGAAGGTAAATGAGGGAGGTGGTAGAGCACCAAAAATGATACATTGTGACATGTGAGAGTCAGATCTTCACTCTCTCCCCCTCCCTTCCCCCCACCTCTTCCTTCCTCTCTCTCATGATCTCCCTCTGCTCTTCCTGACACATCTTTTCAATCTCTGCATAGATCATCTATGCATGGCTTATTCTGAAGATTTTATGGGACTTGCTCTCCCACTGACAGTTAAAATCTACTTCAATTGTTACTATATAAATTCTCCATCAGTCAAACCAGGAAGCAGCGCAGGGGAGTCATTATTTCTATATACCGTACACCTGTTGTCTTGTAAAGGGACTTGAAAGTTCATAAAACCTCCTAGCAATCACAGTCGCCTTTACCTTTGTGGCATCCATCCATATGTAGATAACAGTAGCTGCCCAACAATTACAGAATTCCCTGTCAAGTCAAGGGGGATGCATTACATCCAGCTCTGAACATGGTTTGTGATTATTGTAAGACTATTGGGGGGGGGGTATGTGTGATGCTTGGGGCTAAATTGGCACTGGCAGAAAAGGATCCTGATTTATTCATTTATTGTATTTATTGTATTTTAGAAGGTTTATCTTCCCATTTTCATCCATCTTTTTTTTCATCCTGAGCATGAAAGGCATACTGTGTGCACGCACGTGTGTGTGTGTGTGTGTGTGTGTGTGTGTGTGTGTGTGCACACGCCCATGCAGCGCTCTTGTTTCAATTTCCCAGTATTCAAATCACCAGGAACTAGAGGAAAATCACTAGAGCAAAATCATAATTAAAGGTGTTAAAATATCAGTGACACATTTCCAGATAACTGATGTAAACATTGCAGAAGAGAAGAAATTTAAGTACATGATTGCCTAAAATACACCAGGCAATACAAAGTGTCAGCAATAGCATTTGGAATCCTTTAGCTAGATAATGTGATTTAACTTCATTTTTTGGAAAACACACACAAAACAAAACCCCACAAAATTTATTTTTGCTGAAAATGTCTCAAATGGCAAATTTTTATCAACACGATCATGTGTTTCCAAGATGGTGAAATGGATACTTTGGCAAAAACGCAAATGTTGCCAGGCAATTGGCTCCAACCTACCATACCGTAAGAATGCAGCCAGATATTTACTTTCAGAAATGACAAACAAAAGTGATGATTTTCTGAATGAATGATTTCATATGTAGCAAAGAATATTAATATATAGTTATAATAAAGTGTATAGTGCTGTGGTATGGAAATGTTGTGGAAGAATCAATGCAAGTAGAGGAATTACCAAGATATATATTGTGGTTATAATTATAATTATTATTTTATTTACTATATTTATACCCTGCCTTTTTTCCTGAAAGGAACCAAAGGCGGCTTACATAATCCTCCTCCTCCTCTCCATTTTGTCCTCACAACAACCCTGTGAGGTAGGTTAGGCTGAGAGTCAGTGACTGGCCCAAAGTCACCCAGTGAGTTTCATGGCTGAGCGGGGACTAGAACCTGGATCTCCTGAGTCCCAGTCCAACATTCTAACCACTACGCTACACTGGCTCTATAAGACTGTGCTGATGTGTAGGAGTGGATTTTGTAGCATGGATTTCTAAATAAAGGGGAGTGATTCAAATAGGAACAGAAACTTGATACAAATAAAATAACCAAAAAGGAGCAGTACCCCTTGTTTAGTAATATTTGACTGATTGAGTGGGTAATGGAGGTAATAAATGTCTCCTTAAGGGCGCAATCCTATGCATGTGTAGACAGAGAAAAGTCTGTAGTTTGGGAGTTGTAGGACTTTTTTCTGTCTAAACACGCATAGAATTGAGCCCTAAGAAAAGGTGTTGCCCTTAATAATTTTTAAAGAAGCTGGTATGAGACCCCTTCTAAAGAAGTCACCAACTGATTTTAATAACCATTGCCATGTGTCAAATTTACCCTAAATAGACAAGGTCTTTGAGCCTGAGGTGGCAAACCCAGGTAGTCTTGGATGAAACAGAACCCATGAGAAACTGACACATTCATAGTGCCCTCATTCCTTGCTCATGGTTGTTTATGGTTCTTTAGATGATGTTGTGACCCTCCATTTTCACTTTTGTTTTTCAACAGCACTGTCGGCAAGTGATTTGTAGAGCAGGAAAAATGTGGTATTATTTGTGAAAGCAAAGGATGAAGCTTTTTCCACTTGTGTATTTGCACTGTTCCACTATACCACAGTGCCACCTAGAGGTTATGTAGTGGAAAAGCAGGAAAGGAAATGCTCTTCATGTAGTGCTAGTTTCTCAATTCTGGGATGAAACTGAAGTAGATACAGCAGATGAAGAGCCTCATGTAGAAAAGCACACACACTGGAAATAAGACTGTTCTGTCCATCCCTAAAATGAACACTCTGAGAGGTTTTCAGTGCCCCCAACCTGGGGGTGATGGGAGTTGTAGTCCAACACATCTGGAGGGCACCAGGTTGGGGAAGGTTGGTCTAAGACATGATACTGACTGAATGGAAACAAATGTTGCCAGCCACCTGCAAATGCTGCCACCCAGATGAGTGAAATTAGGCAAAGCAGTGAAGTGATGGCTGTATTAAATGTCTAAGGGCGTAATCCTATGCAAGTTTAGACAGAAAAAAGGCCTACAACTCCCAGCATGCCCCAGCTGCATGCTGGGAATTGTAGGCCCTTTTCTGTCTAAACTTGCATAGGATTGCACCTTAAGTCAACCATGCACACTATCAAAGTGGCTCATGCTGGCTCAGCTTGTTTGAGTGTGGAAAGGTAAGCAGGGTCAGGCCTGGTTATTACTTGGATGGGAGACCCCTCCTCTAGTTTCCTGCATTGAGCAGGGGGTTGGACTCAATGGCCTTGTAGGTTCCTTCCAACTCTATGATCTATGAAATCTATTCAAGTATCACTGAAATCAGAGCCGGTGCTACCATTAGGCCAACTAGGCAGCTGCCTAGGGCGCAGGGCTAAAGGGGCGCCAGAGGGCATAGGGCTGGAAGGAGGGAGGGCTCAAGTGGGAAGGGGGGGCGCTAAATATCTGATCTTGCCTAGGGCACCAAACTGCCTTGCACCAGCCCTGACTGAAATACTTAGAAGTGTCTCCTTAGAATTTGCAATCTAAGCAAAGGCCATTTCTACTGCCCCCACCGCGCTCCAAACCAAAAGAGCTTTTACATCTTTCTGTTCCTGGCTCTCATGGGAAATGGACAATTTCACATTCTGTTAAGAATCTTTTTTCTTTCTTTCTTAGATCACCTCAGCAGCAGCGCCTCCTTATTTTGTTTGTATGAGCAAATGGGGCAAGCACCCGGAGAATATGCCAAAGGGGACGAGGGAATCCTACCAACACATTCAGTCATCTAAAAGAAGTAATTGTGGTGGCTGAAAATCATGCAACGTGACCAGCTTGTGAACTCTAGTTTAGAAAAGGATGGTTGAATTGTTTTTCTAAAGCCTGAGCAGACTTGTATTACAGTTCTTTCTTTCTGATGGTAAAACATATCAAAAGCATATAAAACAATGGCTTGTTGTGGTTTTAAGGCCTGCCCAGTCATGAAGCAAAACTCCGAAGTGTGTGTGTGTATGTATATGTTCTGCATGTGCATTGGACCCTGGATTTTTAGGACCATTGGCCATGCTGCCTGGGAATGATGGGAGTTGCAGTCCAACACATCAAGAGAGCCTCAGGTTGAAGAAGGCTGCCCCAATCCATTTCAGATTGGATCCCGGATAAATGCACATCTACCCTGATTTGGAATGGAAAGTAACTGACATCACTCCCTCCTGATGGCATTCCACAAGCTACACAGAACTTTGTGGCAGGGGAGGATCTTCTCACCACCTCTCTGCAGCAGCATCTAGGGGTGCTAGGAACGAACCATGGAAAGTAGAGTCCCCATTCTGCTGCGCATGTTCAGTGAAGCATATTGTGATGCAGGGAACAAAGGAGCCCCTTTCCCACGTCAGTGGGGCGGTGTATCCACTCCAGGCCGTAGTCTGAAGTTTAAAGGAGCTATCTGTGGTGCTGAACCCTTGGCCCAAAGAGCTTCAGCACCATGGACAGCTCCTTAAAAAGTTAAGACTGCAGCCCGGAGTGGATGCACCGCCCCACTGGCATTTGGAGCCACCAGCCTCCGCTGGCCGTGATGAGCATTCCTGACTCACATGGCATGCACGGGCAGCAGTGCCCACAGTTTCAGATCTTGCCATGGCAATCTATGGAGACCTCCCTGCCAGCCCATTGCTTCTGGCAAATTGCCAGGAGGAGCAGAGAAAGTGAGGTGAGGTGGCTGTGACTGCTCCAGTGAATTCTGCGGCACATGCGTAAGCCCCCACACCATGGCACGCGATGATGGTGTCATCACTGTGCCACCTGTCCAGTCCAGGGGTCTGCTTGCTTTGGACCCATCTCAGGTCTAGATCAATTTTTTGGACTTCCAGCCAGCAGATGCCTGGAAATTTCATTCAAATAATTCAGATGAATACTGAAACAGACTTGGGTGGTTCTACTCATCAATAAACTAAACCAGAATGATGATTTTGAGTCTAAATAGGGAGTAGTTTCCCCTAAGCTTTAATAACTGCTTACTTCCCCTATGAGCCCCCAGCAAAGAAAAGAAGCAGCTGCTGCTGCTGCTGCCTACCTTGCTCACCCCCTTGCTTGTTCTTCTGAGGCAGCAGTGGGAAGTGAGCTCAGAGGCGGGGGGGGGGGAATGCATGATTGATAGTGGGAGACTGGACTGGCTCCAGTGGGGGCATTTTGCCCAAGGGACCAAGCCTGGGGTAATTCATGGGCAGCGCTATGCCAGCAGGGCCATCTTCATTGTCCCCAAGCATTTGGAGAACTTTGGTAATCTGCAAAATGTTCTTTTAGCACTCATGCAGAAACTTGACGTCATGCTGAGCAATCTGGAGCAGTAAACATGCTTGATGCACTCTTCACTCGACAGACACAGACATAAATAGAAGGAGAAGACAGACGCCCACAGCCCTCTGACAGCCAGTCCCTTACAAGACTATAGTTCTATATATAGCACCTGACTACATCTTTATTTTGGCTTGCACCTCCAGGCAATGAGGGTACCGAAAACTAAAGAATGTTCTTGGCCATTCTGAACTTTAAAAAATAGGAATAACCCCACAAGAGGCTGATGATTATGCTGATTTAATTCCAGTGCTATCAACGAATGACTATTGATCCTAGTTATATAATGTGTGTGGTGCTTAACAGAGTGACAAGGAGGCAGGTCTCTGCCCCAAGGAGCTTACAATCTAATATTTGATAGGGGAGCAACAGAGGCTGTGCTGAAAAGCTTTGAGAAAGGGGATGAATGAAGACAGCGGGTGTAGCGTAGCCTTATGATTAAGCTGTGTACAGTGGGTGCCAATAGCTCCATATGGCTGAGAGGTGACTTACCTATACTCTGTTCTCTTTCCCCATCCTCATCACATGGACGCAGGCCTTGCCACTCTTCTGCTTTATAAAACCATTTCACAGGAGCTATAGATTTCATAGATCATAGAGTTGGAAGTAGCCTACAAGGCTATCGAGTCCAACCCCCTGCTCAATGCAGGAAACTAGAGGAGGGGTCTCCCATCCAAGTAATAACCAGGCCTGACCCTGCTTAGCTTTCCACGCTCAGACAAGCTGAGCCAGCGTAAGCCACAGGCCTTATGTTCGCCACCCCTCCAAGCCTTTTCCTTGTCTTCCCAGCACTCAGTTGTCTCTTTCCTTAATTTCTTCAGCTTCAGTAGTTGGGGGAACCCTTTAATTTGTGCAGCCTTGTCATGTGGCTGTGAAAAGGGAGATAAAAAGACCAGGTCTCTGCATTTCTCCTAATGCACATATGCCAAGGAGCGGCTTCGCTAATGTTTTGAAATGCCCATGAGCTACACCTCCACTCTTAACACACTGGTGCTTGGCTGCCCTGGGCTATAGGTTCAATTCTTCAGCTCAAGCACAAATGCCTGGTGGTTTTCCTTTTCTCCTCAGCGGTTACACAGAGAGGCTTGTTTCAGTATTAAGGGCTGTTCTGAATGCACCTCCATGGTTTATGTGAAAGTATCCCCTCAAGGCTTATAAAGGTCATGGGACTGAGGTTTTGTAAAAGGGTCATTGGGTAACTCTTTTCAGATATTCCTATTGCTTGTAAAACCCAAAAGGAAGAAAAGAGAGAAAAGAAAGTGTGTGTGTGTGTGTGTACGCACGCACGCACGCACGCATGCACGCACGCACACACACACACACACACGTTTTATAGTAATTTACTGTATACTGTATTTATTTACTGTCTGTCTACTTTTGTATGGTTTTTTATTCTGTATGCCACCTTGGGAGTGTTTTACCCTTAAAGGCAGCCTAAAAATAATTTTAAATTATACACACACACACACACACACACATTTGAGTTTCTCTATACATCTTTTTACCGGTATGAATGTCCTGGTATCACATCTGAAGAGAAAGTATCTACTGAAATTTGGGGTTTCATATAAGTTTTGAGACCAGTCACATTTTTGCTGTCAAATCCTCTATTCATATGGATAAGACAAACAGCAGCTTCATCATTTGATGCATTTGCCACCCATATGAAACTAGTGCTGGCAGTCCTAGGATATTTGAAATGTACAGTTCACTGTACGGGAAGCAAATTACCTTCTTTTTGAAATTGCATATAGCTTCTTCTACCTGTTCCTGTAGTGACAGATTGGGAGGAAGCCCAAAGAAAGATGTAGAGAGTCACAATCCATCTCCATCCTGTGGGCATACTTGAAATAATTGGCTGGCATGATTGACAAGAAAGACATCTTTGAAGGCAAAAGGGAAAGGAATGGTGTTAATCAGAACCATAAAATACATTTTGACAGAGATATGTAAATTGATGTGCTTTACTTACTTTCACTAAACACTTAGTAGTGGAGTTAGAATGTAACCCCAGCAGGTTCAGAAGTTGGATCTGATTGTGAAGTCCCAGTCGTGCTTCACTGGTGAACATGAAAGGTGATGCTGCTAATTATGAGGCTCATTCTTTGCCTCGCAGCTTGGAATTTATGTATTTAATTTATTTAAAATATGTATTAATTGCCATTCATCACAAAGATTCCAGGGCAGTGAGCACAAGTGTGAATAAAAACTATTCACACAAATACAATATAATAAAAATGTCAAATGACCATAATAAAATACAACTACCAATTCAACAAACTAAAACAGAAAGACAGATAAAAATGTCCTCTAAAATGCTTGTGCACATTGTAATGTCTTAACCTGGCACCAGAACGATTTTAGTACTTATTTTATTTATTTGCCAGTTGAGTTTGCAGTGGTTTTTTCTACTTGTTAGAGTGTAGGACTCTTCCTCTCTTTTTTAAAATGTAATTTTTTTAAATCATGAGGCAGATTTTTTTTAAAAAAACATTAGTTTTAATACAAATGCTCATAAAAACTGCCAATGGCAAGCACCTTTTTAAAAAAGGCATTCCCAGTTCTCTCTCCCACAGGATGGAATGCCTCTTCTTGGATAATGCCTACTACGACACATGTGTAGCATCTATAAACAAGTATGCCTCATTTCTGAACTGATAGGAAAATTTGTTTTGGACTATCAATTTGTCCACATGGTGATCTCTTTCTGTTATGATTTCCACTTGTTCATCAAGACCCCAAAGCTGTTTTAACTACCCTCTCAGGAAAGACACTGGTTCCCACTTTTTAGCTTTCTAATTCATGAATTCGTAATTTGTCATGGTATTAGTGGTTTTCCAGTCTTTCCAGCTTATCTTTAATGATGGTGTTTCCTCAAGCAGTCATTTAATGTTGTGCTGGGGGTAATCCCCATCTCATACCCTTCATTAGCTGTGCAAGCCATGTCTTTTAACTGACTGCTTAGTACTTAGCTGTTTGTAGAATAGGCCAATTTAGGAATTAAGTTCTTTTTTTGTACTCTGCTCTGAACCCTGTAATTTCAGAGATCAATCATTGTAAACCTGCTTTAATATAAGGATCTGTCATTAATAGTATTTTGATGGGGTCCATCAGCTGCATGGTCTCACTGTGTAGGCTCTTTTTAATTACAGTGTATACCTTCTGGTTAAGTTAATTTTGTACATCTGCTTGAGTTGCTGGGCTTCTTAATGGGAATATAGACTGAGGTTTAGAATTAATTTTACATCTTAGATTCTTCTTGTTGTTACTAGCATAGATATTATCTTTGTGGCTATGACTGACAGGTATCAACAATACTTTATTTATTTATTTATTTATTTATTATATTTATGAATCGCCCATCTGGCCAGACATCCGGCCACTCTGAGCGATTTACCATCCAATAAAATACAAGAGGGGGGGGGGGGAAACACACACACACAGTATAAAACACAATTAAAAACAGAACGAAACTTAAAAATCCTAACCCACCCCATATTCCCGCCTGAAAAGCCACGTTTTTAATGCATGGCGGAAGCTAATCAAGGAAGCGGCGGAGGTCACTGGGGAGAGAGTTCCATAAATTGGGGGCTGCCACAGAAAAGGCCCTCCTTCTAGTCCCCACCAGCCTGGTTTCTCTGGCTGATGGGACAGGGAGAAGGCCATCTGTGGCAGATCTTGTTGAGCGGCCTACTTGATTTTACTTACTGCTTCAATGGGCGTAGGCATCCATGTATCCCATGAAACTTCTGGTTTGTTCAGCATGTTAAGGTATTCTTGGAGCCTATCACGTATCTGAAATACAACAATGCAGCTTGCTCCTAGGAAAGTGTGCATAACATTGCAGCCTTAATTTTATTTAACTCTCATATTTGAATTCCACCTTTGCTCTGAGGAGTTCAGAGTAGGCTATGTGATGCCTCCCAACCCCAGAAGGAAGCCTAATGAGTCCAAGGTTCCAGTCCCCGCTTGGCCATGAAGCTCACTGGGCGACCTTGGGCCAGTCACTATCTCACAGCCTAACCCATCTTACAGGGTTGCTGTGATAGGAGGGGCAGAGAACTACATATGCCAGTGGCACTGAGCCTCTTTCAACCTAAGAGCTGAACACCATTTGGGAGGCACTCCTGGGGGATGCATTCCACTGGTGGGCAGGGCTGAAGGCAAAAGGGTCAGGGTCAAAAATACCCAAGCTACCAGCATATTTAACTTAGCTAAGCATTAGGAGAGGCATTTCAACTTTTTAGAATGTGGGGGGGATTGCAGGAAACTACCAAATGACGGTGGTCAGGGGGACCCATCATTTTTCCAAGGTGAACTGTGGACTTTCACAGGCTTCTGGGTTTCATCCATAAAAATAGGACTTAGTACGCCAGTCAACAGTGCATGCTTTTGCTATTAATATACAGGTTGCACATGCTTGCGGCACTGGCCTAAAAATAGTCCTCACACTCCGACTTTTGACTCTATTGCTAGTTGATGCAGATCTCAGGGGAAGTGATGGTGCAGAAAACCACCGATTTCATGGCCTCTGATTCTGTACATGAAAACAGACATGATCCAAACATCACTTGAACTTTAGCACCTGGGACATTCTTTGCAGGAAGCAATTTCATAATATTTTATTTTGTAATTTCCTTTCAAGGAACACATGGCAAATTAGTCACGATTTTTGCATGTAAGTTTGCTATTGTAGTTAGTCACCAGGGGGTGCCTGAGTGCACATCAGGGCCAATAATAACATACCATTTAAAATCTGTTCCCTGTTCTGATGAAGTGGATTCGAAGTTGAATTTTAATATCTGGAATCAGTTTTCCAAGTTGCATTTCAAATACCAACCTGGGGATTTCATTGACCACACTGGATCCTTGGAACTGGTTGTTCAGTCATGAAATCCATAGCTCCCTTTTGGCAAAACAACTGTGTTTGAAACTGTGCTTACGCCCATGTTCCACCACTGTATTTGTATGTGCGTGCATGTGTATGAAAACCTGGGATGGGAGAATCAGTGAAGTTCACGCTCGTTGAGATTCTCACCTTTGAGCTCAGTTCGGCTTGTGCCTGAATGAGAGCATTTTGTTTTTTAACTGAAGAAGTACATATTTTGGTGCACATTTAAGTGTACAGCCAAAATGCATGTTTTTCTCCCCACCCCACCCCAAACTATAGCGTGAAAGTATGCATTTTAATAAAATGAGCATTTTAAAAAAAAATTTTTTTAAAGCGCAGCTTTCCAATTTGACCACAAGTTCAGGAGGAACTAGCGAGCTTCCAGTTCGGGGTTGTGAATGGGGCAAATTCAAAGTAAAAACTAACCCAAAGTTCTCATCCCTAGCTAAAAGTAGGTATGTTCTTGCAGTATAGGAATCATTCTGAAATTTCCTGGGTATGACTTTTAGCATCCTTCACAAAGCTACACTTACATAGCAGTTTCTCCAAAAGAATCTGTATGAGTTTTAATGTGAATAAATATCTACTGTCCTCATCCCAGGGGTTCCATTCATTTCTTTCTTTCTTTTTTAGTGAATATAACTACTTCAAAAGCTTTCAGGACCATGCCAGCTTTTAAATATAACCAGATGAACTACTCCAATAGCATTTCCTCCTCCCCGGGGTCCACTACTCTTTCCCCTCTCATAATGAACAGTGTATGATCTCCACCCATCTAATCATCCTGTAGGAAGCATGAATAAAATTTACATCCTGATTTGTGACTTACTCCGTAGCCGCAACGACCCCTATTTTCTTTAATAATGTATCACTTTGATTTATGTGCTTGTATTCATCTAACAAATGCATTTTGCCTCATCATAAAAATAAAGACATCACTGTAGAGAAGCTAGGAAGAAGTTATGGATTTAATTTTCCAGTAGAACAACTGAATATATTGAAATAGGACCTTTAAGCACTACCAAGATCTTTCTATAGTGTTTACTTGGAAGTAAGTCCTGTTCAGTAAGTTCCCCTATAACTTTAATTAGAAGTGTCTTCCTTGCAATTTGTGCCTCTAACTGCTTCTTGGTTGGTTGACAGGAACTGCTGCCCAGTGCCCCATGTGGTGAGCTATGTATTTGCAACCTCTCAGGGAAGAATCTTCCAGATTTGGCCTGGCACTGCCTGCCCAGGCTGGCCATTAGCCCATCCTAGGTAGGAAGGAGTATAAAGGGCTTCCTTTTCCAATGAAGACCTATTAGGTTTTGTGATCATGGGAACATTGTAAGTGCATTCAGCTCAATGCAGAAAAGTCTAACTGATAGTCGGGCACACAGGGATGTTGGGGGCTGCCCATGGCCCAGCCCTGATATCAGTGAGGCATGGCAGTGGTGATGAATTGCACCTTAATTAGTTCCTGTTTCTCATGGATGGGAGCTTTATTTACTAGTTTCCCCTTAAGTTTACCCCCCTATTTATTGCAGAATAGCACTATTTTGTAATTAAAAAGGGGGGATGGTACTGGGGGGAAACCCACTAATTTCCCCCATCCCTTCTTCAGGAAACAGGAACTAACTAAAGGGGCAATTTGTCACTAATGCTGCAATGTGCTGAACAGGAAACAAACAGAAGCAGAAACCACAAAGAGGAAGATTCTAATTAAAAGCATAGTAGCCCTGAAAATCCCAAATAGTGCTTTGCCAGTCCATACTGGGCAGCCTAGCACTACAATTCCATTTTAAGTGAAAAAATGGCCATGAAATTCTGGGGAAAAAATTGAGGAGGCAGCAGAAAACACTGAAATGCAATGGGTTAGAAATAACACCGCTTCAGTGCACCCCGCTGCTCTCCATCCCGCCTTCCTCTCCTTTTGGCTCTCAGCTCAACCCACACCCTTGCAGCTGCTCCCACTCTAGGGGAGGCTTGATCTGGCCCTGTGCGTCGAGCGCATTCGCCATGACACAGCCAGCCCTAGTTTTTGCTGCGCTTGAGGCCTCCGTCAGTGCCCTCATTGCCCAGAGCGAGGATCGGGAGGAGGAGCAGAGGCACCTTCACAGCACACCTACCGCAGATTACATGATGACAGTCCTGCAGCAACCATCTTCAGGTGCAGGACAGGGGGCAGCACAGGGATTCCTTGGCAATCTGTTCCATCCTCCGGGGGGGGGGTGTAATTTGCTGCAGGAAATGCAAATCACGGCCACCGAGGAGCTGGGCCAGGAAGCCATGTTTCCAGGGGCTGAGGTTGAGGAGCTCACCGGAGACAGGTGTTTTGCGATGGTGGACACTCACTCACACCGAAGCCACCTGGGCCTCAATGTGTGTCTTCGAGGCTTATGATGATGCCAGGTTTCATGCTGTTTTCCGTATGTCCAGGGCCACCTTTGACATCATTGCCAATGAAACTGAACCCATCTTCCGGCGCTCGGACACGTCTCTTGCATCTCAGTGAAAAGATGCCTAGCAATCACTCTCTTCAAACTTGCTTTCAGCATGGCCTACCTCCCCCTTTCCATCATCTTTGGCTGTGGAAAGTTCATGGCCTGCGAAATCTTCAGGGAGACTGTGCGTGCGCTTAACGAGCTGTACCTCGCTGATGTCATAAATGCCGGGGAATGAGAAGAAGAACATGAAAGGTTTTAGGGAGCTGGGTTTCCTTCGGGTAGGGGGGGGCACTGGATTCTATGCACGTTTGTACACTTGCCCCCCAAATCGTTATTCCCCACCCAGTCTCCTATATAAAGCTCTTTTATTTGTCTCATGACTATTCAAATCAAACTTGGAATGGATCATTGTCTAATAAGGTATACATGATCAAAAACCTTATTAAATCAGGGGAACAGTGTTTTAAAAGCCCTTTTAATGTTCAAGTACCTTGCACACTGTAATTACTTTGTGAAAGTCAACTTAACAAAGGGATATATTGTTGGGAGTCAGACCACATGACACATCACTGTCAGTTCATCATCAGTTGAACATGCTGTGGTGGGGGGAAAGGGAAGGAACAAAAGACGGCAGGGTTTTATGGCCTGGGAATACCATGAAGAAAAAGTGAAAGTGAATATTGAATGCTACATTGGTGTGTCCATCTTTCCTGCAGCGGCACAGAAGGAGAGTTTGCATTCACTGACTGTGCAGACAGATGCAGAAAGACAGGGCTATTTTAGGACCAGGCCAGAGAAGTTTGCAGAGAACAGCAACCTAAGATACTGCATCACTGTCTCGCATCAGACAGCTCAAGGGAATGCCATGTTACAGAGACAGGCCAAAACTAATGTCTATGTCAACTTCATGTTACACATTCCCACTGGGGAAGAAAACGTGAGTGCAGTCACTCACAGGACTTTTGTCATCTTAAAGTGCTTCATTTGACGGTGAGGAGTCAGAGGTCTTGAAGTCCCAGAGTTGATTTTTCAAAGGAGAATGAGTGAAACCCACAGTGGTGGTGAAGGCTCTCGTTTAAATCTGCTGCCATTTACGGTACCTTGTTTCTCATGCTTCTGGACCCTATGGGGGCAAAACACCGCTCTCAGAGAGGGATGGACTAATCTGTCAATTTTTATTTCTCTATTTTATTTAGTTCGCATGAAAATTCATAAGCATTTTTGTGCACAATTCTCCTCATATGTGCATTTTTATATGAGGTTTGCCTAATATACATATTTTGGGGAAGCAATTTCAAGAAAGAAAGAAAGCCATTTATTTTCCCAATTCAAATCCCCCATGTGTGCATATTTTAAGGCTGAGAATTTTTCAGAAATCTGAGATTAGAAATAATATTCCCTCCAAACTTAGCTTTTTCTCTGCCACTGTCTCCTTTTGGTATCCTGCTGGAGGCAGCATTACCAGGTCTTCTGGCAGCTCGCCTAGCAGCCACCTCACTCCACCCGATGGTCCCCAGCAAAAAAAGACACTGGCAGTTCTATTACGCTGGCAGCGTCTTCACTTTGCAAGTCAGGGGAAGGAGGAGAACCTGACCTTCATTTTTTCCATCATTTGAAAAGAATGCATATATTTTTTAATGGTTTTAATCATTAATGTTTGTTTACATTCCTGAGGAGAGTTGTGTGAATCATTATTTCATGGCAGATCAAATATTAATTAAAAGCTTTCTGGTCTCAATCCATCAAGGGAGGGAGTCAGACTTAGGCTTGCAGGATCTACCTTGTTTTTCACTAGAACCCCAAGCTCCAGTTGGAGCCAGGTGCAAAATAGTGGCTTAAGAAGGCAGATCTAGGGCCGGTTCACACGACATGGGAACCGCAGGGGAGCAGAAGCCCCCCGCGGTTCCCGTGTCATGTGAATACCGGCCGGGGGTGCCCCCGCGGGACAGCCGCACATCGGAAGCACGGAAAGTCACCATGGGTGGTAGAGGGGTAAGCCCCCACCGCGTGTGGCCACCCTGCCGTGCGAACAGCGGGTGGCCGTCCCGCAGTGGCCTCCTGTGGCTGCAGAGAGGCGGCAGCCCAGAGCAGCCGGAGCTGCCACCGCTCCGGCCTGTAGGGGCAAACGGCCACACTGGGCATCCCAAGCTGCCGTCCCCTAGCACTGGGAGGCCCATGCTGCGGTGTGGGGACTGCCGGCTCCGCTGCGGTCTGCCCATGCGTGCGGGGCACAGATCATCTGTGGCGCCCTGCCAGACCCCGCGGATGGCCCCGTGGTGCCTCCCCCACTCGCCGCCTTGGTCGTATGAACCGGCCCCTGGAAATGCAGAACAAGGTGCCCCTGAGCACGTGCTCAGCCCAGGAATTTGTTTTCAGAGCCATTACTGGAGCTTGCATATAAATCCTTTCACACAAAAACCAACTCCTATTTCCCCCCAAGCTTCTTGATGTTAACAACCTAATTTAGGAGGGAAAAGGGTCCTCCTCCCACAAGGGTTTCCATTGGGAGCTGGACGCCCTTGCT
Source organism: Shinisaurus crocodilurus (assembly GCA_021292165.1). Lineage (NCBI taxonomy): Eukaryota > Metazoa > Chordata > Lepidosauria > Squamata > Shinisauridae > Shinisaurus > Shinisaurus crocodilurus. Next base: position 93,226,701 of record CM037881.1, on the reverse strand, counting down.
GATCTACTGTAATTCACCTGGAAGTCTACTAGTCTAGGAGTTCCCGATCTACCTGCTGCCCATCCCTGCAGAAGGTACTGCAAACAGTGAACAAAGCCCTTGTTGAGGACTGGAGTTATATTAATACAGTATTCTGGCTTTGTTTCTATTATCAAAATAGAATATAACAATATTCAACAGCTGCCGTTGAAGGCCTGTGACATGCTGGCTCAGTTTGTCTGAGTGTGGAAAGCTAAGCAGGGTCAGGCCTGGTTATTACTTGGATGGGAGACCCCTCCTCTAGTTTCCTGCATTGAGCAGGGGGTTGGACTCGATAGCCTTGTAGGCTCCTTCTATGATCCTTTGATGGGGGATGATGGTATTGCTACGTAACACTAGCTGATTGGATAAACTCGAGTTCTATCTACACAAAGCCATATGAATAAGGACAAATGATGGTTTATCATCAGCTCCATCTCCCACGCCCTTGTCCTCCGGCACAGCCATGAGGAGGAGATCAACAGCATTCACTTCTGTTTTTAACTAACTGCAAATTGTGGTTAGTCTTCACTATGGTTTAGTGGTTTATGAAGCTGGCTTGTTTCAATAAACCACAGTTAAGAGTATTCGCAAGTTAAGGTCTGGAGGTAATGCTAAACTGCAGTTAATTGAAAATGGAAGTAAATGCTCCTGATTACACTGTGGCCACGCTAGAAGAAGAAAAGGGAGTGTGGGGTGCTAGTAACAATGAACTACTATTTATTGTTGCTAGCAACTTCCCCAACCTGGCATCCTCCAGATGTTGTGGACTACAACCCCCATCATCCCCGACCATTGGCCATGCTGACTGGGGCTGATGGGTGTTGTAGTCCAAAATGCCTGGAGGGTGCCAGGTTGCAGAGGTTGCCATAGTTCAGTGTTACATCTGAAATTCTCAATGCTGCCATTGAATCTTGGAAAAACGGTGCTGGCAAAGTCGTGCTGAATCCTGTGCATGGAACTGGGCACACACAAAACCTGTTTGCCAATTGCTGGCAGGTGGTATGTGCAGGTCTTTTCCTATGGCCAGCAGATAGCCAGACTGTCATCTAATCAATGGGGAGTGGGCTAGGAAGCAGCTGTTGCATCATCTACCTGACAGAATATCTGACATTACGGAACATCTGACACTATGATTTTAAAAAACAGCCCGGCCAGTCTGTTATGGAACATCTGACACAAATGATTAAAGAAAAAAGAAGAAAACCCAAGCTCCCATTGACCCCTGGCAGCTTCAGCAGATGTATTTGCTCTTTAAAAATCCCGAATTTTGATTTGCCAATTAAACCAGCAGTGATTTGTTGATGTTGATTTGTTGATTTGTTCATTAAACGAACATATTTGTTAATTAAATCAACCATTTATTAATTAAACTAATTAATCCAACAGTGAGATTACTAAAAAGTTATCAAGTTCAACATGTTGCCCCCCAACTGAATCCTCTGCACATCACATGATGCAAATATCACAAGCTAAATTAGTACAAATGGGATGGGAAAATAACCCTCTTTCTGGCCCGTGTCACACTTTCACATGTGTTCATCCATAAGCACATTTCATTCCATCAGTTTTCCACATTAATCTCTGCTTTAAAAAGAAAATCTGCATGATAATTCACACTTAAATACATATTTTAAATGGATTCCCCCAAAATATGTATTTCTAAACATATATTTGATCAAAATACATATTTAAAAATGTATTTTGATTTTTTAAAAGTGACAAAATGCATGAAAACATTCAGGATGTGAACATAAGACTATAAAAAGAGCCATGCTGGATCAGACTAAAGGCCTAACTAGTCCAGCATTATGTTCCCACTGTGGCCAACTGGATGCCCATGGGAAGCCCGTAAGCAAGATATGAGCACACCAGCACCCTCCTGTTTGTGTCCTCTAACAACTGGTATTCAGGGGCATACTGTCTGTGATACTGGAGGTAATATATATGGTATGACTAGTAACCATTGCTAGCCTTATCCTCTATGAATTTGCTTAATCCCCCTTTAAAGCCATCCAAATTGGTGGCTACCACTACATCTTGTATTAGTGAATTCCATAGTTTACCTATGTGCTGTGTGAAGAAGTACTTCCTTTTATCTGTCCTGAATCTCCCACCAGTCAGCTTCATTGGACGAGCCTGGGATCTACTGTTATGGAAGAAGGAGAAGAACTTTGCTGTATCCACGTTCTCCACACCATGCATACTTTTATAGACCTCTGTCACTCAACATTTTCTAATGTAAACTGCCCCAAATGTTGCAACTTGTGCTTATAGGGGAGTTGTTCCAGAAGATTAATAATTTTGGTTGCCCCTTTCTGCATCTTTTCCAGTTCTACAATATCTTTTTTGAGATGTGATGAGCAAAAGTGTATACCGTATTCCAAGTGGTGTCACACCATAAATTCATATAAAGGCATTATGATATTGGCAGCTTCATTTTTTATTCCTTTCCTAATGATTCTCAACATGGAATTTGCCTTTTTCACTTCCTCTGCACACTGGGTTGAGGTTTTTATTAGGCTATTCGCCACAACCCCAAGATCAAATTTCACAAGCATCCGTAGTCGAAATGAAGGTGACAACATTGTGCCAAATAAAGAACAGGGGTGAACAAGGTTTATATTGCATCACAATACCTGCAGGATGGATAGCACCACATAACTCCAACAATTGAGCTGTGCCATGCACTACAGGGATGGTCAATGCCATTTCCACCACATGGTCTACAGCCCATCTGACCATCCCTGCCTCATGGATCAACATCCAAATTCCTTCTCAACTCTACAGTCATTCCTCTGTGAAGACTTGTGCATTGTTAGCAATAACATATAGCTAATGACTTCTATCCAAATGACTTCTTTCCATAAGCACACAGCGTCTTTTCCTGATAGAAGAGTTTCTGACAGTGAAAGAGTGAGCTAAAATCCAAATATATTCTCCCATTTGCCCAAACCTTTGCAGAACCATTTACATAAGGTCATTTTCTATTTCCCACCACCACCGCCATGGGAGGGGTTCATGCATGTTGTGACATGTATCACATTCACCAGCTGTGGCACATTGTTTACACATGGAAGGAACAGAATGGCTGGTAAACAAGTTTGTTATGTCTTTCTATGAATCTCGTGCTTTCGCAGGGGTTACTAGAGTGTATGGGAAACAGTATGAGCCTGTCACATGGTTTGTATGTTCTGGTGACGTACTGACTTGTTGTTTTTCTGTCTGAAGCCATTTTAGAGAGATGCTGAACTTCTCTTTTTCTCTCTTGTCTTCTGAATAGTGCTTGCTGGACTAATGCAATCATGTAACGTCTTTGTTGAGTGGAGTAAATCTCAACTTGCTCCACTGGATTAAATGCTTGCTATGCATTGTACTCTGCACATGGACTGTAACTAGGAAATGTATACTCTGTAGCATATACTTTGCTATTCAAATAAACAGGTAGCTAAATAGACCTGTGGAGTTTACAGAGTTATTTCCTTGCTACTTGAAGTAATCTGCAAACGGAGGAAGCTGGGCTGGTGTCAGATTACAGGGAGCTGGCTGACAACCGAAACGCTGGAAAGCTGCGCAGAGAGAGGGGGAGAAGGATCTGAACTTCTGTGTGTGGATTTATGGGCGTCTGCACACAGGAATAGGATTTTAAATCTTCCATCTCACACACGCGAGGCACTCTGCTTTTCCTCACGCTCCTTCAATGCAGTTCCCCATTGCCAAATGAGTCCCAATGGTTGGAGCACAGACAATCCCTACGAGAAAGTAAGGCTTGGGGATTGAAAATGGCATGTTCCTTCTTTAACTAATCCCTTTCCTGCCTCTGTCTGTTCCTTCAATACAAAGATGAGAACTGCACCAGTCCAGTTCCAGAAACAAGAAAAACTGCATCCAAAGTTTTTGCAGAAAGTTACTTTTCTTTAATGGTCCCACACACTGAGCTATAAAAGTCTCCCTATGCTATTGCAGGGATATAAATATATTATATAAATAGTAATAAGAATGATTACCTTCATGCAAATTGATATGCTATTTTTTATGTGGCAGTTAGAGCTTTATAATTTGAAATGCATCCCATTTTCTAAGAATAAAAGTGATTTTCCACAGCACCTTTGGATATAATTCTGCTTGTTTTTGGCATTCCTACAGTTCAAAAGGTTGAGGTCTGCCCCTCGATGTGCTGTTCTGGTTATTGGTTCTTCCCCCTTCTTATCTGCTTGTTGCACAGTTGTCATGCAGTGCCAACAGTGAAGGCAAAATAACCAGTTTTGTCTTGTAAAACTAATCCTTCAATTCTTAAATAAGAGAAATGCCCTTTGGACTATTCTATGGTAAATTAAAGGATGAACCAATATCACAGAACTATACTCTGAGGAAACACTGTGTCTCCATGTGGTCATAAGAGAGACAAGGAAACCTAAGAAAATTAAATTAATACCAGATGATGAATGAAAATTTCTGGTGATATTCAGTTCTTGTTCTGTTACAAGAGCTGAATATCACCAGATATTTAGACATTTCCTTCACTAAAAAGAGAAATTACCACTGCAATCCTATACAATAAGTCCCACTGGGAGTAAGTCCCAAACCTGGAAGTAAGTCCCACTGAAGTAAGTCAGGGACTTACCTCAGAGTAGATATGGACAGAATTACTCTGTAAGTCTTCTTTGTGGCTGGTTCTGCTCTCTCTCTCTCTCTCTCTCTCTCTCTCTCTCCTGTGTGTGTGTGTGTGTGTGTGTGTGTGTGTGTATACACTGCCATTAATCAAAAGTATCTCTGTTCAGGGCAAGCAATTTTTGAAGCAATGAAACACTCTGAAATGGCATTTTAGACAAAGTCATTCCACACTGATGCTTGGCTGTGGGAAAGGAATGAAATCTTATTACGGTAAGTTAAATAATGCTTAGTGTGGATAAATTAATTGAAGTCTGGCTGTTGTTTAGCTCCTGCCTTATTTATTAGATAATATATAATGAAGTCGTAATCTTTTATTACAGCAAAGCTTATGAATCATGCCTTCAGTGTAAATGCTATCTTTCATTTTGTACTTTTCATGACTTACAAAACAATAATTGAATTCAGCTGTGATGACTGACAGCCCCAGCTCTTATTACTGGCAAAAAGAAAAGAGGAGATGAGTGTAGTTCATATGCATGGATAATGCTCTCAAGGCAACTCTACAATTAATGCAACATTCGGCTTTGACTTACAGAGTGCTTTGAAACTAGGGTTGCCACCTGCTTTCCGGCAGCGCTCGCTCCCATGCCTTTAACATTCGCACAGGCAGCTGCCGTATACCAGGTCAGAATATCTGTCCATCTGGCTCACTGTTGTCTACTCCGACTGGCAGTGTTCTCCGGGAGACATCCTTCTCATCACTAAAACCTGCTCCATTTTGTGGAGATACCAGGATTGGTCCCTCTGTATGCAAAGCATACCCTCCACTACTGAACTAAGGTCGTCCCCCCCCCCACACACACACAGTTCTGTGGCAATGGCTGCTTGCAGATTTTCTTGGCATGGAGGTACAGGATGTGACTGATAGGCTCCTTCTGCTGAATTCCATTCTGTCATGTAGCTGTTAAAGGCCACTGGAGGAATCATCCAGAAAATATGTGGTAATCCCAGGGATGGGCTACCTAGTCGTGAGAATCTTTGAAAGCACTAAGCCCTCCCATTGAATGCTCTTCCCTGCGAATGCCTATTCTAGGCACAAAGGTGCCGATAGTGCTGTTTACAGAGAGGGGGAGCAAGGCCACACTAGTCAGCCCAGCCACCACATGTGCAGGCCACCCTACCACCAGCTGCCTGTCGGGCAACTGTGAGTAGGGCATTGACATGTATATCATCATAGAGCCCTGCCCACCCCCAAAGCCATGTGAAGGTGGACCCTGATTGTCCCAGGGTTCCCTCTTGAGCGGAGGAGCTCTACTGTTGTGTTTGTAATGCTCTTTCTCACACTCACTGTGACCGCGCAGCTGGTTGGGAGCAAAACTGACATACACGGTGGTGGTGGTGGGTAGGTATGGAGCTAGACTGTGCGTGCTTTAGTTTAAACCAGGTGTGCAGAACTTCATCAGGATACATGGAGTTGGGTCAAATCTGGCCCTCTTGAGGTCCCAATCTAGCCCTCTGGGGTTGCCCAGACAGTCCCACCCCTTCCACTCATGTAGATGATACCCTTCATATCTGCAGCTATACAAGCAGAGGTAGTTTGTGTTGGAGACTATTCCACTATGGTTTGAATGTTAGCAAAATAATTAAGAGGAATTACCTCTAAAGGTTTCACAGTCCCATCTTTTAAGTCTTCCTTTTTGCAAATGAAGGAATGGTGTATATGAACCCCAGTCTTCTTCTTCTTTTTTTAATCAGCACTCCATGTTTTGTCAAGCTGTTTGCTGTTTTAATATTTGCTTACTGGCACTTCAGGCTGAGGACCAGGAAGCAAGAGCCCTAGGAGTGCTGGGTACTTGGGAAACTATCTAGTTAACCATGTTTGCATTGTCAAGTGGAAATCAGCCTCTGCAAAGAGGCTTCACCTTAATGAGTCTATTATTTCTTCTCCATCCATACCCCTCCACTCACATCTAGCTGGAAGGGGAGCACAGATGTTTTACAACAAAGTAGTGATGTGTGGGTGGCTCTAATTAATTCCCCCCCCCACACACACACACACTCAATGAAATGACATTATTGCTTCATGGCACAGAGTTCTGGCAATTTCAACATGCACTGGACCAAATGGATCCCTGGTAAATATATTCAGTGGCCAACCAATTGAGCCCATTGTTGTTGTTTTTTTATCATGTTTACTGAAGAATTCCATCATGTGATGAATCTGCAGACTTGGCCAACTTGGCAAGAGAATGCTTCATTCTTGATCACAAGGTTGCACTCATTCCACCACTAATTTGTTCCTAAACGAGGGTTAACGGCATTTGATGTGTGTTCACTCAGCACCCCCCCACTCCATCTCTATTCTGGACGGGAACTCCTTATTTTTAATACATGGAGTTGGGCAAGCCGCACATGGCTCATGTTGGATTGCCTCAGAAACATGCCAAGCTGTCACAGAGGGCTAGGGATGTTTGAGAAGATTGTTTCTGTTCACAAATCATGCTGACATGTCCTGTTTAGCAATCCCAAAGCAAAGGAGAGCAAGAAATGTCGGGAAATGTTAGCAAATTCCCAAAGCTTGTGATCGCCTTTGAAAAATGTGCACTTTTTTAAAAAGGCATTTTAACAATTTAGTCAATGGGGGGGGAGTGCACACTTTTGAAAAATACACACAAAGACGTGCACTTTTCCTGCTTGAAGTGTGAAAAAAAGGCCCAAAAAAACAGGTTAGAAATGAAACTAGGAGTGAGTTGAAATGAGTTTCGAAGTGATTTTTTTGGAGAATTTAAGCAAGCTAGAAAATCACTGGTTCTCCCATTCCTAGTCACAGCATTACTGTGCAAGTAGCACTGTGTTGGTGTAGACCAGGGTGAGCAGAACGTCTTTCATTTCCGAAATGCTTTCGGGGGCCACATTCCAGTGGTGGGTGGGGCTGGAGGCAAAAGGGGGCAGGGCCAAAAATACAGCCCCGCCCAGCATATTTTAGCCTAAAGCTCTGACTGCCAGTAACTGCCAGCCGCAGGAGAGGCATTTCAACCTTTTAGAATGGGGCAAAAACTGCACAAAAGCGGAGAAACCACCGAATGATTGGTGGTTGGGGAAAGGGGGTGGGACCAAGGGAAGAGGGTGTGGCCACCTAGTGAACCCCAGAAGGCCAGACTGGGACCCCAGGAGGGCTGGATCTGACTTCCAGGTCTGAGGTTCTGCACCCCGGGTGTAGCTAATGGGGTAGGTGTTCACACACCCTTTAAGTGTGGATCACTGACAATTGCCCAGGGTTAACAACAACGGATAAGGGTGTTTATCTGAGGAAGAATGAAAACAAACTCACAGTAAGCGAAGTCTGGGATGAATGCACTTAGTTAGAACCAGTAATCTGCTCAACGCATTCACACACATTGAATCCCTTTAAATTTACCCTCTCCCCTCTTCAAACTGTCATCTGACAAACTTCCCGCCACACTGCCGCAGTCGTTCCATGCTCCCTTCAGCTCCCCCTGACCTGAGCACCCCATACTCCAAACCATCCTCCCCCACTCCTGCCGACGCAACCCCCCCCCAAACACAGCTCCTTATGGAGCCATTTCCACCCAAATCAGAAAACAACTGCAGCTAATTTCCAAGCCTGATGATCTGCATCTGAATCCCCCACCCATTCCCAGGAATGACAGCTTTGCCCAGCTGGGGAAACTCTCTCTTGGTTACAGGAAGCATCACTCTAAGTAGTTGGAGATAGTGAGAAAGGTCAATGTCTCCATTGGTTTTCATAGTGGGAAAAGTGACACCCTTGAAAAAGGCTGGGGGGAGTGGGTAAGGCTCATTCCTAGACAGGACCCCTGGGGCAAAACTCCTTCCCCCCCCCATCAATTTTCAGGAGTGCATTCTCTTTACCTTCTTCCCTTCCCTCTCCCTGCTTGCTGCCACCTGTCCTATGGTTGAAAAAGGAGGGGATTTGGGAGAGAAAGGGCTTGGTGGTGGGGGCAAAGGGGGCTTGTTGTGCAGGAAGCAGGAGAGACAGATATTCTTCTCTAGTTCAGATTTTAATCCAAGATGGAGAAGAATTTGGGGCTTTTATCACTTGCCTCTTTTTTTCCTTTTTTTTTTGAGGCAAGCACTGTGTCTGCCCCCCCCCCCAATGGAGCTCCCTCTGGAAACTGCTGCAGCACATTGCTTTATGCTCCCTTACAGCAAACAAGCAGCAACACGAAGCATCCTTATAGCAAGAACATGTGAAATATGATGCTATCATTAAAATCTTTTAAAAGCCCAATGCCGACATCCTAGTACAATGTGAAGAAAGATATTGCCTGAGGCGAAATGATTCAGAGTAGCAGGAAGGAGAGCTTATTTTAGATTATTTACTTGTTTATCTGTGAGACTACCCTTCTCCTCTGCTTCAGGCACTTGGGAACCTTCCCCTGGGACCAGAGTAGGAGAAGGATTGTTGTCAGCCACACTTTCCCATCTTAAGTGAGTTCATATGGGCTGCAAATTCTATGTATACACATACTGTATACAAGAATATATGACTTCTTCTTTTTAAGCAGTTAAGGAAGAAACCACAAATGGGAGCATCTGTGCATTGTGGGCACATACAGAAAAACTGATAAAAGTCATTCCAGGCCATAGCTGTCACTGAGAAATCCAGTAGTAGACACATACCACAAAATTATGGCTCTGATTTTATAAGAAGATTTTTTAAAGAAGAGTGTGATCCCATCTAGAACCAGTCTTTGCCCATCCAAATAGCCTACAATAGGGATGTACAGATTATGTCACATCAGTTTCGTCTATGTTTCATGGACTGTCAGTAATGTCAGGCATCTTTCATTCCATCATCCGCTCACTGATGGAATTGGATATTTTTCAGGGATGTACAAGGATTTTGTTCCAGTTATGCAAATATGCCTTAGCACTAATGCACATTAGTGCTGTGAATTTGCCCCAAACCCCCACCCCCAAGTTAAAAACCAGTCCGCAAATCCGTGGAATCCATGTGACTTGGAAAAAAACGGTCTGCTGCAGAATCCGCAGGTTGGATTAATAGAAATCTGAACTCATTTGAATCCATTGCGAATTTCTCCAGCATCCCTAGCCCGGGGAATTCCTTCCTTCCCTGGATTGTGCTTAAATGTATTCATGCTTAAATGAATTAAATGTGTTTGGTAATGGTCCTTATCAAGGCCATTGCCAATCACAGACGTAAGTTCAGGGATGTCTCTGCCTCATCAGGATCAGAGCAAAAGGAGAAACGGAGCTGGGTGGTATCTGCAGATTAATGAACACTCATCACCCTGTACATCACCCCCCACCCCCAGCAGTTTCACATAGACATTGAAAAACATGGGAGAAAAAAACCAAATGCTGAGGCACTCTGTAGGACAATTCCCACAGAGAGGGACAATGGTTTCCTCCTGAAATTTACCTGATAGGTAGGAGCTGAATGATGGCAAAGCAGCACCACCAACCCTGAAAAGAGGTACAGAAGTGTACTGTGGTTGATGGTAGTAGAAAGTGGCTGTTGATGGTACTGAAAGCTGCTGAGAGGCCCAGAAGAACCAACAGCACATTGTCAATTTACAAATGGAGCAAATTGAGGGGGCGGAATTGTTTCTTCCTCTTGACATGCTTCCCATGAAGAAGGATAGTATGAAATGGATTAACACACTGGAGTTGCATCAAGGTTTTGGGTGCTTCGAGACAAGGCTTTTATGTATCATTGCCCTGCCTCATTCACAGAAGTGTGTGTGTGTATGTGTGTGTGTGTGTAAACAACATAGTCTTCAACGCATAACCCTCCCATGTTTTCCCACAACTTCTTCCATATTTGTTTCATAACCACAGCATTTAGAGCTCTCTGTCTGGAAGCATCTTTATTCAGGGCTTGTCTGCATCAATGGACCTTTGAACAACTTTAGTTGCATCTTGGATTGCAGATTTTGATATCTCTAATAATGTGCTGCATGCATGTTTTGTATTTTATTTATTTATTTATTTATTACATTTATACCCTGCCTTTTTTCCTGCAAGGAACTCAAGGCGGCTTACATAATCCTCCTCCTCCTCTCCATTTTATTGGCATGTTCAGTGCTTTCTCTATGTCTTTTGTACTTGTTAATCTTATTTTAGATTACTGTCCTTGTCATTTGTTTTTCCTAATTACACTGTGTCAATACAATGTTACTGTTTTTGTTCTAACACTTATCAGCATCATCTTTGCTCCCTAGCATGCATTTATTTTAGGGTGGATTTCTCATGCCTCCAGAAAGATGAGGACAGACAGCTCTCGCTCTCCATCTGTGACACAAGCATGACTAAGCAAGATCTATTTGCCCTAAAAACAAAGGATGAGTGGAATGTACATTGGGCAGCCATTGCTTCCCCCCCTTTCTTTTTTCTTTTTAAAGCCATGCACATTTCAGGGTTTAATACACAAGGTTTATATAAATAGTACAGGTATAAATGCTCTTTTGCTTAAAATGCCACACACCACATTTCACTTGAGGTGATCTTTGAAAATCAAGAGAAAAAATAGCAAGGGATGTTTAGCCTGGAGCTGGATAGGTAGTGATCTGAAAGGAAAGAAGTGTGTGTGTGTGTGTGTGTGTGAGAGAGAGAGCGAGAGAGAGAGAGAGAGAGAGAGAGAGAGAGCAGAACAATACAACAACCCAAATCTAATGGATTTTACACTGCAAATATTTCTGAAGCTACCATTCACTACACAACTCAGAACTGGGGTGGGGGGAAAGGAAGTAATGGATTGTTAGCAGAATTTATTTTCTTCCATCTAGATGCAAATAAGTTTAATTTCTGTTATTGTGAAGTCACCCTTGGCAAGTAAGCCTTCAAGGGCCTCCAAAGATTTGCTAGGAGCAGCCATGCTTCGCTGCCTTGCAAGTTCATTAGGTAAGGATGCTGCGAGACTTGCCAATGCAAAGATCCTTGCAGCTGAGTTCTGTTCTGAGCCAACTGCATTGCAAAGGAGGCTAAATATAGACCGGCGAATGCCGAAGAAAGCCAGGCGTGAGAATTGCTGTGCATGGGTCGCTGCCTCATGGATGCCATTCGGTCTGATCCACAAAATGGAAGAGCAACCTACTGTACTTTCTTAGAGCAATTGCATTTAATGGAACCCATAATGGAGACTGACAGTGCTGGGATTAAAATGTGTGACAATAATTCACTAGCTTTGGGGGCGGGGAGTTGCAGCTTCAAACACTTTAAGTATGGCTTTTTGTAAGGGTTTCATGTAGACGTTACAAGCATGGTGTGCTTAAATGGGAAAGGCTATCCCTGCTAAGGCTGCAGTATTTACTAGGGGTGTGCATTTATTTTGGGATAAGTAGAAAATTCAATCAACTGGGACTGGGGCCCACTCAGTCCAATTTCAATTCATCCTGCAACCAATGGGGAGAAGAACAAATGGGCACAAATGGAAATCCCACTTGGGACCCCCAGTCATTCCATTTGTGGCGGAGGAGGCTTATCTCTCTCCAACAGCTGCAGGAGCTGAGGTGGCAGCAGCAGGAGCAGACATTGGCAGCTGTTCCTGGCACCTGCCATTCTGTTTTCCCCAGAATATCATGACCATGAGAGCTAGTGTGGCATAATGGTTAGAGTGTTGGACTGGGATGCGGGAGATTCAGGTTCTAGTCCCCACTCGGCCATGAAGCTCACTGGGTAACTTTGGGCCAGTTACTGACTCTCAGCCTAACCTACCTCACAGGGTTGTTGTGAGGATAAAATGGAGAAGAGGAGGAGGATTATGTAGTTCACCTTGGGCTCCAAGGTGTCATTCCAGGGTATTTTGGGTGAAACAAAATGCTGGCCACCACAAAAAAAGCTCTGCTCTTCTGATGCCTCTATCACAGGCGGCAGCAGTAAAAAAAAAGGGGGGGGTTTCCTTAAGTAAAGAATACAAGAAACACCCAAAAAGGAATATAACAAATACAAATCAACAAAACAAAGCAGGGTCAAGCCTGGTTATTACTTGGATGGGAGACCCCCTCCTCTAGTTTCCTGCATTGAGCAGAGGGTTGGACTCGATGGCCTTGTAGGCCCCTTCCAACTCTATGATCTATGAAATCTATGAATCCCGAATATATTTTCTACTTTTAGCAATATATATATTATGATCGATCAACTAAAGCTGCAGTTGATTAAGGGCGCAATCCTGTGTCCCTCCAACCTTGTCTGGGAGGACATAGAATTGGGGATGGAAGACACTATGACCTCGGAAATCCCTTCTGATGTCACAGTGCTGCAGAGCTGGTGCAGTTCTTTCCACTCTGGCAGGGAACCAAACACGGAAGGCTGTGTTTGGTTCCCTCCATGGGGGAGTGGCATTCCTGGGGGCAGCAGGGGGGGAGGAGGCGTGAGCCACCACTGGATTCTGAGGAATCCAGGCAGCGCCGCAGCCTCTCCTCCTTGCAAGGAGAAGTAAAACATCTAGATGGCCGAAATCAGTCGTTGAGATATTTTTGAGGGTGAGAGGAGCATGGTGGATATCCTGTCTGGCACGCTCCTCCCGCCCTTTGGCTGCCTGCTGTAACCTTCCGGGTTCCTAGGACTGTGCTGTAAGTAATTGGTCCCTACCAATGTTGATTGGTGAGGGCAAATTTTAATTACTGATATTATGAGTTAAGGGCACACGTGTTTATTTTTTGAGATTACTTTGGTTCAGTTGTGTTACCGGAATAGGCAATGGAAAAGAATCAATTAAAGATGGCCTTTCTTTCTAACAAAGGAATGTGAGTTTGTGTTTAGTGCAATTTTATACTGTCCACACAGAAGTAAATTCAATTGGGCTTACTCCCAGGGAAGTAGGCTGTGGGATTTGCAGCCAAAGTTGTATGCTATTTTATGAGGGCTGCAATGTTGAATTGGTTAGATTACTCAATTAAAAAGCATTTTGATTAACTAAAACAGTGCCCTGTTTAATCAGCCAGTAGATACCTTTTAAAACATGCTATCAGTACAAATGTTTATAAAAACTGCTGATGCAGCATCATGTTAAAAGAAGCACTCACTTTCCCTCTCATACAGGAAAAATGCCCCTTCCAAGATGATGCCTGCTAAGAGAGAGATGTGCATCATCTAAAAATAAACTATGGTTTTTTTGCTTCAAAACGTATTGTTTTTACCCATGTGCCAATGTATGCAAGTTTAATAGCCCTATATTTTATACTTCTATATCTAAAACATAGGAAGCTGCTTTATACCAGCTTAGTGTATTGGACCACCTAAACCAGCATTTTTTACATGGACTGGCAGCAGGCTCTTGGCTATCCAAGCAGACATCTTTCCCATTACTTTCTAATTAATCCTTTTAACTTGAGATGCCAAGGATTGGTCCTGGAACATTCAGTGGGCAAAGCGTGGGCTCTACCACTGAGCTATGGACTCTCCCTTATCATTGATAGTCTATATCTAAATATGGTAGATTAATATAATTGATTAGTTGGCTAAAAAGGTAAGACCAAAAATGATTTAATTGGTTGACGTAATCCTAATGCACGCTGATTATTTAAGGCACAGAAACAAAATCAGCACTATTTTGAGTACCTCTGTATTGAAACAAGGTAAATGTTTTCCAGTATGAAAAGGGTTATTAAGCATGCATTTAAAAGACTTACCCTTGGTAACCAAAGGGAGTTTAGACAAAGGGCATGCAAGGAAACAGGCTTTGGAGAGTTGTGCCTTTGTCCTGGTGTAATAAAGGCCTAGAAAGAAATGAAGATTTATCAGTAGTTGTCTTTTTCATGTAAACTTGATTTAAGCTTGCTGATGAGTTCAGACATCTTGTTACTGTTAAACAACTTAATTCTTTGTTAAACTTAATTGAATATGAAAATTTTATTTTCCTCTATGCTGGCAGAGATAAGAAGCACATTGAAATGCTGAAGGTGTTGGAGATATTTTTAATGATCGCCTCCCTTTTTTTAATTAATCGTAGTGCGTTTTTGTTCCTTAGGCTTATTGTTGAGCCAGAGCAACAGGATAAGAAAGTGCATTTGAAAAGAACATAGAGAAAATGCTGCCTAGATTCCAGGAAAGGCCACAGTCCCAGAAAATCTAATGGCAGTCAGCCTTTGATTTTATAATAGGAGGATTTGACCAATGGTTATTAGTATTATTTTTTAGCCTATCACTTGTAGACATTTGTTAATGTGGACAACTTGGAGGTATAAAAAGTGAGCATATCTGGAGAGAGAGTTCTGTGCCACAAAAGTCTTGTTCCGGTCTCAAGGAGGAGCCCACGGTTCACACTGGAGCAAGGTGGGCTGGATGTTGCAGCGCCAAGGAAAGCTCCTAGTGAGCAGCTTGCTCTGATAAGGACTTGAGACCAGACTGAAGACATTTATGCCTTGACTTGACATTCCAGACCTTATCCTGGGAGCAGTTTGAACTACATTTGGTGGTGACATGGCAGTAAGTCAAGTTCTTCTTGCTGGAGTGGAGAAAGCTCAGAGATCTTGTAAAGAGCTTATGGAAAGGAGACGCATTCAACTCCTCTTCCCCCATTGCTATTGCCTTTGTTATTGCCTTTCTCAAGAAGAAAGTG
The DNA here is from genome assembly GCA_021292165.1 of Shinisaurus crocodilurus. Taxonomy (NCBI): domain Eukaryota; kingdom Metazoa; phylum Chordata; class Lepidosauria; order Squamata; family Shinisauridae; genus Shinisaurus; species Shinisaurus crocodilurus. Next base: position 93,211,505 of record CM037881.1, on the reverse strand, counting down.
GGCCAGCATCCATCATGGCTTCAACATGGTTTTGGAAGCTATCATTCTATAATTAAGAAATTCTGCCCCTCCTGGCACAAGAATATCAAGAAGCCAAGTAGATTTTAGGCTAGCAATGATGCAATATCTTATATTATTATTATTTTTTTAGATTTCTTTTTTCTAAAGTGGGTCTGAATTTTTATGAAGGTTTCATGAAGTTAACAGAACCCCAAATGAAGTCTCCGTCCGAATGGAATTTATTTTACTCAGCATCTAATACACAGATGGTCATAGCTAAATCCTTGCCAAATTTCTACAATGAGAGAGAGAGAGAGAGAGACTGGAAGGGTGTCAGTTTTATGGGAAAGTTCCATGCGATCGGCCCACTCAGTTGCAGGCCTTTAAATGTTATACTCTCACTATGGGATGAACCTGCAGAAAAGCATTTCCCACGGTGCTAAAACTGTGCCATACTTGGAAGCAAATGTGGTTGATGCCCCAACAATAATCTGAAAATATTTATATTGTTAAGCAGATCTGTCAAAGCTGTCAATTTTCACTGAAAATAAATATAAGATAGAAAATGCACTCAGTTTGTACTTGTAAATTACTTAACTGAGTAATATATTGCATAAGTATCTTGCAGATGAATATCATCTCCCAGAAACAAGAAGCATTCTGAATTTTCTATGCTTATATAACTTGAACTTTTATTAGCAGTTGTGCATAAAAAAAAATGTTTCTGAGCATAATATCGTGTAGAAAATATTGTGGTTAAAACCTAAGTTTGAAAATTATAGGAGTTCATACTCATTTTCTCATATCACTATTGCCCACATAAAGCTCTCTAAGCATGCTTTTTTCTGCCCTAACCTGTAACACATTTAGCTGTTTCATTATGACAGTGCTATTGGACTCAATGCCATTCAAATCAGACTCAGTACCCATTTTGGAAGTGCATTTCACTGCTGGTTAACATAAATAAATATATTTTATTTATTTATTTATTTAAAATTATTTTAAAGCCACCTTTAATGGTGGAACCCTCTCAAGGTGGCATACAAGATAAAAACAATACAAAATTATGCAAAAATACCCTAGACAAGCAATAATTAATGTTCAATAAAAAATACTATTAAAACAGAAAATACCAATAAAACCTGCAGTCTACAGACTATGAAGAGCAAAAGCACGTGGGTCTTCAGAGCCTTCCTGTTTCTGAGGACCTGCAAAGAAGGGGCCTGATAGAAGCTGACTCCAGAGGTGCGAGGCCACCACTGAGAAGGCTCTCTCCTTTGTACTAACCAGCATAACCTCCCTTGATGGCAGGCAGGTGAGAAGGGCCTCTGCTGATGACCTCAGAGTGTGGGCCGGCTGATACAGGATTATTGACATATACTCATCATAGAATGAGTATACCAGTAGAAATGTACATGCAGGTTAACAAATATAGGATCATAGGAAACTGATATATATTGAGACAGACCACTGGTCCATATAGCTCACTATTGTCTACAATCATAGACATGACTGACAGCATGTCTTCAAAGTTTCAGATGAATCTCTTCCAGCCATACCCAGAGATGTCAGGCATTGAACCCATGCAAAGCCTGGGCTCTGTCCCTGAGAGATGGCCCCACCCTTCATGATTGCCTTCACTATTTTTGCCTCCTTTGGACTTTTCTCATGGCTATGATCATGCTACTATGTATATAATATGTTTCTAACTTTAGCCTAAGCTCTTTACAAAACTGGAAAAAAAGAAATTAGATTCTAGCTAAGCCATCTAATCCAAAGCTGCTTTGCAAACACAAACAGCTGATTTTGTAGTGTGAAGCTTGTAGACTAAATCTTAATTTTATCCTCTCATTTTTAATATCATATTTTATTATATATTTGTTCTCATCTGTGTAAGTAGATTCTATAAATTATTATATGAAGTAATTCTAACACAATGAGAGAGGAAATGGTTTTGTGAACAATAAAGCTTGAACACCATAGGGAGACTAGAGCACACGCCCTGTATTGGAATCAATAAATCAGCCCCAGTTTGCTTGATCACTTTATTTCTAAATTATCTTTCATATAATTTAGTCTGTTCTTTGGTTGAAAATGCACACAAGTGAAGTAGCATAGCACATTTAAACAGACTATTTTTAGAGCCAAGTAGATTCAATCTTCTATCAAGCAATCTTGAATATTAATGAGATATGAGATATTTTCAAACATTGCTTTTTACAGGGGCCAGGAAAAGAAAATTCTCTAAAATCCTCCTATTTTGTGCAGTGAAGTTGGGGTGGGACGGAGGATGTTCTATTTCATTTTTTATTTTTTTTTGGCTGAGTACCTCATCCAGATTTAATGTTGTAACTCATCCCAATATCAGATACTACATGGAAAGATAACAGATAATGGATCATTTTTATGTATTAAAAAAGAGAAAAGCTCTTATACCTGCCTTTTTAATCAGCACATGCTAGGGTATAATCTGCAACTAGCTACATGATGCAACTGAGAATGAAGAACTGTGCCTGATGTTTCAGGTCAGGTCACCAATGTAGAGCACATGATGTAGTGATGGTCATCACTTTGGATGGCTTTAAAAGGGGATTGGACAAATTCATGGAGGAGAGGGCTATCAATGGCTACTAGTCCTGATGGCTGTATGCTACCTCCAGTATCAGAGGCAGTAGTATGCCTATGTACACCAGTTGCAGGGGAACATGGTGGGATGGCAGTGTTGCACTCATGTCCTGCTTGTGGGATCCTGTGGGCAGCTGGTTGGCCACTATGTGAACAGAATGCTGGACTAGATGGATCCTTGGTGTAATCCAGCAGGGCTCTTCTCATGTTCTTATGTCATTTCCCCTAAGGAGGGAAATTAGTGGTAGATACAAGGAGGGAGAGGGAAATGGGAGGGAGTCCCCAGCTGGGGTAGGGAGAGGCAGCAGATGAATGTTCCCAGCTGAAGGGAAAGGAGCAGTGCATGTCTGATGCATTCAGTCGCTCCCTCCCTGACCTGTCCTTCACCTCAGCAACATTCCCTGTTTGTTAGGCGTGTCCTCCTTCCCCACAAATTGAGAAATCCCAGGGGTGCCGAGCTTACCTGGATTTGATAGGGTGGCCAGGTGTCCTCTTTTAGAGAGGACAGTCATCTATTTGAAGAGCGGCCAGAGGACCATCCTCCATTTGAAAGACTGTCTAGTCCAGTTACGGACTGTCTTTATGTTCTTGGGAAGTTTGCCTTCTGTACAATGTGTGTTTCTGACTGGCCATGACCACCATGGTAGCCATTTTATGAATGGGCAAGCCCCCTAGCAGCCATTTTGTGAGAGTGCCCAGGACATTCTCTCAAAATTCCTAATGTGTACACTGACCCAAAAGAGTTGGGGACCTCCAGTTCAAAGAGAAGCAAATACTTAGTTCCCATATGTGATAAGGTAGAATGCAGTCTTAAATCTACATTCTAGTGAGAGGAGAGACTAAAATCACCTCACAAGTACTTTCCATGTACCATGTTAACACACCAGAAGGCAGTTCCCCACACAATTGTCTCAGGAGCTCAGCTTGTCTGAGTGTGGAAAGCTAAGCAGGGTCAGGCCTGGTTATTACTTGGATGGGAGAACCCTCCTCTAGTTTCCTGCACTGAGCAGCGTGTTGGACTCGATGGCCTTGTAGGTCCCTTCCAACTCTATACCTATGAATCTAAGTACTAAGGTAACAGCTGGACTGTATTTTTTTTTTTAATGGATGTGTGCCATCATCTTGGAAATTGCACCAGCCTCATGTGCAGCAACTATTTGGGGGTGGCAGATCACACAAATGGCATCCCCAGGCCAGCCCTGTCTAGTTATGAACTCTTGTGGTTACCGTGGGAAGGCAGAATTGTGTGTGCAGTGGTCCAGAAAACACCACAGAAACACACTTGAAAACCCTCGACAAGATGCACTGGCTGTTGCTTTTTTTACAAGGCACTAAGGGAGAAGACGGGATGAAGGAAATAATGAGAAATAGTGTGGCAGATTTTCTTTCCTGCTCAAGGAAAAGGAATAAGGAGTGTGTGTGTGTGTGTGTGTGTGTGTGTGTGTGGACTGATAGATGATAGTTGTTCTCTCTCTCTCTCTCTCTCTCTCTCTCTCTCTCTCTCTCTCCAGGGAACTGGGGTGGGGAAATAAAGTTAAAAACAGGATAATTCTCAGCCTTTCCCCATATTTAATCTTGATGTCTGTTATAACTGTGTCAATGCAAGGACACAGGGAGGGAAATAAGGAATTCTGCAAGTTAAAAGCCACTGGGGATATGTTCTATAAATACAGAAAATTACACAAAAGGCAGCAGCAGTGGCAGGGGGTTGCAGAGAGATGGCTCAATGCCTCTTTCAGAGCTCATGCCGAGGCAGATAAGCAGCTTATAATATGTTCTGGCCCCCTCCAAATGCCAAAACACCAATTACATCTTTCTCATTGGCCTTCCGCTAATGAGCAGTTTACTAATTGTTCTGGACAATATGACTCACAATACTCTTAATGCGTTTGTCTGAAAGGCTTATGCTGAGTCACTTTTTTATTTATTATATTTATTATGACTTATATATGTATATGATACAATATCTGCATGATGCAGCAGCTGGAAAGCTGGAAGGGCTTTTCATGCATCGGAAATTCAAAGCTCCATGCATTTCAGAATGGAAGATTCCATGCTTTTATTATAAACTATATAACCTTAGGATAATGAGCCATTGGCTATGAGTCTTTTGCTGAATTTTTACCCAATGGCCTTTTGATGTCAGAAAAAGGAGTCCTAGATAGTTCAGCTGGGTTTTCCTTATGCTTAGGAAGGAACTTACTAGTCTTTGGTTTTTGGGCTTCAGACAAGCAAGAAGAGCCATAGTCCTTGGTGGGTTGACCAGCCACCTAGCTGATGATATTTTTTTTTAATGGGAAGAGAGGTCATAGCTCATGCAGAAGGTCCCAGTTCAATTTCTAGCATATCCAGGTAGGGCTGGAAAAACTCTTGCTTGAAACTCCTTTTAATAGGAATGTGCTGATGCTGGGAAGTTTGGCTCATTTGAGCTTGAAGGACTTCCTGCCCACTTCTGATCTAATGATCAGAAGCAGGCCAAGTCATCCACCCCCCCGGACTTCCATCTCTAAGACAGGCCACAGTTTGCCCATTTAAAAAAGAAACACTAAGGAAATTTGTGCAAATTGCGTAAATCATGGCATTTTGCATGTTTTGCAAAAATCGGCACCTGAAAAGCACATAGATCTAGCATGCTTTGCATAAAATCAGCCAATTTGCACAAATTGTGCGAGGACCAGCAATGCGACGTGGCTGCAAAGAAGGCAAATGCAATTTTGGGCTGTATTAATAGAAGTATAGCTTCCAAATCGCGGGAAGTGATAATTCCCCTTTACTCGGCACTGGTTAGGCCTCATCTTGAGTACTGCGTCCAGTTCTGGGCACCTGGGCACCTCACTTTAAGAAGGACATAGACAAACTGGAGAGGGTTCAGAGGAGGGCAACAAGGATGATAAAGGGACTGGAAACATTTCTAGCATATCCAGGTAGGGCTGGAAAAACTCTTGCTTGAAACTCCTTTTAATAGGAATGTGCTGATGCTGGGAAGTTTGGCCCTATGAGGAGAGACTGAAAGAACTGGGCATGTTTAGCCTTCAGAAGAGGAGACTGAGGGGAGATATGATCGCACTCTTCCAGTATTTGAAGGGATGTCACACAGAGGAGGGCAAAGATCTCTTCTCGTTCATCCCAGTTTGCAGGACACGGAATAATGGGCTCAAGTTACAGGAACCTAGATTCCACCTAAACATCAGGAAAAATTTCCTGACTGTCAGAGCAATAAGACAATGGAATCAACTCCTAGGGAGGTGGTGGGCTCTCCCAGTCTGGAGGCATTCAAGGTGCGGCTGGACAGACATCTGTCAGAGATGCTTTGACCTGGATTCCTGCATTGAGCAGGGGGTTGGACTCGATGGCCTTGTAGGCCCCTTCCAACTCTACTTTTCTATGATTCTATGATTCTATGACCACTTGGTTTTCGGGTGCCAATTTGCACAAATTGCATACATGTACGCAAATTTCCTTAGCAGTTTGTTTGCTTGTTTGTTTTTAAATGTGCAAATTGTGGCCAATCTTACAGATGGAAGTCCGTGAGCTGGCTCAACCCACACCATACTGAGTTGGTGCCAGCGCAGGGCTGGTGAACTGGAATCCGGGGGGGGGGGTGTCAAATCATGAAAATCTGTTGGATTTTTCACCCCTCTATCAGATTCCTCACACATCCCTATCTGCGGACCCGCTTCCAGTGTACTGGGCTAGATGGACCAATGGTCTGAATCAGTAGAAGGCAGCTTCCTATGTGCTGTTCCTTGGACTAAAGTACTATTTAACTTTATTCATAACACACAAGACCAGCTAACACAGCCACCAGATTGGGAAACATATACAAGCTATTTTAAAATGTTTGAAGGGACACAGAAACCATTTGGCCAATCTCAGCTCTCATAACATACATAAACATTATCGTGACATGGTATTTCTGATACAGAGGAGATGGTAGCCCAGGGGTGAGGAACCTGTGGCCCTCCAGATCTTGTTGGATGACAAGTCCTGTCATCCCTGACAATTGTCCTTGCTGACAGGGGCTGATGGGAGTTGCGGTCCAACAACAGCTGGAAGGCCATGGGTTCCCAATCCCTACTTTAGCCCTAGGCAGGCGTTTAGCTGCAACATGTGAAGGAAACCTGGGGAGGGGACATGGGCAGTGTTGTGATCCCCACCTCCATTGTGGTGGGGGCCCAGCTGCTCTGACTTAGAGATCTTTGTGCATTCATTGAGCACGACGACGTTTGTGTGTTCAGCTGAATAGACTTCCAAAGCCCCCTGCATTTGGGAACCCGACCTTATCAGGGTGTCCCTGTCACAGGTGGGGTTGTAAGTGTATTCAGCCAACTGTGCTTACAACTCCCTTTCAGATCTTTATGCCAAACAGGCGAAGATCTCTAAGAGCGGCTTGGTGCCCAGGGACATTGGGGGTGGGGCTTGCATACACACCCATTTCCCCGCCCTAATTTAACCCATCACATGCTGCAGGCAAACACCTGCATAGGGCTTTGGGTTGCCCGCACCGCTTTTGATCACAAGAACAACAAAGAGCCTTGTAGCAACTTAAAGGCTAACACATTTATTATTGGCAGGTGTTTTTGTGGACTTGAGTCCACTTCATCCCATGAAGTCCTTGAAAGCTTAGGCCACAATCGGTTTGTTACTCTTTAAAGTGCCAGAAGACTCTTTGTTGCTTGTTTTTGCTGCAACATAAATTAACACGGCTACCCCTCTGGAAATTGCTTTGGATACTGTCCCTACATTTTTAATAGTGGCTTGAGATGCAGAAATTTAGTAGGTGTGAATTTTCAAGGCATGGAGATAGAGTGACAGGAAAAGTCTTACCTGCTGCTGCTAAGCGGCGGGGCTAGTTACAAGGTTGGCAACCCCTAAGGGAACTGTTTGCTGCCTTTAGCATTCAACATGGGCAGGCTGCTTCCCTTTGCATTGGAATCAACAGGAAGGATTTTAGAAGAAGGATCTACATGCAGGAACTGTGCAGTTTGCTTTTCACGTTGTCTTAATAGTACATTTAGGAACATAGGAAGCATGGGTGTCTGCAGGAAGGGGCAAGGGGGTGTAGTTGCTCCCCCCCACCCCAGAATCAGCCATAATCTCCAGATTCCCAGCTTTCACTAAAAAAAACAAAACCAAGAACACGTCTCTAGACCTTGTATAACCAGCCACTATTCTGCCCATTTGTTTTGTGAGGAACTAGCTGCTCCCGCCTTTCAGTGTTTTTAGCCAATGACTGAAGCCATTGCAATCGTTAACACACCCACTATCTCAGTGCGTTAACTCTTCTGATCTGAGTGTATTAAGCCTTTTTGGGGACTTCCCTATTAGGAAGCAATTGCAGCCTCATAAAAACAATTTAGAAATCCAGGGGTTCAGTGTAGCTGTGTTTGGGCAGTAGTGTGTCTACCAAAAAACCACAAAAAGTAGCAGTAAAGATAGGAGTTCATGATCTTTCTCGCTTAGGTCTTGTTAATAACTTTTTTCTTAGTTTATAAACATTAAATGAATTATCCTGAGAAGGAGTGCAGGTAAAGTTTATCATTATTATAACCATACTGCAGGGGGGAGGGCTGTGGCTGAGAAAGTGTGGGTTGCACCAGCCCTGCAAAGTAGCCGGTGTTGTTATTCCCATTTTGCTGGGGTTGTGGAGGAGGTTAGAGTGGGGTAAGAGAACTCTCCAGTGTAGTCCAGTGCTGCTATCCAATCTCCTCTGGTGGTTTAGGGAAATGCAGATGGGGCTGTGAAGTGGATTGTGTAGCAGCAGTGCCTTAAGGGCTAAAGGGGGGTGCTTGTTGGTATATGGCTTTCAGACACAACCTGCCATGCAGGAGGGCTAGGTGGAGCCCCCCCATCTCTCTCTTGGTGCAGGCCTTGGAGCTGAGCCACACAAATTAGTGTTTTCTCATGTATTGTAGTAATAAATGACCCTGTGGCGAAGGCACTGGAATCTATTTTGTGTTCCCTACAGGGCAGAGCCTAGGAGTGGGCTGCAAACTGAGCAGGTCATCCAACACCAACACCACCCACCCCAATAGTAACCACACCATTGAAAGGAGCCAGAGAAAGAACTGAGGGTTCCAGCTGTAGGTGGAAAGACATTGTCAGGACACCAGATCTACCCACCGAGAAACAACGGAGGGGTAGACCTGGAATGCACATTTCTCAGAGAGTCAGATCTACTTGTCTTCCTAGACCTTGTGCTCAGGCCTTGTCACTGCTCAGTCACCAGATCTACCAGAAAAGGTGAACGTGATCTGCCCCAGCCAGCATGGCCAATAGTCAGGAATGCTGGGAATTGTGGTCCAAAACATCTGGAGGGCACCCAGTTGAGGAGGACTGCTCTAGAGAGTGTTCACCAATGTTTCCAAGATGAAGGAAATAATTCCAGGCAAGTCATGTGAAGTTCTCAATGTTATGATAAAGGCGGTGATGTCATAAAAATATCCAATATGATATTCTTAAGATAGCTGCATTGAGTTTGTCCATTTGGCATTTTTTTATTCCCCCTTTTGTTCCTAGATGTGGATTTTTTAAAACCTTCACTCCAAATAAAGTTTTGTTGGAGTTCATTATGCTTCTTGAATATCACACTCTTCTTCTGCATAAGTGCTGTTCAATTGTCAGGAACCTCTACTACTCTGTGTAGGCTAAATGTCATGGAATGTGACGCTAAGAACAAAATGTGCACAGAAGGACTCTGCAGGGTTTCAGACAAGGGTCCTTCTCAGCTCTACCTGGAGATGCCAGGGACTGACCTTGGGAATTTTGCATGCAAAGCATGTGCTCTTCCACTGAGCTACTGCCTTTCCCCTAAGTGTATGTGTGGCAAGGGGACCTCAAGTCCCATTGAGGTAAATGAGTTTAACATGTCAGTCTCAAGTCTGCATCGTGTGAGGGGGCAGCTCATTCTTTGGTTAAGTGAAATTCTCTGATTAATGAGCTATAAATATCCCAGGGCCAGAAGCATGCACTAGATTAATGAACCCACTCTTAGTCCCTTGGATATGCAGGCTCAAATCCTACTTGAGTTGTGAGTGAAAACTATGTTCTGGGGAGGTTCACCGCAATTCACATTTGGTGCATATCAAACTTCTGCATGCCTTGATGTGATTTTTTGTGTGTGTGTGTGTGTGTGCAAATAACATGTTGGATTCAGATTTAAGGTGGATCAACCACAGTGGTGGAAGTGGACTTCCCCATCCCCTACAGACCTAATGGTTGCATGTATACACTGTCCTACTCTCTGTGTGGGATGTGTTGTGATGAACAGAGATTCCTGCCAGGTGATATCTGAAGCAGGTTCTAGAGCAGGGATAGCCAACCTGGTGCCCTTCAGATGTTTTGAACTACATGTCCTATAATCCCCAATCATTGGCCATGTTGGCTGGTGCTTATGGGAGTTGTAGTCCAAACCATCTGGAGGGCACGGGGTTGCCTGCTCCTGTTCTAGAGAGTAACTCTGTGCTAATCAATTAATTGCCAGTCTGTGTCAAGGTCAGAAAGCTTTTTGCTCAGGAGGGAGTTAATTAGTAAATGGAGGAGCCAGAACATAAAAAATGGTTACAGCACAACTTGTTTTTGATCCATCACAAGTTGAATATTACATGTGCTAATTTGCAGAGTTCCTTTCAAGATTACCCTGAAGTCCTGTTTGCCTTGTTGTTACTTAACTAGGACTCTTGAGAGAAGTATCATGTTATTATCTGCTGGGGAATGATGAACATCCCCCCCCCCTCTTTTTAAAAAAATATGCTGGGTCTGACAAAATAAGGTTTCTTGGTCTTAAACCCATTCTTTAAAAAAAGAAAAGAAAAAAGCCAGGCATCTGTCTTGCCTTAAATAAAAAGGATGTCAGAACAGATCGTTCATGTAGAAGCGTTCTCCTGTTCTAGCACAGAGCTTTCCTGCTTTCTCTAGCTATTTGAAGACAAGTAGGTGCCCCTAAGGGTCTGCTCTTTCCCTAAACGTGGAAGTGTGAATGCCTGAGTTAAACTGTGGATAAGAGACATTGATGGTCCATGGAAAATGTAATCAGAGTTTTTAAAATTGTGCTTTCAAAAGAATGTTTCCACCATGCAGTCACAGAGACATTACTATCCCCATAGCACTGTTAATCAGTATGCAAAATATATTATAATCATCATTCTCTCTGTAGCAGCCCTGTGAGGGAGGCGACACCCTCTGCTTTTACAGATGGTTGACTTATGCTGAGAGGTCATAGCTTGCACAAAGCTATCCACTAGATTGATGCCTGAAGCCAAATCTTGTGCTGGCTTCAGGTTTTGGAGGCCCTTGGCCAATACAGCCTTATCTACAACACCACTGAGCCACACACCACTGCAGGACACTGTGTGCAGAATAGATGCATCCTGGGCCTTCAGGCCTCAGAAACCCCAGCCACATGCAGGGTCCAGAAACTGTTAGGCCGCACTGCTGTGCTCCTTCTGTTGACAGTGTTGCGCTCTCTGGAGGAGCTATTTCGGTTGGGAACCACACAATTCCTATCACATCACCGTTCCTCATCACGGCTCTTGTAGACTGACCCAGCCCGAAAGCATCTGCCTTATTACTCCTCATAGGCATCTTCTGCCTTTGTTCAGCCTGATATCCTTCCAAAATGATAAGTAGAATTAATATGGCACAACTCACAATGAGATTATTTAAACGTTGATAGGCTCTTCTGAGAGATTCATGTAGTTGTCTGGCAAGATATTACTATTTTAAAGCAGAATTACAGCCTCTTGCATTTCATTAGTGAGATTCTTCTTATCTACAAAATGGAGATAAGGAAAGATGAATAATTTCCATTTTAGTTACATTATAGCCATGCCCATTACATTTATGAATGTTCTCTCCATTTAAGATTACTCTTTCTTCACCTCTCCTCTCTCCTCTTTTTAGCCTCACTTTTCTTTTTTATTATGTTTTATATAATAGTGTTTATTTTTGCAAGCAGCTCAGCAAAGGCTGTGTGTATTCTACAGTCGTTGTCCCCCCCCCCCCGCAAACTGTTTTTCAACCAGCTGTGATCTTCTATTTTTTAATACTTTTTGTTGCACAAAATCCTCAGACATGACAGTTCTGTGATAACTGTGCACAGGGGAATGGCATGCAACGGCAGACAGATACGATGCACACAGTGTAAGTGCTTGTTGGATAGTGATTTAGGGTTCTGTAGTATATCACTCCCCCCAAAACTATTATTCCATCATCTCAGCTCCATTCATCTTATGCTGGGCTCACAGGCTGGATGTTTTGATAGGATACATTTGGCACAGTTTTACATAACACACAGTTTCTTTTGATATAGAAGATAAATGCTGCCTTTGACAGTTTGTGCAGGGAGGAAAATTGATACACAAGGCTGCCATCCTGTACAAATTTACCTGGAAGTATGTCCCGTGGAACTCACATTCAGTAGGACTGTACTGTAAAAGTATTATTTGGAAATCGCAAAATGTAGCTACCTTGAATATTACCCCCAATGTGATTAAATATAACTGGGGACATCTTTTAGTAAGATGGAAGATTTTCCTCCCCCGCCCCACTCTGTAGGTTTTATAATCCCCATCTTGAAAGAGCTGTTTTGGCAATCTAATTGTGCTGTCAGGTAGCAGATCTGAGTTCAGAAAAGGAGTTTGTTCTGCCATGCTGTGTGTGAAAAACACACTGGAAGCACCATAGACTAATCTTCCGAGGACTTAACAGCAGGGGCTCTTATAAAGGCCACATAAATAGTTGTAGCAAAAATGATTTGAGGATCCAACTGATAAATAATGCATCCAGCTATCCAAAGACTGCCTCCCCCCGCCCCATCTCAAAGGAACAGGAACTCCACCCCCTTTTATTAGGGCTAGCCAAAGGAAGAGGGCAAGGGAGGTCTCTCTCTCTCTCTCTCTCTCTCTCTCTCTCTCTCTCTCTCTCTCTCTCACACACACACACACACACACACACACACACACACCAATCCAGTGCAAATCATGCATACAGTGAGCACACACCTGCTCCTTGTTTGGCTGGAAAGAGAAAGGGCCCAGCTGTTAAAGAAAGATACTTGGCCCACTTCCAGCAAATGGGCTATCTCAAAAGGAAACTTAATGGAAGAAACTAAGCATGGAAAGAAAGCCCCACACCACAACTTAATGGAAGAAAGTGCTAGGCATGGAAAGAAAGCCCCACACCATGCTCTCGCTCTCCTGCTCCTAGGGTGGCCACATATGAATCACCCAAAAAGAGAACAGTGATTTGTATAACATTTGCATTTTCTGATTCATATGTACAGATGCAAATGTAGAAATAATAATAATAATAATAATAATAATAATAATATTATTATTATTTTAAATATTTTATTTATTTTTCAAAACAAATTATAACAAATATATATATATATATATATATATATATAACAAAATACAAGATTATCACACAAATATAACATAATCAACATACCATAAATCATGAAGTGCTCCCCCCCCTCCAAGGGACCAATTAATATACTTCTATCCTCTTGATCAAATAAATTCTAAATTCCAAAAATATAACATATCCTGACAAGGCATGTTACCCTTCCCCTTTATTAATACATAATCTAGTAATTGATTCCATGTCTCCATAAAATTATTCTTCTTTAGCAATCCTTTTTTGCATTTGATACTACTAGTTAGTTTATCATTTAGGGCTATGTCCCAAACTTCCTTATACCAGTCTGTTATTAGGAAAACATGTTGTACTTTCCAATTTCTCGCTATCATTAGCCTGGCCGCAGTTAACAAGTTTACAATTAACTCCTTCGTATTTTGATCACAAATAAGCTTCTCAGTTATTGATAACATTGCTAATTTTGGACAGACCTCTAAATTAGTACCAATAATTTCCGATATTTCTGTAAAAACCTCTCGCCAAAACGCCAATAATTTTTTACAACTCCACCACATATGAGCATATGTCCCTTTTTCCTGACATCCTCTCCAACATAATGCAGAACAATTATTATCTATTCTATTTAATCTTACTGGAGTTAAATACCATCTCCAAATTAGTTTATAAAAATTTTCCTTTATCCTAATTGACATCATTTTCACAATCCGCCTATCCCATATATTGTTCCACCCCACCTTCAAGGTCACCTCTTCAAATTCATTATCCCAAACTGCCTTAAGCTGATCCTCTTGTTCTTTTGCTTTTTGAATCAATCTATATAAATCCCTTGTTATACCTCTTGTTGATGCATTACCTGGTAGGCCGTCTCTAGACATGACCATCTTTCAAAATTAGTTAAATCTCTCTCATACTCAGTTCTCCTTTTCCATTTCTTCGGCCACTGTTCTAACTAAAATAAATTTAACCACGATAATCTTCTCCCAACAATTTCCATTATTTGATCTCTAGTCCCCATCATTTCCACCCAATCGGTACAATCTAATAACCCTTTCTTCTCTTAGTTTACCCTCCAGCTCTGATCTTAAGTTTTCAGGAAAATCCTTAAGAGCTATCACCGGAGTTAATGGAGATATCCCTGGTATAAATGTGCTCTTCATAGTACCCCAAATCATTAACAATTTTTTAGAAAAGGGTTGTCTATATTTTTTATCAATTTATTTCTATTTTTTTGGAAAAAAAATATTCTCCAAAGTACTACGTAATTCACATGTTTCTAACTCCAACCACATTATTTCTTTAGGGCGTGCTATAATATCCACTATATGTCTTAATTGATTCGCTATAATACCATTTTAAATTCGGCAAACCCAAACCCCCTACTTTTTGTGCTTTATACCATCTTGTTTGAGTAATCCTAGATTTTTTCCCTCCATTACAATATGTATTAATAATTGATTGCCAATCTTTAAGTTCCTTATCTGATATCGCACTTGGTATCATCCAAAATAAAAAAATTATCTTTGGCAAAATCTTCATTTTAATCAAAGCGATTCTACCGAACCAGGAAAGTCCAATTTTTTTATACTCCTCTATTTTATTCTTTACCTCATTCTTTAATTTCCTATAATTCTGGTCTCACAATTTAGCTACGTATATCTTTTGGAATTACAATTCCTAAATATTTAATTACATTATTAATCTTATAATTACTTTTTTTTTTTACACATTTCAATCTCTTCTCTTTTACTATAGTTAAACAAAAATTTAGATTTATCCCAATTATTATTATTTTTTTAATATTTTTATTTATTTTTCAATGATTTATCCCAATTAATCTGTAGCCCCGTTACTTCCCCAAACTCCTTTAAATGATTCTCCACTCTATCCATATTTTCCATAGGGTTTTCGATTGTCAAAAGAGTATCATCTGCAAAAAGATTTATTTTTATCTTCTCCCTAATCCCTATCCCACCTATATTTCTATCTTCTCTAAATACATTTGCTAAAATCTCCATTACCAATGCAAACAAAATAGGCGAAAGGGGACATCCTTGTCGAGTTCCTCGACCTAGGTAAATTTGCTGTTAAACCATCATTTACTACAACTGATGAAACATTTTTTGAATACAATTGATTAACTACTCCTCTAAATCTTTCTCCAAACCCCATAATTTTAATTAAACTTTTTAATGCTGGCCATTCCATGCAATCAAAGGCTTTGAAAATATCTAATGCTATTACCCCTGCTCTCAATTTATTTTTCTTTATTAAATATATTGTATTTAAAACTCTTCTTGTTAAATCTGCCATTTGTCTTCCTTGCATAAAACCACATTGGTCTATCCCAACATATTTAGTAATAAACTTGTTCATCCTTCTCGCTAATATTGCTGTCATCAATTTTGCATCTTGATTTATTAAGGAAATGGGTCTATAGGAACCTGGCTCCGTTAAGTCCTTCTCTGGCTTCGGGATTAAAATAATCTTAGATTGCTTCCATGAAGAGGGGATCTCTCCCCCCTCCAAAAAAATATCATTAAATAACCTTTTTAGTCTTGGAACCAACATTTTCTTAAAAACCTTGTAGTATTCAGCCCCTAAACCATCTAGTCCAGGGGTCTTACCCTCTTTCAGTTTATTTATTGCATATTCTATTTCCAATTCTGAAAAAAGGTTGTTCCATAATTTCTCTATCTTCATCCACTAGTCTAATTTTAAAATGCTTTCCTATATACTCATTAATCCTCTCTTCCGTACAATCTCCAGCCTTATACAAATCTGAATAAAATTCATAAAATATTTTTAATTTATCCTGCATTAAATTATGTACTTTCCCTTTTTTATCTTTAATTGCCCCAACTATACTTTTTTCTTTCTTTTTTTGTGTGGATCTTGCTAACATTTTCGAATTCTTATTACTATTTTCAAAAAACCCTCTTTTCAAATAAATCAAGTTTCTCTGAACTTTTTCCAAATCTTTCTTTTCCAGCTCTTTCCTTTTAACTTGTAATTCAGCAAAGACCTTGTTCTCCCTTTCCTTCAAAAACTTCATTTCCAAATCCCTAATCTCCCCTTCTAACATTTTAGTAAACTGCTCTTGTTTTTTCCTTAGTATCACACCCTCCCTGATACTTATCCCTCTCATCACTGCCTTCATTGTGTCCCAAACAACAGCTTCAGTACAAACTCCCGAATCATTAAGCAACCAAATCTCTCGCATTTCCTTTTCTATCTTTGCTATAATATATTTATGCTGTAAAATCTTACAATTCAATCTCCAACTCCTTGCTTCTCTATAATCCTTCTTTATTTTAATATCCATATTAACTATAGCATGATCCAAAACTTTTATAACACCTATTTCTGAACTCCTCACTCTTGACATCAGGGACTTGGAAAATATAATCTATCCTAGAAAAGTTCTTCGTGGCTGGTGAATAGTACGTATACCCTCTTTCCAATCCCTTTACCCCTCTCCAAACATCAACCAGTCCTTCCTTATTAATTATTTTATTTAATACCGTTATATTATTTCTCTTCTCTTGTCCTGTCGGATTTGATTTATCAATATTTTTGTCCAGCACCATATTAAAATCCCCAGCCATAATTACCAAACCCTTTTGTGGCTCCTCCATTTCCTTAATCACTTTTTGATAAAATTCTTCTTGATTTTCATTTGGTGCATACATATTAACCAATATATATTCTTCACCTCCCAATAATCCAAATATTATAATAAATCTTCCCTTAACATCCTTCTTTACCTTAGTCACCTTAAAACCACATTTCTTTGAAATAATAATTGCCACCCCTCGTGACTTGGATGAACCATAAGCTCTCTCATATGTCATAGACCATCGCAGTTTTAATTCATTTACCCCCTCCTTTGATTGGTGAGTTTCTTGTAAACATATAATATCCGCCTTATCCTTGTTGAGGAGTGCTTCAATCCGTCTTCATTTCAACATGGAACCCAGGCCTTTAACATTTAAAGTAGTAATTCTCAAATTTGAAACCATCTCAAGTCTTTGTCCATCTTAAATTGCTGGTCCCTATTAGTGAAATAAGAAATAATTATTATAATTTAAACAGAAATACAGCACATATTGTGGAAAACTGTGACCAGCTGAACTATGTGCCCGCCAGTTCAGTCTGCTGTCCAGGTGCTAACTGTTGATAGGCAACAGTTCCTATGGTTCATTATCTTTAAGTTCGAATTGGACAAGACAACCCTTCAAACAGAACACCTTCAAAATAGAGGACAGTCCTCTGGCAGTCCTTCAAACAGAGGACTGTCTCCTGTAAAAGAGGATGACATGGTCACCCGATACTGCTCAAATTGTGGGATCCCACTGAAGTCTCACCAGCCATACACTTCTGCAAACATCACACTCAACAAACATCCAGCTCAACCCAGCACCAAGGGTGCATGCCCAACTCACCCACCCATGAGACTGGCCCTGTTCACTGGATCACAGGTGACAGTCAACATACAAAGCCATTTCTGGCATAGGAATATAGTGTGGGGCCAAGCTGCACCTGAAGATCTTATGTACGCTAGAGTAGAGGCACAGGGGTTGATCAAGAGAAACACAGGTAGCAAATCTTAATCTGGACAGTGGAGTGTGTGTGTGTGTGATCAGAGACAATATTCCATGTGAAAGGAGGATGTAACATTTACTTATGTTTCATAATAGGAGAAATTCTTCCTTGATCCTAGAATAAGCCTGCATAACTTGGACCTATCAAGTGGAACACAACCCATCAGCCATGTATGGTGGCCTGCTGGGTGTTTCACTTGCTCCAAAAAACCACAGTCTCTTTCTGCAGTCTTAGGCAGACAGAAAACTGATGGAAATTGTAATATTGCCTGCTTAAATCAATGAGGTAATGTAACCACTAGTTAGAGTGGGAGGAAAGGGTTAATTGAACAATCCCCAGGCTGCATGTTTTGTTCTGTGGAGTGGCTTATGCTGGCTCAGCTTGTCTGAGCGTGGAAAGCTAAGCAGGGTCAAGTCCGGTTATTACTTGGATGGGAGACCCCTCCTCTAGTTTCCTGCATTGAGCAGGGGGTTGGACTCGATAGCCTTGTAGCCTCCTTCCAAATCTATGATCTATGAAATCTATGAAATCTAACCCCTCCTCCCTACTTCCAACCTCTCTGTGGCCAGCTCTCTCTCTCTCTCTCCAACCTGATGGACACATGGCCTGAGCTGGCTTCCAGTCAGTGATCACCAATGAAGCAGACTCTTAACACCCAAGACTCTAATCTGCCTATATGCATCCTGCATATATGAATAAATGGACTGTAAGTAAAACTAATAAATGCCTTTATTAGTTTTAAACCTTGTTTGGACAATCCGTTTCCTTTTTAGACCCTTTTAGCAGGGTTTAACAACCCACGTGGTGATAACCAGTTTCAATAACCAGGCTGTGCATAAGGGGGGAAACTCTGCTTCGTCATAACCAGGAGTCATAACCGACTCCTTCCCATGTCCTCCAACAAAAACAAAAACAACATGAGGGCTGTCAAGACCCTGATGGGCTGCCATGCATAACTGGTGGGCCATATTTGACTTAGTGGGCTTACATGTTGTGGAGGCCTCTCCTAGCAACTGCAGATAATATATGTGAAAAGGACCAAAGCCGGTTCTTTGCGCGGGTTTGGGCACCAAGGGGTTAACTGGAGCTGAGTTAGCTCTTTATATGCAGCTCGCGGCACTTAGGCAGAAACCACGACCAATTTTAACGCTGGGACAGTGAAAGAAGCAGTTTTATGAATGGAGGCTACTACACTGTTTATAGGTAAACAGAGTTTAATTGAGCGTATCAAAACATATACAGGAACAGTACACATGCACGCGCCTTCAATTTACAGCAGCTTAGAGCGAGTAATAGCAGCAGTACATACAAGGGTTACCTGGAATGACCCCAATTCCTCAAAAGCTGCGTATGCCAGCGACCAGGCGATTTCAGCTAGTTTCACTGGGAGCTCCCCGGGGCTGGATCCTGAGGTCGGACCGAAGCCCTGGACTTCCACGCAGCTTGCTGCCCACGACCAACAACTTTTCTCACCATAGGCCCCTTCTTTATACCCTCTTCTTGGCTCCCTCCTCCCTCTTGCGCCCCCTCCCCTCATGACTGACTGAAGCGAGTCAGGAATAACCTGTTTCTCTGGGTGCTTAGGGGTGCTCAAGAGTACTTGCCACCCTTTGAGACTACCAGGCACCTTGGCGCCCCTCTTGTTGTTTGGGGATGCTTCACAGCTCATTTGGCTGCCAGGGAAGGGGAAGTTGCCAGGGGGTATGCAGATGTGTCCCATTGTGAGCCTCCTTGCAGGAAACAAGTGCAGTAAATAAGGTGAAAGATGGATACCTGAGCTGCTGCTGCAAGTGAGGTGTGCGTGTACCTGACCTGGCTTTCTCTTCACAATATAAATGTGTATGGGGGCACATTAGGAGGTGCATATGGATTACTTTCCCCTCCCAGGCTATATCTAGATATATATCCCAGGCTATATCTAGATATCTACCTACCTACCTGTGTGTGTGTGTGTGTGACATAGTTTTTCAGACATTACAAACAATTAAATGAAAAGCAAATGTTAAAAAAAGGCAAAACATGTCTTATTTTAGAAATATCTGACGCTAGTCACCATTAGGATTGCCAAGCTTCTACATGGAGAATGAGCCACAAGTGCTGCAGCAAGTGTGTGTGCTACTGGAAAGGCAGCTGAAAGGACTGTGGGAAGGATAGGTGGGGCTGTCGGAGCATACCAATCATCTTCTTGATTGGTGTGTTTAAAGGGAAAACACTTGTTCTTTGGGTGCAACCTGGCAGCATGATTCACTATGCAATCAGGTGGTCTAGATTATCCACAAAAACAAGGACTCACAGTCAACTACATTAACAGGAACAGCATGCTAAGCTGCGATAAACAGTAATGCCACTGGGTTTGAACTGTGTGCTTAATGCCTGCTACAAATGTTAATTGGAAAAACAATTAAAATATCAAAGGAAGAATGGATTATTTCACTACTAAATTAAAGTTTGAAACAGAAAAACAATGGACCTTCCCCATAAAAAGCCCAAGCCATTGTCAGTAGCCCTGAATAAGAAGTACTAAGGGCCAAATTATATATAATTTCTCCCTGATTGGCAGTGACTTGTAAAAAATGTTTTTCACTTATATATGTCCCTTTCTTTATAATAATAGTCCCCATTAATCTTACATAAAACCTTTTAATATTATTTATATTAGCTGCGGATGCTCTTTGTGAAATGTTAATTTGAATTAAATGTTTGATACCACATTTCCTAATGCGAAAGCATTTCCGTTAAAAGACTTTGACTAAAGTTACCACTAAGGGTTTTATTCTGGCAGGATTTTGGTGTTCCGCATGGTGGAAGCTGCTTTGGATTGTGTGTAGGGGGGTGGATGTTAAGAGGCTATACCTGCTGAAATTCCTTCTTCTACAGAATTATTAAAGGTACCGGGGGCATCTCCTCTTTTGCATCTGGCCACCCTACCCTGCTGAACTAAAGTTGATGGAGAAATATGGAGCAGGGCCTCAAAGGTTGATCAGGATTCATAGTAGGATGACCACTTATGCATCACTAATAAATGAGGACAAATGAGGACATACATTTGCATAAAAATCGTATATACTAATTTATTTAGAAAGATGCAAATTTAGAAATAATTACCATAATTTATATAGAAATACAATACATCTAACCATAGTAAGGAAGACAGTGGCCATATGACTTGTTGTGTGTCTGCCTGGTCTGCTGTCTAAGAGTTGTTGATGGGCAACTTCAAGAATCCTGTTCTTCTTTCTTAGGGTTCTTTATCTTTAAACCAGACTTGGATTGGACAGCCCTTCAAACAGAGGACACTTTCAAACAGGGGACTTTGCTCTGACTGTGCTTCCAATAGAGGTCTGTTCTCTGTAAAGTAGAATATATGGCCTCCCTGATTCATAGGGGGAGGTACATATGGTATACTGAGCTCCCTGGCAAGACTCTTAAAACAGGCCTGCAGCAGTATCTCTAGGCCAGTCTTCCCCAACCTAGTGCTCTCCAGATGTTTTGTACCATTGGCTATTCTGGCCGGGGCTAATGGGGGTTGTAGTCCAAAAGATCTGGAGGGCACCCAGGTAGGAAGGCTGGCCTAGAGATATTAGTGTAAGCTGAGGTCTATGACATGGAGCAGGCCCTTGCTCCCCAGTATAAAGGAGTCATCCAGGGACCTGGGACTGTGGGGAGGGCCCAGTCTATGCTCTGCAGGTTGCAGCAAGCACAAATGTAGCTGTGCATGCATTGGGACATGTAGACACATGCACAGTTGAACAAAAATCAGAGCCCTTTCCACTGACAAAGTCCTGCCTTTACACGTAGAACAGATGCTTTATCTGCATATAGGGCATACCAAAGGAGATGCTCATTAATACAGTAGGATACCCTATACAGTAATACCTTGGATTGCAAGTAACTTGGTTTGAGAGTGTTTTGCAAGACAAGCAAATTCTTAAATATTTATTTAATTTGTTTTGACTTGATATACAAGCAGCATCTTGCAATACAAGTACAGTCATGCCTTGGATTGAGAGCATAATTCGTTCCGGAAACGTGCTTGTAATTCAAAACACTCTTATATCAAAACGAAATCCCCCCAAAAAATTTGTACAGAGATTTTTAATTTAAGCTGTACTACAGTACTTGTATTGCAAGACGTTGCTTGTATATCAAGTCAAAACAAATTAAATATTTAAGAATTTGCTTGTCTTGCAAAACACTCTCAAACCAAGTTACTTGCAATCCAAGGTATTACTGTACTGTAGTACGGCTTAAATTAAAAATCTCTGTACAAATTTTTTTGGGGGGATTTCGTTTTGATATAAGAGTGTTTTGAATTACAAGCACATTTCCGGAACGAATTATGCTCTCAATCCAAGGCATGACTGTACTCATATAGATTCAAGATAAGTCCGTCAAAGTAAAAACAAACCAGCCCCGAAACAAACCAACCCTGATTACCTCCATTTCCCAAAACCTTTAAATTCACTTTCTCTTGCATCTATGGGTATTGAAGTCAAATGACATGGTTTGGATGAGGTATGACAAGAAAACACTAATAAACAATTCAAAATAAAGATGAGTATCCTATTTAGGAAAGTGATGGCCCTTGAGCTGGATCAGATGTGACACTGCCATCTGTCTGAGAACAGACGTGGACCTGGTAACAGCACGTGCAAAGGCAGAGCAGGGAGAGTGCAGTGATTTACTACTCTTCAACAGCCTGATTGCAGACGATTAAGTGCTGATGGAGGTAGCATAGCATTGTCAAGCGTTTCTGTTTTCTCCAACAAAAGCAGAGTATTCAGTGGATGTGGTGGGGTGGGGGAGGAAGAAGCACTGAAATGACAGCATACATTTCAGTTTATCCACTGAAGCTGTAGAAATAATCCTACTATCAGTTTATCCACATTACTCCTCAATCAGACCTAACCTGTTGCAGCTAGCATTGAAAAAATGATCCTTCAACGCCAACTTCAGTGGACCGGTCATGTTGTTCGAATGCCTGACTGCTGTCTCCCAAAGCAGTTACTTTACTCCCAACTCAAGGATGGAAAGCGGAATATCGGTGGTCAATATAAGAGGTTTAAAGATGTTCATAAGGCTAATCTAAAAAAATGCAATATAAACATCGAAAACTGGGAAGCTCTGGCACATGAACAATCTAAATGGAGGTTGGCCTTTCACAAAGGTTCCATGGACTTTGAAGAAGCCCGAGAGCAAGGTGAAAGGGAGAAACGTGCTAAGCGAAAAGCACGTCAAATGAATCCTTTACAGGACCATCTTCTATCTGGTAACCTGTGTCCTCACTGTGGGAAGCTGTGTGGATCTAGAATTGGCCTCCACAGTCACCTACGGACCCATCGCTAGAGTCTACACAATCTTCTTTAGAATTTCCTCCTTTTATCCCGGAAGACAATCTTACTCGGTCACGAGTGATCGCCTGATGATGATGATTATCATTCAAGGCAAAGCTCTCTGGGTCCACTGATGGGGATTGATTGGAAGATTGTGTAGAAGCTCTTCATTCTTTCTGCAGGCATCTAATTAACAGATGGCTGTCCTGGTATACTCAGGAGGAATATTGGAAGTTGCCACATACTGGGTCAGATTACTGGCCCATCTAGTTTTGTATTATCTGCACCAAGGATGGGGAAGGGAACATCCAGCCTACGGGGGTCTTCCCATCCAGCCTGCAGCCACCCCTTCTGCCCCCATGCAGCAATTAGGCTTCCCCCCCCTTTTTAAAAAGCCTAATTAAAAGGCCTAAATGTTGTACATGGTGGCATTTTCATGGGAGCCATTGCTGGAGAGAGACCTTGCTAACCCTCCCCCAGGGATGGGGACTCGGACTCGAGGACTCGACTCGTGAGTCGGACTGAGTCCCCCCTCTGACTCGACTCGGACTCGAGTCCCAATATTTTTAATGGGACTCGAGACTCGACTCGGGACTCGAGACCAAGGACTCTTCAACATCCCTGGGCTGTGCCAGAAGGAGGGGAGAGGAGCGTGATTGCCGGCGAAGAGCGCATGGAAGCGAGGTGTGCCGCTGCTCGGCCACTATGGATGGCTACCAGGAGTGCAGCCCCAACAGTGTGTCAAGATTTATTTTGATTGATGTGTTGCGTACTTGGGAGAGGCAGAGGAAGGACCTGAGATTACTCTGTGTGGCTGCTCTGAGTGTGAAGTAGCCTTATTTTGTTGGGAAAAACCCCCATTGATTTTAATAGGGACTCATGGAGTCAGCTTTGGGAGTGACTTGTGACTCGTGACTCGTGACTCATGAGTCACCATTTTGGACCAAGGACTCGGACTCGGACTCGAGACTCGGGTCCAAAGACTCGTGACTCGACTCGTGACTCGAGACCAAGGACTCTTCAACATCCCTGCCCTCCCCACTCCGTGTGCTATGACAACACCCCTAGGAAAAGCACCCCCCTTGCATGGCTTGTGGTGGGGGCTTTTTAACAGCTCAGTTGCCATGTGGAGGTCAGTTGGGTCAGTGGGGGGATTGAGTGTGCTGTGTATGTGTGTATTATGTTTATATGAGTGTATGTGCGAGTATATGAACAGGTGTTTGTTGTGTACATGTGTGAATGAATGGGTTTGTGTTATATATGAGAATGTATCTTTCTTTGTGTATGCAATAGTGTGTGGTGACCCCATCCACTTTAGTTTTAACCCTGCCCATAGTTTGCAGGGGAATGTCCACCTTTGGCATATAGCCCCAAAGCTTCCCTGAAAGTTAATGTGGCCCTTGGGCCCAAAAGGTTCCCCACCCCTGGTCTATGCTGACTGGCAGCGACTCTCCAGGGTTTTGGATAGAAATCTTTCCCAGGCCTACCCAGAGAGGCCAGGGAAGGGATGGAACCTGGGATCTTTCACATGTGTTGGACTGGGACTTGAAAGATCTGGATTCTAGTCCCCACTCGGCCATGAAGCTCACTGGGTGACTTTGGGCCAGTCACTGGCTCTCAGCCTAACCTACTGCACAGGGCTGTTGTTAGAATAAAATGGAGAAGAGGAGGATTATGTAAGCCACCTTGGGCTCCTTGCAAGAGGAAAAAAGGCAGGATATAAATATAATAAAATAAATAAATCATGATAGTCAAAGATGCAGAAGACTCATACTGACAGTTTCCTTTTATTGGAAACTAGCTGTTCCCCGCGGCTTTGCTCATGTGGATTTTAGGATTTGGTACAATTGTTTTTAAAAGAAACATGATTTTTTTGTCCAAACTGTACGAAATATAATTTACAGGTTGATGTCTTAATGTAATAAGCAATGTTTATTGCAGGCGTTAGTCAGGGCGTATTGGCTACAAAACAAAGATAGTTGTTCCATTCATATGCATCTATAAATTTTTTCGTGGTGTTATTAGAAACAGACAATGAGAGAGACCAAAAATTTAAAAATTACTTATTTGGCATCTGCAACCTACCAAAAAAACATATTTCAGTACTTCTTTGTAAACTACATTAGTGGTTCTTCTCCCTTCAGGTGCTAGGATGACCAGAGAGTTAGGTGAGCTCACTCTGGAACAGGCCACATAAAACTGCCCATGTGAGAAGCAGTCTTCCCTTAGGTCAATCCCCACTACCTGCAAAGTCTGCCCCTGAGACTTGTTGATGGTCATGGCAAAACAAACCTTTAGGGGGAACTGAAGTCTTTTGAATTAAAATGGATATTCTGAAGGTATAAGAGGTATTAATGGTATTATGAACACCGACTCCCCCTGGCTAGAACCGGAAAACAAATTAGAATTTAGGAAAATGGAGCTTGAGGCAGAAAAGGAGGAAAGAGAGAGAGGGGGATGAAAGTGAGGAAGCTTGAAGCAGAGAGAAAAAGAGATACGGAGTTAATAAATTCTATTCGGGGGCAGTGAGAAAGGTACACAATGTCTACCCAGCGTAAACACCACAATAAACAATAAGAGTATTTTAAAAGAGTATTTCCCCCACAGACAAATTATCCCAGTCAGTCAGGACTTCTTGTTTTATATATATAAATAAATTGTAAACAGACTAATAATAACATATTTTTAATGTTCTGGATGGACGCCCTGCACACAGCAGTCAGTCAGTCAGTCATTAAAAAATTCTCCCCCCTTTTTCACCCCCTTAGGGATGGAATTTCCAAAAATCCTTCCTTAGTGGGTGCCTACGTCATAAAAACAATGTTCCTTCCAAATTTCACATTCCTACGTTAAATAGTTTGAGCTGGGCATTGATGAGTCAGTCAGTCAGTCAGTCAGGACTTCATATATATATATATATATATATATATATATGGATGCATTGATTAAGGCAGAGGTGTTGAACTTGGGATCCCTGGGCCAACCCTCTCCCCAGAGTTCCCAATATGGCCCTCTGGGATTTCACAGGTAGCCACAGCCCCTTCCACTGGATCAACCCCATTTTTCCCTGACCACTGACCATTTAGTGGTTTTCTTTCTTTTGCAGGCTTTCCCCCCATTTAAAAAAAAATGAAATGTCTCTCCTAAGGTGTAGTTACTGGCAGTAAGAGCTTTAAGATAGAATATGCTGGTCACTTTGGGTCTGCTCCTTTTGCCTTTGGCTCCACCAGGCCCTGGAATGCAGGCTTCAAGAGCTTCTCTGAAACTGAATTCAGCCATCAGGCTGAAAGAGGTTCGATGCGATGCTCCTGGCATAAGGCCTGAACATTCCCTCCATTCCACTATAATATATACCCCCATGGACCTATAAAGCCAGGAGCAGCAACGCCATTCAAATGCATACGCTAAGAAAGAGGCCAAACTACAAAAAATACCCAACACGTTTCCAAAGCCAGATGGAGCCATTAATAATTGTGGCAAAGCTTCGATTGGACTGTGCAGCAGTCTGTCTGATACCAACTCCAATAGGAACGTTTTATGCGCAGACATGCCTGGCTGCCAAGAGCCTGGGAGGTCTCCAGAGGGAGAGCTGTCTCAAATGAAGGAGGCCCTGAGGAGAAAGTGAATGGAAATTGTTTCCACCTATGGCATACCGATGATACCATCCCAGGTACGGCATACCAGTACCTCAGGGAGGGACCATGCCTCAGTGGCAGAGCCCATGCTTTGCACGCAGAAGGCCCCAGGTTCAATCCCCATAATCTCCAGCCAAAATTATCAGGTAGTAGGTGATGGGAAGGATTCTCTGCCTCCCGAGACCTAGAGAGCCTCTGCCCATCAGCCGCAGTGGCTCCAATGTCAGTGGGGCAGTGTATCCACTCCAGGTTTCAGTCTGAACTTTAAAAGGAGCTATCGATGGTGCTGAACCTATTTTGGGGTTGGAGTTCAGCACCATGGATCGCTCCTTAAAAGCTCAGGCTAAAACTCAGAGTGGATACACCACCTCACTGACATTGGAGCCAGCAGCCTCCGCTGCCCATCAGGCTAAGTGATGTTGGGTGAGATGGACAAAATGTCTCTAAGGTAGCTTCCTGTGTTCCTATAAAACATAACACTTCTTGCATTTTGTCTTTGAGAATTTTAGAAATCCTTTTTAAATTTCACAAATATACATACATATATATATATATATATATATATATTAAAAGTCTTTCTGCAAAATATCACTGGCTCTCCCAAACCTACATGGCATTTGCAAGAAGGAAGATCTGATAACCTCATTCATGATATTTGGCTGCTTACCAAATTCTTGAAAAACAACTACCGGTAGTTGTTTTTTTTTTTAAATAGACATGTTTAAGTAGCCAAACTAAAAGGAACCATTCCAAAGATTGGATTTTGTAACTTCTGCTAGAATTGCCTTTAAATGGCTGTTCTAGGGAGCTTTTTCCAGTTGCTAATTTGCGCATATTTCCAACATGAAGTATACAGTTGCTCTAAATGCAATACTCTGTTAGACCACTTCTGAAGGCACATAATTGTCAGTGCTTTTAAAAACCCACTCACAGACCGCTTCCTACACGTATAGTGCTATGTTGATCAATTGCAGTATTCCAGCTGTCAGCTTGGCACATGTTTTCTCTTCCTACCTCTATTTCCACAAATTTTCTTCTAGCCCCAATCTTAGATGCCATTTAATTGTCCTATGGGAGTCATAACAAACAATGCTAAATATATCACAGGAGGGCATTTCCACGGTCCCCCCCCCCGCAACATTACCTCATTGCTTCATTAAATGAAAGTGTTTACTATATTCATTTTAACCATTTTATTATCTACTACTTTAGGCTGAATGGTAATTCGATCTAATCTCCTTCTAAACTAATGGCATACAAACAAACCTTTCTTCAATTAAAAAAAAAGTTTTCATGTTATGATGCAGATTTCCCTGGCAATCAATTTAACAATGTACATTGTTTCAAAGAAAGCATATAATTGTTACCCATAAACATGCCTTAATGGCTAACTAAATCCTGTTTTATAAGACATCTCGTCCTGTTCTGCCAAAGGCAGCGATTCTTTTTAGGATCCAGAGACAATGAGCACACTTATGGGTGAAGATTGAACTTGAAAAGCTTTATTAGCAAACTACAGAAAAGAGATTATTTGTGAGGTAGATGCAGAGCACAATGCTTACGTCCCTTCTGTTGCTGGGAACCCCTCAAAGAAATGACAACGGACCAGACTCCTTGGCCAGCACACAGCACCTTCTGCACAGCAAGGTCTGTGTCGAGATTCACCCCTCCTAAGGATTCCCTAATCCTTAGTTTTCTCTGTTTATGATAATCACATCTGGTCCCAGTCAACGGGGCAAGATTAAGGTGTTTTGTCTCGATAGGCACTTCCATACCAGTTTCCCAGACTATCTATAAGCAATCCTTTCAAGTTGACCATGAAACCATCTGGAGACACTCAGTTCCCAGGTCCTCTCAACCCTTCTGGTTGATAAGCCCCCGCTTACCTAAGTCTTTGAAATCTGGCCAGCTGATAATCAGGTTCATCATGTGCCCCATCATGTGCCATGGAAGTCTGGTCTACGGATAACTGAAGTGCTTCTAATAATCAACTAACATCCTTGCCAAGTGTAAACCTGTCCAAGGACAGACTGTAAGTGGGAATCTTTTCATAATAAACTCTAAACATCATGAGCTCGCTGGTTCTACACACTGAATATAATCAATAGTGAATTTAGGCCTACCAAAGACACAAAGAGCAGGTATCTTCATACAACAGAGACCCAGACACAGGTACAACAATGGCCATACACCACTGTCTCCTCGAGATCACAATGGCCTTCCGGCTTTTTCCACTACACGTCCCTGTGGATGTATTAGTTAACTGGACAGTGGTCTAGACTCTATGTTGTTAGATAAAGCTTCAGTCCCTTGCTAAATATGGAACAGGGCTTTTTCAAGCTACCTTCTTCTGTGTGTTGATAGAGTATGGTAACTGCATTGTTGTTCATGCCTGCGAAGCCAGTGATTCCAGAATATGTTGGCAATGAATTTTACAGTAATGGTGAGTGGGTGGGATCTTATATATTAATAGCAAACTTATTCTCCAGGTGCCTGTCCTTACATAGCCAAAACAGCACCATTCACACACAAGAAGGGGATATCAGCAGGCTTGGGAGAATCCCCAAATTTGCAGAAGTACTATATATATATATATATATATCTTTAGGTGAACCCCCCCCCCCCATAATGGCAGAAGAAACCCCCAAAATAGTCTAATGTGGACTGAGCGTGCCCAGTAGGCACAGAATGCTGACAGTTGCGGGCAGGTGGGTGATAAAAATATTGCAAGGGATAGATGGAATGGAATATCCTGAAAGAAGGTATAGCTGGCATCCTAAGCAGGAGCACTCCACACTGCAACATTTTGTTGCAGGTCCACCTGTAGCATTTGATAAGTCTTCATAGCCCATAGGAGCTATGCAGTTCATCATAAAGGTGTGCCAGTGCCAGCCATTTCTAATAGCAAGGGAAGTGCTGTGGATCATATTGGCAGTTATTTTGCTCCACTCCTCAGGTGTGAGGTTGGAGTCCAGTTTAAAGATGCCACCATGCAACATCTCAAAGCGGGCCTTCGCAGTAGTGACACCCACCCTCTGGAACACCCTTAACCATGCAGCCTGGGAGGCAGAAAGTGTGATGAGTTTTAAATGCCTCTTAAGAACGTATCTGTTTATGCTAGCTTTCCCACCTTGTACTTGATCATGATGCTGCTGCTCCATCTGATTGTTTTCGATGGCTGTTTTTTAATTATTATTATTTTTACTGTTTCTGTTTATCTTTGCTTGTTGTAGCTGTAATTGTTTATTAACGAAATATTTTAATTGTGATTTTCAAAAACAAAACAAAACACCCACAACTTTGGCATGTAAACCACTTAGAGATTTTGTTAGTTCAAGTATTATTAAGAAATAAAATACAAAAAAATAAATAAGAGTTCAAACAGTGATGATGCTGTTGCCTCTGAAACTTGCTATTGTATGATCAGAGTTCTATCAGAGTTCCTAACCATATTTGAACCCCCCCTTCCCAGGTGAGTCCACAAAATCACATGAAAGGAGCCTGCACTGTCATTGTCACGTGGCAGTGGTGCAGCTACGTCCAACATGATCGGGCTGACCCCCATGGAAAGGAGATTCAGTCATGGAATCCCAGCTATGCAGCAGTGATTTTTTTCCCCGGCAGCAACTTTCACCTGGATCACATATGCAGGGACATTGCTTATGTGTGGTGTAGTGGTGAGAGTGTTGGACTGGGACTCGGGAGATCCGGGTTCTAGTCCCCGCTCGGCCATGAAGAAGCTCACTGGGTGACTTTGGGCCAGTCACTGACTCTCAGCCTAACCTACCTCACAGGGTTGTTGTGAGGATAAATTGGAGAGGAGCAGGAGGAGAATTATGTAAGCCGCCTTGGGTTCCTTGCAGGAAAAAAGGCGGGGTATAAATATAATAAATATTTTCTGGAGACTTGATTCCTTTCCACTTGGGGACTGAAAGTTGGCTGCAGGTGTGAGATTACTCCCATTGCAAAGAGCAGGTGCAATTCTGAATAGGACGGTGATGGGGGCAAAAAGTTAAAATTCTCCTCCGCCTGCCATGATCTTGATCCAGCTTGCCACCCACCGCATGCACCGGCTATTCGTGAGAGTAAAATCAATGGCCTTTGGGCAAACTGTGTGCCCAGCATCATGTCTAGCTCGGTCCTAAAAGTGCTGGTGATCAGGATATCTGAAAATGCACCGGCTCCTGTATGAACTTGCCTGCTTCTTAAGAACATCGTCAGAAGCCCTCGTATGTGTTCCAGCTACCCTGAATTACGTCTTCTCCATAGTTGTGCCAAGGTTCTGGAACTGCCTTCGAAGGGAAGTTCATCTTTCCTCTCTTTTATGACACTTCAGCTGCTGGCAAAGATCTTTCTTTTTAGAAAGGCCTTTGGTCAATATCATCTGGTTTTAAGAAGTGGGTGAAATAGTTTTATGCTATTTATATATATAGTGATATTGTTAGCTGCCTTGGACTATTTTTAAGAAAGGCTGGGTATAAATATTTTAAATAAATAAACATTGTGTTGCCATCTGGATGTTTTTCAACCAGCTTGGCAAGTTTCTTTTTTCTTTTTTAAATGCTCAGACCCTATATATTTTAAATCACAGATTTCCTTTTAAAGAGACATTTAATCCTACATGAACTAAATACATAAAATAACATTAAGTGAACTGTTCAAACCTGTTATTCAGCATGGATTGTATCCACTCTTACAGTGGATTCGCTGTGGTGGGGGTTCCCCCCTCTGAAAAGTAGGCTATAAATTTATTAAATAAATAAAAATTAAACAAATTACATTGCAAGCCTACACGTGTTTACTCAGATGTAAATCCCACTGTGTCCAATGGAGATCACTCCTAGGTACGTGTGGAGAAGATTGTAGCCTTGGGGTTGAATTTGGGGATTTCATAATTTCACAGATGGGAAAATTCCAGCAAGCACATCACCTCCTGTAACTGTTATGGTAAAAGCTACACTTGTTGAACTGTTCACATCTTTGCAACTCTTAATGGTACAGAAGCCCTAACAGGGAAACTTGCAGTTGCAACCCCATTCATTATTGGGGTTTAAAGAAAGATGACCCAGAGTCGACTGATGTCGTTGATAAATGCCCTCTTTGCTCCAGAACCTAGTGTCTCTTTTCAGGCCAATACATTTTTGTTTGTTTTGTTTTTGCTAAAACTATCGAGATTTTGCTCTTCAGGATTGCCCCCCTCCACCCATTTTGGTGGCAGGGCTTCACCTGTTGAATTTCTGCCATGCAGCTGTTAAAGATACACAAACCTTACCAGAAAACCCCCTATTCTTCTCATGGTTGCTTTCTTTTCATTCAAATGCTATAAGGGGATTAAGCAGTTTTCATCTCAGTGAAGCTGTTATCGCCTGCCTCTGGAAAAAGAGAGAAAGTGAAAGGGATGGGGGAGTTGCTTCAATTGTGATGGGGAGGCTTTAATTGAGGAAGAGCAATGCGTAGGTGGCCCCCTGTCAAAGGAAGGTGAGCTTTGAACGCATCAGGACGCTTCTGCTGCATAATGGATTCCTGCTTCTCAAAATTACATTCGGTACAGTATATTTTAAAAGTGCTTTTTAATTGAAGGTATTCATTTCTCAGGATGACAGTTTCATCTTCTCCTTCCTCTTGCAGCTCTTTGACTTCAGCCCCCAGATGTTTTATAGCATTTGGGACAAGCTACTGGCATACACCAAGCGATGCAAACTTTGTGGCCAAGGGTGCCCAGATGCAAAAAATGACAGGGCTCCGGCACCTTTAATTAGGGTGGCCAGGTGCCCACATTTATGAAGCACCATCCTCTGTTTTGGAGAGCTGGCAGGGGACAGTCCTCTATTTGAAAGGCTATCCAGACCAAGTCAAAGAACCACCAGAAGGGAGAGAAGGGAGGGGCCTGGAAGTTGCCTGTCAACAGTTAGCACCTGATCCTGGGCAGCACACAGAGCACATACCTTGTAACATATCTTGTAGTTCTATTTAAATTCTACTTATTATTTCTAAATGTGCACCTATACATGTAAATTTGCAATTTGTTATGCAAATTGCTGCCCTCTTTTGTCCGTGTGTGTGTGTGTGTGATGCAATTCCTCTTATTTGGCAATGTGTAAGTGGCCACCCTACCTTTAATAGTTGTGTAGAAGAAGGAATTTCAGATGATTTCAGGTGCAGGAGTCCTGCCCTCTTTTCTGTCTGGCCACCTATTTCCCGCACTGCTTGTGAACGATCCCCTTCCTCCAGTCAGTAGGACAGTGTATCCATCCCCCCCAAAATAGGTTCAGCACCATGGATAGGTCCTTTAAGTTCAGACTGAAACCCAGAGTGGATACACTGCCCCACTGACATTGGAGCCACCAGCCACTGCTGCCTTCTTCTAAGGCAGGGGAGCAGAACCTCTAGCCCAGGGGCCAATCTGGCCCTCTAGGGTTCCCCCAAAGGCCATGTCCCCTTACCCTGGCTTTATCCCCTTTCCCCTAACTGCTAAGTGTTTGGTGGTTTCTCATCTTTCGTGCAGGTTTTTTCACATTCTGAGAGGTTGAAATGCTTCTCTGAAGGCTTAGTTAATGGAATTAAGAGCTTTAAGCTAAAATATGCTGGTATTTTTTGGTATGTCTGGGTTTTTGGCCCTGGCCCTTTTGTCTTCAGTCCCACCAAACACTGGAATGTGGCCCCGTGAGAGCATCTCAGAAACAGAATTTGGCCCTCAGGCTGAAAGAGGTTCTGAACCCTTGCTCTAAGGCAAGAGAGACAGGCACATCTAGAGCTATTGGAGATGATGAAGAGCAGTCTACCTAATCCCATAAATAAACTTTCATTGCCAACATTTTTACTGCTGCTGTGCATTTAACATCTACTTAACACAAAGAAATGTACCTGGTGACCCCCCCCCTGCAAATTAAATGATGGTGAGTGTGTGTGTGTGTGTGTGTGTGTGTTTTAATCTTCTCCACATTTGCATGTCAGCTGTTCAAGCACAGGAGCATGGGTTTGCCTCAGTGCAAACCTAAGTTGCATAGTCATTATGGCAGCTGAAGTGTCACCTTGTAGTTTTCTGAATACCTTTCATCTGCTTGCCACAACAGTATGATGGGTCCCAATTTCAGCTTGAGAGGATCAGTAGTTATGCCTGCCCTAGGATAAATAGTGCATCCTATCCTGTGTGAACCACTGCCTCACCACTGCTGACACTAAGAAAAAATTATCTCAGAAAGGCTTAAAACTTTTAGCTTTCATATTAATTAAAAGTCCATCTGGACGATGTGCAGTGCAATCCTATGAATGTCTACTTGGTTGGAAGTAATCATCACTGAGTCAAATTGGACTTACTCCCAGGGAAATATGCTTAGGAGTGTAGCCTTTGTCAATATCTCAAATTCCAAGAGACAAGAGACTCTTCACATAGTACAACATTAGATCTTTATATTTCTTGTATATATTAACTGGACAACTGTATTATGATAGGATGGCAGGATATAAATTCACCTAAATTAATATTCTCTGGGCTAAGACAAAACCATGGAGCTGAGGAAAATGACAACTAAACATAATTTGCACCACTCTTCTTGGCCTGTGGCTCCATCAAAATATGTTGAGGATACTTATAAAAGCGAATTCTGATAGCAAGTTTCCCCCAAATTTCTACAGATGCTAATAGGCTCTCAGCCTCAAATGTATCCATCTGGGGAGACAAGATTTTTTTTTAAAAAAAAAATGAACACACACTCTAAATTAGGCTATGTTCTTTGAAAAGTTGAAATTGGTCTACTTTTAAGAAAATTGATTCCTCGTTCAAATTTTTCATTTGGAGACATGAAGTGAGATCTAGAATAGTATTATTCAAATTGTGACTGCCTACAGGTAGAGAAGGTTTTCATTTGGCAGAGGATTGCAAAGAGAAGGGAAATTGGGCTCCAAGGATAACCGGACATACTTTAAACTGAACGTACCTAATTTCACACTTTCAAACCTCCATGCGAATTAAAACTCAGTTATCCGAAATTTGCACTTCTCCAAATTTTGCAACGAAGTTCTCTAATCAAAACATGTATACAAAAATGTCTATTTTAGGGGAAATAATGTTAAAAATGCATTATGTCAGGAAAGTGTCTTGCAAAAATGTGTATATTAGTCAACAGAGCATACAAAAATGCACGTATTAGGAGGGATGTGCACAAAATGCTTATGAATTTTCATGTGAAACTTTAAAAAAGAAATGTCAACATTCAGGATGAACCAAACCTAAGACTGGGAAAATTCTCAAAGTTTGAGATGAGCTGGACTTAAGACTGGAAAAAATGAAAAACCGAGAGAAACTGAAATTGACAGATTTGTCCATACCTAGTAAGTTCCTTTCCCCAGATGATCCTGTTAGCATCAAAGGGGGGTGAGGTGGGGCTGCTCCTTCGCCATTCAGAGGATCCTTTGGGAACAGGGCTCCAAGGATGTGGCCCCGGTCATCCTTTGGGTGGCTTCCTAAGCTAGTGGAGGGGGGGAAGCAGAAAATGCAACGCAATTTATCTCTCTCCCTTTGCTGATGGGGGTATTACCCCATAGCATAATGGAAGCATGTATATGCAACCTTCAGTTTGAATGGTTGTGTGTGTGTGTGTGGGGGAATTGGGGGACTTTTCAAACAATTTGCTCCTTAGCTACAACAGGGGAAGTTCTCTACAGATGGTAAAGACCTTCTCCTACCCTGTTGTCCACTCCCAGTACGTGCAGTAGAATTCCACTTGGGGGGGAGGCTCTATAGATACCAAAGGCATTCCAGTTTGCTAATCACCTGCATAAGGCATTATACACCCAGTTCAAAAAAAGAACAAGCAGCAGATAAGTGAACTCAGATAAATATAGTCCTTGGAACCAGGAGACAAGATATAACCAGCGACGGGGAAGGTAGAAGTGAGCTGTATCATCATTCTGCATCCCTGGATCCTAAGCTGAGGTTGATACAGTAGAAAATTGTCATACACCAGTGTGACTAATTAAGTTAGGTGTAAGCAGCTCTCTGCACTACTGGACAGGCAGAGCTTTTGAGGCATCTCCCTCCACACACACACACACACTCACACATTTGCTGTGGGGTTGACAAGTAATAGCAGCAACTTGACTGTAGGTAATTTCTCTAGCTTTGTGTTCAATTTGCTCCCATTTCAGATTGTACTATTTCAAAAGGAGTCCTGGATTCATTGCTTATCACTGATGGTGCTTTCACTAAGCACTTGGAAAACCAAAGTGTCTCCCCATATTACTAAGTAGATAGGCAACCTCTTAACCTCAGTGTCAGGGAGGGGTCAGCTGGATCAGGTCCCTGGGGACACCTCATAGAATCATAGAATCATAGAAAAGTAGAGTTGGAAGGGGCCTATAAGACCATCGAGTCCAACCCCCTGCTCAGTGCAGGAATCCAGGTCAAAGCTCATCGGAGGTGGTGGCATGAGACCCTGCAGAGAACCCTGGCACAGTGGAGAATTTTGAAGAGCTCGCTTGCTAGGTCCCTGATGACTCCACATACCTTGCCTTGACCCCCAAATCTCCCCCTTCACCCCCTGAAGCCCAGGAACTGAGGGAGTGGTGGACCAGGTGGGAAATTCAGAGATGATGGGTGAGTGCACATCTAGCCACCATGAGGCTTCACCATCAGAGGCTACCTTGGCACCTACTTTGTTGACCTTTTGGTGCCAGGCAAAGACCTTTATTATGATGATGATGATGATGATGATGATGATGATGATGATGATGATGATTCTCTCAGGCCTTTAAAAATACTTTTTTGACTGCAGCTTGCTTTATTTCTTGGTGGTATGTTTGATGCTGCATTTTGAAATAATATTTCCCCATGTTTTAGGTGCTTGGATATTTATCTCTTCTTTTAAAATTATTTTAGATTATTGTTGCTGCTTTTCAAACCTTTTTCTTTTTTAAAACCCTTTAATGTGTTTTATCATTGGGTTTATTGTATTTGTTTTTATGATATGTGTCATTCTGAGAGCTTCTGCTACAGGGTAAATAATAAATGGAATAAAATACATACATGCAAGGATGGTTCTACTTAGGAGGAAGGAGAAGCTGGATAGCGACCAAGTATACCTCGTAACTTAGCAGGTAACAGAATCTGGCTGTAGAGGTATATATATCTCAGTGCTGGGGTAACAGCTCAATATAGGTCTCTCTTGGGAGGCTCCAGCCTCCAGTTTCTACCCTGTTCGAGTTCCTGCTGTTGACTAGTCTTCCTTTGCTTTCACATCACCCCAACATTGGTACTCCAGTGCTGCTTCTATACCATCTATACTGGGGTGGGGGAACCTATTTTAGTCTGAGAGCAAATTCAATTTCAGAGACGCTCTCAGGGGCCTCATTCCAGTGGTGGGTGGAACGTGGCCAAAGGGGCAGTGCCCAAATACCAAAACATACGCTTAAAACTCTTGCTGCCAGTAAGTAAGCTTTAGGAGAGGCATTTCAACCTTTCAGCATGGGGGAAATGTGCAAAGTCTGGGAAATCACCAAATGATCAGTGGTGTGGCCAGGGAAAGGGGTGCGGCCTTCTGGGGACCCCCCAGTGGAGGCTGGTGGCTCCAATGTCAGTGGGGCGGCGTATCCACGCTGGGCTTTAGTCTGAGCATTAAAGGAGCTGTCCATGGTGCTGGACCCTAACCCGCCCTAGGTTTAGCACCATGGACAGCTCCTTAAAAGTTCAGACTACAACCCAGAGTGGATACGCCACCCCACTCACTGGGAACTCACTGGGAACTGCCTGGATTTGGCTTACAGGCAGGCCTGAGGTTTTCCATACTTGATCTATACCCATGCTCCTGCTCAGAGTGCAGGTACAAAGAATGGACCTTGCATTTATTTATTTATTTAATAGATTTGTGTACCGCTTACCATATTTTTTTTTTAAAAAAATATCTCTAAGCAGTTGTACACTCAGGAATACAGGGAAGACTATTATGAGGGATTCTTTGTAAAGTATAAAATGTGTTTAAATCTGCTAATCTATGGTTTTATGGTTGGCTGATGTATTGAATACATTATTGAAACTGTAAGCCTTCTAGAAAACATTGTTACTGAGTGGCATAGCAATATGGTGTAACTGATAATTTTTTAACTTCTGATATGACCCTGAGGCCTCAGTTCACACACTGGAGGTGTAAAACTCTGCTCTGGGTTTTCATGAGTGGAGGCATTTGTGTTTAATAGAACCCCTTGTGAAAATTCTGTCAGAGGAATGAGTAGTATGGAAGAACTGACTGGTTAATTAGGCCTAGATCTCACTGAGGTGGTAAACCTGGGGGAACTCATAGTCTTTGCACACATTTTGTTGTGGAGTCATTTCTTCTTCATATATCATATTAGGATTGTTTGCATGAGATGACAGGCCACCATGTTATTTAACCCACAGTAAGACTGCATCACGTGTGGTGTGCGTGCGGCCACCATTTTGAATATGCAACCCCCACTCGGGTGCAAACCAGGTGAGTGTGCATTATTTGAGAGTTAAACAACACTCACATAACCCATGGCTTGTTTTAGGGTCCCTGTCATTAGGAGTCAGAAATCCTTGCTGAACTACTTCAAATCACAGAGATCTACCAGTAGATCCTGATCTATCTTCTGCCTTTCCCTGGTCTAGACAGAACATAACTGACTGGGAGGGTCAAACTGAGAGATGCACACCCAGAAATTTAGGAAGGACAGGAAGTGGGCTGTTCCACTCTTCTGAAGGATATTCAACATATCACATCCACAGTCTGATTTAGGCTTGCAAACACCAAAATCAAGCAAATTTCTGTCTTTCCACTTCCATTTTTTTTTAAACTTCCAAACTGTGGGTAGAATCCAATGCTGCCCATCCGCTAGTGGAGCTGGCTGCTGATCCTGGTCTGTGCGTGGCCAGCCCTACCAGTTCCATTGTGCAAGTGGCCCCTATCACTTGTGGAACAGCAATTTAGCATTTCCAGGGGCAAGCCCCCAAATGAGCGGAAACGGGAAGGGGGCAGGTGAGCTCCACTGACCTGCCCTCTTCCAGAAATAAGTCTTTCTACTTGTTTTGGGTTGCATAAAAGAATCAGCGGGGCTGTAAGTGTTATGTCAGGCAAGTAACAGTATATAATAGTAGACACACATACACACACACACACACACACACACCAGTAACAAAATAAGATTTCAGTCAGTGCATTTCTTGTTTCTTATAATACCAATGACTGACATTGTTTCAGATGGGTTCCAAAATAAGTTTGGTCCTGACATCTGTTCAGCCTGTGGATGCTGTTTATTGCCTAGCAATTAGGGCAGATATTAACATAATATATAGCTTCTTATCTTCTCAAAATATAAGAATCTTCTCCATGAATATATTCTCAAGAGCTCTCACTCTCACACTCTCTTCCTTTGTCTTACTTCTCTCCCTCCCCCACAATCATCCACCCACCTGCTTTTAAGTGTGCTCTTTTCAAATTTAGAGTTCAGGAAACTTTGTTTAAATCTCAGTCATAAAAGATAGTGACTTGGACAAGAACAGCCCACAGTGGTGAAATTTCAAAGCAAACTGAGACTTGACTTTTGATCTCCAGAACCTGCTCCCCCACTTCAGTGGCTTAAGATCTGATCCACAAATCAGTTCAACTTAAGTGCTCTTTATGTGTTTTGGAACTGTGTGTGCTAAATGCGTGAAGAGGGTGTGTGTGTGCTAGCCCCACCTGTCCTCATTGCCCTCTACATATGGAGAGTGACTTTCTGAAATGGAGAGCTTCCTTCCTGTATCCATAGAAGCTCTCCACGTGAGCTGGAATGCTGGAAAATCAATGTTCAACAAAATCATGTGGAAAACCTTCAGAGATACAGGAGGCTCACATAAGAACACAAGGAGCCCTGCTGGATAAGACCAAAGGCCTATCTAGTCTAGCATTCTGTTCACACAGTGGCCAACCAGATGCCTGTTGGAAGCTCAGCTTCAAAAAGTCTCACTCCATTTGTAAAGAGCAACAGAAATGATGAAGGGGTGGAGGCAGTGCATGCCCCTCCACATGCATTTAGCACACACAGTTCCTGGATGCCTGAATAGGCACTTCTTTATTAAGCCAGTGTCTTTCTTCCCATCCCATCAGCTGGAGGTCCACCAGCTCCATTGATTTCTGACTTCTGTTAGGCAGGACTGGAATTTTTGTAATAATGATTAAAGGAGTGCGGTTGGACATGTGCAGGCTGCCTTCCCTTCATGACTGAGTATCCACAATTAGCTCCTAGCATTGAAATGATACTTCCCCCAGATCAGTACCACGGAAAAACTCTTCTACGTCTCTCCACATGGAAACAGTAATAGCTAACCTTTCTATTTGTATGTGACTAAACACATGCAATGTCTACATACCAGTACCAGTAGTTCTCAGGGGAACACGGTGTCAGTATGTTTTATTTTATACTAGCTTTTTTTACCCGGCGTTGCACGGGTCCTCATTTTCCTATAGGCACTATTTGTTCGAAATTCCTTAAGGTAGCTGTCTGCTGTTTCAGCGGTGTTCATGTACCTACGGGGGGGGCTCGCCTGGCTTCTCTGCTGCCGCGATTCTCCGCTGCGGCGGCCCCCCTGCCTTGTTCTTCTGAGCAGCGCAGAGTGTCCTCCGCGCTGCTCGAGCTGCTACCGACTGGCGCATTGGTCCCATCACGTCACTTCCGGCAGGGCGGAAGTGACGCGACAGGACCCTGCTCCGGCGCGCTGGACCCCTGCACTATGTTTTTGGTGGGGAAAACCAGGGCAACAGGGCTGTTTAAGTGGCTGTTTAAGTGATGCAATGGGACCCTGCTCCGGCGCGGGAGGCTCACCGTGGAGAGGCAAGCCACCGCTGGACGGAGGTAGGCCCGCGCAAGCCTCGCGTGGGCTTGAGCAGGGCCGATTTCAGCCCGCTACACCTGCACAAGGCGAACGGTTACATCACTACGCTGTTTTGAATCCCTCCATAGGAAAGGTCCCCTGGTACTACACAATGAAATCCCAGCTCCCCCGGGACTACCAGCTCCCCCAGGATTACACAATGAAATCCCAGCTCCCCCGGGACTGCACAATGAAATCCCAGCTCCCCCCAGGACTACCTGCTCCCCTGGAACTACACAATGAAATCCCTGCTCCCCCCCTGGAACTACACAATGAAATCGCTGCTCCCCCCCCCCGGCCTGCACAATGAAATCCCTGTTCCCTTTCCCCCGGGACTGCACAATGAAATCCCTACTCTCCCGGGACTACACAATGAAATCCCTGCTCTCCCGGGACTACACAATGAAATCCCTGCTTCCCCCCCTGGGACAGCACAACAATGAAATCCCTGCTCCCCCCCAGGACTACACAACAGTGAAATCCCAGCTCCCCCCCCAGGGGACTACACAATGAAATCCAAGCTTCCCCCCCCTCCCGGGACTACACAATGAAATCCCTGCTCCCCCTTCTGGTACTGTACAATGAAATCCCTGCTCCCCCTTCTGGTACTGTACAATGAAATCCCTGCTCCCCCCCCAGGACTACTCAACAATGAAATCCCAGCTTCCCACCCACCCCCAGTGTAGGCCCCGGCTGCAGTTCATATATACATTCTGTTTGGACGTAGGAGAGATTTACATATCTGCTCCTGATTGGGCCCCTGTGGCGGCAGTTCATACCAACATTCTATATGTCGGTGGAGTGATTTGCATAACCGCTCCTGAATGGCCCCTGCAAACATTCCAAGTGACACCATTGGCTCTCATCTATTTTGGGCCATACAGGTGCAGCGAGGGCCTTTTCAGAGATTTGAACCCACCAGTCTTTGACCTTGGGTGATGGGGAGTATGCGTGCCAAGTTTGGGGTGGATTCGTCCAACCGTGTAGGAGCCTATGCGACGCACGCAAATGCCTGTAGGGACATACGGACGTACAGACATACGGACAGACAAACTTTCACACACACACACACACACACACACACACACACACATATATATATATATATGATGGTATACTGCTATTCATAAAAATAATCACAATAGTGTACCAGAACCCAGGCTCATCCCATGTAGCTGTTTGGTGGGAGATTCAGAAGGAAGTACTTCTTCACACAGAGAATAGTTAAACGATGGAATTCACTTCTACAAGATGTAGTAATGTCTACTAGTTTGGATGGTTTTAAAAGGGGATTGGACAAATTCATGGAGGAGAAGGCTATCAGTGGTTACTAATCCTGATGGCAATATGCTACCTCCAGTATCAGAGGCAGTATGCCTATGTACAGCAGTTGCTGGGGAACATGGGTGGGTGGGTGCTGTTGCATTCATGTCCTGCTTGTGGGTTTCCCATGGGCAGCTGGTTGGCCACTGTGTGAACAGAATGCTGGACTAGATGGATGCTTGGTCTGATCCAGCATGGCTCTTCTTATGTTTCTTGTTTCTTATAACAACAACAACAACCAATGAGCAAACTGATGGGGGAAACAATCATTCCTAACAAATAGCAGCAAAATTCAATACTACAAAACAGGAGTGAGCAGCAGTAGCAGCAGCAAAATTGAAATGTTATCTGAAATATAATGTTCTTAACCCTTATCAGAAAGGGCAGAAGAGAGGGTGCTGAATGAAGCTGTCCTGGAAAAAACTTTCAGCGTATTATTGGGGCTTCTACAGAGAAGACCCTGCTCCTCCTAGAGGCTAACCAAATCTTCTCCATGAGATAGTATCTGGAAGGACCACCTCAGAAGGTCCTAAGTGCCTGACAAGGGGGGCTCATGCAGGTGGGAAAGTTCTCTTAGATAATCAGGACCCAAGACATTTAGGCGTTTAAAGATCAAAGCGAGCACTTTGAATTGGACCTTTTTGTCTGACATTTGGCAGGCTCATCCCCTGAATGTGAGCTACTATGCCTGCAAATTTCACCCAGCTCTGTCACGAAATTTTATAGGTGTCCCCTTGAAAAAGCACCTCATATTTTAAAGGCTCCTTGCATAAAACTCCCTGCGCATATTTGCCTGAAATTTGGCAGCCTCCGCTCACTCAGAAAGAGCTACAATGGCTGTACATTTAATACAGTTCTGCCCTCCCACCAAATGAAAGACATCAAAAAGCCATGTGTTGATTTCCCATTATAGTGAATGGGGAAACACGTGAAGCCTGAAAAACCGAAGCAAGACTCTGCCTAGATCCAGTGCAAAGCATGTCTTGTCTGAAGTTAAGTTACCCACTATCAAAAGCACTGAAGTGAGTTCCAAAGTGTGTTGTCCCCCCCCCCCCGTGGATGAGTAACCCACAAGTGTATGTTTCTTTAAGAATTATGGACTTATCTGCACTTGCCCAGCATTATGGGCAGGGAGTGAGGAGTAAAAAACGAAGGCAGATTCCATCCTCAGTGCAGTAGGAGTTGGTGGCTCAAGAAGAAGGTGGATGTAGCTTATTCCTTTCTGTCAGGCCCTGAACCCCGAGGAGCAGCTTGGTACGGTAATTAGACCCTTCATAACTTTAAAGGTCAGTGTGTTGAATGCTTGAAATATTAACAGACTTTGTTCTGGCTATGCTCTTTTTGTGTTATAAAAGGCTTGAAACGTTCATTCTTGCATGAAAAAATGAGTGGCAACCATTTTCTCAAGAAGATTGTTCTGGAAAGGGAGCAAGTGCAGCAAAGATCCAACCGATCTTCATAAAGAAGCAAGGAAAAGCAGCAAGGAAAGTTGCAAGAGAAAGAGAGAGCTGCAAAGGAAAGACTGACTTAAGTGGACAGCACTTAAAATTTGGGGTTGGGCTTATTCTTATTTATCAAGTACTATATGTGATGGCACTTAAAATTTGACGCCCCCCCCCTCTTTGTGATTAAACATTAAACATTGTATTATGTAAGAGACTGGTAGAAGTTATTTGCCTTTGAACAGATAGCTTTGCTGTGAGTCCCTCTAGAAACCCTGTATTAAAATCCTTGGTTTAGAGTACATAGAAAGCAGATGGAGAAGAGATAATAGTGGTTAACTTACACATACCCCAATTCCAATTCATAGTTGCCACTTAGATATCCAGGAGTAATGCTGGGTGCGGCTGGATCACCAGACATGACTCTGATCCTTCAGGGAACTGTGCTCACCTCACCCCTCCACCCCAAATCCCATCCAGAACAGGTATAGCCCCCAGCCAACTAGTCCACTGAGTCCCTTGTTGTCATCAACTCTGTCTTATTCATTCTCCCTCAATGATTGCAGGGACATATTCAGAGACTTGGCACTCCCACCTAGTTTTGATGGCACCTAAACCCCTACCCTCTGTCCTAAGGGTTTCATGCAAATCTTAGAGAGCACAGGATAACTCCTGTTAAATTGTGCATTTGATGTGTAAAAATGTATAAGGACTTTAAC
Organism: Shinisaurus crocodilurus; assembly: GCA_021292165.1. Lineage (NCBI taxonomy): Eukaryota > Metazoa > Chordata > Lepidosauria > Squamata > Shinisauridae > Shinisaurus > Shinisaurus crocodilurus. Next base: position 93,167,579 of record CM037881.1, on the reverse strand, counting down.
AAAGTTCTAAACATTTTAAATGTAAACAGTGTTTTCATTTTGACAGTGCAGCTGTTTGTGTCAGGACCTGAATTAAGGTATTTATTTTTAACCCATTTTTTAAATGTTCTTGTTTTTATTGTTTTACACTTGGGGCAGTGCAATCCTATGGCCACTAGACACAGCCTAGACAACCATAGGACAATTCGGAGTCCCAGCTCCAACCTCGGAAACTTGCTCTGAGGTCAGAGCTGGGACTCCGAACTTGGAGCGCCCTCCCCCTGCCTGCGCAGCGGGCGTGGAAAGAACCACTACGCCTGCTGCGGTTCTGAGGTCACATGAACAACCTTGGAAATGGGCTTTTGGGGTGGGTGGGGAGGGGCCAGGGAGGGGAGGAGAGAGGCTCCGACAGCATATGCAGTATCTTGGCGGCGCCTCAGCCTCCTCGCCTTGCTGCTCTGAGGCACCACACTTAGACGGCCCAAATCGGCCATCTGTTTTGTAGGGCGGGAGGAGTGTGGAGCTGAGCTTCACCTCCGCGCTCCTCCCGCCACGCATAGGATGCCCGTGATCCTCCGGGTTTGGCGGGTTACAGGCAGCCTCACTGGATTGTGCCCTTAATTGTTCTAAATTGTTGCACACCACCTTGATCGCTTTTAGCAGATAAGTCAGTATATAAATTCTAATAATAAATTAATATTTTAAAAACAATATTGTAGAGCTTAACTGGAACCTCTAGAGCTTAATGTACCACATCTCCTAATAGGAAACCAGCTTATCATGATTGTTTCATCAGTGTGGTATATTTTAACACCTTGATGTTTATTCTTCAATTAAGAGCTTTGATTCACATGTCCTGACCTTGCTCTTGAGATAGAACTAATGAATGAATGACAGGTTTGTAAATTAGCACTTTTAGACATACCGTACCTGTACTCACTTTACAAGGAGAAGGGCAATATCTCTTTAAATAGACAGAGTGCCCCCCCCCATCCTTTGTATTTAATGAAATCAGGGCTAGGAATGCCAGAGAAATCTGCGCTGGATTCAAATGAGTTTGGATTCCAATGAATCTGACCTGCAGATTCCTCAGTGGACCAGTTTTTTCCAAGTTGCGCAGACTTGAGGACCGGTTTTTTTTTAATGGGGGGGGGGGAGATTTGTGCTGATGTGAATTAGTGTTAATGTGCACTTGAACTAATGCGCATTAGTGCACATGGAACAAAATTCTTGTACATCCTTGGAAAAGACCCCAATTCCATCAATGAGTGGACAATGAAATGAAAATTACAATCCAAAAAACAAAACAAAAACAACCACAGACAGAACAGATTTAACAAAATCTGTACATCCCCAATCAGGGCTAATCCTTGGGACTACCCCATTTGGATGTGAAATGAATGCTCTATGTGGATTTATTCTGGAATATTGCAGATCTATCCCTCAGGTTAAAAGACAAAGTACAGGCAGTTAGCTTATATCCAGAATAGTCCATTCGCAGGCAGTCTCTTCTGAAGTCATGAGAACAGTGAACAATCCATTTTTACAATCCAAGGCCAATACCACATATTCATTTCACACAACCACTCAACTTATGGGAAGGGCTGCATCTCAGTGGTAGAGCACATGCTTCGTATACAAAAGGTCCCAAGTTCAATTCCTGACATCTTGAACTAAAGCTGGGAAAGGTCCATCTCTGCCTGAAGGATAGTTATGTTCTAATTGGCACATTAGTCTGGGAGGAAAGATCAAATCCCCCAAGCATATTGAATTTTAAGGAATCCCCAGAAGCAAGCACAACGCACAGCAAAGCTATGAAAGCAGGCAGTGATGTTTGAGACCAGCTCATGTATGGTTGTTGGATACGTTGGGTGGAACTTCTTGTGTATGTAGTGCTTTCCCATTCTAGCACTGAGAATGGGAAAGCTTCCAAAATCTTAAACTGAATTTCCTGTGTGGAATTGACCCGCCAGATGTTCCTTTTGAATATGAACTGCACTGGACTGATCTGCATTAAAACAGTGTTTTTGCTTCCAAAGGTGTACACTTATTTCAGTGGTAATATGGTCCAATCTTAACCCCAGAGAGGCTTACAACAAATGTCCTAAATACTGAATGGTTAAATAACATCAAACCTCAAAAGTTTTTATATTGAAGGACTACTTACCGCAGACACTGTGGCTGATCTGGACAGAGATAGGCCCAACGACGTCTTGGGCTGATGCAGAAAATCCAAATTGTAGCTGCCCCTTCGCCGCATGGTGGTTGCCCCCTGATTATGGGATGCCTCCTCAGAGTGGCCTGCCACTTAATGTCTTTTTAGTGTCAGGCAAAGACCTTCTCATTTTCCTTGGCTTTAAAAAACCTTTTAATCTTTTTTTTCCTGAAGCACACTACATTATCCATTGCTGGGGTAGGGTTTTTTTTGTTTCTTGTTTTTTGGCATGGTTGTTTTAACTCTGTGGAATTTATCCCTTTGGCTTTCTGTATAAATTGATTGTTGCAGCGACACTTCACTCTATATCTCTGCTTTGGAATAGCTGTTTTGTTTTCATAGTTGTTTCATTTACTATTTCCTTGATTCTTATTTTATTGGAATTGTGATTTATGGGGCTGGATCCAGAAACTGCCTTCTGCACGAGGAAGGGCCTTTCTGCAAAACGATGTCTCTGCTCATAGAGTGCCCCTGCATTTGGGGAGGGGGCCCTCTCACACCACAGCTCACACCATACAGCAGGATCTCCTGACTCTCATGCTACCATTTTCAGGGGGCTGGAGGGGCTGCTGTGGGAAGGAGGGGCCAGGAAAGTCCACTTCCGCCAGCGCAGTTGATCCAGCTTAAATCTGGATCCAACCCTTGACCTGTTTTATTTCTTGTGTCACCCAGGGAACTATTGTTGTTGGGTGACTGATAAATGGAATAAATAATATAATAATTAATTGGAAAGTTGCTGCCTCTTAACAGTACCCCAAAATTTAACACTTAAAAATTTAGCACCTCAATCTTCCTAAAAGTAGAATAAGCCCTAGAACTAGAGTGGAATTGCTGAGCATCTTTCATAGACTGCAGTGAAAGAGAACAGTATGCACAATGACAGTTTTCTATACAGTTTTCTCTGGACCCCAGAGCTTAAACTAAACATTTTAGTCTATTTACGGCACAATCCTATGGCCATTAGACAGTGTCTAGACTGCCGTAGGATTTTTCAGAGGCTGAGCTATGAGGCTGGAAACTTGCTCTGACCTCATAGCAGCTTGGACTGCCCTCCCCCACCCTCGCAGCCGGCATGGAAAGACCTGAATCAGCTGCTTCTCTGAGGTCGCAAACACGTCCTCAGAGAAGGGGTTTTGTGGGTGTTCTGGGGGACAGGGAAGAGACAGGTGCCACCATGATATGAGGTATCCTTGTGGCACCTCAGCCTCCTTCCCTCCTGCTCCAAAGTGTTGCACTCAGATGGCTGAAATCAGCCATCTAAGTGCTTTGCAGGGCAGGAGGAACACAGAGATGACCTTCGCCTCAACGGTTCCTTCCACTCTACATAGGATGCCTATAATCCTCTGAGTTCAGAGGGCTACGGGCATCCTGATGGGAATGTGCCCTTAGTGGTTCTGGCAGTTGCTGGACCAAAAATGTCCAAGAAAGCTCAAAATGTTCCATGGTTTCCTTTCACTCAGGTGGATCATGGGCTATATGGTTCGATGCAGTGACTGAGCAGTGTGTGAAATGCCCATCACTTTTTATGCTATAGTGGTGCATTTTCTAGCAGATTGACACATCATGTTGAAATACCAGAGGAGCCTGTTCAGGCACTCACAAAACTTCTGTATCTGATGCTTATTGCTCCTGGGGTCTGATTAACACAGACCTCTCTCCCACTTAAAAAATAACAATAAATGTGATATTGCATGACTGGATCCATAGGTGAGCCAGATCACCAGTTATGTTTCCCATGCTAATGTATGTCCTCAGAGTTCAGTGGATCTTACTCCCAGATAAGTTAATTTTAACCCCAGTTTATTTGCACCAGAAATGAAGCCATCTAGACTGGCAAACCTCTCTGGAGTTGCCATTGTTATCTCCATCTTACATTGGCAGCTGCAAGTGTTCAATTAAGTTGTCAAATGCAACATGTTTGTGTTGATTGCGAGGGTGGTTAGCCCAGCTTGGTTTTCACATGTAACAATTTGTGCTGCCAACATTCATATAGTTCATATTTTGACTTGTAAATGTGATAGTTAATTATGACCAATGACTGAATGACCATTTTTATGTATTTATTTCAGATGTATAGCCCATATCATCTTGGTGGATCACACACAAAAATGAACATGTTAGTAGCCTATGAGTATGACTAATTCAGTTTAATAAAACAGAATAGGAAGGCTGTACGCAAGGATGCTTGGATACTGGAAATGAAGGGTGTGCCATGTGGGGGGTAGAAATGATAGATTCAGATGAATAAAAGTAGAAAGAAATGAAACAGAGCGGAAGGTTATCTTTATTTACCTTAGTTCAGACAATGGGGTATACAAAGGACCACACTTCCTGGTTGGTCATGGATACTTGGAAACTCACAAAGGGCACAGGCTACCTCTGGTCTATAGACTTTTACTTGGTTGCAAATAGAATTTAGAGTAGAGAGCCTAAAAATGAGGCTTTTCCTTTGATCCTGATATTCTCCATGGAAAATAACAACACTGAGGGAGAGGCAAGGGAATTGGGGGATGAGGCAAGGGAAGGAAACTGAAAAACATGCCTAAGTAGGTGGTTGTGCTTGGCTTGAGACCTCAACACAACCCCTCAAATGCCCTCCTTCTCCACCAAACCATTGAACTCAGAGTCAGCAACTCATAATGAAGATGCAGCTCCTTCAAGGCACCTAGCTTCAACATGCAATGAACTCACAGGGTGGGCTGTGTCTTGTATGGAACCTGGCTGGCGAGGCTCAACCAGTGCTTCATCAGAGGCTGAAGCTCTGTCTGGGCCTACAAGACAGCACAGTGGGCAGTTTAAAAATGTAATAAATAAAACAGAACAAAACCTGCATTACTGCTAGAACTCCTGGATCACAATAAGATAAGTGGATGGGAACCAGCAATGGTTAATTATTAGCAAAAGTGTAGGTATATTTGCATGAGGGGCCAGTATAAATTTAGCGTTCAATAATATTCTACATATTAATGATAAGCTATACTAGATTGTTAGTCAATCTTTTGAATCAGAAGGTATATTGGATGGGCTCTATCGAAAGAATGACAAGGAGGTTATTAAGGCGCAGCAGGTAGTGTAGTGAACTTTCCCAGTGTCCAAAAGCCAGGATAGTTTCTAGGAGCCATGCCTTATGGCCTTCAGCTTGTTAAGAAGAGCACCAAAGATACATTGCCTTGAAGTTACATTCCTTAGATAAGGACTGCTTTCACTGTGAGAACTGAAGCAGCTTCACCCGTCCCTCCCCACCCTTGTCTTTCAGGAAGGGGGGTTAGTTTGTGGACAGCCTTTGAAACAGAGGGAGAGAGGAACTTTATAAAATCCATGGCAATAGGCATGGTCTTTTGTTCTCAGCCTGGGGAGAGGAATGCTTGCCCAGGCAACTTTGGAGGCCCAATGGAGCATCAATGGCCTATTCAGGGAACCAATATGGCCACAGATAAGGGGAGTGCAAGCTTTCTTTTGCTTGTTTATATTCTGCATCCAAATTTCATCATTTTATTCAATAAACTGTATATCATCTTTGACACAAGTGGTTTTGTTTCATCCTGAGTATCCTCGAATCTGAAGTGAGGTGCCTTGGCTGGACCAGGCCCCTGAGGAATTAAGACAGAAGGTTCAGTTTTTTCCCTTGGGTCCCCCCCCCCCCTTACATGGAAGTATTTAAAATCTGAAGTAACTGCTGAGCATGAGAAACACCCATTAACACAGATCTGAACATTATCTTAAATGCATCTATCTTCGGTGGACTCCTCGGACATCAATAAGAAATGCTGAAATGTAGAGCGTGAAGAATGAATCTGCTTGGAATATAGCAACAGGATCAGAAAGAGCTATTGTAGCTGTGTAAATTATCAGAGGACCTCTTACAGGACCTCTTATAGTTCTTATAGTTCACAAAATTGTAATTTCCAAGCCTAACGCATAACTAGCACTGAAATAGGCAACATCAGAAATAAACAAGGCCAACTGTTAAGATCAGTCTGCATTGGTAAAGGAAGTAATGATGTGACTGACTATGTAAAATGGACATAGATCCACTTACATACATTTACACAGGCTTAGATATACATGCAAACACACACGGTGGAAAGAGAATTGAGATGATTTCCACACACGAGCCTGTAATGTGAATTGAAATCTCCATCCATTATCACTGTATTATTTTAATAACTTTTCCATTTAGTTCTCTGTTCTGATTTTATGACAGCCTCTATTTGAATCAAAACTTGAGTCGAACGTTATCTCCTCTGACTGCTGTACTGAAGGATATACAGAAGCTGAATGGAACGGATGGGCCTGACAGTTTATTGCATTATCGGGGAAAATGTGACGTACAAGCAAGCAAGGAGTTTGTGCAGTGCAATTGCCTCAAGCCAAGTCGCATCCCATTTGCCACAAGAGAAAACTGTAGTTTCAAGAATACTATAACAATGCTGCTGCAAAAGTCTCATGTGCTGCTCATTACCGTGGTTGAATCCCATGCCGTTCCATGTTTTAGGATCCAAATAACTCAAATGAAAATGTTCCTTTCGCTCACATTAGCGAATGCTACACACACACACACACACACACACACTGCTATCTCTAAAGGTATCATAAAGTAAGGGGGGATATGGTGCTGCTAGGACTCACACTCTCCAGTCTTCCCTACTGTATACCACCGTTAAGAACATAAGAAGAGCCCCTGCAGAATCAGATCAAAGGCCCATCTAGTCCAGCTTTCTGTTCCCACAGTGGCCAACCAGCTGCCTGTGGGAAACCCACAGGTGGGACATGAACACAATGGCACCCTCCTGCTCGTGTTCTCCAGCAACTGATATTCAGAGGCATACAGGTGGAGAGAAGTGAGCAAGTAGACCACAGGAGCACTAATAGCCCAGGAACAAAAGCATCTCTGTGTAACAGCACACTTAGGGACTCAGCATGGCAATACCCTAATTATTTAATTTTCTGGGGGTTTTTGTAATCCTCTTTTCAACTCAAATGAGTTCTATAACCAGAGAACAATATGTAAAGCACACACACACTACACTAGCAAAATACAAACTAAATCAGCAGCATTATCTTAGCTGCAGAGGACATAATACAGATCCAATTAAGCTTTGTCATAGTTGTGGAGGTCAAGGCTTCATAACCCATTTAAACCCAGTCTTGCTTAGCTTCAGCAAGGTGGCTGCCTCATGTGTCTTCAGACCATGCCCTGGAACCATATATGACTTCTCTGTAGATATAGATTGGCCCCTTGCTAAGTGATCTTGTTCCTCTAATGCAGCCTTCCTCAACCTAGTTCCCTCCAAATGTTTTGGACTCTCATAAGGCCTAGCTAGCATGGTCAAATGTCTGGAATGCTGGGAGGTGTTGTCCAAAACATCTGAAGGGCACCAACTGGGGAAGGTTGCTCTAGGGGTCTGTGGCCATCACTTCATGGTATACTTTCAAGCTATGTAATGCTAAAAGCTGGTGCTAATCTATTGATACAGCAACCAAAGGGTGAAACATAATGTGTGAGCACAAGACTCAAAGATTAGGCCCTTAATAGTTATTGCATATTCTGATGAGTTTTTGTGAACCAGAAGCTACAGTAATACCTTGGATTGCAAGTAACTTGGTTTGAGAGCGTTTTGCAAGACAAGCAAATTTTTAAATATTTATTTAAATTTTTTTTTGGACTTGATATACAAGTGACGTCTTGCAACACAAGTACTGTAGTACGGCTTAAATTAAAAATCTCTGTACAAATTTTTTTGGGGGGGGGGATTTCGTTTTGATATAAGAGTGTTTTGGATTACAAGCATGTTTCCGGAACGAATTATGCTCTCAATCCAAGGCATGACTGTATTTAAAATCTACAAACTAGCTGAGGGATACTTATAAGAAATGAGCTGAAGATGCGATTTTAATCCTGTATTTGTGCTCAATTTTGTAGTAACATTCTGCTTCCATTGTAGTACAAATCATCCTGATTAAATCAGTCAGCGGTAGCTCAAAGCCACCACCAGTTTTCTTTCTGCTCTGATAAGCAGGGATCTTTGGAACAGATTTGCCCTGGGTCGCTTGCTTTGCTAGCAAGGACACTACACTATTTTTAGCAACATGTTTGGTTTCCGGGTGGTCAGTGACTCTTTTGCATAAGTGTTTCTGTTCTAACTATAACATTTAGGTGGAGGTTTGAGTTACAAAGAATGGAAGCATCATTCTCCTCTGGAACTGCTAGTTTTTTAGATGAAATCTAAATGATGCAGTCCTTGTATAATGTCTATGGATGAAACATTGATATTTCATTGTTATTATAGTTTTTTAAAACCAAGAAAATTGAATTCTGAACAAGGATTTGCTTAGGTCAAATGAAGGCCTAACAAGAGGAGGGTGCTTTCTAGGTATCCCCCCCCCCCAATAAACTTTAGCCCATCATAATTAAAATGTCAAAATGATATTCCATCTTCTAAAAATCAATAGTTTGTTGCAAGGGAAAATTGCACGATGTTGAATGCTTTATGAACTGCATGTCCCCAATTTTGAGTCTACAGCCATTATGTACAATTCAGTACCCTTCTCCCAAACTAAACAAAGGTTGGAGGGAATTCTGTTACTGCAATTAAAATATGTTTCAATCAGAATCATAGCCAGTCATCTCAAAATCAACCCAAGGGAGTATTCTTTTCTTTTCTTTTTTCCTTTCTAAAATACTATTTGAGCAGAGTGGTAGTTCAAGCCAACAAGCTTAGATGTTGTGGACTGTAATATATGCTGAGTCCAAACCTGTTTAGGAAAATCTAGATAACATGTTTATACACCCCACTGATTTGTATTAACCAAGCAAAGATTTGGCAGTATATTATCAGTGAAAGATGAGAGGCAGAATATTGTGAGAAATGCCAAACATTGACAGACTAACAATGCAATCCTATACATGTCTACTTTTAATAGATTTCATAGATTTCATAGATCATAGAGTTGGAAGGAGCCTACAAGGCTATCGAGTCCAACCCCCTGCTCAATGCAGGAAACTAGAGGAGGGGTCTCCCATCCAAGTAATAGCCAGGCCTGACCCTGCTTAGCTTTCCACACTCAGACAAGCTGAGCCAGTGTAAGCCACAGGAGGACTAAAGGTGGCATTCCTATGCCCAGTTACCTGGAAGTAAGCCCCACTGAATTCAGTAGGACTTACCTCTGAGTGACTATGCATAGCATGGGGTGCTACACATGCTGAACTTCACGGTGGGCAATAAAGCCATCCCTAGGGAGAACTTTAACATACAAAGCAGTGACATTTCTTGTTCAGTCTTCCTCCATTTTGAAATATATCCTTGAGACCTTCCCATCTCAGGGAAAAGGCATTAGGGTAACATAGAGAGTGTGCTCTCTGTTGCTTTTTAGAGGGGGCTGTTTTGAAGGGGTACTCCCAGGAAAATGGGAAGGGGGTAAAAAGCTGGGCTCCATGGGGAACCCTTGGGGGGAAAGGGTCCCCCATGAGGATGGGCTTTTGCTCCTTCTCCCAGTTTCTCTAAAGACAGCCTTTCAACCCTGCCCTGAAGGGAAGAATTCATATTGTTCCAGAATTAATATCAGGTGAGCAGGTAAAGCTCACCCATCTCTACAAACAATCATCATGAGGTAAGGATCTGCTCTCAGCATGACCTTCTGAGGTGCCCAGAGATTCCTCCACTTGGACTGGCTTCACTTCAGCAGAGGGAACGGACCACTTACACATGCTTCTGTATGTCAGCTCCCTCTACTGAAAAGACTGGAGCTCTTCCCATGCACAGCACAACCCCATGTGCACCTACCTGCACATGGATCTCTGTACTGGGCTAAAAGTGTAATATGCAGTGAATATGAGAAATATGATCATTAGCAACATTCATGTGGGAGATGAGGGATGCACTGCTGAATATACAAAAATCCATATCAGATAAGTCTAAGATAGTCGGGACGTGCACATGAATTTTGACAGCCAACACATTCCCAGATTTACTGTTAACGTGAACATGAAAACATTGACAGGGAGTTTATTGCAGCTCTGCTAAGCTACACTCGGGAGATCCGGGTTCTAGTCCCCGCTTGGCCATGAAACTCGCTGGGTGACTTTGCCCCAGTCACTGATTCTCAGCCTAACCTACCTCACAGGGTTGTTGTGAGGATAAAATGGAGCAGAGGATTATGTAAGCCGCCTTGGGTTCCTTTCAGGAAAAAAGGCAGGGTATAAATATAATAAATAAATAAATAAATAAAATACCTATATTCCAGTTGAATGAGTCACTCCAGATGTGGTTTTAATTCAACTTCTTTGACTTCAGAAATGTATTGTGAAAGGAAATCAGTGTCTTATATCCAAAGTAGCACGAGTTCACTTCTACTCACATGGGGACTATCCTACGCCTTTTTCTCTTTTTTCTTTGGCAGCAGCCCCCATGGTCTCTGAGAAGTCTTTATTGGAGGTTGCAGGATCCGTTCAGGGTGGCAGGAGAGGCTGCAGCGCTCTCTCTCACTCACTCTCTTTCTCTCCCCCTCCCACCCATGTGTGTGTGTGTGTGCACGCGCGCATGTGCGTGTGCGTGTGTGTGTGTTCTTTGCTTTGCAAGTTTTTGATCCATCATGTCTATGTCTTTTAAGTAGGAAACAGTTTATTGGAACATATAGGATGAGAACAACATTGTATAGTTTCTTTGCTTTGGTTAGATGTTAATCTTGTTTGTAAATTGTGCCCGTGAGGATATTTCAAACAGTCTAATTAAGTATCCAGTTATCCATTCTTGTTAGTAATCATTACTCAAAAGATTGGTAACAGTTTCAAATGCCTCGCTGCAATGCATAGAGGACACATTGCAGCATTGTGGTCTTAAAAAACACCATTTAACTTCTCTTTGCACTCCAGAAACCAAATTGATTATGTATAATTCTTAAATCAATCTTGCTTTTGTTAGCTAGCAACCTCATCCAGCTTTTAACTAATTTTCTTTCATGTGTGCTCCTCCCGCAGAAACCTAGAGGTAGTCTTTTCCTCCTCCCCGGTGTTCTGTAATGTGGCATTCATTTCATAACCAATGAAAAATTAAAGCAAATGGGGCCAGTTCAGTTCAATTTTCATTCATTTAGAAAACAAATATCAAGAGAAATGAATGCATAGGAAGGGGGTTCATTTTCACCCCTCCCCACCTATCCCTCAGTCATTCAGGGGACTTACTTTCTCAGGTGGCAATGGAGGTCCCTCTAGGTAGCTTCCCCCTAGTGGCTGTCATATTAATTTCTGAGACTGTTGTGACTTTCTGGGACATTATGGAAATAAAATGGCAACCACTAGTGTGGGGGGGGGCAGGGAGGGGTGGCTACCAGTTCCCTTCTAGGATGCCCTGGAACAACAAGACATTCTGGGAAAGTAAAATGGTGGCCACCAGGCAGCCGCCACTGAAATTAGTTCCACTGCTGCTATCATCTTAAAAGAGAGAGAGAGAAGAGGGGTGAAGGCGGCAGGAGCAAGCAGAGGGAACATCAGGGCCTGCTCCGGTTGGACTGCCCCCCCCAGGGCTAACTGACATCAAGGGCCCTGTGGGGAAGAGGAAGGAAGCAGGAGCAGGAGCAGGCAGAGGGAACATCAGGGCCTGCTCCGGTTGGACTCCCCCACCCTCCCGCCCGGGCTAACTGACACTCTGGGTTTTTTTTTGTTTTTTGTTTTATTTAATTAGACTGTACATCGCTCAGAGTGGCCAGATGACTGGCCAGATGGGCGATTCAAAAATAGAATTAAATAAATAAATAAATAAATAAATAAGAAATGAAGATCAATATGACAATGAGGTGAATGTAGATTTAAATAATGAATAACAAAATGAATGAGATCTTGAATCATGAAAATAAATGGAATTATGAAACAAACGAGAAAATTCCTTGCATACCCCTCCTAGCCTTGCACACAACATTTTGCACTAAACACAGAACAGAGGCTATCCTGATACTAGAATTATGCCAGTGGTGGTGAGGATTTACCACAGCTATGCTGGCAGAATGGCTGCCATACATGCTCAGCTGGGGAGGGCAGGGGAAAACACACCACACGCAAAATCAGAAAACAGCATAAAATGGCAGACACACCGCCAGCATCTCTGGAAACACTGTTTATGCTACCAATCAGGGACTGTTCTGGTGACAACACCTGCACAGGGAGGGAGCCCATAAATTCACATGGATGGAACACTCCCCTGCCCTGCATCACACAGCACACAAAATGTTGCATGTTGCGTACAGCATCCCCACTCCCTCAGCTCCAGTGGTACAACCAGCAGCAACCCTGATCTTGCAAGTCGCCGGGCATTCCTGCAGGTAGGGGTTCAAATCTCGTGATGCCCCTCACACAGCCACATTAGAGCATAGCACACAAAGGGAAAGAAGGAGAGCTCACCGCAAAATTGAATAGGTGAAGCTATTTCTAGCATGGAGAGGACCATGACTCATCTGCCTGCCACATAGCTGAAGAGTCTGTCAGGAAAAAAAAGAGGTGGCAACCCAAATTCAGCACTCACATGGTTGAATACACAGGGATGCAAACCCAGACTTTAAAAGAGCAAAGCACTAAAAAAAAACAAAAAAAAACCCCTAGTCTGGGTGGATGAATCTGTCCATTTTGGTTTCTTCTACATTTGACTTTTTTCTTCTTCTTTCCATCCCATTATGAAGAAATGTGTGATTTTTGGTAAATTCTTATCAAAAATGAACTTGAAATGAAATTCTCACCTGTCCATATTCCCATCCTTTTTCCTTCCATTCCCAGCTTTCTTCAGGATTCCTAGCCTTATTCCTACCCTATGAGGGGGACAGGAAAGAAAGGCTTAGTGGGCTATAGCTCAGTGTGGTAGAGCGCCTACTTTGCAAGCAGAGGGTCCCAGGTTCAATTCCCAGCATCTCCAGGTAGTGCTAAGAAAAACTCCTGCCTGAAACCCTGGAGAGCAACTGCCAGTTAGTGTTGACAGTACTGGGCTAGATGGACCAATGGCCTGACTCAGAATAAGGCAGCTTCCTATGTTCCCATGCCTAACCAGGAAGAGGAACATCACTAAAAGGTCTCCTGGAAGGTGCTTTGACAGATAGTTTTTGCAGTCATCTGCAAAGCATGGACTTACATTTCCAGTGTGAACCAAGGAAGGTGGGGAACATCCACTCTCTGCAAGTGTTGCCTGTATCTGTCTATTGTCAATGTTTGCATAGTTTTTCCTAAGTGCACCGTGCCACTTCTTCAGTGAACAGAAGCTGACCCTGGCTTTCCAATTTATCTAAGGACAATGAAGCCCCCTTAGTGTACCCTGTATGAACATTAAAGATTGAATATTTGTCTAGTGTTAACATTAAGAGTGTATATCTTTGCCTACACTCCATTGCTGGCAAAGTAACATTTGCAAGTTTGCTTAATAGATACAGTTTGCAGAACTCAGCTTTTTTGGATTGCCTTGGTGTAGAATTGTGATAGTGCAGAGAAGAAAGAGCTTGTGCAAGCGTTCCATTACTCCTGCAAGGCAGAAAGTCTTCCTTTTTTCTGTTCGTTGGTCCGCCCCCGGCCAGTTGCCCTCCATGTGGAGCTGGAGGGCTTTACCATCGTCGCCTTACTTTGACGCCTCCAGGCACCCAATGTAGGCGAGAAAGGCAAAACCCCAAAGACGTCCCAATCTCCCTCCTGGCAAGCCTCAGGGCATTAGCGAGGGCAGCCTTGGGTAAACGTCAGTCACCTTGAAAGGTGCCCTAGTTGAGCCATTGGCTCAGTATCTGTGACCAACCTGACCTGTTACCTCCCCTTTCCTCCCCCACTCGCAAATCTTCTCCCTAGCCCCAGATGAGGGGCCAGTGGAAGTCTGTTCTCACCCTATAGAAACATTTCTCCCCTTTACCTCTCACACTCAAACACACACACTCTAGCACTAAGCACACAGCGGTAATATAAGGAGGTAAACTTCATGAACAAATAAACCTCAAAATTACAAAGAGTCAATATCTTGCAAGTCCAAAGTATTACATCTTAACAACAATTACCTTCCTCTTCAGTGTTTTGCTGCTTTCCAGCTTCCTCCAAACTCTGCCTGCTAGAGACATGTAGATTATTCACAATCCATTTTAATGCCCTGAGAGAACAATCTGTCAGGAAATGAACATATTGGACAAAAGTGAAATAGAAATGAATTAACAGTCACATTTGAATAAGCATCAAGACAAATTTGAAAAGAGGTCAGATATACAACCATTTAATTAAATATAGCAAAGAATGATAACAGAATTAATTTCTTTAGATAGTCAGCAGCAAAGTCTCTTTTTCTAATTGAAATGCCACTAACTTCTCATTTGAGCGTGGTGATTGAGTTACCAATTCATTTTTAAGTAAACTCAAATAGGTTGCATCACATTGGAAATTATTTCAAGTGGAATAAGAAAGGGAGGCATGTATTAGGGAGATCACAAGTTTTTAGCGTAAATTACTTCTGAAGAAAGTGTTTCGCATAAGTGTTAACATCAAACAGTCATACACAGAACTGGTTTGTTTCTGTAGACTAAGATCATGGATTTGGGGGGAAAATATTGACTTCAGGCAGCCTTATCTGTCCTGGTGCCCTCCAGATGTGTCGGTCCACACATACGTTCTCCCACTTGTATTCTCCCTTTCAGTCAGTCCCTTTCTCAGCCGGGGCCATGCAGCGTGGGCATCATGGGAGCCCAACACTTCTGGAAGGCACCAGGATGGGGAATGCTGATTTAGGGACTGCTGGTTCTTCTATTCTGTTCTAATAGCACGGGTGTCTCAAAATTGGTGTCAGACAGCCGGTTTCTCTTCTTTGATAATCATATCGGTGTCTCAGTATACTCACGGTGGGAAGAGCAAGTATTATGTGCCTGCCTTAACAACCTACTTTCTTCCAGCGCTTGAATTACAGCCCAAATCCCCCAACCTCACCGAGCAGCCTTTCAGAGAGTTGGAGGAGGAGAAATCAAGAAAAATAACTTCCTTTCCCCCTCTACCGGCAGGAGCAACCCATGCACAGGGTACTGTTAATGAGAACTCTGGATCCAACCCTATGCTAATTCAGTAGGGCAGGGCAATTGGCAGGGCAATGAGACCATTTTTGGGGTCTAATGAACTGGGTTAATAGAGTCCAGCGGATCAAGGGAAAATGGATCATCCCCTGGATGCCGTGTTAATTCCTCCTGCAAACAATGACAGTGTGTTTTTAATGATATTAAAAGTGAACCAGGTCTTGTTAATGAGGAAACCTGGCTGGCATGATAAAAGTTGTCTCATTGAATTGTGAATGGATAAGTATCCCAATCAAGTACAACTATGTACAGTAATACCTTGGATTGCAAGTAACTTGGTTTGAGAGCGTTTTGCAAGACAAGCAAATTTTTAAATATTTATTTAATATATATATATTTTACTTGATATACAAGTGACGTCTTGCAATACAAGTACTGTAGCACGGCTAAATTAAAAATCTCTGTACAAATTTTTTTGGGGGGGATTTCGTTTTGATATAAGAGTGTTTTGGATTACAAGCACGTTTCCAGAAAGAATTATGCTCTCAATCCAAGGCATGACTGTATAAGAAAAGAGAAAGTGGATTGGACATTACTGTAGGAAATGCGGCAGCAAGATCTGAATTATTGCATAAGGAAGCGTTCCTGGTATGGTGAGCAACCAGAAATTACACATATTTTGAGAAATTCTTATTATTATATTTCCTTGTCAAGAGTATTAATCTTTTTCTTCAATCTTCTACCTAGCCTCCTCCCTTATCAACTTTTTATCTTTATCACACACAGAGATAGCAGTTTATCACAGATAAAGCTCATAAAATTGATTAAAGGGGAGTTGAGTTGAAATATATTTCAGTCAAAATCAGCTGGGAATTTTCCTCCATGCTATCCCCTTGTCTTCAAAGGTATGATCTCTAACTTTTAAAATATATATATTTTATTATTTTTTAAAAATGTGAATTACACCAAAACAAAACAAAACAAAACAAAATGTTCCATTGATTAGGCAAAATAAGACCATCTAATTCCTTATTCCATTCATCTTTAAGACTCTGTGTATCATACTTACTCACTGATAACAAGTATTTATAAACATGAATCGTAGGTCGATATAACTGCTCAGCCTCAATCAATGCATCCAATAGCAAAGGAGGCTCCAAAGCTGTTTTAAGTATGATCTCCAACTTAAAATTTACTGCAGTCATAAGGATGCAGGATAGCACGCACTGTGTTGAGCACATAACACACATACAATGGTATCAAAGCACTGTACAGATCAGAATCTCTATACAGAACTCTTATTATCAGTAAATGAAATCAAGTAAAATTGTTGAGATAAGCAGAAACCAATTTCCTGCAGAAACATGCTTAGCAGGGTGGTTTTGGGTTGTTATTGTTTGGGTGTGTGTTTTTTAAAGCAGGATAATGGAACCTCTCAGCTTTGCAGATATTTCTACAGTGCTTTGGATGCTTTCCTGGTTGCAGCCATCTTCAGCACTACCGTATTTTTCCGTCTATAAGACGCCCCCATGTATAAGACGCCCCCCACTGGGCAGTTTTGCAACTGCACGGTTCTCTCCTCGGCTTACTTCCGTGTATAAGACGACCCTCAATTTTTAGTCTAACAATTTTAGGAAAAAGTATAGTCTTATACATGGAAAAATACTGTACTCTGTTTTCCATTATGTGCCATGGCAAGTTTCCTTGATGACATCTCATTATTTCTTGACAAAAACTGCTCTGACAGCAGCACAAACTACGTGAATTGGCTGCAGGGTTAAGCAATGTTCAGTCTCAGATACACGGACAAAATGATATCTGATACTCATCTGAAACCACCACAACCCATTTCTTTCTGGATAGCCCTGTTGCTTTCCACAGGACTATTCTGATGTAAAGTTAATTGTTTATCATAATCACTTTATGATCTGTCAGGTAGAAAACAGTAGAGCTGAAGCAAACACTTGAAAATATTTGAAATTCACTTAATGTAATCATTCAGATTTTAAAGGTTTGAATGTGAACATCTAAATCTACAATTTAAATTAAAAATGCAAGTGCTTTAGACGTTGGTACCGCCTGATTACTCTGATTTTGTCAGGCATCAGATTTGAAATCTCATATTGCAGAGAAAAGTTTGAGAAAACCTTTGGGGGGGGGAATTGTTTCAGCTCTCAAAGCCAAGCTAAAAACACCTCCCTCTTTCTAGGAAGAAGTTGAAAGGGACCAATGGTGACTTTGTGAAAAAGGTCACTTGACCCACTGGAAATTTCTATTCATACCATGGTCCACAAACCTCTATCTTCCCCCAATATCATATGGGGGAACATGGACATGAGCATAAATGTTGCTGTGCTTGTGTATCAGAGATAAGAGTGGAGCATAAAATTCAAAATACCAGCACCCAGAAAGATAAAGTAGGAATTACAGAATGTCAAAAATCCATCAATGCATGATTCAGGAATTAAAGCTTAGAAGGATTCCGTTCATTTCTAGTTTAGCTCAAAGGTTTTGTATCCCATAATTCTTTGCTTTTTGCAGTGGTTTTGATTGAAATGAGTCTCATACATTGTCCTGTAGCGCACAGAGAACATCTAAAGCTACTCTAGTTTGTCTTTTGGCTATAGTGTAGCCAGGGCCAGCCATCCCATGAAACAGGGTGAGGTGCCTACATGAGGCTGCGGAGCTGGAAGAGTGGTGAATTGTGCTGCTCCCCAGTCCCCAGCCCCAGCCCTAGCCCAGCCCAGAGAGCCCACTGCCACCTCCAGTGGGTGCTCTAGAGCAGGGGTCCCCAACCCCTGGGCTGCGGACCGGTACCGGTCCGTGGCCTCTTAAGAACCGGGCTGCGCGGCGCCCGGCTGCCACAGCGCCTGGTTTTACCAAAATGCTCGTCGGGGAGGCGAGCAGAGGGACGAGCGGAGGCGGGTGCTTGCTGGCACTCGCGAGCACCCCGAGAGCCAGGGGGTGCTTGTGGCGCGTCCCGGCGGGTGGCGTGCACCGCGCACCGCACCCGGCCGCCGCACCGCTGCGCCACACAACAAGCACCCCGTCCTGGCTCTCGGGGTGCTCGCGAGCTCCAGCGAGCACCCCCCCGCCGCTCGTCCCTCTTCTCACCTCCCCGACGAGCATTTTGGTAAAGCCAGAAGTGACGCGACGCGTCTCCTGTCGCGTCAGTTCCTGGTTCTCCAGCGCTGCCGCCTGGGCCGCACCGCAGGTGAGCGGTGGGCGACTCCACCCTCCCCGGTCTGTGGAAAGATTTATTCCACGGACCCGGTCCCTGGTCCCAAAAAGGTTGGGGCCACTGCTCTAGAGAATCCCACCAGCCGCCATCCCACCATGGCATTTGCCGCAGTGAGAAAGTGGCCAGCGGGGCTGTTTGGAGTAGCTGGCAGCCCTCTGTTGGTGTGGGGTTCTGGGGCTCTCATGAGATCTCAGCCCATGGCCAACACCTTGTGATATCTCGGCCATGGGCCAAGATCTCGCAAGAGCCCGGAGCCACTGAGATCTCAACCCTCCCTGCTGCCATCACTGCTCCCTGCCACTGCCAGCCCAGCCTGGAGAACCCATTGCCTTTCCTTCGCTGCTGTGTGGGGGCTCCGGGGCTGGCAGCACCAGCAGGAGGGAGGGAAGGTTGTATTGTGGTGGCAGCATGGGGGGAGTGAAGGCTGCACAGCCGCGGGGGGAAGGCTGCACCATGGTGGTGGCACAAGTTCTTCTGCTTCAGGCAGCAAGAGAGCGTGTGCCAGCCAGGCCTGCTGTTACTGGAATGTATATAACTTTGCTACTGTGCATTTCCAGAGTACCTTTTAAAAAAAAGAACTTCCAGGCAAGCACATTCTTGTTCAGATGTGAACAATTGTTCAAGTGTTTGGTTCTTTTATCACACTGTACTTTGTCCGTTCTTCTTGTGTCTGAATATTTTTGCTATATTTACTTTTATAGACCTCCCCTGCAAAGAAATCTTAAAATATATCTTCCAAAAGAAGCGAGCTGATCAGTTTTCATCTCTCTCTCTCTATATATATATAGATAGATAGATAGATAGATAGAAATTCAGAGATGAGCTTTGTTTGAGAACAGCCATACAATTTCATCTTTGGGTATTGCAGTATTTGGTATATGATCTAATAGGTCTACATTTGGTTTCCCCTTAAAAAGAGTCAGCTCCATTTAGAACGACTGCAAATTTAACTTGATATAGCAGTTTCATGTACTGCAGGAAGAAGCCAAAGGCAAAGGAGTTTTAGATTAATAAATCAGGTGGAAATGACTTTTCCTATAAGGATATATTTCCTATGGGAAAAACTTTATTTTTAGGGAAAAGGGGGCTCTAAAAATACAATGTCACAGAAAAATATGGGTCTCTTTAAACACTTCTTGCTTTTCTTCATGTCTACCCAGAAGTAAGTCCCATTAAAGTTCCATGGGGCCTGCTCCCAGGCAAGTGGATATAGATTTGTAGCCTTAGTAGACAAATAACAGTACTGTGGTACAAAGACAAAAAAGTGGGTGCTTCAGTGGGACTTAACCATGGCCAGATATTAGAAATACATGACATAGGGATACTTGAAAAATATTAAGGGAGAAGGGCTATGGTCCAAAAGGCAGTGAAGATGATGCAGTGCAGTCTAGATTCTCTATATAGTTCTATATAATGAATTAATATACACAGCCCTGGTCTTTATTCAGGGTTGTGCCCCTGACTTGTACTCGATCGTGACACTGCTCTGTTTTGTTGTAATGTTTTAAAGGTATTTATTGTTTTATACTGTTTTATAATGTTTTTTATTTTGTGTTGTATGTGTCTTTATGTAAAGCACTTGGAAATCCTGTGATGTCAAGCGGTAGAGAAGGAGCTTAAATAATAAATAATACAGACACGCAAGCATTTACCAGCAGGGAACATTGCCAGTGCTGGCTCCAGGTTTTGGAGGAGGGGTGCTCTGTTGGCGCTGGTTCAGATTTGTAATCCAATCTGTGTGCTAACACAGCCTGGTATTCCACAGATCTAGCAGAGTAAATCCTTACACAGCAGCGTGCAGCATGCAGCCCTAGACCCTGTTATGACTTAGCTTCTCCCAGCTTCCCCAGCTGCAGATTAATCCAGTACTCAGGAAACACTCTGTGACACCAACAGATCTAATCTACCTGTTTATTTACTTATTCAAAGTAAGCACTACAGAGTATACATTTCCTAGTTACAGTCCATGTGCAGAGTATAAATGCATAGCAAGCATTAGTTCAGTGGAGAGAAGTTGAGCTTCACCCCACAAATGCAAAAGCATTACATTGTTGCAGTTGCAGGAACAAAAGAAGAAGAAGAGAACAAGAATAAAACCTTCTCCTTAAAATGGCTTCTACCTGGAACAGTTCACTATGTCAGCAGACAACAAACACGTGACAGTTGGTTTGCTTCGTTCCCAGAGAACATTTGTTTCCCAGCCTTGAGCATGGGAAAGGACTCCCTGTCAGACACAACAGAACTGTTGCCTAGACATGCTACATCCAGATGGCGAGTGCTACATCCAGATGGATGACCTGCTACGTGGCCTCGACAAGCCCAGCGTCATGGACTGCAAGATGGGCACCAGGACGTACCTGGAGGACGAGCTAAGCAAGGCACCAGAAGATGTGCCTTGTACCAGAAGATGGTGAAGGTGGACCCAGCGGCCCCCACCGCCCAGGAGCACCGCCAGGGGGCTGTCACCAAACCCCGCTACATGCAGTGGCAGGAGGGGATCAGCTCCAGCACCTCCCTCGGATTCCGGATCGAGGGCATCACGATTGAAGGGGGAGCAGTTCAGAGGGATTTTAAGCAGATCCGAAGCCAGGAGCAAATCGTGGAGATCTTCCTGACGTTCACCAAAAGCCGCCTGGACATTCTGAGCACGTACCTGGGTCGCCTGGAGAGTATGTGCAAAGCCCTGGAGGAATCCAGCTTCTTCAAGACCCACGAGGTCATCGGCAGCTCCCTGCTTTTCCTCCATGACCGGAAGGGACAAGCAAGTGTTTGGATGATCGACTTTGGCAAGACACTACCCACTCCTGCAAACTTCCTCCTACACCACGATGTGGCGTGGACCCACGGGAACCACGAAGACGGCTACTTGATTGGGATGCAGCATCTCATCGACACAATGCAGGCGACTCTGCGTAAGGCAGCGCAAGGGCAATAGTCGGTCACAGCCCAGTCTTGAGCTTGCCGGCCCTCCATCCCAGAGAGGGGAGCGAACAGCCCATTGGGGCCCGTCTGGATGGAGCAGAGAGCTACCCTGCCTCCATTGTCGCTTGGGGTGCCCAAGGCCGTATTAACTGTGATGACAAGCACTCCGCAGGACAGTGCCCTGATGAGATCAGGCAACCAATGATTTCCTGAAGCAGCAAAGTTCATGCACTGGGCATCCTGCTTGGGACTGGGTTCCAATCCTTGCAGCGCTGGTTGAAAAATGGCAGGGACCCACGTTACAGCCAGAGGGAACACTACAAGTGTTTTATGACGGCCCACATCCTGCCAGAAAACAAGTGGGGGGTGGGTAGTAGCATGCATGAATGAGAGTGAGTGAGTGTATGTGTGTGAGTGAGAGAGAATGAATGAATGACAGGCCTGTGGCTCACGCTGGTTCAGCTTGTCTGGGCGTGGAAAGCTAAGCAGGGTCAGGCCTGGTTATTACTTGGATGGGAGACCCCTCCTCTAGTTTCCTGCGTTGAGCAGGGGGTTGGACTCGATAGCCTTGTAGGCTCCTTCCAACTCTATGATCTATGAAATCTATGAAAATCTATGTATAAACAATTGCTCGCAGTTTGTAGTGATAATACATCACAACAGGCTCATGGGCAAGCTATCCTCAGGGGGCCCCTTTGGATGTGGGCCTTCCTCCTCCTCACCACCATTGTCACATCTGCTCCTCCTCCTTGCCATTGGGACAACTGCCAGACAAACAGCCAGTGAGCAATCAGGTGGGTGCTGCAAATGCACCTCCTCCTCCTCCTCCTCCTCCTTCTCAGAGCCACAGTCAGTCACTAGTCTAGCACACCCCCTCTGGGCCAGAGGGAGAGGGTAGTCCTTGCTGGGTCATAAGTCTTGTCAGGCGAGCAACCATACTGAACCTTGAGGCTGATCTTGACTTACAAATTGCCAAAGAAGGCGAAATGCCACACCAAAAGGGGAGGACAAAAGAGTGCAGAATCTGCATAAAATTGGCATATGCTAATATATATGTGTAGAAGCTTTCAGATAGAATAGATCAGTGATGGCGAATCTATGGCACGGGTGCCACAGCTGGCACGCAGGGACCTCTCTGTGGGCACTCGAGCCATTGGTCACCAGATCGCGAAAAGACTGTCCCCTTCTGCAAAACACTAATGATTTTGTTCTTTCTCACAGTGTGGAACAGAATGATTTTATTCTAGAATTCCTGTTACAGAATTCTTTTCTACATTGTTATCACATTTAAAAGATTTTGAAGAATGATGCACAGAGCATGGCTTGGATGTAAAGCCCTAACAGTTGACCCGAGTGCTGCATGTGTTGCTCTCAAACTAATGGAGTATGAGCCAAGGTTTGACAAATTATCAGCATGCAATAGCAAAAATCACATTAATTGTGCAAAAGCATGCCCAATGCAAACTTTTACCTAATGCAGTGTTTGCAGTCCAAGACATAAAGTGTTTAAAATGTGTTAAGCACGTTTAGTTTTCTTGTTTATCTTGCTCATCCTAGTACAGGTTGACTTTTACTTTTACTAATCCGACACCTGTAGAAGCAGGGAAAGGACCCGGAGTAAAACTTGCCCCATACAATTTCAGTCTGGCATATAATCATATTACAAGTTGAGAATCCATTATCCAAAAATACATGTGCCTAATTATTTAAAAAGTTTGTATAAATTCCCTTCAGGCTATGTGTACAATGTAGTACTATAATAATTTTTTGAGTCGATTTTTTCCCCAACAAAAAACTGTTTGTATCATTGAAAGCTCTGTTATTGTGTTTTTCTTTTAAGACAAAAGATGTTAATTAGTTCGGACAACTGTATGAGTTGTTTTTCTAAAACTAAAACCTCGGTATTCAGGTTTAATTGCAGTGTTGGCACTTTGAAATAAATAAGTTGGTTTTGTGTTGCAGTTTGGGCACTCGGGCTCAAAAAGGTTCACCATCACTGGAATAGATGCAAAAGGCTGTCACCAGGTGACTGGTCTGCCTGCTGCCTGTTCAGTCTGCTGTCCAGGTGCTAACCACTGAAGGGCAACAGTTCTTACGGTTCTTTTTCTTTCAATCGGACTTGGACAGGACAGCCCTTCAAACAGAGGATGCCTTCAAAGAGAGGACGGTTCTCCGGCAGTCCTTCAAACAGAGGACTGTCCTCTGTAAAGGGGGGGGCACCTGGCCACCCTACGTTGGTATTGCTAATCATCATCATCAGGCGATCACTCGTGACCGAGTAAGATTGTCTTCCGGGATAAAGGAGGAAATTCTAAAGAAGATTGTGTAGACTCTAGCGATGGGTCCGTAAGTGACTGTGGAGGCCAATTCTAGATCCACACAGCTTCCCACAGTGAGGACACAGGTTACCAGATAGAAGATGGTCCTGTAAAGGATTCATTTGACGTGCTTTTCGCTTAGCACGTTTCTCCCTTTCACCTTGCACTCGGGCTTCTTCAAAGTCCATGGAACCTTTGTGAAAGGCCAACCTCCATTTAGATCGTTCATGGGCCAGAGCTTCCCAGTTTTCGATGTTTATATTGCATTTTTTTAGATTAGCCTTATGAACATCTTTAAACCTCTTATATTGACCACCGATATTCCGCTTTCCATCCTTGAGTTGGGAGTAAAGTAACTGCTTTGGGAGACGGCAGTCAGGCATTCGAACAACATGACCGGTCCACTGAAGTTGGCGTTGAAGGATCATTTTTTCAATGCTAGTAGTCTTTGCTTCTTCCAGTACACTGACATTTGTTCGCCTATCTTCCCAAGTAATTTGCAGGATTTTCTGGAGGCAACGTTGATGAAACCTTTCAAGGAGGTGGAAGTGACGTTTATAGATAGTCCATGTTTCGCAGGCATACAATAAAGTTGGTAATACAATGGCTTCATAAACCAGCGTTTTGGTCTTCTTACAGTGCTAATGCACTGTGGCTGATTGGTGTTTGGGCTCCCGCACTGGCTCCCAGGTAGGGATGATTGCCTTGCCAGGTTGGGTCTGGCATTGGTCCTGGTGCAGTGATGGCAGGCTTGGCACTGGCTTGCATCGGGGGGTGGTGGTGGAATTGTATCAGGGAGAACGAAGGTGGTCTAAAGTAGGTACATTAGCTCTGCGTGTGTTTTGTTCAACGGACCTTTTTAGGTGCTGCCTTTTAAAATGGGTCTTGCTGCTCTTTTGATACTGATCGTGATTTTTGTTTTGTACCTCTAAACTGAGTTGTTGTTGTTTTTGTATTTACTGTTTTTTTTTATTGTATCCATTCGTTGCCTTGAGTAATTATATGGAAAAGTGTGATAGAATTGCTGAAAAGAAATAAATACTATAATACGCACCCAGGAGCTTCTGTACATGCTGTGCAGGGTAAGGACTCTGCCCACTGTTTTTCTGTTTGATTCTTCTTTCTGATACGATGCCACTTTGAACACTGATTGCAAAATCAATTAGTTGTAAAAGTGCAAAAAACAGTACAGATTTTGTCCAGGGCTTCTAATTAGAGGAACGCCTAGGGACTTCTGCTTCATGAAGTCATCTCTACTTGGAATTCCAAAGGGGCTCCATTTCCCCACACTTGTTCTTGTCTGGCTATCCATGGTAAATGTTTTACAAACTCAAAATAATACATTTGTAGAATAGGGGAGATGTGTCCATATTGATGTAAGCAGGGTGTTGGACTAGAAGACCTCCGAGATCTCTTCCAACTCTGATTCTGTGGTTATAAGATTGGGGTCTGGACAGTGGTCAAACTGGTTGACCAGGACTAGCCTGGCATATGCCTTTGTTAGGTAAATAGTAGTCCAGTGATATGTTGTCTTGGGAACTAAGACAAACCAAGAGGACAGAGGTGGTGGGCAGAGATACCATCCTTATTCCACTCCTCTAGCCAGGAGGAGAGGGCAAGCTAGATCTATATGTAACTAGAAAATAGGCTGCAATTTTGAGTCGGGTACTGAGAAGGACAGAGATCTGAGTTTGGGCTCTGGAAATGCATCTTAGGGTACTGTCTGCATACCTGGAGATCTGATATGGGAGCCAGGACCGGTGCAGGGCAGTTTGGCGCCCTAGGCGGAATTATATTTAGCGCCCCCCCCTCTCGTGCCATGGGGGGGGGCTCCGGAGCAAAGCAGCCCGGCTCTGCAACCCCCCCTGCACCGCCACCACCTACCTACCTACCTTCCCCCCGCCCTGGCTGCCGCTGCCGCCGCCTCCGAGGAGGAAGTGACGCGACGGGACCCCCGTGCTCTGTTTTTTGCCAGGGAAACCAGGGCAACAGGGCTGTTTAAGCCCTGTTGCCCTGGTTCCTCCCGCCAAAACAACGCGGGCGGGGCTCCGGAAGCGACGCGGAGAAGGCAGGTGGTGGGGGGTGGCAGGGGAGGGGAGGGGAGGTGCGGCGGCGGCGGCAGCGGGCGGGGAGGTGTGGTGGTGGCGGCGGGGGGCGGGGAGGCACGGCGGCGGGGGCGGGGGCGGGGGAGGCGTGGCAGCGGTGGGTGGGGGGAGGTGCGGCGGCAGCTTCGGCGGGCGGGGGGAAGGCGCGGCGGGGGTGGCGCGGCGGCGGCAGCAAAGAGGAGCGCAGCGTTTCTGCACCCTCTTCAGCCACGCACCCTAGGCAACCACCTAGTTTGCCTAGCGGTAGCGCCGGCCCTGGTGGGAGCAGTAGAATTTAACTGTCTGTTGCAGTGCTCCACCTGTGCCTCCACCTATGCTCAACCTGTATATAAGTAAATGAATGCAAATATCACAAAACACCATAAGCCTCCAGTGACTCCTGAACCAAACTTGGATAAGTGCTGCACCTCTGGAATTTCTCACCACTCAGAAAACTGGGGTAAGTACAACATTATTTCAACAAAGCATGTCCTAGGGATGGGTGAGAAATACGCTCCATCAAGATACACCCCCCCCCGAGTTACCCAATTCATAACTCACGGAACTGAATGCAATTTGTTAACATCCACATTTGGAAAACGTGGAAAGTCAACCGTGTGTATTTCTAAAATGTGTGCAAACACACTTTATTCGATGGGTGCATGTGTATAAAATTTTATACATTTGAAAAATACACACAAAAATATACCCTACTTCAGTGGTAGGTGACGTGGTGCCTGCAGGAACCAGTGCTCCCCCCGATACCTTTCTTGGCCCTTGCCAAGATGCCCTAGCCTCTCATTTTAAAAAAAAACCAGAATAACACATTTTGTTGTGAAATAGTTTTCTATTGGTGCTGAAAACTGGGGGTTCAAAAGAGTGTGTTGAGGCTCAGACCCCATTTCTGCTTTGTACTCAGTCTTTGGGGCAGGTTATTTGTCTTTTACCACGCCTCCCATGGCAGCCATTTTGTGGCAATGCCCAGGACAGTATCTCAAATTGCCAAACGTGCCCATGGCCCAAAAAGGTTGCCTAACTCTAAATGCTTAACTAGGGCCTAGTTACCGTTGGCTTAGAGCACTGCAGTGCTCTCTTTCTGGTGCTGCCTTTGGAGACAGTCTGGAAACATCAGCTGGTTCAAAATGCAGTTGCTTGGGTTCCAACTGGAGCTTGGAGATCAGATCTTATAACCATGATCTTACCTATGGTAACTTTTCACTCATCACCTATTGGTTTCCAGACTCAGTTTAAACTGCTGATGTTAAAACCCATTAATCCCAAGTCCAGCATATTTTAAGGATCACCTTCACCAGTATGCACGTCCCCTGAGCATTAATATTAGCTTGAGGAGCCCTGTTCTGTATCCTGTCAAGGTTAGAGTTTTGGTGGATGGGCATGAGAGACAGGGCCTTTTCTTTGGTGGTACCTAAATTTTGGAGTTCCCTCTGTGTTTAATGAATCATGTATGTTCCATTTGTTTAAGCAGGCTTTTGATTATTAATGGTTGCTTCATTTAAACTTTTAACTGATTTATTGATGCTTAGAGTCCCCTTCAGTGCCTCCTCCCATACCAACCTGCCCTGCTGTCACTGAGGCCATCAGATGGCATGCTCCTGGTGGTTCCTCATGGACCTTTGGCCCGATTGGAGTCCACCAGGAGAAGAGCCTTCAGTGTGGTGGCTCCATTTCTGTGGAATTCCCTGCCTCTGGGACATTGTGCTGCCTTCGGTGCCTGCTAAAGACCTCCTTGTTCCGGGAAGCCACCTCTGCTCTCCAACCACCAATGTAATCTTACTTTGTTTTCAATGTATTGTTTTTGTTCCTTTTATCTGTTTTTATCTTTTTATTGTTCACCGCTCCAGAATCTACTTGATATGGAGCGGTATACAAATACTGTAAATAATAATAATAATATGCATGAAGTAGACACTACATTTAGAAAGAACAGTGGGGCCACCCCTCCCCCACCCCCAACATCACATATCTCCACCCCAGGTTGTTAGCTGCTTTGGTTTAAAATGATAAAAAGTGATATAAATAAAATACACTTGCAGCCCACACATTAAGTGTGGGACATCTGAGCAGGGAAGCCTACACACAATCCAGAACTCCAAATCACATGGAAACCTACGCACATTGAGCTCTCTTCTATGCTTTGACATCCATACTTAATGTGTGGACATCAAGTGTGGGGCAGGGGAAGAACTGAACATCAGAAGTGTGGCTAACAGTGTGGAGCTGGGCCACATTGTCTCTTATAAACCCAGAGCCCTCTTCACAAGTACAAGTGAAAGGCTTTTGAGTCTAGCTGTACATCATTATATTTTGATGGTGTGATTTTATGGCTTTTGATAGGCATGCTTTAAGGTGGTTTATTAGCCAGGGGGTGCTTCTACATGAGGCTTATATTGCACATTTGCTCGGCCTCCTTTCACAGATTGCAGATTAGCCTCCACACAGGTAGGGCTGAGGCTGGCTTGGATTTCCAGCCAAAAATCCATCCTACAGAACACCCCTCAGGTTGCAGCAAAGGTCAAAGTGGAGTTCTTCAGACACTTAAATTCAGCACCAGTTCAATGCAGAGACTTGTGCTCCATTGACACCTGTAAAATGTAATATAATAAAATGTATTTACATCTTTCACATAAAGTCAGTAAAAACTGCATGATCAGAAAACAGTGTGCATAATATGCAAACTAGGGTCCCTGGTTTGCGGGAGCTGAAATATGGCAATGACTTCCTGCCCTCTGCTCCAGGGGTTGGGGGTCCAGATGATGCTGTCTTCAATGTGTAACCCTTCCATGCTTTCCCACCACTTCTTCCATCTTTTTTCTTACCACTGAAAATCTGTTGAGGAGGGAAAGCTGCACAACGTCTTTTGATTGGTAGGAGCCTTCAGTCTGGAAGCACCTCAGGTTATTAGCTGATTTGGATTTAAATGATAGAAAAGTGATATAAATAAAATATACTTGCAGCCCATTCACATAAGTAACAATCATGCTAATCAGGTATTTGGCAGTGAGTGGAGGGCAGGAAGTCATTGCCATATTTCAGCTCCTGCAAACCAGGGACCCTAGTTTGCATATGATGTACATCGTTTTCTAATTACTCTGACTTTATGTGAAAGATGTGATACGTTTTATGATATCACATTTTACAGGTGTCAGTGGAGCACAAGTCTCTGCATTGAACTGCGTGATGAATATAAACTGGGAAGTGTCTGAAGAACTCCACTTAGATTGACCTTTGCTGCAACCTGAGGGGTGTTGTTCTGTCTTCTGTAGGAGGGATTATTGGCTGGAAATCCAAGCCAGCCTCAGCCACACCTACATGGGGGCTAATCTGCAATATTAACCAGGAACTATAGTGTAAGGCTGTCGTAAGCCAAGCACTGTCAAACGCAGCTTGTTCCCCAAACCTGTAATGTGGGGATAAGGGATTGTATTGGTAAGGGCATTTGCTGGGCAATTTTATAGATGTTAAAAGCATTTTTTAAAAAACAAACAAACCCCCAAACCCAATTTTTCCTTTCCTTCTTTTACACCAGACAAACCTAGAATTCACCATTGTTTTCTATGGGCAGCTCTCATTTAAGTGTGAGGGAAGGAAAAACAGCTTTAAAAGGGAACCAGAAGTCTCCACCTTCAGGCATTTGTATTAACAGCAGTGTCACCTTCCTTCTTGGGGTGAATAATAGCAGCTATGGGTGTGGGGGGTGGGGCGGGGGCGGGACTACGCTGGCTGGGGCATGCTGGGAGTTGTAGGCCAAAAACATCTGGGGACCCCAGGTTGGAGAACACTGACTTATGCATTGCCAAGAAAGAAGAAATGCATCTCTCAAAAAAGAAGACAAAAGAAGCTACAGATTTGCATAAAGTTTGCATAGATGCAAATTTGCAAATAATTACCGGCATTTAAATAGAAATACAATACATCTCACCACAGTGGGGAAGACCATGACCAGGTGACCTCCGTGGCTGCTCAGTCTGCTGTCCAGGTGCTCACTGCTGATGGGCCACTTCAAGGCTTCAACTTCTCTCCCTTCTTCTGGTTCACTATCTTTAAACTCGGACTAGGACTGGAAAGCCCTTCAGAGGACAGCTTGAGACAGGCTAGGAGTCAGATTCTAGATTAGGCTAACAGGGATAAGAGATCAGAGGCAGGAGGTGTAGTCATGGACAGGCAAGTAGTCAGATCCCAGATTGGACGGGTGAGGCAAGGCAAATGAAGGCAAGGCAGGGAGTCTGTGGGTCAAACCACACGTTATGTTAATTGCATCGTGTGTAGCTGAGACCTTTTTGTTTACTCAAGAGTAAAAGCAGCCCTGATTTGGATTGGGACTGGCAGCACACACTGGGATGGGAGGATTAAACCTCCCCACATTTCATAGATTTCATAGATCATAGAGTTGGAAGGGGCCTACAAGGGGATTTATTTATTTATTTTAAGTCTCCACTGGAGTCACTGGAGGCTTCCCCCCTTTTTGATCCCTGTGTGTGTGTGTGGGGGGGGTGGATTTCAGGAAGCAAATGCAGGGAAAGGTTTAATCCTCCCCTCCCGGTGCATGGTGGTCCCAATCCAAATTGGGTCCATGCTCACTTACCCTTGAGTTAAAAAAAAAAGGTTCAAGTACCTCCAGTGCCTTATACAGCCTTGCGCCTACAGAAGAAGCCATTTCCACCAATATGGCATGATGACCTAGTCCAGGTTCTGGAACCCAATAATCTGCAGTTTGGATGGTCTACAGGGGTACATCTCTGAGAGCGTCACCAAAGCCTTTCAGAGCAGAGATGAGTGTGCTGCCTGCCCATCCCTAAGACATCCCTGGGCTGCAGCAATAACTCTTTCGATATTTCAGCAATCAGAATTGTATTGTGCAAATTTTGCAGAATAGAGGGCCAAATAATTAGCTCTAAACAGATTGAGATCAGGGCCTGCGTCTGCTTACTCTGCAAGTCACCGTGTCCCCACCTACTACTACAGCATAACCTTCTTTTATGGCAGCATAACGAAGCCCAAGACTAATGGCTGAAGGCTGCCGAATGAACTCAAGTGACTCTCCACTCCAGCTTGCACATCTTCAGTGTCTTATTGCACATTTCTTTGAATCATGTTCACCACTTTGATGGTAATACAAGCTCCCCCCCCCCCCACCTCCCCACCACCTTCTATAGTGAAGGTTCATTTTATGAGTCATTCTTGTTCTCCTACGTAAAATAGCTTCTTCTGCTTCTTCTTTTTTTCCCTTGTAAAAAGCCTAGCTGATTAAATCCTGAGTAATTGCTTCGCGAAAAGAACAGTATTTTAAATCTATTTCACTTTGAGCTTTTCAAATCAAAGCGACTGCAGTGTGAATCATTAGGTGTTTCAATAGATGCAGATTCTTGCCACTTTAAGAAAATACACAATTTCTTTCCATGTCTCTTCAAGCTAATTTCTCTCATTTACATTGTGCACAACAGAATTAATGTTTCTGGCCTCTTGGCATGGTACTGATTATTCAATAAGATAAAATGGGAAGGAGGGAAAAACAAGCAGGGCCTTGCTGGATAAGATTAAAGGTCCAACCAAACACCTCTGAAAAGTTCCCGAGCAGGCTTCCCCTACGTTTGTCCCCAGCATCTACACCTGCTTTTGTGTAAGTGGAGTTGCTGTCTGATTAATATCCCCCATGAATTTGTCCAGCCCTCTTGAAAAGCTATCTAAATAAACTAACAATAGCAATCTCAGTTCTCCAAGTGGTGGTCTTTATGTAGACAAAACAACACTATCCATGCAAAAGAGGGAGTATCAACAGGTTTGGGAGAACCCCAAGGTTTGCAGAAGAACACAATGTTTCTTTTAGAAAACTATGTGGCAGGGGGGAGGCAAAACAGCCCAGTAAGCTTGCCCAGTGGCCATAGAATATTGACTGACTGTTGGAGTGGGTGGGGGGGATGCAGAACCAGTGAGGAGGGGAATGGAATGGGCCATCCACAAACAGAAACACTCCACAGTGCAACATTTTGTTGCAGGTCCCATTTGTCTAAGATAATGACCATCGCCATGTTGTGTGTTAGTGATTTTGATACATTCATTATGCGTTATGCAAGACCTTGTCTCAGGACATGGTCTGAAGGCACATGAGGCAGCTACCTTACTAAAGATCTGGATCTGGTCTGTGCTTGAAGGAGAGAGACCACCTGGGAATCCCAGGTAGCCACCTT
This sequence comes from Shinisaurus crocodilurus, assembly GCA_021292165.1. NCBI lineage: Eukaryota > Metazoa > Chordata > Lepidosauria > Squamata > Shinisauridae > Shinisaurus > Shinisaurus crocodilurus. The sequence goes on along the minus strand of CM037881.1, from coordinate 93,135,609 downwards.
GAGTTCCATGATGGATGAAAGGTGGGATGTAAAGGAAATAAAATAAATAAATAAATATATGACTTTTATTTGCTGCTAATGAGCAATATCAACTTGGGGAATAAGGCACCTGCATCTTGTTTCTCAAGTTGCACCTTCTGTTGCTAATACTGGATTATGGCCATTATAATTCATCTGCAGAAAACAAACAAACAACCACAAAAAAACCCACGGGTCAGTAGAGCTGCCCATCAGGAATGTAATGGCTCACAGCCATAATTCTAGGGTGCCAAACATGAAAGAAAGAAGGATCAATCTTAAAAACTACTAGTACATGATGAACAGATTGCCACAGTAATATACCAAAGTAGTTGCTGAGTCATAGAGCTATAGAATGCAAAGTAAACATGACCGAGGATTATATATTGACATCTGAATGCTATATTTTGAGTAACACTGTAATTAGAAATATTGCTTTCTACAATTTGGTGTCTCTTTGGTTATTTTGTTTTGTGTTTTTTTTTAATTTGTTTATTTGAATTTTAACATATACAAAACAACCAAACAACCAACAAAATATCTAATCCATTACAGAAATTGTATTAGATCAGAACAAAGTGAATCCCCCCCCCCCGAACCAAAATTCAAAGGAACAAATCTGGCTGGGCACCTTTTCCGGAGTCTTTTTTGTCCATAAAGTAGTCAGTTTTGTGATAGGTGGATATTTGTAAGTTTATTGCATCCAAATGTGCTGGAAGGCTTGAGGTATTTTTGTTGTAGATGTTCTGTATGAAAATTGGATAAAAGGCCACCATTCTGCTTCAAAAGAGTTTGTTTTCTCCCCCCCCCCCTGCAATTCTCAATTTTTGGTTATTTTGGCATATTACTCGGGGGATCCCTTTGTCATGCAGACAATGACAGAAATGGTCCCATCCTGCACATTTTAAAGAGTGGGATACGATTTCCTTCAAATCTCACTCTCTGTAAACTCAGTACATTTAGGGTGCAATCCTATGTCCCTCTGAACTTGTCCAGGGGGCCATAGGAATGGGCCGGGAAGGTGTTGTGACCTCAGAAATCTCTTCTGAGGTCGCAGCACTGTGGGGCACCTGCCCCCCACCTCATTGCCGGCGCCATTCTTTCTACATCAGCAGGGAACCGAAGACAGTCTTCCATCTTCAGTTCCCCCATTGGGGAGGGCATTCCCGGCTGTGGTGTAATCTCCCTTTAAGATGAATTGTCATCTAGCACACCTGAAGGGTATTTAACTAACCAAATGTTTGGGGTTAGCAACTCTTCTCTTCTCTTCTCCCATTGTAGTGTGTACGCTGGTACTTGCTTTGTGTACAGCTTAAAGGATAAATCTTTCTTAGTCTGTCATGTGGGAATCGTGATTATGTCCAAGCGTTCATGGAACCCTTAAACGACGAGAACATTACATGGTGTCAAAAGTCGGTGTGGACTTTGGTTTGTTTGTTTGTTTTTCCTCTGCAGAGATTCATGAATAATTGTACTGGGGCTTGGGAAAATATTGTGGTATGAACTTTTAAAATATTTCTCCCCCTGCTTTGAGGTATGTTCAGTGACGCAATGTGTTGAAAAATGGACAAGGCTGCATGTGTGCTACAGCTACCGCACTTGTGTGTGGGTGATAGTATTGCAGCATAAAGATATCTCAGCAGTAAAATACTTTCCTTCTCTCCTTCTTTCAGCTGCTCTGCGGCATATTCAATGAGATCTGTCTAAATGCTCTGTTAATAACATGGTTCACCTGCCTAATGGAAAGTATTGGCAGAAAAGTGCTGAGTGGTATTGGATTTCAGTGTTGCTAAAATGCAGATAAGTGGTACAGCTTGCCCAAGAAGCTTTAATGACCTGCTAGACAAAGAAAGGAAAGCAGCCTTCAACCTGGCTTCTGCCAGACACTTCACAGCTAACAGGTGTGAATTAGTGTTCTTTTCCACTGGGCTGGTCTTTCCCTTCTCCCTATAATCACGCACATTTTCATTTTGGCTAATGGTGACTCTAATTCACCAACGTGGGACATTTTGTAAAGTTAAGTCATTAGCCACTCATGCTCACACGTAACCATGAACCCTCACCATGCATACATATTTCAAAAACTATTCAGGATGCTCAGTTGACTGGCATACAGTAATACCTTGGATTGCAAGTAACTTGGTTTGAGAGCGTTTTGCAAGACAAGCAAATTTTTAAATATTTATTTAATATATTTTTTTACTTGATATACAAGCGACGTCTTGCAATACAAGTACTGTAGCATGGCTTACATTAAAAATCTCTATACAATTTTTTGGGGGGGATTTCGTTTTGATATAAGAGTGTTTTGGATTACAAGCATGTTTCCGGAACGAATTATGCTCTCAATCCAAGGCATGACTGTATATCTGTTTCTGACGGGGTGCTGTTAATTAAGAGGGCTCTGCTGTAACAAACAATCATTTTTTAATGGTAGCCCTCTGCTGTTTTAGTTGGACTTGAGCTTTAGTGCTACTTAGCTTCATCCTCTCCATTTCCCCCCTGGCTCATTACAGGGGAAATTGACACCTTGCAAAAGCCACTTTACCCACATGTCCTGAAATGTGTACTTGTGTTGTACTCACTTGTGGCCACTTTCAATTCAGTGATATAGTTATATTTCGGTCAGGAACAAAATTATAGCTACAGTCTTCAGGATTTGGCCAGGGTTTTCTTTTTTACTTACTCATTTTTACTGTCTTTTGAGTTTCAAAGTGGAGTGGAAGATCCCTCAACCACCCACTGTGGCCAGTTTGTAAGGTACTTTGTAGATAAAATCCCTTGTATCTGCAGCCTTGGCTCTGTATTGAACGTACTTATCATTAGGGGTACCTTCACTATCTGCTTGTCCTGTTGCTATTAGGAATGGGTGAGAATTTCATACACACACACACACACACACACACCAAAATATGCATATAAATGGGATGGAAAGAATATGATATTTTTTTTAAGGGGGGTGGAATCTGGGAGTGAGCAAAACTGACAGATTTGTCCATCCAGGCAAAGGGTTTTTGAGTGCTTAGCTTTTAAAAATCTGGGTTTGAATCTCTGTATACTCACCCATGTTTGTGGCACTGAATTAGGATTGCCACCTCTTTTTTTCCTGACAGACTCTTCATCTTTAATAGCTCTTTGGTAGGCAAGTAGAACATGGGGTTTTTTTCCATGGTGGGAATAGCTATATCAATTGAATTTTATTATTATTTATTTCATTTCTATACCACCCAATAGCTGAAGCTCTGCACGGTTCACAACAATTCATAAAATTACAAATGACAAACACAGTTAATACAATCTCACATAAAATGTCAATATACAAAATTTAAAACCATTTAAACAGCTAAAACAATTTCAATAAAAACACTAGACATGTTAAAAAGACAGCTGACATAAATGCCCCATCATATGCCATTAAATACCATTAAATGCCTGGGGCAGTCTTAACCTGGTGCTGAAAAGATGACAGCATGGGTACCAGGCAGGCTGCAGTGTGGAGATCATTACAATCAGGGGGGCCATCACTGAGAAGACCCTCTCCCTTGCTGCCATCCTCCGAGCCTCCCTTGAGCACTTGGAGGAAGGCCTCAGATGTTTGGTCTGTGCAGATGGGAAAGCATTCCATTTGGTTCATTTTTTAAATAAGAATTTAGAAAAATTCACAAATTTCTTCATAAATAGGACAGACAGTATACGAGACTTTAAAAATTCGAATGTGGGTGAAAGCAAAACTGACAGATCTGTCCATCGCTAGTTGCTATGGGTTTTTTAAAATTATTATTATTATTTGTGAGGCCTGAGAGTGCCGTCCGGCCACATGATCCTGTCTGTCCACTGAGATTGACCTGAGATGCTTTTTTTGCATGTCTTACCTCCATCTCAGGTAAGGTGGCCATGTCTCCTACTTGATAAAGGACACTCCTCTATTTGAAGACCACCTGCTGGCTGCCCAGTCCAAGTCCAGTTTCAAGATAAAGAACTATAAGCAGGGAGTGCAAGCAGGGGCCTTGGACTGGGCCGTTTGCACCTGGACAGCAGACTGAGCAGCAAGCCCCGCTATGGTGAGCTATATTGTATTACTGTTTAAGTTATAGTAAGTATTTCTAAATGTTCACCTATACATATAAATTAGCATATGCAAATCCTATGCAAATCACTATCCTCTTTTGACCTCCTTTTGGGTATGCATAAACTGGCCACCCTAATCTGAGGTGTGGTCAGTAGGGTCATGTGAAAGGGCATTTTCCATTGCAGCGCCCAGATTGTGGGACTGTGCACTAGAAGCTCTGTTTGGCTTTGGCACTCTCCCTGATGTCACCCTATCCTCTGTTGAAGATGTGTGTGTTTTGCAGCAGGCATTTAACCTGTCCGGAGAGGCTAGAGCAGGGCTCTCCAACCTTGGGTCCCCAGATATTGCTAGCCTACAGCTCCCAGCATACCCAGCCAGCATGGCTAATGGCAAGGGATTCTGGGAGCTGTAGTCCAGCAACATCTGGGGACCCAAGGTTGGAGAGCCCTGGGCTGGAGGCTGATTATTCCTGATAACCCTCTGTGGACTGTTTTAATTTTAACATTCCTGGCTGCTTTTAAATGGTTTTTGTATTGTTTTAATTTGCTTTTTAATCTGAATGCTAGCCAGCTTGGGGAGTTTTCCTAAAAAGGAAAGGCAGAATAAAAATGTTCAAAGAAATAAACATTTTTATCAATCCTGACAGACACCCCTAAACATTTTTTTGTTAAGTTATGCTTTCCCTGACTCTCTGGAGTGACCATTTCAACTTCTCACAATTTTTTTCAAATTACTGCTATTTCACAGGCTGGCCTTCAAGTTGCTTTCCCTAAGAAGGCAATTGCTCATGTGATGGGTGGTCAGCTACAGACTAAATCAGGAAGAGCCATAGCTCAATGGTAGAACACATGGCTTGGTGAATGTTAATTTAATATGTCAAATTGAGAATGGTGGCATGTACCTTGGCTTGCCATTCTCTCTGCAGGCTCATATTGAGAGGCGGTTGTGTACTGAGCTTGGCGTTTGGCTCTCAAACATGAAAAGTACATAGAGCAGCCTTCCCCAACCTGGTGCTGACCGGGCGTTTTGGACTACAACTCCCAGCATTCCTGACCATTGGCCATGCTGGCTTGGGATGATGGGTGTTAAAGTCCAAAACATCTGGAGGGAACTAGGTTGAAGAAGGCAGACATAGGCATCCCTCACCTATCTTTCTCTAGCTCTGCCACCAGCCTCCCAGTTCCTAATTTACAAGCCAATCACCACTGAACTGCCATAATCCTGCATCCCATGGTAGTCTCTGAATTTATCTTATCTACAAAAATCCAGGAGAAACTGAGAACCAATAAAGAGAACTGGACTCAGCTAGGAAACTGGATTACTCAATATGCTAGTTCCCCAAGCAGAATTTAAGAAAATCCATGGTTCCCCCACTCCAATCTAACAAACAGCATGAATTCAAACCTTCAGGAGATTTGTCCTATGTTGACCAACTTGAGTAACACATTTGGTATATATCTGTTAGCATTGGAAGACTGGTTGAGTTTGATGGCCTCATTACACTGCATCTTTCATTAACAAGCTCTGCTGACTGAGGCATTAACTTGTATGGTATTTATACATAATTCATACTGTGAACAGAAATGTGTTCCTGTGTCTAGTTCATTTAATAGGAATAGGGGGGGGGGGGAATTGTCTGTCTGAAGCCTTACAGACAGTGGGGAATTACGATTTTAGATGGTGAATCAATAGGAAGAGCAGGTGAACTTTTAAGAAATCAGGACCCCAGTTTTATGAACATGCCTTTTTTTGAGCTAGAACAAAGTATAAGAATCCTCGAAAGTCTGTTTCGAAAAAGCACAAGCTTTTACTAAGTAGACCACATTTCAGTGCTTCTTACAAAACATCAGCTGCCTCCTTTGCACTGCTGACTAGCAATCCCATAAAACAGCTTGTAAGAAACACAAATCATCTAGTGTCTTTTATTAGTTGTCACTATTGTTCCGCACGGAACACTTTGGAACACAGAGCATGTGAGACTTTGTGATCACAGAATACTTTAGTGGTGTAGTTCGTACTGAAAGGGAAACTTTACCGGAACTGCATCACAACAGTTAACAAGGAATGCACACCATTTTTAGAAAACCAGTTCTTGACGTGCATTCAGTTGACATGATAGGAGCCCCCCTTTCAGACATTCAAAATCAGTATATTTTCAATTTGTAGAGGCAATCTCTCTACCCCAGGGGTGGGCAATACATGGACCACAGGCTGCATGTGGTCCCCACCCCTCAGTGTGACCCCTGCCATGCCTATTTTTTTCACTTAAAACCGGGGGGGGGGGGAGAGAGATCCCTGGCTTCCTGCAAAAAATCTGGTGGTAAAATGCTACATAGGCTTAGGATGGACAAATTTAGCTTGTTTTCAAGCTAAATGTGCCCGTTTTAAACCTCCATAGCAGCTACGGAGGCTTAGAACTGACAGATTTAGCTTGGTCTTTTCTTTTCTTTTACTTCCTCCCTTCTACACACACACACCCATGATATTTGGTGGCATAGTGGGAGTGCAGCCTGTGGCAGGTGGTGGTGGGCAGGGCTTTTTTTCTGGTGGAACTCACCGGAACTGAGTTCCAGCACCTTTTCTTCTATTAATTACATTACAATTTAATCGCCATCTACTCCCGAGGAAATGTAATCCAAGAGTTCCGGTACCCTTTTCTCCAGAAAAAAAGCACTGGTGGTGGGGAATTGGTTCCTGGACTGCCCGACGTTGTCCAGCCCCGCTCTACTCCCTCCAGACATGGATGTACACAGATTCCAAATGTCTGAAAAGTACCTTTGAGATAACTGTATTACATGGAGACAGACTCAAGATGGTGGTTCAAGACATAGTTGTATAATCGCACAGGATCACTTCACTATGCTCTTTTAGAAGTGGTTTTACCCAGATGCTGATGCTTTACTGAACATCAGGGGTGGGCAAGCTTTTTGGCCACAAGGGCTGCATGCGGTTCAGGGTGGTGGGTCAGGGGGCCACACTCTTAACCCACCCCACACACATCCCAGCGGGCAGGGATGGGGAAGTTTAAACCTCCCCTCCTTGCTTGATGAGCTAGTATTACTGGGGTGGGGTAAAAATGTATTGATTTTGTTCAATCCACTCCATCTGTGTTTCGCAGATTATCTATCTGGTGTCTTTCATTCCGTCATCCACTTTGTCCCAATTGCTCAAGTGCGCATGCATTCTAGGGATGTATGAATTGGCAAAAATATGCTCCCCGTGCATTTTGCAGATTTTTGGGTGGCTTTTGCTCCATTGTCCATTCGTTGGTGGACTTGGAATTTGCGCAAATGTGTTCATGCATATTTGCGCAAATTTGCGATTCTGAAAATGCTGAAATCGCTGAAAAATTTACTAATCACCCCAAAATGTTTATTTCTATGGGGCCATTTTTATTTTAGGGATAGGGTTCAGCACCAGGGATAACTCCTTTAAAGTTCAGAATCAAATCTGGAGTGGATATGCAGCCCCGCTTACATTTGAGTACCAACCTCCACTGGTAACCTCAAGACTGGATTACTGCATGGCGCTCTATGTGGGGCTTCCCTTAAGGCTGCTCTGGAAGCTGGAGATAGTGCAGAATGCAGCAGCTTGCCCCTTTCAGCATGCAACTCCTTTGTTGAAGGAACTGCACTGGCTACCTATTTGCTACTGGGCCAGGTGTAAGGTTCTGGTACTAGTGTACAAAACCCTAAACAACTTAGGACCAGGATACTTGAGAGAGCACCTTCTCCCTTACCAACCTGCCCAATCACTGAGATCATCGGAGCACATTCTCCTGGTGGTTCCACATGGACCTATGGCCTGATTGAAGTCCAGCAGGAGAAGAGCCTTCAGTGTGGTGGCTCCATTTCTATGGAACTTCCTGCCTCTGGAGGTCAGGCAGGCACCAACACTGGGTTGCTTTCAGCACCTGCTGAAGAGATCTTTGTTCTGGGAAGCCTTCCTTGCTGACCAGCCATGGTTTTAATGTTATCCAGTTTTCAATGTGCTGTTTTTATTCTTTAATCTGTTTTATCATTTATTGTTCACTGCTCCTGCCTGGATATGGAGCAGTATACAAATACTGTAAATTAATTAATTAACACTTCTTTTTCCAGTTCAAGAATAATGTCTTAAGGCAGTCCTAGCCACAGAAATCTGATAGTAAAACCCATAGCAGTTTTATACTAGCAGCTTGGGAAGGAAAACCAATTTAAGAAACCACAACAAAACAATTTATAGATCAGGTAGGAAAATAACCACAGAGCTGCGGGGGGGGGGATCCCTGTTAGAAATGAACCTAATGTAGCCCTGCATTTGCTTTCAAAATATTGTAAAAGAAGAAAGGGGGTCTTGAAAAAGGCAAATATGAATTTTCTCCCCTCTCCATCCTATGGTTGTATGGCATCTTGCTCAGGAGCATTTCTCCAGCAGCCATCTCTGCCTTCCCTAACAGACTGTGAAAGATTTAGTCCAGGCTTCTGTTTTGATCATGTCATGTCTGTTTGCTGCTGCCTTGTGCAGGAAGAGACCAAGAAAGACAGATGCTTCAATCTTCCAGCCACTTGTCACTTTGCATAACCGTCACATCACAGAATTGTGACTCTTTCTCTTATAGGAACCACTAAAGGCAAGAGGGAGGTTTGGTACCCAAGTCCTGGCTGGAAAGAGAAGCAGTGGACTCTCTGGGCCACACGATGGTTCATTTTTATTTATTTATTCCAAAACAAACGCCAAAATGTTCACATTTTAAATTCTGCTTATATTTTTTTAAACCTATACATTTATAAACTAGATGCAGTATTGTTGTTCATTTCTTTTGTTTTGGAGTGCTATGTCATGTGCATCACATTGCCTACATATAGGTTTGTTTATTTATTTATTTACATTTTTATTTGATTTTTTTTACAAAACAAAACAAAAAGAATACTAAAACAATCCATCACTTTCATAATAAACTGAGACAGAAACAACTCCAAAACACCTAAACAACATAAAAATAATAACCACAAACATTATTATTTCTCATCATTAAATGCATTTTCATATTTGTGAAAAAATAATTATGTTACAACATTCCAAATAAAAATCTTGTATCTCCTGAACAATGCGCTGCTTCTGCCTGTTATCTTTTAATCTTATATAACTTGCAAGTTTTGCAATAATGGCATTTTCATACATCTTTGATAGTAAATTTTGTAATGTTCTAATTGTTCATCAGACGTATGAATCTCCAAGAGGCATATGAATACACTAGGGTCTCTCCCTAGTGACCTCTGCCATGCCCCCTCTCTGCTGAGCTTCCGCCACTCACTAAAAACATGGCTGTTCAGGCGGGAATATGGGGCGGGCTAAGATTTTAAAATTTTATACTGTTTTAAATGTATTTTATTCTGTGTTTTATTTTGTTGTACAATGCCCAGAGTGGCCTGGTTGCCGGCCAGATGGGCGATCCATAAATGGAACAAATAAATAAATAAACTGTGAGCCTCTCCGCTTTGCAACAGTGCTGAGCAACATGGCTCCTTTTTTTCTAGCCTGTGGGCTCCTAATAGAATGGTGGAAATGTTCATTCTTAAAATTAACTTTCTGGCCCATTTGCATGGTGGTTTTCAAATGTCATTAAAATGCACCCCTCTTCTATAGATTTACTAGATTCTCTGGCCCCCGGGCATGAGAAAATCTATTGTTTATCTATCTGCCTGGCTCAGAGACACCCCACTGCTGCATTACTTCTTTCCCACCTACCCAGTTTCACACACACTTTTGCAGGGCCAGCCTTACCATTAGGCAGCGTGAGGCAGCTGCCACAGGGTTTCATGAATTTGGGTTTCATGAAAGGGCAGCAAAGTGTTAGTTGTATTTTTACTGCCATGGAAAGGGAGAGGTACTCCTGGCGTGGGATGTTTTTTCCTTAGGTGCAAAAATAACATGACCAGACTCGGGTGCTATTCACCTTGTCTTGGTGGTAGTGTGTGTGTGTGGGGGGGGGGGGGAGGCACCATTTTCTGCTTTGCCTCCAGCAGCAAAATGTCTTTGGCTGGCCCTGCAGCCATTCCACTCCTCCCTCCTGTCAGGTTCCTGTCTCTCCGAGTCTGTTTTTGCTCTCAGCAAATGTGCGCCTCCCTTGTCCTGCAAAGATCCCTCCCCCACATCATGGTGGAATAGAGCATGCAGCAGTCAGGGAGAGTCTTGCAATCCCCGTTCTTTCCCTTTGCAGGATTAAAGAAAACATGAGCCCTGACAAGGGACAGGAAAACCAGGGATGCTCGACGAGCTCACTGAAATTCTCTGAACTTCACTTCAAAGCTCGGTCTTGACTCACCCCCCTTCTCGTTTGTGAGTGACTTGCTTTTTTGGTTCATTTGAACAGGAAAGGTGTGCATTTTTCAAAAGTGCCCACTTTCCCTCCATTGACTAAGGGTGCAATCCTATGGGGATGCCCACAAGCCCACGAACTTGGAGGCTGATGGGCATCCAATGCAGAGCGGAAGGAACGGTGGAGGCAATCTTCGCCTTCCCATCCTCCTGATCTGTATTTTTCCACTAGACGGGCTTTTTCACCCATCTAGCGGGAGTGTTGCAGAGGGTGCCTCTGTTTGTGTTTGCATTTGGGGTCACAAAAGGGGCCACTTTCATTTTCAAGTGATTTGCGGATTGAAACAAAATTCTTTTACGTCCCTAGGCCCCTTGACTATTTTTGTTGGAACGATTATCACAAAGATATGGGGAAATGGTTGGCATCTCCCCCCCCCTCCCGCAGAGGTGGGGGTGGGGTGGCTTCCCAATTTGAAAAGCAAAACAAAGTTATTTTGCTATTTTACTATTTTGATTGCTGAGGTAACTTTTGATAAGCGGCTACATGTAAACAAACATTTTCACCATAGTTATAAGTGCTGATACAAACAATCAAAGTAATTCTAAGCATTTATTGAGGGCTTCCTGAGTGTTAAAGTACTTCTCATACATTATCTCAGTAATTGCTGCAATAACCATGCACGGCAGGCCAGTGTTATTATACACATATATTGTGGATGAGGGTAGAGAGAATGAAGCCATGAGGAGCTACCACGGCTTCAACTGGGAACCATTGGTTCTACATGCAGTTCTCCCCTGTGGTGAACTATCAGAAAGAGCTGCATCTTGGAACATTTTCTTAGCGGTGAAGCTTTTTCAGGCTCTAGACCAGGGCTCTCCAACCTTGGGTCCCCAGATGTTGCTGGCCTACAGCTCCCAGCATACCCAGCCAGCATGGCTAATAGCAAGGGATTCTGGGAGCTGTAGTCCAGCAACATCTCGGGACCCACGGTTAGAGAGCCCTGCTCTAGACCTTCCTGGCCAGGGAAGGCTATGCAAGGCTTCCCATTTAGGCTGGGATCTGTTTGGGCTGAGCAACAAGGTCTCCCTGGCTCTGGAATGTTTCTATTGGTTCCTCAGCTCTGACTCCTAGCTTGGTTCCTCAGCTCTTCTTCTCTGGTTCATCTCCGGACTCCTGTTGGTTGATCTCTGATAGCTGTGCAGTGTTCAGCCTTGACAGAGAGTAATGTTGCAATCCTATGCATGTTTAGACAGAAAAAAGGCCTATAATTCCCAGCATGCCCCAGCCAGCTTGGCTGGCTGGGGCATGATGGGAGTTATAGGCCTTTTTTCTGTCTAAACATGCATAGGATTGTGCCTGAAGTGAACAATGCCTTGCCTAACACCACAAATGATGTTGAAATCAAACTGGAAACAAGGATCTGAACACCACAAATCTAGTTGAGATCAGGTTTGAACAAAGGATTTCCTGCACAAGAACTTGTGCTACAAAAGAATAGCAGCATATAGACAACTGTATGCTACATGCCCGTCTGAACCCACCTGTGGTTAAACATTGCTTGCCTATAGTAGCGGAGGGGAGCCTGCAGCCCAGGAACATTCTCCATCTGGCCTCTGGAGGCTTTGGCTTCCTATGCAAGCCCACCCCCTGCCCAAGTCCCACCCTAGGAGTCTCTCAGGCCTGAGAAGGAGGTGGGAATCCCCCTATTCTTTCCAATAATTGATCAGAGAGGACAATGGGATCCCCTTCCCCACTCCTTCCCCAAGCCCCCTGGAAGATTTGGGAGGGGGTGGGGAGAGGAATCCCCTTGGTATCTCCTGTCAATGATTGGAAATAACAGTGGGCTTTCCTTTATCCCACCACTGGCCCTCCCAGTTGGGAGAGCGGAAAGTGCACCAACTGCTTTGCCCATGCCACTCGTTTCCCCATTAGGGAGGACGTGGTGCAGGCAAAGCAGCCCAGCCAAGGGCCCTTGCCACACCTTCCCCATTCAGGGGTAACATGGTGAGGGCAAAGCGGTCCTGACACAAAGTGCCAGCTGGAAATCCAGCCGGCGCTTCATGCCAAGGAATGATGATATACCGGGGCACGGCCACACCCTATTATGTCTTCTGGCCAGCGGAGGATTGGGTGGGGTGGGGTGGGGGCCCTGGTCACCCAACCCAACTGAGTTCCCCTCCCCTGGTGTATAGCCAGTGTTATCTGATTATCTTTAGAGCTCTACCACTGGTGGTAGCCTTAAGCATTCTATGCAATTTTATGCACATATACTCAAAAGCATGGCCCATTGGCCCACCAATTTCAGTGGTATTTTCTCCTGAATAAGTGTGTATGGAGTACAGCCTTATTAATGTGCATTAGATGGAATTATATGCTAGAAGTAGATGCATAAAAAATGGGATTAAAAATACCGCTGGTGATGTTCTCTTTATCATCACTGGTGATGTTCTCTTTAAAGATGTTCTCTTTAGTTTTCAATGCTGAACAATTTAAGATACCACACTTGCTCACTTGCACTGAGCTTTGAGGCCTATTTCTCCATGATAGACCCTTGCTAGAGCAGGACAGTAACACATGTTGGTTCCCAGTTATTTATCTAGCACATATCTCTGCACAGGTATCATGTGACCCTCTTCTGCTTAGATGTGGAAATCATGGAGATCTATTCAAAGGAGGAGGAACAGGACCCCACTGCTTACCCCTTTGGAACCAAGCTCCCCCTAAGGAGGAGCCCAAGACTGCCCTAGATGAAGCCATGGCCAAGAAAGCTACAGTATTAGGGAACCCAGAGCCCTGTGACTGGACCCTGGCCTGTGCCCCGTTCAAGGCCTCCCCAATGGCAACCCTGTTCAGGAAGCACTGACACATGTTCTAGATCAGCAACCTGCTGAGGTCCAGGAAGACATGGGTCAGCAGGATCCATTAGAAAACTGAACTGATCAGTCACTGCTTTCTTGTTTCTAGTGCAGTGGCTTCCTAGCTCCTTGGCTCAGCTCCTGCTGCTGATATCCTGCTGGAGAGCTCCCTGAGTGATCCATGGCACCTTTCCTAGAACTTATTTCTGCCGTGTGTGTGTGTGTGTGTGTGTGTGTGTGTGTGTGCCCTGCCAGGTTGGTGAAAAATGGGACTTCAGCCAAAAACACTCTTAAAAGACAGCTCAGTCCATTGTCAAGATTATAATATGTACAATATCTGAATCATATGAGATAATATTTTGTTTAACAAAATATATTAGAATTGAATTTTTTTGTCTGTAAGTCAAGATGGAAATAATGCGGGCATGCAGCAGCAGCCGCACGCGCGCACACACACACACACACACACACACATGCGCGCGCGCACACACACACACACACACACACTGGTTTCCCTGGCAGCAGAAATACCATAAAAGCAGAAGAATGGAAGAACTCCTTAGGGCTCTGCAACAAATAGAAACATTATCATGCCTAGTTCTAAAAATAGATGCATTTTGGTACTGCTCATCAACTTTCTACTTAGCTGCTCTTGCTTCTGCATAAAGCACATTCAGCTATCAAGCCATAAAGATGCTGTCAATATTTTACACTGTGTTTTTAAAAATATATATATTATAAATAGTGCATTGTTGTATAGCGTTCCATAGTTCTACTGTCTTAATTGTTTGTATGTTGAACATGCTGCAGAATGCATTTGGAAGCACTGAAGGCACATTTTCACATTGCATCGGATCAGAGGGCGTTATGTGGTTAATGCAAGTTAACAGCCCCGACTCTGTACGGGAACTAAAGGGAAAGGAGGTAATAAGAGGTGCCAGGTACAAAGAAGGTCAGAGAAAAAGGGCACTTACAGTACTTGGAGGCATTTGCTGATTCTCCCTCTGGATGTCAAAGCTTTGTATGTGTGCTTACACCTTGAGGCAGCAATCAAAAGAGTAGTACCGCTTGATCTCAATGTGGCAAAACATACCTCTCTCTCACTGTATTCTTATGAACACACAGATACGATTCATAGTAGCTGGAGTTACAAGGTTGTCACTTAGGCATGGATGCACTTGAAGATGTGCCTGAATCGGTTTCGTGTGTGTGGAGAGAGAGAGAGAGAGAGAGAGAGAGAGAGAGAGAGAGAGAGAATCAACCACAGTTCTGATAATACAGACAGAAGATATGGGTGATAATGTTAAAACTGGTTGTATTTACAGGCTTGATAGGAATGGATGAGAATTTAATTTCAGTTCACAAATGCCCCGTTTGCAGCCCCGAATGAGAATGGGAGCACATGTTCTCCAAAAATGTTCACAAATTCCCAAACTTCTGCTCGCGTTTGCAAAATGTGCACTTGAAAAATGCACCGCTTTCTCAAAATGCACATCGCCCTTTCTGTCTGTGCAGACTTGATCTCGATGGCAGCTTCATGATATATTGCTTTGGGTACTCCCCCCAGCAGCAGCAGCAGCAGCAGCAACAGCAACACTTTAGGAAAACAGACATGTGACTGAGGAGCATCAAGTGTAGTGTGATGCTGTGGTGGGTGGCACGGCATAGCCAATAGTGAGGGATGCTGCTAGTTGTAGGCCAAAAAATCTGGAGCGCCATAATTTAGCCCACTCCTGCCCTATGGGGTCACATACGCAACAGTGATGCTACACTTAATGATGCTACATTTATATGGTAAGTAACAATACATTTACGTGTATCACAAGAAAGGTGTCGTAAAGAAGAGGTAGGAGCACAAGCATCTGTATAAGGTTGCAGACTGTGTGATGATCTAGGGCTACTAGTTAGGAGTGCAATTACAGATCCTAATAATGAGCTAGGCAAAGAGATTATTCAGTGTGTGAGGAAGATGCATAGATGCAAAGAGAGTGTTCCCTTTGCACTATCCAAACAGCACCACGTTGTAGGCTTAATCCTGTGGACAGATGCTGGCTCTCTGTGTCACTTGGGGCTTGTGGGAGGACAGAATTACTGATTCCTGTGCTGATTCAAGCAATTCTGGGTGGGGCACTGACACAGCAGCCCAGAATCATCCTGGACCAGGAAGTCAGATGACACCAGGAAGGGGGGGGGATCCAAAGCTGCTGTCTTAAAAGTGGGGGGGAGCTCCCAGGCAGCCCCACTGCCTTCCCTCAGTCTGTGAAACTCGTTGCTGCTGGAGACAACCAGATTCTGCCTCTGTGCTGCCAAACTACTGGTCTTTTGCCTGGCTACCACTTGCCTGTCTGCCCAACACACACTTGCTTCAGTGGGAGGGACTGTAGCTCAGTGGTAAGCACCAGCTTTGCATGCAGAAGGTCCCAGGTTCAATCCCCAGCATCTACAGGTAGGGCTAGGAAAGCATACTGCCTGAAACCCCAGAGAGCCACTGCCCGTCAGTGCCAACAATATTGGGTTAGATTGACCAATGGTCTGACTAAGTGTAAGGCAACTTCCTATGTTCCTGTGCCTGTAGTCTTCATGAAAATCTTCATGTTGCTTGTGGGTGTTAGGAGTACTAAACTGACCCACCTGATTCTTTAAAAGCCTTCCCTCTAGAGCAGGGCTCTCCAACCTTGGGTCCCCAGATGTTGCTGGCCTACAGCTCCCAGCATACCCAGCCAGCATGGCTAATGGCAAGGGATTCTGGGAGCTGTCGTCCAGCAACATCTGGGGACCCAAGGTTGGAGAGCCCTGCTCTAGAAGCACCTTGACTTAGAGTGCAATCCTATGCATGTTTAGACAGGAAAAATAGTCCGACAACTCCTAGCATGCCCCAGCCAGACATGGTGGTTGGGGAATGCTGGCAGTTGTAGGACATTTTTCTGTCCAAACATGCATAGGATTATGCTGTTATTGGTATTAAAGACTTGGAAGAGCTAGAAAGGTGCATATGCTCAATTGCTAGATTCTTTAATTCTTTACACCAACTGAAAATGCTAATATTTTCTTGTTATCTAAAATAGCTAGCTTATGATAAAATAAATAAGGCTTAATTATTTAAGGTGAAATCTGTCATCACAATAATAGGCTTTAGCATTATGGAATAATCCCTCTCTTTATCTAATTGCTTGGGTAATTTGATGTAATTGCTCACCATGCAGGGATTTTAAAATATTAATTCATGCACTATTAATTAACATTACAGGGATAATTTTATTTCACAAAATCTCCCATAGCAAGGCCAATATTCCAACTGCTTACATGTCCCCAGGTTGTAGTCTTTCATATTATATAAATATATATATATATACCGTATAAGCAGAGTTAAGTGCAGAGTTAAGCTTACAACTAGGTGAATGAGGCTGTAATCATATACACACTTAACTATGGCTGTATTCACGCAGTCCCGACCTGAGTGTAGTAGTAAACACTCAGGGAGGGAGGGTGCCCCTCTGTCATTGCATTCATGCCCTCTACACATGGAGGGCAACCTTTGAAGAGGGGAGCCTCCTATTTCCATGGGGGCTTTCCACCCAGAAGGCTGATTTTCCAGTGTACTGGATTGCGTGGAGATCCCCCATAGATACATAAATTTAACATCTACATGAAACCACCGAGTGAGGTCATCCGGGGATTTGGAGTGAGTTGCCATCAGTATGCTGATGACACCGAGCTCTATTTCTCTCTGTCATCTGAGTCAGGTGAGGCTGTGCAGGTGCTGAACCAGAGTCTGGAACCAGTAATGAGTTGAATGAGGACCAATAAACTGAAGCTGAAGCCTGACATGGTGGAGCTTCTGTGGACAGGTGGTTCACATGTCTGAGAATTGGGTTTGCTGCCTGTTCTAGATGGAGATGCACTTCCTCTGAAAGAGCAGGTGTATAGCTTGGGGGGACTCCTTGATCCAGCATTGTCTCTTGAGGCTCAGGTGGCCTCAGTGGCTAGGAGCTTGGGTGGAGATAGTCTATATACAGTGGTTCACACTCTCATAACCTACCAATTGGACTACTGTAATGCATTGTACATGGGACTGCCCTTGAAGATGATCTGGAAGCTTCAGCAAGGCCAGAGTTGTAACTGGTGCAGCCAGACAAAACCATATCAGGAGAAAATCAAAATCAAATCATGAGAAAAAGATGGAATAACTGCACAATGCATTCTGATTGGTAGTGCTGTGAGCCCTCTGTCTGGGAGCATCCCAGCTAAAACAGGACAAAATGCACATATGCTAAAGTATTTCATCATCATACCTCTGCAAGGTAAAGGGAGAAAGAGAAAAGTAGGTACAAATGGGTTTGGGTGACAGAGGATGCCAAGCCCAGTGCAAGGTATCTCACCACCTGAGGTGAGAGAGAAGATGTGCCACCACCACATCATGACCCTGCAGCCCCACCCCACCCCACCCCATCCCATTTCTCCATCCCATGCTCCCCTTACCTTTACCTTTGCCACTGCCACCTTGGCTCTATGGAGAGTGCTGCAGCTGGAAGAAGTGGCCGCTGGGCTCTCATGGGAATTTGTGTGTGCCCCACAAGATCTCATGGGTCTCTTGTGGGAGTTCTTGCAGTGTTTGGTGAGAGCTCTTGTAGCTCTTGTGGCAGCTCTGCATGGGTGTTGTGAGACCTGTATGAGCTTCTTCCAGCCGCGTGTAATGAGGGAAGGAGAGGGCAAGTGGGTGGCCCCATCAGAAAGCCCCATCAGCCACTCTCTCACTGCAGGAAATGCCACAGTGGGACAACAGTTGGAGGGGCTCTCCAGAGCACCTGCTGGGGGCAGCGGCGGCAGCAGGCCATCTTGGTGGGGGCAAAGTGCAGTAGTGCAGTTTGCCGCTCCTCCTGCTTTGCTGCCTGATGCAGGTGCCTCAACCTGCTTTATGGGCGGGCCAGCCCAGGAGGAGGAGGCTATGGGTAACAAATGAATTAGAGTCCAGAGTCCATCCAGAACCCCGGCTTAACTATACAGGTGAATAAACTCCACATTGTACGGTGCAAGGGCTAGTCAGTGAATAAGCTTACATTAGCTTTCTTAATAAGCCAAACCATCTTCCTTGTGGGATAATAATTATAGCCCAGAACAGATTAAAGGGAAGGTTTTTTCTATTAAATTTTGGAGTTAAAAGTCCCTTTGTTTTGTTTTGTTTTGTTTTAAATCTCTTTTAAAGACCCTGGGCTGCAGGCAAATTCTTAATTTATTGAGGGGTTTAGGAAGGCTCATCACAATTGACAGAGCAGCTTAAAGAGGATAAATCTGTGGGTTGTTATCAGATTAAAGCTACCAGTTCTGATATCTGAGCCTTTCCTATGAAAACAACCCTATATTTATCTCATTTTTCAGCAATGGGGATTCATAAATCTTATTTCTGTCACCCTGTGAGTAAAAAAGAAGAAGACATCCTTTATGGGCTTCAGTGATTTAGAAGCATCATGGCGATATCCTCTTTCAATCTCCTGTCAAATAGAAAAAACCTCTTCTACCCTATTTGTCAGGGCTTCGTTGATGTAAATAAATACAGGCAACATTTTCCTTTCTTAATTGGCATTTAGCTTTTTCCAGTGCCTACTCAAGCAATTGGTTGGTTCTCAGGCATTTGTCATCTGGAGTTTCTCTGTACGGTGTTGATTCTACTGTAAAGAGTTATTGAGCTTCCAGTGAAATCTTAATATGACCACCAGTGGTGCCATTTAAGGAGGGCAGAGGGGCACCTTGCCCTCTGTTCCCCCGTGTTTCAGATTTCATGTGATTATTCCCTAGGAGCGCCTATTTGTTGGTTATTACGAGGTGTTAAAAAGTATCCACACAGCAAATGTTCTTAGGAGACACTAGACTTCCTTCCTTCCTTCTTGCAAGATCTTGGCTGAGTCTTGTGAGACCTGGCCAAGATCTCATGGGACACGGCTGCAAGCTCGCGAGATCTCTCAAGGCACAGTCATGATCCAGAGCAAAGTTTGCAAGTAATAGACCATAACCAGCCTAGTTTTTGTGTGCCATTTTGTGCTATTTTGTACTGGATTTCTCCTCGAACTCAGAGCCGTGCAATCTTTTTACATCCTCCTTAAACTATTAACGAATGTCTGTCATGGGGAAAACAGCAACAATAATAGCACTGACAGTCTTATGACAGGAAAAATACATCTCGTTACTGAATAGGCTTATTTGACCATTTGCCCTTGGGAGTTTTGCCCAGGGATGTTGAAGAGTCCTTGGTCTCGAGTCACGAGTCGAGTCACGAGTCTTTGGACCCGAGTCTCGAGTCCGAGTCCAAGTCCTTGGTCCAAAATGGTGACTCACGAGTCACGAGTCACGAGTCACTCCCAAAGCTGACTCCACAAGTCCCTATTAAAATCAATGGGGTTCTTCCCCAACAAAATAAGGCTACTTCAGATGTGTGGCTTAAATAAATTCTAGGCACAAGTGTGCCTTTTTATCTCAAAACTCTGCCACTGATTTTGACAAGAACAGACCAGGCAGACAAACCCAAAATAACCAGGCAGGCAGAGGAGGCTGGGAACCCCAAACAGGCAGGCAGAGGCAGCCAAACCCAAAATGTCTGAAAGGTTGCATTAGGAAAATGATTTTAAAAAATAAACTTGGATTGTTACTGCAACTGGGTCCACGCAGCACCTGCAGGTGGCATCAAGCAGGGATGTTGACGAGTCCTTGGTCTCGAGTCCCGAGTCGAGTCTCGAGTCCCATTAAAAATATTGGGACTTGAGTCCGAGTCGAGTCAGAGGGGGGACTCAGTCCGACTCACGAGTCGAGTCCTTGAGTCCGAGTCCCCATCCCTGGTTTTGCCATTCAGTGTCTGCCTTGTTTTTGCTTGCCTTTAAAAAAATAAACAAATAAAAATCTTGTGTTATTTCTTTCTTTAGAAAACATGTTTGATGTTGTCACAGACTCATAGAAGCCCTTGGGGCAAATCTGTTACAAAATAATGGAAGAACCCTGGGGGGGAAATGTCCATTATTAGCTCAATTGATTATTTTCCCTCTGATTGCTATGATTTAGAAATAAAACATGCAAGCTGAAAGCTCAGATTATTCTAGGGATGGGTATGACTGGGGAAATTCCATGGAACCCACACCCTCCAAATTTGAATACAGATGTATTCAAATTTGGATGTATTTTCTCCGGGTCTGAACACTCTTGCGGAATTACACCTGATGTAATGGTAGCACTATGAGGGAAGACATCACTTCCCCAAAATGAGTCAGTACAAATCCTTGGGATTGGAAAGAAATAACCCCATCACACATACATTTCCTTCCTTCCTTCCTTCTTTCCTCCCTCCCTCCCTTCTTTCTAATAAATAAAATCTTATTTTTATTATTAAGGAAGTTGCAAAATTCTTGAATGTTGCTGCTGTTCTGATTAGACCTTCTATGCTTGCCTGATTCTGTTTTTATTCTGTATGTTCTTATTTTGAGTGTACAACTGAGAGCTGGTATATTTTGTTTGTATTGTGTGTGTGTGTGTGTGTGTGTGTGTGTGTATATATATATATATATATCGGTGTGGTCGATAGAGCGTAAATAAATATTAACTAACTAACTATTATTAAGATGAAATATGCAACAGTTTAACGTCATAAATGTGCTAATGTCTAGCATTGAAACCTGTTCTGATGAAAGAATCCCAATTCCTCTATAGATTTTATTATATGGTGGTGGTGGGTAGGAAACCTTTTCTAGTGCAATCCTATACATGTGCAATCCTATATATGTCTACTTGGAAGTTCTACTGTGTTCAAATGGGGCATAGTCTGAGATATGTTTGTATAGGATTAGAGCCTTACAGAGTAATCCTACCAATGGGGGTGGGGACATCTTTGAAGGCAGAGGAACCGCCTTATCCAAAGCCCTGCCAGGCTCATGCTAGCAGGGAAGGAGGGAGGGAGGATCAGCAGGGTCGGGCCACCCATGAAGCAGGGTGAGGCACCTGCTTGAGGTGGCAGAGCTGGAAGAGCAGCAAATTGTGCCACTCCCCCAGCCCCAGCCCAGCCCGGAGAGCCCACCACCTCCTCCAGCGGGTGCTCCAGAGAGTCCCACCAGCCACTTTCCTGCCATGTCATTTTCCGCAACAAGAAAGCTGCCGACGGGGCTGTTGCTTGCAGGCTCTGAGGCTCTCATGAGATCTCAGCACATGGCCAACACCTTGTGATATCTCAGCCTTGTGTTGAGATCTCGCGAGAGCCCAGAGCCACCGAGATCTCAACCCTCCTTCCCTCCTGCCACTGCTGCTGTACAACCCTCCCTCCCTGCCACCGCCAGCCCCATCCCAGAGAGCCCACCGCCTTTCATTTGCTACCGCACAGGGGCTCTCCGGGCTGGGGCTGGGGCTGGTGGCGGCAGGAGGGCGGGTTGCATGGCGGCGGTGCGAGGTCTTCTGCTTCAGGTGGCAAGAGAGCTCGTGTGGGGCCTGAGCAGCAGTGTTGTTTCTTCTTCTTTGCTCCTTTTTAGTTTTGTTTTGTTTGTTTTTAAAAAAACTATTTCCCTCCCATTGGTTGCAATGGAAGGAAAATTATATATGCCCTGCTCTAGGCTTGGTGAATATTACAGTATTCTCTTGTATTTTTATACCTAGCCACAAGATGTCTCATGGCTGTTGGCCATGTAGTTAGTTAACTGGAGTTAATAATATTAAGTAACCGAGTTATTGCCCTGGAGTAGTAAGAGAATGGGGATGTTACTAAATTAGGAACTTGGCATGTTCTGTTTTTTAGACCCAACATATCCCTATGTACAATTGAAAATATCCATGAAGGTTCAAATATTACAGCTGTTCCATCTCAAGGTGCAGCTAGACAGCCATCTCTCAGGGATGTTTTGACTTGGATTCCTGCATTGAGCAGGGGGTTGGACTCGATGGCTTTATAGGCCCCTTCTAACTCTACTATGATTCCCCAATTCTGAGGGCATGTTGGGGGAATGGGAAGGCTATGGGTCTGTAGTATCCTGACCCATCCCCAACATGCCCTGGAATACACCCATTTTTCCTCTATAAATACAGTCATGCCTTGGATTGAGAGCATAATTCGTTCCGGAAACATGCTTGTAATCCAAAACACTCTTATGTCAAAACGAAATCCCCCCCAAAAAAATTTGTACAGAGATTTTTAATTTAAGCCGTGCTACAGTACTTGTATTGCAAGACGTCGCTTGTATATCAAGTCCAAAATAATAATAATAAATAAATATTTAAAAATGTGCTTGTCTTGCAAAATGCTCTCAAACCAAGTTACTTGCAATCCAAGGTGTTACTGTACGGGAACTTAATTTTTTCTCTTCCCTCTCTATCCCTTTTCCTTCATGTGTCATGTCTTTTTAGATTGTAAGCCTGCAGACAGGGACTATCTTTTTCCCACTATGTGCATACCCTTTGGATATGGCCAGCTGGACAATCATAAATGCATTCATCAACTCTGGCCAGATTGTACTGCTCTGATCGCACATGAATTCTTGGAGAATATCAACTCCCATTGAGTTGAACTGAGCAGGAATTTTAAAAGTATATCAGAAAGGGTTTTTTCCTGTGTTGCTCCCAAACTCTGGAGAGTTACACCTGGTCTCCACTCTCTCTGTATTCAGGAAGGAAGTCAAGACACATCTTTCTAATTAGGCTTTTAAAAATCCTTGCTATGGGTTTTGAGGTTGTTAGAAAAACCCTACAATGTCTTTATTTGTTATCACTTTTGTTTCCTGAATTTCTGCAAACCACCTGGGTTGGTTCCATCCAGGCAGTATAGCAATGAAATAAATAGATAAACAAACAAACAAACATTAATATTTCTGAGAAAGGCAGGATGAGCAGAATGTGAGCATGTGTACAATACCAGCTAAGGAAGGAGTGAGTTAGTGTGTGTTTTTTCTATACATGCAGGCTGATAAAGCTATATCACAAAATGAAGTTCAGATAATATCACAGAAGTAAGCTTAGCAATGAATGTATGCACAAGTGGCAGTGTTTTTTTTTTAAAGTTCTGAATAACTGTGGGGTGCTGGGAGCATCCGCTGAAGGAGTGAATGCACTTTGGCTCTCCAAACACTTCATCACAATTAGGACACCTGCCTAGCACCTTGCTGCTTGAACATGAAGGGCTTGCCCATGTACGATGTGCCATTATCTCAATACCAAGATATATCTACTGAGCTACATACCTTGAGATAAAGCACACAGATGCTGCAGGTTATATTATTCAACTGTGCTATTTGTGTTCAAAGCATATTAATTTATTATTTATTATAAGAACATAAGAAGAGCCCTGCTGGATCAGACCCAGACCGAGGGTTCATCTAGTCCAGCATTCTGTTCACGCAGTGGCCAACCAGATCCGCATGGGATCCCACAAACAGGACATGAGTGCAACAGCACCATCCCACATATTATCTATTATTACATTTATATCCTGCTTCCCCCCCCCCTTGCCGGGGAACCCAAAGCAGCTTACATGATCCTCCTCCTTTCCATGTTATCCTCACAACAACCCTGTGAAGTAGGTTAGGCTGAGAGTCAGTGACTGGACCAAAGTCACCCAGTGAGCTTCATGGCTGAGCGGGGACTAGAACCTGGATCTCCAGAGTCCCAGTCCAACACTCTAACCACTATGCCACAGTGGATTTAACATCTTCGATTAGAACCTTAGGGCCAAACTAAACATTTAGCTAATTTTATTTACCTTTGTGTAAGAATGTGCAGGCCCAATTCAGACCATGGCACCCTGGGAGAGGGGTTAAACCTTCCTACCCACCCATTTTGGGGGATTAAAAGAAGAAGAAAAATTCATTGACTCCAATAGAGACATTTTTCTTCTTTTAAACGCCCCCCCCCCCCAAGAGGGAAAGGTTTACCACCCCCCATCCCAGGGAGCCATGGTCCTGATCTGAATTGAGGCCATGCATGTTTACATGAAGGTAAATAAAACTATCACACATAGCTTCACTATGCGTGATTAACTGAACATTTATTCTGGCCCTTAATTATGCTTGAAAAGCATGCACATTCACATCCAGATAATATCTGCTCTAAATAGAGCTAAAATTAGTGTTTAGAAATAAAAGCCAAAATCTGATAAATTTTCACATTTCACACCTCAGATTTTGATTTCAAAAATTTGACATCAAACTTTGATATTTGAATTACAGAACTGAAATTTGACATCAGGTTTGAAATTTGACAATTTGCGGTGTCTTATCCATGGAGATATTTCCAGATTGGGTGACTTATACTGTTATCCGATACATGTCTACTCAGAAGGAAATCCCACTGAGTTCAATTAGGCTTACTCCCAGGTAAGTAGGCATCAGATTGGAGCCTGAATGAATGCAGTTATTACAGAACATACTGAAAGCTATTGCAAGTCAGTTGTCTGATACCATCAGAGCCTTACTACTGACATCTGAGATACTGTCAAATGTTGACATTTACTGGGACATTATTAGAGTCAGTAGAAATATCCAATCAAACATTCACCAAATATACAAATATTCAGGTTATTTGTGATCAACATTTGCAGAGGCAAAATTTTAGGATATTTTTTGGGATAAATTAATTTTAGTTTTACTCTAAAGCATCACTGAAGTATACACCAGGGTGGACTACATGTAGCCTGCAGGCCACATGTGCTTCTACAGTTGATTTTGCAGCCCCCACTGCCCTGCTGCTGTGCCGCTGAAAGTTCAGCTGAATTTGGCAGCGCAGTGGTGACAACTCCGGAGGGGGTGCATCCCCTTCTGGGGGCCCACCCCTGGTATACACAATTGTTTGTGCCCGAGGAGCAGCTTATTTTTGCCTGTGTAAACATGACTCAGCCTGAAAACCAACTCTCTGCATACAAAGAATAGAGTAGCTGATGCTATTCAAGAGGACTGAAACTGGAACTAAACCCCAACATTGTTACATAAGGATTTCCGTAGAAGTTGCTGTATGGACAGTGAGTCAGGTCAACAGTTTCTATTAAATGTGCAGCACCGCTGAGCTCTTTCAGGGGATTGACTGTGTGCTGGGCAAGGAACATGTGTCCTACGAGCAATTTCTGAGTATGCATTCTGTAATTTGTGTCTCTCCTCCTACAGAAAATGCAACTAGATGCGTTCACTAAACAGAAAGTATGAGGACGCACAAAGAATCTGGTGAAAGAGAAATGCAAGTATCATGGAGATAATGACATTTATCTTCCAACCAAAGCATCTTGAAAAAGGAGGGCAGGCAGAATGCATAGGTCTATCTTTTTGTTGGCATTATATCTCTGCACAATACTAAACCAAATATGGGTATTGACTAGTTCCTAATATAGCATCAGTTCTTAGTGTGGCATTGAGAAGCCATACCAGCTCAGCATTGTTCTAGCATGGATCTTAAACCCATCTACATAGGAAGATATCAATTACTCCATAGTCTCCAATTGCCACGAAAATGCTGGGACCATCACAAAAACCCTTAAGCCACCACAGCTTCTCACTTTGTCATGCAGAGTCCTAAATTCCCAGCTACTTTAAGCTGCTCTTAAAGGGGCCATGGACAAAACTGCAGCTAAGCTTGCAGTTTTAGCTTAGCTGCAATTTTGCCCATGGCATGGCCCCTTTAAGAGTAGCTCTGCTTAGGCTTGAACAGCTGCAGGGTCTCCATGGAGAGACAGATGCTGCTAAGCTGGGAGGGCCAGGCAAGCATGTGTGTGTGCATGTGCGTGTGTGCATGTATGCTCTACCTGCTGCCTCTGCTGCATGTTGCTGTGGGGAAGGGATTAGCTGGGTGAAAAGAAAAGGAGATGGAGGATGCACCCACTGGCCTGGACTGAGGGAGAGGTGAATGAGGGAATTTATCACATGATTCCTATATTTATATTGCCAAAGATTTTATTTCCTAACAAAGCTGACTGTGCCTCTAACAGGTGAGATACAGTGTCAGAAGGAAATGCAAGAAACTTCCCCTTCTCTCTGAAGCTCCATGTTTGGGAGCATGGGGTGGGTGAATTTGTGCCAATCCTGACCATTTTAAAACAAAAAGAAAGAGATTGCCCTACAAGCACAGACACCACCACCCCGAAAAACACCAGATATCAACAATTAAGGGTTTAAGTAAGATTTAAAAAAATATATTACAAAAGCCACTTATAAAATATTATAAAATAATATATAATATAATAGAACATAGATCATAGAGTTGTAAGGGACCTGCAACTACAAGTCCATTGAGTCCAACCCCCTGCTCAATGCAGGAAACTAGAGCAGGGGTCTCCCATCCAAGTAATAACCAGGCCTGACCCTGCTTAGCTTTCCACACTCAGACAAGCTGCTGAGCTAGCGTGAGCCACAGGCCTTGTGTGTGTCATGTGTTGTGTGTGTTATGTATTATGTAATTATTATTACATAATAATGTAATAATTATAATATATAAGATATTATATCATAATATAATTCTGGAAAAGTCATCCTAGTACTGGTGCTGCTGCTGCTACCTCTTCTTCTAGCAAGGAGCAGCATTTCACAATTATCCCTCAGTTACATGATACTTCTTTACACAATGCATAATCAATTTGCTGACACAAGATGTGATGGTCAGTGTTGTGGATGGCTTTAAAACATGGAGCTTCAGTGTTTAATACTGGATATATGTGCTCTAATGCAAGATATATGAATTGTGGGAAGGAAAAATATTTATTAACCTCTAACCATGAATTTAAAAAAAAGAATAAAGGTTGAAATATTTTGTCCCAGAATACATTTACATTTGAGGCATACCCTTTCTCCATAATAAAAAAACCCTGTTAGGCCTTCTGAGTCTTTTAACAAAGCATAGTCAATACCGGGGCGGTGGCTCTCCTTGACAACTTATTATTGAATTTACCTAAGGTTCCTCTCTTCTTATACATCAGACCTTTAAAATTCTTATAGCATCCTTGATTGCAACAGTTGAAAGGGCCTCTCTCTCTCTCTCTCTCTCTCTCTCTCAGTCTGCTACTCAATCTGTTGCCACACTTAGACAGACTTTGAGGTCAGGAACAAGTTGCTCTAACAAAAATAGATATGGGTTTAAAAGCTATTTTAATTTCAGTGATCGGAACACTCACTTCTGTTTCTCTTGTTTTTTTTTTTTCAAACCACGGGGTAGAAAGAGGAATAACAAATAGGAATATTCTAGAATGATAAGACTCATTGACATACTCATTGTTAATGCAAGATTACTGTCACTGGTATTTGCAGCCACATTCAGATGGATGGAGGCAAAAGCATTATGTAACATAAATGAGCCTTTGCCAGTGAACATGTGATATATACACTTCTGTGGCATTATAATTTCCCGTAGAGTCTCTAGGCACAGAAAGGGATACTTTACTATCACTCAGTTTCCCTAGGAAACACTATGGGTGGAACTGCGTTCATCTGGCTTGCTCTTTCATTATGATGTACCAGCATATACTGTAGTGTCATTGCTCTTATCTTGTTGTCTGGAGATCAACAGTGGTTCCTGATCTACTTTCAGTGGGTTGTATCCAATATTCGTCTCACTTAAGTCCCATTCATTTCAATGGTCTTACTCTAAGTAGGACTAACACTGGATACTACCCAGTTCCCAGGTAGTCCATGGAAATTAACAAGGAAATGTCAAGTGGCTCAGCAATTTCTCTGAAGTGTCCACTGCATGCTGAACAGGGCCGGTGCTACCATTAGGCCAACTAGGCGGCTGCCTAGGGCACCGGGCTAAAGGGGGCACCAGGAGCATAGGGCTGGACTAAATATCTGATCTTGCCTAGGGCACCAAACTGCCTTGCATTGGCCCTGATGCTGAAATGGCAGCCTAGCTTTCCTGTTTAGGAATAAATGTTCAAATCTGAACTGAAAAGATGCTTGCCTCTGCAGCATTTCATCCTGCTGCAGTCGCAAAACCTCAAAACCATTGGCTGCGTGTGCGCTTGGTTCTCCCCTGTGCATGCATAACCGCTTTGCTGGATCATGGCACAAGAGGACAAAGGCAGACGTCGTTGGAGCTTTAGTTTGGAAGGTCTTTCAAGCATCCTCTTGCATGATGGCCATAAACTCGGCTGCTACTGGGCAAATCAGAATAGAGTTCAACAGAACTCTTAATGTAAAATTAAAAAATAAAATAAAAAAATATTGCTCTGAAGCAAACAATTTCCACACTCAGAGCGACTTGCTGAAAGTCAATGCGTATATGGCATCCACTGTCATTAAAGTGCCTTTGTGTGTGTGGTGCTGGTGTCTGGAGCTCAGCGTGAACAGCACTGAGCATGCTGGAGAGGTGGCTGTGAGAATGAGCCCATAGTCTTTCTGTCTCACATGCTATTTAAATTCTAAGAAGGAATGCTTTGTGTTTACAGACAATCTCTCTCTCTCCCTCCTGCCCCCCCATCACTTGAGTGTCACAGATTCTGCTGAAGAAGAAAAACTGACATGAAACACTATTCCAATGCAAGTACCTTTCATTCAGCACCTTTGTACCCATCTCAAGCAATTTAGGTAAGCATGTGGTACTCGAGTGTCTTTCATACTGATGCAACAGCACTCCTGCTTTTCACATTCTGAGCCCCTTTTCAATCTGGGGGAATGCCATCCTTCAGTTTCCGACAAATCCGTGAAAGTCCCATATTAACGGGAAAGGCTCAGTGTGGAGGGGTTTTGTTTTGTATTACACGGCTTCTTCGTATTGATGTGTAAGTGAATGCCATGAAGAGTTTCACCTTAAAGCCTTTCAAAGCTGTTATAAAACATGTATTGATTTTCTCTCTTGCTTGCTTGCACTCATCAGCTGACACTGCATTTCATTTCATTTCTTTCTGAAAAGAGCTTGAAACATACCATTATCTCAAGGAAGTTTCTCAAATGTTTTCTAAGGAAAAATGGCTGTGCGGTGAAATTGAATGGAACTTAATTTTTTTTCCCTGTATTTGGAATTTGTCTGATGACAAACTTAATTGAGGAGGAGGAAATCATTAGCACAGTGGGGTGAGAGAGGCCATAGCTCAGGGAGCAGAAGATGCTCATTGCATGAAGAAAGTTCCCAGGTTCAGCCTAAGGATCTCAGGAGGCAGAATTAGGAAAGATTTTTGCCTGAGGTATCTGGGGAGCCATTGTTTGTCAAGGTAAATTATGCTGAGCTAGAAGGCCAAATGACCTTAGCATAATTAGTATAAAGCAGGTTCACATGTTCATACATTTAGGCTGCAATCCTATCCATTTTTACTTGGGAGTAAGCCCCACTGAACTCAATGGGACTTATTATTTCTACATAGATGTGTAGAGGATTGCACCGTTAATTGCAAGAGTAAGGTGTTGGAGGGCTTGAACAAGGTGTTGGAGGGCTTGAGCTGGAGATCTGGTGGCCCAGACGTCTTACTCTCTGCACTCACAGGTAGAAGGAGCTGCTGGCCCAATCCTTGCTGCTCTGTATTGCCATCCTTATTGGTCAGAAGCTGCACTGTAGCTTTGCCAGCTCAAATAGATCGGATGATCTAGCGCATGGGGTGGTGAACCTCTTTCATCCTAAGGGCTGAATTCCATGTTGGAGAAGCTCTTGGGGGCTGCATTCCAGTTGCTGAAGGCAAAGGGGGCGAGGGCAAAGGCAAAAGGGTCTGGAGCCAAAAATACAAAAAATACCAGCATATTGTAGCTTAAAGCTCCTAGTGTCAGTAACTAAGCCTTAGGAGAGACATGTCAACCTTTCGTCGTCATCATCATCATCATCATCATCATCATCATCATCATCATCATCATCTTTATTTGTATCCCACCTTTTCCCAACACTGGGACCCAAGGCGGCTAAAAAAAACTGCACAAAAGCCGGGAAACCACCAAATGATCAGCGGTTGGGGGGAAAGGGTGGGGCCAGCTGAAGGGAAAGTGGCTACCTGGTGAATGCTGGAGGGCTGGATTTAATCCCTGGGCCTGAGGTTCCCTACCCCTAATCTAGTGAGTCAACAGACCTTCAATGACTGCTGCATCAGGCTTGGCTCCTGAGTCTGAGTAACTTGTTGCCCAGAGTACTACTCCAAGACCACTGAAACCTTGCTTTGGGACACTAGTATGGGACATGGTGCATGGGTGCCGTTTCAGTAGTTGGTGGTGGAGGGAATTTCACTGAGGGAAGATATTCAGTAAGGTTCAAAGGCCGAACTTGAAAATATTTAAGATTAAATATCACACCTTATAAAAATTGTTGGAGGTATATTATAAACACATGTGGCCTGAAAAGACGGGGTTGGGTTTTTTTAATTACTGCTTCCCTACCCTCCCTAAATGGTGCCCTGATATGGTGGTGCTGCTACCCATATCAGGTCAACAAGTGCCAATGTATGTGTGGAACTCCCCTGCGGCACCACAGCTGGATACGTGAAACTAAAAGAACATGCCCTGGCATGGCCGGGATAGACCTTCTGTGACTGTGGGTTGTACCCAATGTTAGTCCTACCTGGAGTTGACAGATTGGAATGAATGGCACTTTAATTTGGACTAAACATTGGATACAACCTTGTGCTTCCCCAGTGAGGAATCCTGGGATAGCCCTCATGGTCAGGTTACTCAAGGAAGCCCTCAAGTCAAGCCTGGTTGTTTTTGCAAAGAGGAAACATAATCCCATTCTGGCTTGTCATGACTCATGCAGGCCTCCACATGGGTCACTTGACCCTGCCCGGGGGTCTCTTATGTATCAAGTAGGCAGAAGATGTTGGATTTAGATCCATGCCTACAGAAACTTACTATGATTGGCAAGCAAGCACATTCTCCTTGCTGCAATGTCTGCAATCCTATTATAAAAGATGACTGTGAAATATGAAGGATTGTATTAATGTGGCTGGCCCCTGTTCTGGCTGACATGCTTTCAGGATGCTGGCTATTTATTTATTTCTAACATTTCTTAGGGAGCAATCCTGTGCATGTTTAGACAGAAAAAAATACTACAATTCCCAGCATCCACCTAGCCAGCATGATAGGCTGGGGAATGCTGGGAGTTGTAGGACTTTTTTTTCTGTCTAAACATGCATAGAAATGTGCCCTTACAGTGCAATCCCATGACCCTAAACAGCATCTAGAGGGCCATAGCATTTTTCAGAGTGTGAAGAAAGGGGGGCTGGCGACTCTGCCAACCAACCCTTTACTCTAGACCAGAGATCCAAGGTGCAAGACTGCCAGCCTTAGCTCTGCAGTCTTGACTTGATTCTCTCAGGGACTTGCCCTTGTCTATACTCTGAATTTAGCGCTGAACCACAGAGAAACCACAAACGTCGTGTGGGGGAAACCAGGAAGGTTTATTCAAGGTAAACAGATTACAACAAAACGTGGGAAATGAGGGAAGGAGAAAGGTGGGAAGACACTTTGGTACAAACACAGTAGAGCTACAAAATAACAAAGCTGGTTCCTTTCTATATATCTCCCAGGCACTCACTTTACCTGGGGGCCGGTCTTCTTCAGGGCTGCCTCAGCGAAGCTAGCGTTGCATCCAAACCTGAGTCGGGGGCTCTCCGCGCCCCCGACTCGATTCTCCGCGGGGGCGTGCCCCCCGACCCGATCTTCTGAGCGGCGCAGAGAAGTTCTCCGCGCCGCTCGATCCGCCTTCTCCAGTCCTATCGCGTCACTTCCGGAACCGGAAATGACGTGACGGGACCCTGAGCAGGCGCAGAACGCGCCTGTCACATCATTTCCAGTCCCGGAAGTGACGTGACGGGACCGGAGCGGGCCGCGTGGGTGGCTCGCCGTGGAGAGGCAAGCCGCCCCAAAGAAAAAGGTAAGGCCTCGCCGGGCGTGAGCGGGGCCAATTTCGGCCTTCGTTTTGCCCGGCGAGGCTCGTTTATACAACTCTAAGCCAAGCCCTACCACACGTACAGACCACCACACCCACCCTAAGGTCCGGGGTGGGTGGTCCTTATTCAGGGCTGCCTCAGCCAAGCCCTACCACACATTCAGATCACCACACCCACCCTAAGGTCCGGGGTGGGTGGTCCTCTTCAGGGCTTGTCTCAGCAAAAGCCCTCATTCAGCGAGTTTCACCAGGAGCTACCTGGGGCTGGATCCAGAGGCCGGCTCTTGAGGCCAGACCGAAGTCCTGGACCTCCTTGCAGCTTGCTGCCCATGATCAACAATGACAACCAGAAGCCACAGCTGGCAATATAGATTCTCCCCACCCCCCACCCCTCCTTTCATTAGCCCAGCTGTCTTTGGCCAATTGGGATGAACTTCTTCTGGCCAGGCAGGGGAGGGGGGGTTCTTTGCTCATGACCAGGGGGCTTTAGAACATTTGCATATGCATATCTGAGGCACAGGGGCATCAAAGGGACAGTGGAGACTCTGTGGCAGTCGGGCCCCATCAGATAACCTATGTACATTTGCATGACTTTCCTGTTTACAGGTGTGGAGGTGTGTGTGTGGGGTGTGTGTGCAGGAAACTGAGGCTTTTTCTTTACACAGAGTCCCAGCTCCGATGTCAGAAAACAGCTCCAATGTCGAAGCTGGGACTCCGCACTTGGAGTGCCCTCCCCCCCTTGCAGCTGGGGGGAAAGAACCATGCTGGCTGCTTTTCTGAGGTCACAAAAGTGACCTCAGAGAAGGGTTTTAGTAGGCGCTGGGTGGCAGGGAGGGGAGGAGACCAGCGCCGCCAAGATATGAGGTATCCCGGCAGTGCCTCAGCCTCCTTCCCTCCCGAAACTGGCCGTCTAGCTGCTTTGCAGGATGGGAGGATTGGGGAGGTGACCTTCGCTGCCATACTCCTCCTGCCCCACATAGGATGCCTGTAATGTTCCAAGTTTGGAGGGTGACAGCAGGCATCCCCATAGGAGTGTTTGCCCTCATATTTGCTATCGCTCTTCCAAGGTGGTCGACACCATTAATAAAATAAAATACAAATTCAAAGCCAGATGAGTTCTTTCCACCGCCCCAATCCATGCCAAACACTCTTTAGCAGCCAAGGATTCACAGACATGGACTGTCAACTTGTTTCTATTCTTGACTACTTGAATTTATAAAAGGTCCTACTAGGAATACAACATTCATTAAATCATTTGAACCCATGGCACTCCACTATTTTTTAAACTTTGCTGCCGGGATATATCATATCATATCATATCATATCTATCTATCTATCTATCTATCTATCAATCATCTAGATATAGATACAGATATATCTTACAATGGAAGGGTTAGCACTTCCCCAGAGCCATCAGTGGTGGAGTTAGGCAGCTGTAGACCCTGTCTTACAGGGAGCAGGTCTCTTTGGGTGGTTCTCTGTGCATTACTTCACTTACTTCAAAATGTGCTAAGCCAGTCCTGCTGCACTTGGGGGCCCTCCTGCTCATTCTGCTGATTGGGCCTCTGTCCCTTCCCCACATCCTGCCACTGGGAATCATAAGCACACATTTTATACTGCAAGGCTAGTGACCTATGCTGCCTAGTGCCTACAGTTTTGCGTCTAAACTTCTCATTTTCACAGTTTAGAATATGTCAAAAAGTCAAGAATCCGGCAGGGGTGTCTCTCCGGACAGTTTAATGAAAACCTGTTGTGTATTGCTAAAGGTATGGTTTTTGAAGTCCTCATTTTAAGAAACACGCATAGGATTGCATCCCTTGGCCCCCATGGATCTATCCCATATAATATCTGGCCCCATAACAGTGAGAGTCACAGCTTGCCATCATCAGAATGTTGCCATCTATAGACATAGATCACAAATTATTATATTGTCCCTCTTAGAAAGGGGTGCAGAACCTTAGGTCTAGGGGCCAAATCTGCCCCCCCCAGGGTTTCCCAGAAGGCCACACACCTTTTCCCTGGCTCCAGTCCTTCCCCACAACCACCAATTATTTGGTGGTTTCCCAGCTTTTGTGCAGTTTCTCCATATTCTAAAAGTTTGAAATAGCTTCCAAATCACGTGAAGTGATAATTCCCCTTTACTCAGCACTGGTTAGGCCTCATCTTGAGTACTGCATCCAGTTCTGGGCACCACACTTTAAGAAGGATGTAGACAAACTGGAGAGGGTTCAGAGGAGGGCAACAAGGATGATAAAGGGACTGGAAACAAGGCCCTATGAGGAGAGACTGAAAGAACTGGGCATGTTTAGCCTTCAGAAGAGGAGACTTCTGAAGGTTTATGATAGCACTCTTCCAGTACTTGAAGGTTTGTCACAAAGACATCCCAGTTTGCAGGACATGGAATAATGGGCTCAAGTTACAGGAACCCAGATTCCACCTAAACATCAGGAAAAATTTCCTGACTATTAGAGCAATAAGACAATGGAACCAATTACCTAGGGAGGTGGTGGGCTCTCCCACTCTGGAGGCATTCAAGGTGCGGCTGAACAGCCATCTGTCAGGGATGCTTTGACCTGGATTCCTGCATTGAGTAGGGGGTTGGACTCGATGGCCTTGTAGGCCCCTTCCAACTCTACTTTCCTATGATTCTATGATTCTATGAAATGCTTCTCCTAAGGCTTCATTACTGCCAGTCAGAGATTTAAGCTAAAATATGATGGTATTTTGGCTGCAGCCCTTTTGTTTTGGCCCCACCAGGAATATTGAAGAGTCCTTGGTCTCGAGTCACGAGTCGAGTCACGAGTCCCATTAAAAATATTGGGACTCGAGTCCGAGTCGAGTCAGAGGGGGGACTCAGTCCGACTCACGAGTCGAGTCCTCGAGTCCGAGTCCCCATCCCTGGGCCCCACCCAGCAATGTGAACTTCTCCAAACTGGATTCAGTTTCAGCACTTGGGCTGAAAGAGGTTCTGCACCCCTGCTATAAGAGAAGCAGAGATCTTTGGGGGCAATGAGATCTGACAAGCATGACTGTATTTCATTGTTACCTACCCTGATCCTTTAAGGATGGGGCAGGTCGTACATTTCCAGCAAATAGAATAAATGCTTTGAATATACCAGGGGTCAGGATTTCTGCTAACAGGTCAGAAGAGTAATTTTGCTTTGAAGAATGTGTTTTAAAAGCACACGATGTCTCAGGCGTTTCATTTTGACACTGAGAGCTATAAAATCATACCCCCATTAGAAGTCACAGTGTCTGCAATCAGAGCAGGTGCCTGTAATTAAAACTTGGAGTGTTGCAAAAAAAAAGGGGGGGGGAGACATAGCAATTGAGCTCTTTGTAACCCAAGCATTCATGAGCTGTCTTTCTTTACAGAGAACGAATGGCTGGTAGAGTATTTCTTGGTTACCATAGCTATAGAAAACAGGTGACACTTGTATTAGGTGGCTAACATGAATAGATTTAGAATGACATTCTCTTCCCTCTGATCAAGGTGACAATTAGGTATATAGTTAATGTTGGAAATAGTAATATTGCCTTCTTAAAATCAACAAAGCGATGTAACCACTGATTAGAGTGGGAGGAAGGGAGGAAAATTTAGTTATTTTCTTTAACTAAAGAAACCTCTCCTCCCTACTTTCGGCCTCTCTGGCCAGAGTCCTCCGCTACTCTATCTACTTCCTGCCTCTTTGTGGAAGTTAGTTTGGCTCTCTGCTCTCTCCTCTCTCAACATGGAAGACACAAATCCCAGCTGGTTTGTAGCTAGAGATCTTCTACAATGAAACTAATCTGCCTATATGTATCCTGCATATATGTGAGTGATCTTTAAGTAAGAACTGATAAATGTCTTTAGTTTTAAACCTTGTGTGGACATTCTGTTCCTTATAAAAGCCTTAAGACTAAGAGACAAGATTTTAGCAACTCACGTGGTGAAACCAGTTTCAGTAAAGCAGGCTGCGCTTAAGGAGGAAACTGCTTTGTCCTGATCAGTTTAAGACTGACTCCTTTTAACCATACCCTCCAACAGTTAATGCAATGGCACATTACTGAACCAGTTCTCTAAAATGTACAGGCAAGTGGCCATTCTTGCACAGACAAGATATTCTTCAAGCATATATCAAGGAAATCAGTGCCGTTGATGCTGCATCTTTGGAGGAATCCAGTGCAGAAGCGAAAGGGGGGCATAATTCGTCACATCCTCTAAGACTTTCTATAATTTTATATGAAGTTTCAAATCATTTTCAGAAAGCTTCTGTAATATTTCGAGGAGTACACTGGCAGGATATATACACTTTTCCAGCTTAAGAAACAAAGCTGCATTAAGGCCGTTACTCATGCAATGCACTGTAAGATGAATGAATAGATTTCATTTGCAGTGGCATGCTAAACTGAATGGACACAGTTCCGGGTTGACTATTTCAATTTTCTGCTGTTGGTTGGGGCAGCTCCTCATCAGCATGAGTAAGTGGCTAGCTTGCCTGGAAGGGTGTATGGAGGTCATTGGCATGTGATGATATAAACACATGCTGAAATGAACAACGTAAAGGGGGTATTCAAGTCACTGCAAAGGAAACTGGAGAATTCGAGGAGGAAAGAAGCAATTATGGAAGGTTTAGGGTGCAATCCTAAGCATGTTTAGACAGAGAAAAAGTCCTACAACTCCCAGCATTCCCCAGCCAGTCTGCATGGCTAGCTGGGGAATGCTGGGAGTTGTAGGACTTCCCCCCCCTGTTTAAACATGCATAGGAGTGCGTCTTAAACAAGGAAAACATAGAAGCCCTCTGCAAATTGAAGGTTTTGGAAGACAAGGCCTTGTTAACAGAAGGAGAAAAAGTAAAATGTGTAAAACATTGTTAACAGGAAACTGTCTGCACAAGCCAATGAATGTCTATCCAAAAGTATGACCAGTTGAATGCAGTGGGATGCAGCCTAAGGCTGCAATCCTATACCCACTCACCTGGGAGCCAGCCAATGGGATTTACTTCGGAGAAGACATGTATAGCATTGCAACATATGACATGTATAAGAAGAATGTTACTGCCCTGGAGTTCAATGGGGGCAAGTTTTCCCCAACCCTCTTCCTGGGCAAAAAAAACCCTTGAGGCTTGGAGCCAGCCTTGGGACCCTGCCCAATGGGAGTGAGGCTGAACCAGAGTGCCATCTCCCAGATGCCTCTTTGGACTCAATGCGGCAACCACCCACCCATCCTAGTACTCGGCAGTGGTGTGGGATTAGCCAGTTATGGTTGTTGATGATGAGGAGGATTATCCTGGGTTTGGGAATACAAATCCTTCCAAGGTAGCTTACAAATAACATAAATGAAAATACATTAATAAAATCACAATAAATAAACTGCAGTAAATAATCACCTACTGGAGCTGAGTAGGAATTGTTTGGATGTTCCTCACACTTGGCCAGGGGAGAACCCTTTTTTGCTGCTGCTGTTTTGTTTTTTGGCCAACTTCACACTGTTGAGAAAAGCTGATTGGCAATTCAAGTTATCATTATTGGTCACAACTGGCAAGTAGTGTGGGCAGAGAGAGAGGTTAAGATAGGCTGCCCTGGTGAGCGCTCTGAGGCATCGAAGTGAAGGGATACTTACACAACGTGGCTCTCACTGCCAACTGGCTGGATGGGATATAGGAGGGGATCTGCCCTTAGGCCCTGGATGCTTCATCCTATCAAATACTGGCCAGAGCGGAGGGGATGGAGTAGTCAAGTGCTGCCATGGTCCCAAGTGTTATGCCACCACTGGAGTCATCTTTGGAGAACCTTCAGGGCTGGTTGGCCCTCTGTGCTACTGACCTCTGGACTTCTACCTGACTCTGCTTTCAGACTGTATTTTGACTTGATGATCTCCTGGCTTTTGAGTTTGGCTGCAACTCAGACCTCACTCCAGAAAACACACACACACACACACACACACGTCTGGTAATACTGTGCTTGACCATTTGCCTGCTCAATTGACTATTATCCATCCCTGTATTTGCTTAGCAAAAAGCCAGGACTCAGTTTAGAGAAGGACAGGTGCCTCCTCAGCTCCCTTTTATGGTCAGCGGGCAATGAATGGCATGGCTCAGTTAAGTGACTGATCCAGCACATGTGGCCAGGGTGGGATCACCCAAGCATGGAGACAGCATGAGGTCCTCTGAACTCTCTTCTTGAGTTAATATGCATGCAGGGACTCAAGAAGGTTAAATGCTGAATGTTTCTTACAAATCCTTGACAAGTTAAACAAAGGTTGTGGCTCTTGACCCCACATACTGTCTCATGTCCTCATTACAGTATGCAGAGGCAAAGCAAAGATTAGTATTCTTAGGAGAAAGTATGGAATGATTCTGGTTTTTCTAATAGCAGATATATATTTTTTATAAAGAGCTAAGAGAGAGAGACACAAAAGAACAAAGAAGAGGCAAGAATTTTACAAGAAAAAGATGGAGATAGAAGAAAAAGTTAATAGAATATGTAAAGGGGATGGGAGATCTACTTGAGACAGAACTATGTTTAGATGGGGTAGAAACAAAATTAATAAGTTGTGATGGTACATGATCAGAACCCTAGACATGTACTGAAAATGTTCCACAAGAAGTGTGGCCATGGAAACTGCACTTGAAAGAACTGAATAAGGTTCTTCTATAATTTATCCCAGCCTTCCCCAAACTGATGCCAGCCCTCCAGATGTTTTGAACTTCAAATCCCATCAGCCCCAGGCAGCATGGCCAATGGTCAAGAATGCTGGGAGTTGTAGTCTGAAACATCTGAAGGACACCAGCAGGCCCAGCCCAATGTATCTTGCTGCCTGAAGTGAGGCAGCAGTGCTGCGGCCTGCCCACCCACTCACTTGGCCTACCTGTGGCTGGGGCACAAGGGGGGAGTGGCTGAATGACCAGGAGCAAGAGGCCAGCTGGCCAGGCTGGCTGAGCAAGTGAAGGAGCAGCTGGCCAGCCAAGTGGGTAGGGTGGGCAGGTGGTGGCGGTGGCAGCGGTGGCGGCAGCAACTGCCTGTGGTAAGAAAAGGCCACTGGTGGTGCACCCAGCAGGTTGCTCTAGAGAGCCCTGCCAGTTGCTCTCTTGCTGCAGCAAATGCCACAGTGGGAGAGTGGCTGGCGGGGCTCCCTAGGGCACCTGCTAGAGGCAGCGGTGGGCCCTCCTGGCAGGGGGGCAGGAAAGCAGCACAATTCACCGCTCTTCCCACTCTGCCACCTGATGTGGGCTCATCAGCCAGCGTAATGGTAGGGCTGGCCCTGGTAACTGGTGAGCAAATTCTCTCTCTCTCTCTCTCTCTCTCTCTCTCTCTCTCTCTCTCTCTCACACACACACACACACACACACACACACACACACACATACCACAGTGGGAAGTGAAGGAAATAAATAAAATGGAAGGGGATTTTTTGTTCCATTCCCCAAAAGAGTTTTTTTCAAGTTCAGATGTCCTCAATGTCACCATCTATATTTCACAATGGGGAGTGACTACAAGGCTCATTTCTCATCAAGTTGGGCATTTGCTATCACAATTCCCTTAAAGAACATGATTTATTGTTTGTATATGTCGCTTATGCATGCTTGGATGAAAATGTCAAAGCCTCTTTAATTAAGAAGATTCCCAGTTTGCTGTTTTAAATTAGCCCGGTAGTCTATACTCAGACTTGAATTATAATACCCATGACTTCCTTGGGCTTGCTCAATTGGCATCTGAAAATTTATTTTGATGATGAGTCAGTCTTCAGTCAGACCACCTAGAGACCTTATTAATAAGTCAATGTAGACAATGATATATACACTACCTCATGATGTGGATCTCTGACACACCAATTACAAATGGGAACAAGTAGTACTGCCATCGGGACATTAACTCAGAGGACATTAACTTAGACCTCTTTGCTTTGGAATCCAGTTACTTGATACAACCTGAACTTATTGAGGTTCAGTTAGCCTGTTGTTATATTTAAATGTCTCCATTTGCGGCTATCATTGCATCCCAGTGACTACCACCTTATTTTCAGATGTGTGTGTGTCTACATAAAAATATCAAAGCTACCATGCCAGAGGAAATGCTTTAAAATTTGACAAATGGTATGATCTTATATACACTGTCTTTCTTTTCCATCTGGGTCCAAAATTATCATTCCAATAGTATAATAACCAAGACCATGCAAATGGGTATTCAGAATTAAGCAAATGTCGTGGGGGGGGGGGGCTGTGCACCCCAATCCAGAGAAAACTATGTCTGCTTCATACCTAACTGTACACTGATTACTCTAAACTTGATTATTCTACAGTTGAAGATAGACAAATATGTGAACTGACGCAAATGGAACATAGCATTTTTAGGTGATCTGAAGTTCTATTTGTGCCATTGTGTCGGTGATGGTCTCTTCACTCATGCAAGTCATCACTTAATGATTGCAATATCAAGTGATGACCATCCATGCACAGTGTTTTCCCCAGGAAATGACATTGGGTGGGAGGATGTGTTTAAATGTTAAGGGGACTGAGGGCTGAGGGAGTGGGCCCTCTTGCACTGAGTGAATGTGGGCTCTGGGCATATGCCATAATAGCAAAAAATAAATAAAAATGAAATGTTGCACCATCAAAACATTTTTATTAGATTTGTGCTCTCAACGCCACCTGCAGATATCCAATAGATTTCATCTATATCATCACATATAGATTTATATGTGATGATTTCATCTATAGATTTCATCTATAGATAAATCTATATATTAAATTTAATAATATATATTAAATCTATTTGGATTTCATCTATATCATCACATAATATTAACTACGTCTACATCCTGTTTGGTTTCTTGTTGTAGTTTTGCACAATTCCATTACTGAATTACTTGAAGCAATTCATTCATCTTCAGTAACTTCTCACACATCCGCTAGTACTGATCCTTCAATTTATGTATACTTATTGGTTCACTTCCAGAAGGTGATGTCTGGCTCAGACTCCTCCAGTAGTTTTCTGGGACAAAAAGTGTTCCCTTGTATGCATCCATCAATCCATCCATCCACCGGGGGCCTATACTTGCAGGGTCACATGGAAGTTACC
The DNA here is from genome assembly GCA_021292165.1 of Shinisaurus crocodilurus. Lineage (NCBI taxonomy): Eukaryota > Metazoa > Chordata > Lepidosauria > Squamata > Shinisauridae > Shinisaurus > Shinisaurus crocodilurus. The sequence continues at coordinate 93,094,520 of CM037881.1, read as the reverse complement.
TGAGGATCAAATGTTTACATAACTTGTACTTTCTTTAAGATCAGTTTATAGTTTTCAGGTAGCTCCTCAGATGTTGTTGTGTGACATTATCATCACTGCCATCTACACTGAAGCTGAAGTGTATATAATTTACATTTCAATGTCAGTTCAAATTTCCAACCAATAACTGAAATGATTTTTCTCAACTAGAAAATGACATATACAGGCCTGTGGCTTACGCTGGCTCAGCTTGTCTGAGCGTGGAAAGCTAAGCAGGGTCAAGCCTGGTTATTACTTGGATGGGAGACCCCTCCTCTAGTTTCCTGCATTGAGCAGGGGGTTGGGCTCGATAGCCTTGTAGGCTCCTTCCAACTCTATGATCTATGAAATCTATGAAATTACATGTGACTAGTGATCAGTGTGGGGGCGTGGTGGGGAGTGCTCAGAGAATTCAGAGGGGTGTACACCCACCCCCAAGGGGAGATGTAGGCCATTAATCAAATGAAGAACAACAAAGCTAGTGGACCAGATGGGATTCCTGCTGAAATCTTTAAAGAAGGGGGCCCCGAACTTGTACAACATCTTCATAAACTCATCGAAAAAATCTGGATAAGAGAAGAGATCCCAGAAGACTTCAGGGATGCCATAATTATCACCCTCTTTAAGAAGGGTGATAGAACAGACTGTGGAAACTATCGGGGCATTTCTCTCTTAGCTACCGCAGGTAAAATATTTGCTAAGATTCTCGCAAACCGTCTTCTATCTATTTCAGAAGAGATCCTCCCTGAAACTCAATATGGTTTCCGCCCCTCTAGAGGGACAGTAGACATGATTTTTACTGCACGTCAGCTCCAAGAAAAATGCCGGGAACAAAATCAACCCCTTTATATGGCATTTATCGATTTGGCTAAGGCCTTTGATACTGTAGACGGTACAGCTCTCTGGACTATCCTTACGAAAATTGGATGCCCCAATAAATTTGTGAATATCTTGCGACTTCCCCATGACAACATGACGGCAATGGTTTTGGACAACAACGGCTCTCATGGTGCTTCATTTAAAGTGGGATCAGGTGTTAAACAGGGATGTGTTATCGCCCCAACATTATTTGCTATTTTCATCGCCATGGTTTTACATCTTGTCGAGGGGAAACTTCCCACTGGTGTGGGAATTATATATCGAACTGATGGAAAGCTTTTTAATCTCAGCAGGCTGAAAGCAAAAAGTAAGGTAATTACAACCTCCATTGTGGAACTTCAGTATGCTGATGATAATGTGGTCTCCGCACATTCAGAGGATGATCTCCAAACTATCCTAAATGCTTTTGCAGAAGCATACGAAAAACTTGGTCTCTCACTTAACATCAAAAAAACCAAAGTGCTTCATCAGCAAGTGAAAGCTAACCCTTTGGTGATGCCATCTATCCAGCTTGACGGGACAATACTGGAAAATGTCGATAATTTTCTCTATCTTGGCAACTATCTTTCTGTTACAGCTAACATCGACAGTGAAATCCAGCATCGTTTGAGCTCCGCAAGTGCTGTGTTTTCTCGAATGAAACATAGAGTGTTTGAGGATCAGGATATTTGTAAGAAGACCAAAACACTGGTTTATGAAGCCATTGTATTACCAACTTTATTGTATGCCTGCGAAACATGGACTATCTATAAATGTCACTTCCACCTCCTTGAAAGATTTCATCAACGTTGCCTCCGGAAAATCCTGCGAATTACTTGGGAAGATAGGCGAACAAATGTCAGTGTACTGGAAGAAGCAAAGATTACTAGCGTTGAAAAAATGATCCTTCAACGCCAACTTCAGTGGACCGGTCATGTTGTTCGAATGCCTGACTGCCGTCTCCCAAAGCAGTTATTTTATTCCCAACTCAAGGATGGAAAGCGGAATATCGGTGGTCAATATAAGAGGTTTAAAGGTGTTCATAAGGCTAATCTAAAAAAATGCAATATAAACATCGAAAACTGGGAAGCTCTGGCCCATGAACGATCTAAATGGAGGTTGGCCTTTCACAAAGGTTCCATGGACTTTGAAGAAGCCCGAGTGCAAGGTGAAAGGGAGAAACGTGCTAAGCGAAAAGCACGTCAAACGAATCCTTCACAGGACCATCTTCCATCTGGTAACCTGTGTCCTCAGTGTGGGAAGCTGTGTGGATCTAGAATTGGCCTCCACAGTCACTTACGGACCCATCGCTAGAGTCTACACAATCTTCTTTAGAATTTCCTCCTTTTATCCTGGAAGACAATCTTACTCGGTCACGAGTGATCGCCTGATGATGATGATGATGATGATGATGATGTGCCTAACACGCATTGAAATCCATGGCTTGGATCCTAAGATAAGTTAACTTAGGTAAATTTATGAGAGGAAAGTTTCCTGTCTCATCCTCCCCCAGGGAGCCACCTGCAGTATTCAGAATGTGAATGTCTGATGAGTCCTCCTGAGCAATGTGGGATGGGATGTGGTTGGGCTGCAGGGTGGAGGAGGGTGCAGGAAAGTTTCCTTCTGTGAACCTCCTTAAGTTAATGCAGCCTTCCCCAACCTGGTGTCTATCAGATGTGTTGGAGTACAACTCACCTGTAGTCCAAAACAACTGGAGGGCACCAGGTTACGGACCCGGAAAGCTGAGTTAGAGCATTTTAGGATCCAATCCCGATCTGCATAATTCCCCCATCTCTCAGCAGCCTCTGTGCCCCCATCCCATATTATTCATGAATGCCCTCAACACCCCCCCCAAGAGACTTTTCAGGGAGTGCAGTTAAGTGCACGGTGGAGGACGGGATGGAATACATTCCTTCTGTGAACTTCTTTATGTTAATTTATCTTAGGATCCAAACCAATGCTACTTAAATTAGTTGCATTGCTTTCAAGGTTATTTAGGCACAACTAAGGGTGTAATCCTACACATGTTTAGACAGAAAAAAGGTCCTACAACTTCCAGCATACCCCAGCCAGTACGGCTGGCTGGGGAACGTTGGGAGTTGTAGGACTTATTTCTTGTCTTAACATGCACAAGATTGCACCCTACATTTCTTTAGAGCTGGGCTGTAACTTTCAGCAGTGCCATCGCAGTCATCTGAAGCAGCATTTTAAAATGCATACTTTGAAGGCACACATTTTGTGAGTAATAAAAACAACCCTACAAAAATCAGTGTTTCTCTACCCTTCAGTGCCTACATGGTAAACAACAACAAATAATTATTATAACTAAGTGGTTGCATTTTCCAGTGTACCCCATTTTGTAATCTTGTCGTCCTCTGTGTTGGCACACACTGCAGATGTGAAACTGCCTCCCCTGAGGCATGGGACTTTCGAAATAGCATTTGCATAAAACAAATCTAATTCTTTGAAAAGGGGGTGTGGCTGCTGTTGAATTCTACCAGTTGCTATGCAAGTTTACACAGCCCAATCTTGTTCTACACTTAGTATTTATTCTTGTTACGCCCTTTATAACACTGTTACAAATCTGCCAGTTAAGCTCTATGCATCTTTGAAATGTATTGTCTGGAATGAAACAACCAATTATTTCTTCAGGTTTTGTGGCATAATATCCTAGGAAACCAGCAATTATGGAATCAGAGAGGCATCAAATTGTGTAGAAAGGCGTTAGCGTGCATTATTTCTTAAATAGCAGTTACATGAACTCAACTGGTATTATTAAGTGGTAAATGTATCACAAGTAAGGCTTAACATTGCAGTTTAGGCAAACAGTAGAGGCAAAAGTTGCCATCACGCTCCCTTGTGAACACAGAACTTGGGCAGGCTAAGCATGTGTAGGTCTGGTGCTATTCACTGGGGAGAAAATATCACAAATACATTTATACAAGCCAAAAAGTTGACAGCCTCAAGGCTTACCCTAACCCCAGGTAAAACTACCTTTGTTTGGAACATTACCTATAGGTTAAGTGGATAGAAAGGAACAGGGCCGGCCTCAAGGGTAGGCATGACAGGACTTCAGTGGACCGGTCATGTTCAGGGCACCTGCCGAGGGCCCACACCCCAGTAGAGTCCTACTGACAAGAGCCCCCTGGACCTGCTCTTCCTCTTCACCATTGCAACCTGCTTGTTCACCTGCCTTTCACTCTGGCCCAGACAACTGTGATGGTGAGAAGGAGGAGCAGTAGATGCCACTGCCTACGTACTCACTGGCTCTCTGTCTGGAAGGGAAGATGCATTTTAGCTTCTAGCTTGGTGTATAAATGAAAGTTGTACCCTCATAAGGCATTCAGTGATTCTGGACTGTATGGAAATTTATTTTTTTTTAAACTCAGAGTGTATATGCAAGTTAATATTTGTATTTGTACCTACAGTAATACCTTGGATTGCAAGTAACTTGGTTTGAGAGCGTTTTGCAAGACAAGCAAATTTTAAATATTTATTTAAATTTTTTACTTGATATACAAGCGACGTCTTGCAATACAAGTACTGTAGTACAGCTTAAATTAAAAATCTCTGTACAAATGTTTTTTGGGGGGATTTGGTTTTGATATAAGAGTGTTTTGGATTACAAGCATGTTTCCAGAACGAATTATGCTCTCAATCCAAGGCATGACTGTATATCCTGCCCACCTCAACCCTGATTGCTCTGGTTCCTATATTGCAATGTGGATCAATTAGTTATGCATTCTCTTACCACTTTGTTGATCATGACCAAAGTTTCAAGCACAGTCTCAAAATGTAGGTTAAAAGCCAGGCTGGCACTGGCAGTGCTTCGGGAAACTCATCTCATCCAGGTATGCTAAAGCTACAGAATGATGACCTGTTTCACAAATTTATCCCAAAAGGGTGGTGGGGAAGGGGCTCAACAACAAGATTTGATTTGGGATACAATTATTCAGTGTTGACCAGGTTCTGGTGGAGATGTGGGGCCTCATCTACACATAGCCCTGTGCTGTAATTGTAGGGATGGATGAGAATTTCATTTCCGTTCATTTTTTATAAGAATTTACCCAAATTTGCAAATTTCTCCATAACTGGGCCAAAAAGAACTTGACATTAAACAATTCTGTGAATGTGGGAGAAACTAAAACTGACAGATCTGTCCGACCAGGCCCAGGGCTTTGAGTGCTTAGCTCTTAAAAGTCTGGATTTGAACCCCTGTGCATTCAGCCATGTCTGTAGTACTGATTTACTGTTGCCACACCTCTTTTCTCTGACATGCTCCGCATCTTTAACAGCTATATGGCAGGTAGGTACAACATGGTTCTCTCCATGCACATAGTGAATTGGGCCGGTGCTGCTGAGTGAGAATTTCACTTTGGTTCATTTTTTGACAAGAATTTACCCCCAAATGGCAAATTTCTTCATATTTGAGATGGAAAGAACTGAAGGTTTTAAAAGTTCAAATGCAGAAGAAAGCAAAGCTGACATCCATCCATCCATCCATCCATCGAGTATGGTCAGGTTTCCATGCTTCTGCGAGGCCTGGCAATGCTGGTGGAGGAATAACACATATTACCCACAAAGGGAACACAATTTCTTTATAGTAAGTAAGCAGTGGGATCAATCTACATGTTACATTAAATATAGCACGGCGCTGAAATTTTCCGATCTATTTATTTTCAACCATTCGTTGGAGGGGGAGGGAGGAAAAGAAACTGCACCCAAAAATTGTGGGAAGGGATGAGCATTTTGGAGAAATTTCTCAGGGTGCAGGGCTTCAGTGCTTACGTTCCTGTAAGAAGGTGGCTGCTGAGGGGTGTGCCTGCTCTTTCTTAATACCATTTTTATCCTGTGCTGTCCCTGCAGCCTCTCTGGCTGCTTGGGCTTTCTTTAACCAAGACTTCCTGCCTTGGGGCTTTCCAGCGCTGCTGAGCGAGGAGTTGTTGTTGCTGTTGTTAAAAGAACTTTAACAACAAGGACAAAGTAAAAACAAAAATGGCACTCTCAGGCAGCTTTCAGGCACTCAGCAGGCAGCAGCACTGGAAAGCCCCAAAGGAGCAAGTCCTCCTCTAGCAGGCTTTCCTGGAAGCTCCAGCAGCTGGAGAGGGAGGCTGCAAGGACAGAACAGGGTAAAACTGAGGAAGCGTGCGCACACAGCCCTCAGCCACCTCCTTACAGGAAGGTAAGCACTGAAGCCCTGAGCCAGGAGAAATTTCTCCGAAATCCTCAGAATCCCAGCAAAAGAGACAAAAAAAATGTCTACCTCTTTGCAGGGAAACAAGGAGGTGAAAGGGCAGGTGGGTTTTCCGCACAGCACTAACTAAATATGTATTGTCCAGCTCCCTATGTGTTTTTTCTGTACTCAAAAGTAAGGGATCCTGATCTGGATTGGGACTGTGCCATGCTAACGGGGAGGTTTAATCCTTCCCTCCCTAGCCACAATCCCCCCCCCCCGAATCCGCCCCATTCAGCAGTTAGAGATGAGATGGAATTTTTTTCCCATTGGTGCAAATAGGAGGGATTTTTTTTACTATCTCTCTGCTGCATGGGGACAGTTGGAGCTTGGAGGGGGTCATGGTGGGGAGAGAGGGATTAAACCTCCACTCCTTGCATGTGGTGGTTCTGAAATAAATCAAGCTCCCCATGCTTTGCTTTGAGTACAGAAACAAAAAACCCACTTAGTGCACAATCCTATCAATTGAGCCCTTGATGCTTATAAGCCTCCAAACTCGGAAGTTTATGAGTATCCAGTGCAGAGTGGGAGCAGCAGTGGAGGCAATCTCTGCCTCCCTACTCCGCAATTCAGCTAGGCAGCCGATTCTGCCCCGTTAACTGTGGCACTCCAGAGGGGGAGAGAAGGAGCGCCACCAGGCTGGAGTGCAGCCCCAGCAGCCTCCTCCCCTCCCTGCCTCCTTTACCCCCTTCCTGAGGTTGATTTTCAGACCCTTGGAGAAGCAGCCAGTGAGTTTCTTTCCACACTGGCTGCGAAGTCGGAGCTCTGTTTCCTAGGCCAAAGTGGGCATGGTGATCAGGTCACTTAAAGCAGGGTTTCTTTCTTTCTTTCTTTCTTTCTTTATTATATTTATGAATCGCCCATCTGGCCAGACATCCGGCCACTCTGAGCGATGTACAATCCAATAGAATACAAGAGGGGGGGGGGGAACACACACACACACACACAGTATAAAACTCAATTAAAAACAGAACAAAACTTAAAAATCCTAACCCACCCCATATTCCCGCCTGAAAAGCCACGTTTTTAATGCACGGCGGAAGCTAATCAAGGAAGGGGCATGGCGGAGGTCACTGGGGACAGAGAACTTAAAGCAGGGTTGGGCAGACTTCAGTCTTGTGGGATCTGCTTTATATGTTACTAGGACCTCAAGATCCACCAACTAGAGTCAAGTGCAAAAGACATAGAATTAAAGACTTAGAACAAGAATGCTGAGCCCAGAAACTGGTTCTGGGTGCCAGAACTGAAAGAAACTCACTGTCCTTCCACACACAAAAATCCACTCTTGGTTACCGCATCCTTCCTTTGTTTCCGCAGTATAATTTGGTGAGGAAGGGAGCCATTTTGTTGTTGATATTGTTAAACAACTGAAAGTCATACAACCTCGCTAATCTACTGCAAATCAACCAGAGATCCACCAGCAGATTTTAATCTACTTTCTACCCACCCCTATCCTAAAGCCTGCTCAAGATTTCAATTTGCAATCTAAATTGTCTCAGGGAAAGGTATTATTTATTATATTTATACCCCGCCTTTTTTCCTGAACAGAACCCAAGGCAGCTTACATAATCCTCCTCCTCCTCTCCATTTTATCCTCACAACAACCCTGTGAGGTAGGTTAGGCTGAGAGTCAGTGACTGGCCCAAAGTCACCCAATGAGTTTCATGGCCGAGCGGGGACTAGAACCCGGATCTCCTGAGTCCCAGTCCAACACTCTGACCACTAAGCCACACTGGTATTGTCAAAATATACTATAATATTATATAATATGTAATAATGTGAATGCCAGGATACACAGAATACTGACTATCTTGAGGGTTTCTAATTGTTAGGCAGGACTGATGCAATATTGGAAGAATGTATCAGGTTTCTGAGTTGGGAGAAGTACCACATTTGTAATTGTCTCCTGTTGAGCAAAAGAATTCACAATTCCATCAATTACTGGTTTGTATTGCAGGAGCTGCAGCTGAAAATCACATCATTATCTAGAGAAGACTGTCAGCACAGCCTTGAAGACAGGGATTACAAAGTACTTTTTTGAAAAGGTTTAGACACAAAAATCTCAGGGGAATAAAATCTAAAATATTAGAACATTGAGAAATGGCTCATCAATTAAGTTCCTCTCATTCAGGGCAGATACTAATAGCACCTGCACCATAGCCTCAGTGTTCAGTTTAATGGATTAGGAGACAACATTTATAATTAACTTCCCAGATTTCTCTAACACAGAGAGATAAGAAAAGTAATCTCCCCCCTCCCGATTTTGTCCATCTTCAGAACTGCATCAAAGCCCCTTAATCTTGATGTTCAACATTTCCAGCAATGCCAAGCCTGCTACTTTGTTGTGTTCCGCAGTGGTGATCTGGATATGTTTTGAGCAGCTTGCTCTCTGACAGGCGAGGTGCCCGAGTTATAAACCAATGGAATGCAAGAACGAAATATAATTCTGCAGTACAGGCTTAAAATGCAGTACAACTCTCTTTTGTAAAACGTATGTTGTTACTGTGCAAAAAGAAAGTTAAGGATGATATGTATTATATAACGGGGGCCTAAAAAATATCAGGTAGCAATAATGCACTGACTACATTAAAGGATAGATTAATCAGGGCTAGGTTAAAGGATACTTGAGGCTGATAACTTGAGGGGTTTTTTGCTGATAACTACCTACGTATTCACATATTCCACCCCACCCTAGACCCTAAATGAATGGACTGCTGGTATACCACCTCCATGCTGTCTCAGGCATTCCCATCTAGTATACTATAAATACACAAGGAAAGGAAGCGCACTAGCCCCACCCTGTCTTTCACCATTTCCGTCCCCCTCTTCATGTGGAGGGTGACTTTCTGAAGGGGAGAGCTTCCTGTAGCCATGGAGGCTTTCCCTGCAATTTGGAACCCTGGAAGCAATGTATGTTGGGGCTAAACAACTCTGACGTCACATATAGACTGATGTATATCTGACCTGGTGGTGACTTAACCAAGAAAGAGATCTTTGGGTTATGGTGGATAGCTTAATGAAAATGTCAATTCAGCATGCAACAGCTGTGGAAAAAGGCAAATTCCATGCTAGGGATTGTTAGGAAAGGGGTAAATGAATAGAACTGTTAAGTCATCATCATCAGGCGATCACTCGTGACCGAGTAAGATTGTCTTCCGGGATAAAAGGAGGAAATTCTAAAGAAGATTGTGTAGACTCTAGCGATGGGTCCGTAAGTGACTGTGGAGGCCAATTCTAGATCCACACAGCTTCCCACAGTGAGGACACAGGTTACCAGATAGAAGATGGTCCTGTAAAGGATTCATTTGACGTGCTTTTCGCTTAGCACGTTTCTCCCTTTCACCTTGCACTCGGGCTTCTTCAAAGTCCATGGAACCTTTGTGAAAGGCCAACCTCCATTTAGATCGTTCATGGGCCAGAGCTTCCCAGTTTTCGATGTTTATATTGCATTTTTTTAGATTAGCCTTATGAACATCTTTAAACCTCTTATATTGACCACCGATATTCCGCTTTCCATCCTTGAGTTGGGAGTAAAGTAACTGCTTTGGGAGACGGCAGTCAGGCATTCGAACAACATGACCGGTCCACTGAAGTTGGCGTTGAAGGATCATTTTTTCAATGCTAGTAGTCTTTGCTTCTTCCAGTACACTGACATTTGTTCGCCTATCTTCCCAAGTAATTTGCAGGATTTTCCGGAGGCAACGTTGATGAAACCTTTCAAGGAGGTGGAAGTGACGTTTATAGATAGTCCATGTTTCGCAGGCATACAATAAAGTTGGTAATACAATGGCTTCATAAACCAGTGTTTTGGTCTTCTTACAAATATCCCGATCCTCGAACACTCTATGTTTCATTCGAGAAAATGCAGCACTTGCGGAGCTCAGACGATGCTGGATTTCACTGTCGATGTTAGCTGTAACAGAAAGATAGCTTCCAAGATAGAGGAAATGATCGACATTTTCCAGTATTGTCCCGCCAAGCTGGATAGATGGCATCACCAAAGGATTGGCTTGCACTTGCTGATGAAGCACTTTGGTTTTTTTGATGTTAAGTGAGAGACCAAGTTTTTCGTATGCTTCTGCAAAAGCATTTAGGATAGTTTGGAGATCATCCTCTGAATGTGCGGAGACCACATTATCATCAGCATACTGAAGTTCCACAACGGAGGTTGTAATTACCTTACTTTTTGCTTTCAGCCTGCTGAGATTAAAAAGCTTTCCATCTGTTCGATATATAATTCCCACACCGGTGGGAAGTTTCCCCTTGACAAGATGTAAAACCATGGCGATGAAAATGGCAAATAATGTTGGGGCGATAACACATCCCTGTTTAACACCTGATCCCACTTTAAATGGAGCACCATGAGAGCCGTTGTTGTCCAAAACCGTTGCCGTCATGTTGTCATGGAGAAGTCGCAAGATATTCACAAATTTATTGGGGCATCCAATTTTCATAAGGATAGTCCAGAGAGCTGTACGGTCTACAGTATCAAAGGCCTTAGCCAAATCGATAAATGCCATATAAAGGGGTTGATTTTGCTCCCGGCATTTTTCTTGGAGCTGGCGTGCAGTAAAAATCATGTCTACTGTCCCTCTAGAGGGGCGGAAACCATATTGAGTTTCAGGGAGGATCTCTTCTGAAATAGATAGAAGACGGTTTGCGAGAATCCTAGCAAATATTTTACCTGCGGTTGCTAAGAGAGAAAATGCCCCGATAGTTTCCACAGTCTGTTCTATCACCCTTCTTAAAGAGGGTGATAATTATGGCATCCCTGAAGTCTTCTGGGATCTCTTCTCTTATCCAGATTTTTTCGATGAGTTTATGAAGATGTTGTACAAGTTCGGGGCCCCCTTCTTTAAAGATTTCAGCAGGAATCCCATCTGGTCCACTAGCTTTGTTGTTCTTCATTTGATTAATGGCTTTTTTTACTTCATCCAAAGTGGGGAGTATTGCAAGTTCCTCTTTAATTTGTTTTTGCGGGATTTGCGAAAAAATCTCACTATCCACCTTAGATTTACGATTTAAAAGGTCATAATAATGCTCTTTCCAACGCAGTGCAATAGACTCTTTGTCTTTTAAGAGTTTGGTGCCATCTTTTGATTGTAAAGGGTTTGTACCATAGGTTTTTGGTCCATAAATGGCCCTTGTGGCCTTAAAAAAGCCCCGCGCATCATGGGATTCTGCAAGTTGTTGAATTTCTTCAGCTTTCTTTTTCCACCAAGCGTTCTTAAGTTCTCTTGTTCTTCTTTGGACCTCAGCCTTTGCGCTAGCGTAGGTTTTTTTCTTGGCAGCGCAGTTAATATCATTTTGCCATATTTGGAAGGCTTTCCTTTTTTGGTCAATTATATATTTAATCTCATTGTCATTTTCATCAAACCAATCCTGATGTTTCTTAGCCACCACATTTGAAATACTATGTATAGTTCTGGTCACTGCATCTCAGAAAGGATATCATAGAGATGGAAAAGGCAAAGAGAAGGGCAACCAAAATGATCAGCCAGTCTCTATTGATATTGGAGTTGTACTGGTGTCCCATTGCAGCCTGGGACTGTGGATATGCACAGATTGCTATTGTTTGTTACCTTTGCTGTTGATAGCGGATTTTCATTGGTGACACCACTCTTACATTATTGCTGTACTGTATTTGGCAGATTTGGAAGAGAGGCAGGATGCTACTCCACCCCCACCCCCTTAATATGCATTTGCGAGAAATTGCGGTTGTGATAGTACCAGACCATTGAAGAAGACCAATTTATGATTGAAACACATTTGGTGTCTGTTATATATGAGTATTTTCAAGTTCATTTACTTTCTTATTAAGTAAGTAAATAAATAATTACTTTATTATTAAGATACTTTAATGATGCATTCAATTGCTCACTTTTCATTTTTGTGGCTATAAATGTTCCATGTACCTGTGAAGTGTTTGTGGAATTCATTTATTTATTCCGTTGATATTACATACCCCAATTTGATGGTTGATTTGTTGTTGTTGCCTTGGTTGTTGGGATCCACTTCCTTTTCTCTTTTCCTCCAGGCAGTTGGGGCACTAAATCTATTACCCGTCAATATCATTGGGTGATACCCCTCAAGTTCTAATAGTATGAGTGTACTAAATTGGCTTATGGGACTTTCTGCCACAAGGTGTGGTAAAGGCCATTGGCTTCGATGGCTAGAAAAAGGGAATAAGACATATTAGGATTTTTTTAATGGAAAAACAAAGACCGTCATCCTAATTGTCCAAAGCTACTGTTATGTATAGGTGCGCAATAAATATAATGCAGGATATTTTATACACACACACACACACACAGTTTCCCAATTGCAGTATACACTGGAAGAGCTTACATCACAGACTTAAGATAAATTGTCTCTTAGGGTGCAATCCTATGCATGTTTAAACAGAAAAAAGTCCTACAACTCCCAGTATGCCCCAGCCAGTCATGCTGGTTGGGGCATGCTGATAGTTGTAGGACTTTTTTTCTGTCTAAACATGCATAGGATTGCACCTTTAAAGACAGAGCTCTTCTATGCACCACAGAATTCAGGCTTTCAATCAGTGAGGAAGTATTCAGATGCTCAGCGTACAGAACCAGCAATACAGATGAACAGTCTTGAAGTGTGATGACATGTAGAAGACACCCCTCCTCTTACCCGAATGGTACCTTTGATTGGGCAGCTGGGAAAGGAGTCTGGATCTTCCACCTTAGATACTTACACCCTACCTGTTTCTTCTTTACATACCCTGCAGACTAACATTTTCAAGGGATGACCATTTGACCAACTTGGGAAAAGAATGCAACAGAAAATGACTGGACTGGAGTCTTCTGCTCAGAAAAGAATAAGCAATGATTATATGATTGATTTGTAGAAAAGAATTTACAGGCTTCCCTTTCAGTCTATTTTGCCAATGCACTCTGGAATAACTTCTGCAGGCAATCTTGCTTTGAGCAATCTGGAAGTCAGCTACAATACTGAGACAAATGGAGGCCATAACAAAATGTTTCAGTGGATACATTTTTTTTAAAGCAACTGCAATAAACCTTAAAGATAAGGGATTCCTGCAGCTTCAAATGTAAGGGGGACTTGCAGCTCTCACAGTGGGTTGTAATGCTATGGAAGCCTGGGTAATTGAAGACAGGTATGTGAAATCTATAATCCTTTCACTTACTCCTGTGTCACTATTCTTAACCTGAAAAACAGGAAAAATCTTGGTAATTGCCACAGTTGCTCTCTAGTTGTGCTGGCCACTAAGTCCAAAATGAATGTTGCATTGCTAATATTTTAGTTTGTAGCATCCCTTTCTTATGAAAACTACTCTTGTCATTGTAATAGCACCATCAATGCGTGGGACACTTTACAAAAAACATAAGCAAAACACAAGCCCCTGCCCCAAAGAGCTTACCATTTAAATCTAGACATTTAGAAGGCAAGAAAACTACCTGAGGCCACCCAATGACTGTGTTCGCACGACACGTTAAACCTCAGTAGGTTTACCGCCCGAGTAAATCTACTGAGGTTTAAAGAGTCATGAGAACCTGGGAACAGGTTCGTTAGGATGGTTAAGGAGAGCTACTAAGTCATGGCTTGTGATAGGTTTAGCATGTCATCTGAACCCAGGTGACACGCTACCCTTGCCGCAAGCCAAAACAGCATAGAGCCCCTTGGCCAAATCCTTACCTTTGCAAGCCATTTCTCTATGCTGATTGCCAAGTTCATTCTGTCTCAATGCTATTCTGTGGTTGTTGCCACATGCTTTCGTTGAGTTGAGCATCCTGTTCTGAAGGAACAGGCTCTTCTCGAGCTTAGTAGAGAGAGGAGAGCAAGTAACTAGCAATGAGATCACAATAATATTTTATAAAATACTGTTTCTGTGGGACTGTGTGTTTTGTGCTTGCTAGGCAGCAGCCAGACATGGACACCACCTCACCTCACCTCTGATTCACGCATCCCCCAAAATGGTATTTATAGGTGATTTATTTTCATTCTTTTTCTGCTGCTATTTTTACAGTGCAATCCTAAATATGTCTATTCAGATGTAAATTCCATAGAGTTAAATGGGACTAACTCCAAGGTAAGTATGTATGGGACTTACTCCCAGGTAAGTATGTATAGGATTACATCAATACAATCTGTACTGGTTGGAAGTTAAAATCAGTCAGTTTCAGGCTTGTAATGCTTGTACATTTTTTCCCCTGCATTTAAAAATACTGGGCAAGCAGGGCAACGTAAATTAATGTTTTTAACTGGTATGTTTGATGTGGGATATGTAATTGGGTGAACTGTGTTCTGTGGTGATTGTATGTGTGCTCTACTGATCTTTTCCTGTTGGTGTGTAAAGACAGAATTTGGGGGAGGGGGACTTGCTGGCTGAATATGATATTTATGTTTCAATTGTATCATGAGGTGAGTGTGTGTATTCTCCTTTGATGTTTTTTCTGGCTGGTGTGTAAAGTGGAGAGCTTTGGCTATTGGGCGGTATAGAAATGAAGATGATGATGATGATGATGATGATGATGATGATGATGATGATGATGATGATGCAGCTGTCTGTGAAGACAGAATGGAGTGGGGTGGGGAGGGGTGGCTAGATGTTATATTAATGGATCATGTTTCCATTACATGTAAAAAGTTTACTATTTTTAATTTAGGCTGCAATCCCATGTACTCTTACCAGTAATTAAGTATCAATCCTTCCTCTCTTTCTTTCTTTTTTGGGGAGTGGAGATGGGAGGGATAGGCTATTACAATTGAGGCTGCACGCATATACTCACTTGCCTGGGAATATGCTTCCACATAGACATGTATAGAATTTGACAAAAATGCCTTAAACCACAGAAGGCTAATATGACCAAATAAGATCACCCACCAAGTGAGGACTGGAAGAATGGGGCATGATTAAGCTAAAGTAACACACTTTTAATATCATTCTCAATGGAATACATAAGTACATGCTGAAATGGGCATGCTGGAGCCCATCAAGGTTGCTGCTGGTTGCTGTAGCATCCTTTCATGCTTTTTTCTTTTTCTTTTTTAATATAGTCTGGGAACAGCCAGCTGGGCATCTTTATTTTTAAAATATTTATTTAAAACAATTTATTTACTTAGTTTAGAGCATTTTTATCCCACTCCTCAACCAAAAAGTCTCCTGGAGCAGCTTACAAATAATCAGTAAAAGAAGGCAGTCCCTGCCCGCAGGTTTACAATCTAAAAAGACATGACACGAAAGGAAAAAGGAATAGGGAGGGATGAGGAAAAAGTTATGGGTGCAATCCTAGGGTTTGCAAGAGAGAACATTGTGTTGCAAACTAGGTACGGTTGGCTCCGCCCCGTGATGCCCCCTTGGCTCTGCCTCTGCTGACCTACTGTGTGCCCCACCTGTAAGATTGTCCCCCAGCCGCCACTGTGAGTGGGGCAAAGGTGCATGGATCTGTTCCCTCTGAGAGCCAGTGTGGTGTAGTGGTTTGAGTGTTGGACTGGGACCTGGGAGATCTGGGTATTAGTCCCCACTTGGCCATGAAGCTCACTGGGTAACTTTGGACCAGTCACTAACCAACCTCACAGGGGGTTGGTTGTAAGGATAAAATGGAGAGGAGCAGGTCCAGGTTCTTTGAAGGAAAGGCAGGAAACAAATGTAACAAATAAATTACTAAATCTACCATTCACCTGATGCCAAATTAGCAGAAGAACATGAAGCTTGATAGCTAAAGTTGAAATTGCTTTTAGGTTCAGGTTATCTCTTTGCAGCACAGGCTTCATTGATCTGAGTGCCATTTATTTCTAATTGGCTATTCATGTTATAGAGAAACACTGATTCCTGTCTGTAGGAATTCAGTTCAGCCAAGCAGTGTATTATATGCAGTCTCACAGTAACCATTCAAAGAAGAAGAAAAAGGACTTCTTTATTTTGAAGAGATGTCATTAACAATACATTCAGCTCATATTATATAACCGCATAACACATTATTTATGACTGCTATTCTTTAAAGATCTTATGATGTACCATTTTGTAAAAGGGGACACATCAAGAAAGAAATGAGTTGACAAAGGCCACCACTGGGGAATGAATAAAGAAAGAAATCTACCTGTAATCATATATTTTTTTAAAAAAAATATTAGCACTATTGCCATTTTTTTAAAAGAAACAAACAAAACAATAATTGGTATTGCACCAATCCTTGAACTAGCCAGATTGCATAATGTCCACTGCAGTGGAAATCCACAAAGCTGTCAGCATATATGCTCATTACAGCCGCTCACGGTAATACAAAAATTATCTTTGTTAACTAATTCTGCTAATTTCCCATATGGCAGACAATTTCTACTGAGAACATTTGCAAGGGTAATTACATTTGATTGTCCTTGCTGTTCACAGAGGCAAAAGTTATTCTCAGCAGGTCTCCTGAGGTAAAAGCAGAATATGCTTTCACTTCTTGTAATGAGAGGAAGAGTACATCAGAATCATGGATTAATGGATAAGTTCATATCCATCAAATTTAACTTCTTTTTTAGGCAAGCATTTAATAACTAGGGATAAGTAATGATTTATTTTAGCTGTATAATTAATACCGCTTTTATATATGATAGCCTTTAAATTTGTTGACTTTTTATCATTGAGATATTCAAATAACAATGTTCTGGTTTTATAAGGATACTGTCTGCTCTGAGCCTATCTGGAGAGGATACATTTTCAATACAAATGGTACAAATGATTTAGCACTAGACATTGTTATTTTGGAATCGAGCAATCATGTATGTTATGCTCTACTAGCAAGACAACAAATTTCACAAGTGACTTTTGGTAGAAGTTGAAAGAAACATCTGCTTCTTTGTTTCATTCTAAGATATATTCCAGAAATGTCATCACACAAACATTTTCCATCAGAAAATGGCCTGGTTCACACATCACAACAACCCGGGATATATCTTTGTAAAACTCTGGGTTGTTGTGAATGAGCGAGAGTGCTGGTGCATGCTACCGATCTCTCCTGCTGCAAGTGGAAGCGGCTCAGCAATGCTGCAATGTTCTGTCTCCTTGGCTTGTTTGTCATGATGGGCAAACCAGAAACTCTGGCTTGTCTCGCCCCATAACAAGCCAAAGAAATACCCCAACAACAAACCAGGGGTTGTTTAGCCACTCCTGCTCACAGTGGAGTGATTGGGCAGCATGCCATGCACCAGCACGCTCGTTCATAACAACCCCAGGTTTAAAAAAAACAAACAACAACCCTGGGGTTTTTGTAATGTGCAAACCAGGCAAACGAGTTTCTAATGAATCCTCAGCACAGCACGCTTATAAATAATGTTTCTATTTTGTAGCAGAGACGTATGTTTTAATTCACTGTTCTGGCTGTCTTTTCTGTCATTCCTGTGGGCAGAATGTTAGCCCCCAAAGGGCTCATAAATATACAGGAATGGTCATTCCCTTCCAGTTCTGGCTGCTTCGTGGCCCTTTGGAGTCCTTACAGCTGAAGAGAATGCCACTAGCACCCCTTAAGTGGCCTCAGAGGAGAAAGATGAAACATGGTCTATGGGAAAATGTTTACCGGACAAACAAAAAAGTCAAAATACTAATTTCCCCCATGAGACAAGAAATATGTATTCCAGCTTGCTCTGGTTTACTCTGCTCTCTGCAGTAAACATTTTATTTGGCTAAAAGCTGCCTTAGGCATTAGCCAAGATTCCTCTAGTAATCGATTATGGCTATATAGTAATTATGGACATTTTTAGCAATGTTTGTTTAATTCTTTTACTGTACAGAGTGCTCCAGAATGCAGTTACTATTGTTTGACATGTATATGTAGAATGGCCCTGAAGTTAAGAAAGTGACTTACAACAGTTACCCAGTGAGTTTGTGCCTGACACAGCATTGGAACCAGGCCTTCCCCTTCAAAATTCAGCGTTATCCCCTAAATACTATTGATCCTGGAGGTTTTCGTCTACAACACTTTGAATCACAGAACAGTTCTGTGAGTCAGTGGGGTATGTGTCTCCTTGTTACAGTAGTGCTCCAGGTCACACATAGGGAATTGGGGTGCAAAGAATGACTTGATGAAACCTGTGCGAAGATAAAAATAGAGCATTCCATTAAATGCCAGCGTACAACATTCTAACGGAATTCTCTAACCACAAATGCAATTTTGGGAAAGCAGCTTCTCCAGCCACCAAAGTACCAACATAGGGAGTTGTGTAGGAAGAACCTAAAAGAAATTATACTTTTTGGCATGGGTTTGGTGCTGCCAGTTGCATGGCGCTACCAGTACACCCATGCTGCTCCTGCTAGCATTTGTGAATCAGCAGCAGAGACCATGGAGATCCCCACAGGCTCTGTACGGCAGCTTGTGGGTATCATGTACACTGATTCAATGTACTCGACTTTTGCAGCCACCTCTGTCTGGATATGGAAGGACCCTAACTGAAGCATTTTCTCCCGGATGTGGCATCCACAAATGGTTCACAGTCACATCTCATGTAGTACTAAATCTCTTCTAGTTCTAGACCTTCCTTTGCATTACTGGCAGTGTTTCACTGCAGCATAAATTTCATCTCTTGCCTTGCTATGGCTCATTGTTAGTCATGCTATGTTGTAATATATGACGGGTATTCTCTAATATCCCCTCTCTACTTGAGTTATTTAATTTCATTGCCCATGAACAAGCTGGCAAAGTCATTGCAACTTATTGGCAAAGCATTCAAGATTCTATCAATTCTACTAATATCACTAAACTACTTGCTTGTTGTTGTTGTTTTTTTTAATTATATCCATTATAATTTAAAAAGATAAAAAATAGGCAAATTTTGATTTTTCACTAGCACTAGTATAAACCTTGCAGGAATTACACTGGTACAAATGGTGTAAAACTTTGAGACAAAGCATAACTCATTGGCCGAAGTCCTGCACTCTGCACCTCTTAGCTTGGTGCGCTGCGGTTGTGCCAATTGTACTGTATTTGGCAGGCCTATCCTTGTAAATGAAGGCTACTCTGCATTTTGCCCTAACACATTCATCAATGGACTGTTATTACTTAATCCCCCATGTGAGGCTTCCTCTTCTGCTTTTATTGGGAACAGTTGTGTACTAGCAGCCTGAGAGAAGTTCATACTGCTAGTTGCCCTAAAAGGTGAGACACAGAGGGACCTCTTCTTAGAGGGATGTACCTGCTGAGATTCAGTATGCTCGGAACAACAGTGGCATGATGAGCACAGGGGTACCTAGATTTGTGCATAGCTGGCTGGCCTTGTAACGAGAGGCCATTCTGCATTTGATTGTGCTGGTATGGTGTTCAGGAGGACAGACAAAGTCTGTCTTTTTGCAAAGGTTTTTCAGTAATGGATACATTTGCAGTCCGATCCTATTCAGGTCTGCTCAGAAGTAAGCCACATTTGGATTCCATGCAGCTTATCCCCCACTAATTGTGTATAGGATTTCAGTCTTTGGCTTGGGCCCATCTAGGCAGAAAGCAGAACTCTCTGGCCAATAAAGTTTCTGAGCTGGCTTGCTCATGAGGAGAAGGCCACAGGTACGTAGGCAAGCAGTTGCAAAAAGCTCACTAACCTTCTTCCTGAGCAGATGGTCTCTCATTTCCCCTCTCTCACTACTGGTGCTGGTGTTTCAGGGCTCAGTCTATGTCCTTCTATATGGCCCTGGATTCCATAGATTGCCTGTGGGTTGCCATTTTTAAACTAGTACAGAGCACTGAGAACTGGAGTGTAAACATTCACCTAAAATGAGTAGAACTAAATCAGGTTGTTGCTTGCTCTTCTTATCTTCCCATGTTGTCTAAAATGAGAAGAAATAGAAAAATTTAAATCTTATAACAGTGACCTTACCATTATGCCAAGAGTTGCTTTCTAAAATAATAGTCGTCGTCATCATCATCGTCATCATCATCATCATCATCATCATCATCATCATCATCCCAGTTACTCATAATCAAGAATTAACATTTAAATTCCTGAGAAATAAATATTTCTGAAAACTAGTATACCTGTAGAATTCTAATTAGGGAATAATCTCTTGGTACTAGTGTGAAAACCCATTGCAATGTCTGAGCTCTTCAACTGACACCTTCCATTAATATCTATATCCATCGGCTTGGAGGGAAATACTATCATTTAACTAATCAGTGGAGATTCCTTAGAGATTTCTCCAGTTAATTCAGAATGCCTCTGCTAAATAAGATCTCTCTTGATAATACCCCCCTCTGCTTGAATTCCTTACATCAAATTCAACATAAATGCTAACCCGCTAGCCCCTACTTCTAAAATCTTCATCTCTTTGCCTTGGAATATATCTCTTTGCTTGTCTTTGCACCCTCTGTTCAATCACTTTGATATTTTATTCTATTTCTATTGCCATGTCTAGACTTACTGCTTCCTGTGTCTTTCTTTCCCCATTTGTCAAGCCAGTGCTGTCCTCTTCAAGTCCTTAATACCAGAGCTGCTTGTTCAGGGAAAGAATACCCTTTCCTGATCCAACTCTGCCTGTACTCTTGCAACCACCTGAATCTCTTATTCCCAGTGCTCTTTGTCAATATCTGGATATTAGGCTAAAACAGGGATGGCAGATGTGTGCTCCTCCAGATGTTTTTGGATTGCAATTCCCATCAGCCCTCACCATTTACTATGCTGCCTAGGGCTAATGGGAGTTGCAATCCAGCAACATCTGGACAGCCACATCATGTTCATTACCCCGGGCTAGAAGATTACTTGGAAAGTATACAGTTGGATGTAGTAAAACAAGGTCTCTCCCTTAATCAATATGAAGTCAACAAATGTGAACAATAATCAAGTGCAAAGGTAGATTTGTCGCACAGGTACTGTCAAGAAACTCAACATGTTTTAAGCAGCATTCAGCTCTCCTTTGGGGTATATTATAGAAAGTTAACAATAATAGAAGAATCATAATGTGACAAATGTACCCTTTCCTGGGGATTCTCTGGAATATATCTGATCATAGACCAACAATTAACTGATCACACTCAGTTCCCCAGAGCAAAGTATCATCTTGAATACGTGGGTTCTATCCTGATATAGACACACAGAAATTATTTTATAGGACTCTGAGATCAGATTTTATCTTTCCATCTTTTACTTCAAAATCTCAAGCAATATCCACATGATCACAAAATATGGTATGAGAGCATAGATTATATCTAAAAAGTTGTTGTAACAAGTAAAACACACTTCAAAAATATTTCTAAGAATTGTTTCAGGAGCATGCCTTCCTTTAAAAAGTAATATGTCTTCCCCCGTGACATTTCTGAGGTGTCCCAAAAGGAGTAGATAAGTCAAGATGTGGACAGATGTTCTCATCCTGAAGTGTCTTAGTCCCTAACATTATATGATTCCTTCTGAGCTGGTTACAAGATACTTAAAGAAAGGAAATTAAGCTCAGTACTCTTTAACAACTCACTGTTATTTTTACCAAAATCCCCTGCTATGATTTGGGAGTAATATATTTTATTTCCTTGTCAGCATTGATGCACAACAGATTTCCTTTAAGTTCCTAAAACAGGATACTTGATTTTAAGTGACATCAGAGGTCTCTTCCTCAACCTCTATTATTTTTGTGCTAGCTTAACCCTGAACTGTTTTCAGCTCTATTCTCTTCCCAAAATATTCCATGTCACCTTCACTCATTTATATCATAAGCAGAAAATATTCTGCTTACTATCTCCTTACTATCAGCCATCCTTCCTTCAGCTCCTTATCTGAAGCATATCCCCCCCCCCTCTGAATTTAGGTGGGAAATGGTTCAACCTTGTTTTTCACTTGTCACTTGAGTTAACAACAGTGGGCTAAGTCAGTGGGAAAATACAGTGAAAAGTTACTGCGCGTCAGAGTGAATGCCTGTGCTAGAACCTAAATAATTCATCTTAATATGAGAGTGTATCTAATATTTTATATGCTCTTTTCAGACTATCCCTTCTTTGTGAGAGGCCAGAGGCGAAGGTTTATATGAGAGATGTGGAGAACAAAATATATATTTCATCAGGATTAATATTTGTTACGCAGCCTATTATGCAAGCTGCTGCAAGAGTCTTGCAAGCTGCATAAGCAAGAAAGCAAAGACTCCTGGGGCAAATACTGGTGACAACAGAAAGAAGGAAATGTGATTGTAGAATTGGCTGCTGGGAAGCGATGTAAATCTGCAGAGGTCCCAGTTCATACCGAGTCGTTCTCCACATGAAGGTGTAGCTGGGGGAGAGCTCGGCAATCGGGAAGCATAGTGGGCAGACACAGTGTGGACTGTGTAGATCGGCCCAGAATCACAGATTAGAATCCTCAGGAAACACTGGCGTTTGTTTCTTGTTTTACACTTGGAAATAGGAGAGGCCAAAGGTGAGGCTTTTATCTTTGGAATGCCTTTTATAGGACTCCAAAAGCCAGCACTGCAGGTTCCTGGTAGGCTAGTGATCTTCCACAGGGCCTGTGACACATGCTTTTTGAATTGTGGAAATCGCCGCTAGGAAGCTGCAGCTCCATCTCTACATGGTGAGTCCCTTGAGGACGCTGCGGGCACGTTGGATGGAGTCTTTTTGTAACATGTGATCTGTGTGGCCCTTATTTGATATAAAATCTGGTACTTTTCAAATTGCATATTTGCAGTGCTTATGATATGAACCATGAACTATGTTTGTATCCTTTATGAAAGGATGCCTTGCAAAGGAATTCCACTAAACTAAGGACTTTCGGTTCTGGAATGGTCACATTAAGAAAGAAGAAAAGCAGGAGAGATGACAGTGCAGGATTTAATACTCTCTCCTAACATAAAATATGCGTGTAGCAATAGCACGCTTAATCTGGCTGTGTGAAAAAAGATATCAATATATACCAATGGCTGTGAAAGGTTTAATGAAGAGTTCATTTCCACAGTTGATTTGTTAACCATTATTCTTCCTGGAATAACTGTAACAATGAAGTGAACGTAACAGGAGCTTTGATTTACTGCATTCTGTGCCCCTGTGTTGTATAATACTGAGTGGAGAAGAGAGATCTTTGATTTCATTCTTATTATTATGAGCCCCAACTATTTAAGAATTCAGAATCATGGACAGGTTAAAATGTATTATTTTGCATAGGAAAATGCAAAAATGCAAATGCTTGTCTCTTTGATAGTGGGAGCCTCTACAGAGTTCAAAGTAAGATGCAGCTATACACACAGTTCTCTTACTCATGTGCAAATGCTATTTTTGTACTGCAGGACCCTCGTATGAATCTTACCGGTAAGATTAAGTTAGTATTTGAATGTTTGCATTCTTGTCATGAAAGACACACATTTGAAAATGTTTTTCCCGCTGTTTTAAGGGATTCTTAAAATGTAGGAAGTATCAAATGCAGGACGCTGACAAAGAGGTATACGGAAGAGAATACTGGCACATGAGGAAACCTGCCCAATTATGGATGTGGTTTGCAAAGGAGTAATTGAGATAATTAAATTGTGGGCTCCACTGAGGATTTTGTTGGATTATTTGTAGGGTACCAGTCAAGTGGATAAAACAGAGTTGGCAGTGAACTTATTCATTGTTACCAGAATACTGACAGCTGTTAATTGGAAATACTGAGAACTAGCTGTATGAATTCTGGAATATAGGAAGTATGGTTAAATTGACATTTTGTCAAGGCTGGAGGGCAAAGAATTTGAAAACAAAACAAAACAGGGAAGGATTTGAGATTAAACGGAAGCCCTTTACTTTGTTTTGGAATTTCAGGGAAAGCAGAGGTGCAGAATTAATTTTCTCTTTTATAATTAAATGCAATATATTGGTGTGAATTTATAATACTGGTGATGGAATTATGACAGTGGCGTATGTATATTTGTTAACTGAAAACATGTCTGTACCAATATCATAAATTAGTTTCCTTTTTTATTTACAGCAGGGGTTTGGCAAAAGGTAAATCAGGATCTATTAGTTGATCTCTAGGTGATTTGCAGTAGATCAGCAAAGGTTTCTGACTCCCCTTTGTTTGACAGCAGCAACAACTAAAAACACTGTAGTCCTCTGCATGCCTAGGTGCCTGATCCACCTCAATATTCTTTAGCTATAAAACCAGGGCCTTTTTATGCTTAATAGTGCTGGTGCAACTTGCTGTTCCATATAATCACAAGTTTAAAAACCCCTAATCTCTGACATGACTGGTCTTGTGCTAATCACTTATTTCACCTGTAAAAGATGAATATTAATTACCTGTCTTTGGATCTTTGTGCAGCTCTGTCAAACAGTTTGAGTTTTGTGTTAGAATCCCTCATCTGTACCAACTCAAATGTAGATTTGTATTTGTATATGCAGGTTATCCCAGTGAATGACTCCTGGGATGCTGTTGGTAAATGTCTCCACCCCTGAGCCACTGCATCTGGTTCCCCACCCTCCTCTAGCCACTGCTTTGTACCTGCAGGTGGATCTGGGATTTCTAATAAAAATAAATAAATAGATCCCCACAAGCCCAGATTCTGCTTGCTCCTGATTTACAGCATATACTGCGAGTCGGAAACAATGTTTTGGTTTTGTGGCTCTTCTCATACAGAAACTACTGCCACCATATTGTCAGCAGATGCATTTTACCTTTCAAATCAGAATAAGCTCAAGTTTAAACATAACTTGAAATTTCAACCTAACATTAAACAAAAATGTTCCTTGGCATTATTACTGCAGCAATTGAAACAAAGTTACACTTCATCAGATGGATCAGCAACATCCAACTGCAGGAACAACAACAACAGATTGTGATTTGGCCACTTTTTAAAAAAGTTTCTTGATGCCTCTGCTTTTGGAAGTATTTTATTCACTGAGGACATCACCATTCATTTGAAGAAAAATAATACATTTTCATCCCTCTTACTGTCATTTGAAAAAAGAAAAAAATCTTAATGTATTGCCTGAATGAACACAAAAGGCTTAGAGAAACCACAGGAACCACAGCAACAAAAAGGGAACAACTAATGTACTATTCTTTAAACAGTTTGAAATGTATGATTATTTTAAAATGTTGTTATTATTAATGCCCGAGATTTTACCATTCTCTCTAGCTATTCAGAGGAGTAAAGGTGTATGCTCTTCTACATTCTCCCCCCTTTAAAAGCATTATGACCTAGATCAGCATATCTCAAGCTGTGTTTCAGGTGGGCCACATTATTCCTGGCTGCCTCCCACCCGCTCATTCCCAGAAAGCTGGATGTGTTGCTGCATACCAGCGGGTTTCCCCCCTCTCAGCTTGCCACTGCCACTGCAGCAGATGGAGGGAAGGAAGAGGAGAGGAGGGGTGGGGAGGGGAGGGGCGGGTAGAATGAGCAAAAGGGGAGCTGGAGGAAGGGGGAGGGGGATTTGGAGTGTGCAAGTGAGAGGCAGGCAGACTCACAGCCAGTCCCTTGGAATCACTGATTTGGGACATGCTTCCAAATCAAGGCAGTTTAGGAACAGTAGGTTGGATTTAAAGATACGAAGGCCCAGGGGGGGGAAATGGGAAAAGTTCAGGGGAGGGGCGGAACGGATTTCCCCCTTTTTATTTCCAAAAGCCTTTCTTGTTCTGTTTTTTTTTTAAAAAAATATAATTGGAAAACATTGAACAATTTTGGATTATGAAATATTTCCTTTTTGAATGATGAATAAAACATTTCAGACAAGATGTTCATATATTGCTACCTGACCTTTACTCCCACAAAAAGGATTATTTAAAACTTCATAATAGGAAGACATTTGTGTAAGACTAGAAATGTAAAATTTCTGGAAATGTTGAAGCCATGTTTGGGGGGCGGGGTGTTCTTGATCCTTTCTGGAAAGATTCCCAGCATAGTTATTTTTTCTATTCATTCTTAAAATTATTGATCTAATGTATTATTTACTGATAGATATTTAGGGATGCTCCAAGTCATGCCCAGTCTCAAACATGTGACTAGAGTCACCATATCATAATATATGAAGAAAATGTACATTCTTGACAGTTTGGGTTTTGTCCTACAGAGAACTGTGTTTCTGGACTTGTCCCAGTTAGATGTGGTAGCAGTCTATGAATGTAGTTCTAAAACCCACATAGGAGAGAAAAACTTAGGTTATCTTACCCTCATCATCATCATCATCATGCCACCAGGGCTGCTGCAAGGGTAGAACCTGACTGGCTGCCCGTCTCAGGGGGGGACATGTTGTCCTCTGCATGTGTCTTCCTTCCCAAGGGGAGGGCAGGGGACAAGTGTGCTCCTGAGGTAGTGATGGAGGGGAAGAATTGCTTGGCTTGCATGTATAAACTAGTATGTGGTATGGAAATACAGTATTTTGTGAATCACTGTTGAAAAGGCCTGCTCCCTAGCCATCGAAAGGAGAGTTTTCCTTTCTTTGGGCACACTTCTCTCAAAGATATGTATAAAATGGAATAATGACCATGCATTTGTTCTTTGAACCTTGTCTAGGTAAGCTCCAGACACCATGCTAAGCACACACTGTACTTTCAGTTGAGAGCCAATATTGGTAAATCCCTTTAAAGGCCTCTGATTAATTGGATAGTCTCGCAAGTTGTGATTTATCTGCTGACTGTAGCTCTTTGTATTCCCTTAAATCAAATGTCCTCCCTGTCAGTTGTCCAGAATAAATATGTTAGGGCCAACTGGGCAATCAGGCTAGTTGAGTGGAATGATGGATCATGATATTCAGGGCTCCTCTTTCTCCTTCCAAAGTAGATGAATCTTTCAAGCACCATGCCACATAGATTGCAATCCTTGACCTACTTACTCTACAGGACCCCCGTAGACATCAAATAAAGTCCAGTTGGACTACACTGGAGGAATTGGCCTGAGGACTATCTGGCTGCCCATTAATTTCATGGACATAAATGTTGGAAAAGAAGCCTTTTCTGATGAAACCAAGGTTCTCCTAAGTATCAGTGCTTTTATAATCTCCCCTATGTGACTCATAGGTGGTTCTTCCTTCTCCAGCTCATACACTAAGTAAGTACCTGCAATGTTCAATGTAACAAATACTTTATTATTATTGTTGTTGTTGTTGTTGTTAATATATCCTGCTGTTCTCATCCAAGAACAACCCATAGTGGCTAATAATCCCTGTATTATAATAACAAACAATTTCAGTGTCTTTTAAATTTAAAATTTAATCACCTGCAGGTGTCTGTTCCAGAGAGTGGAATTGGAGGATACAATGCTATTGAACAGTGGGTTTCTGTGAAATTCTGCCCATCTATTTGAAATTCAAGATGACTTGTTAACACTGCCATTCTTTCAATTTTGTCAATTCCACAGCAAGCATGTAATGTGACTCATAATTTGTGAGCATTCCTAATGCAGTCACAGAAGCATGACTCTTAAGCAAATTTATCAAAAGCATAGCAGAGTTCATAATGGCTATCAGAAAGGTTGGATCCAGCTTTGCAAGAAACAGAACTGCAAAATTCAACTCAAATTGTGTAAGGTGTCAGATTTGACAGCATGTCTAGTTAACATCAGAATAATCGTAGAATTTAACATGTTAAAGATTATGTTCACTGCTGAATTATAGCTGGTACTTTTAAGTGTATAAAATACTATGCCTAATTTACTGAGTCTTAGTGAAGATTTATTTTATTTTATTTTTTGGGTGGGTGGCATTTACTTTGAGTAGAATGATGTCCAAGAGGTAAACAATTCCTTGTATTTGATTACTTTCGTGTAGCCTATACTGTGTGCTATTTCTGGCAAGCCATTGATATTCTTTGCTAGCTTCTCCATTGCATCATTTAATGGGCAATGTCCTGTGCAAAATCTAAGCCCTCTAGGCATTTTCCATTTATGTATGTTATATATTAGAGATTTGCATTGGTTATATATTTGGTCATTTTTTGACCAATGGCAATACCAGCCAT
Organism: Shinisaurus crocodilurus; assembly: GCA_021292165.1. Taxonomy (NCBI): domain Eukaryota; kingdom Metazoa; phylum Chordata; class Lepidosauria; order Squamata; family Shinisauridae; genus Shinisaurus; species Shinisaurus crocodilurus. The sequence continues at coordinate 93,066,565 of CM037881.1, read as the reverse complement.
GGAAAGAATAGAACTTGCTTCATCCAGGGGTGCTTCCACACAAGGCTTTTACTGTGCAATCTTACTGCCTGGAATTTTATAGAGGGATGTGCCTGGATGTTATCTTCGCCTTGTAGCCCTCCTATGTTTTTCATCTGATTCTTCCATCTTTTTTCTTACCAGAAAATATCAGTTACAGAAGAAAAGACAGAATGGCTGCACAATGCTTTTCAATGGTTAGCTCTAAGAGCCCTCTGTCTGGATACACCCCAAGTCTTAGGCTAGAACTATGCTTTATGGAGAGCATGTAGCTAGCTGCTGTTGACAATAGTTCTCCTTCTCCTCAGAACTGTATAAAACAGAAGTCATTATATTTGAGTTTCCATACCTCTGCTCCATTTTGTGGACTGTATGGGGAAACTTCTCCATCACTGGGCAATCCCTCGTATGGGGTTTCTTATTTTTCTAGCAATATTTTTATATTTCAGGACCTAAGGAATTCACTGCCACTATAACTCAAGAGTTCCACAAGCTGACCATTTTTTGCTACCACCAATTCTCTTAGAATACTTTAGAACCTCCTAGTAGTTTGGTATAAGAGGCTTAGGCATGAGATGGGCACCACTACTAGAGACAGTTTGAACTATTAAACAAGTTGGTTTATTAAAGGGGTATTTTATAGATAAGGGAATACCAATACAGTAATACCTCGGATTACGAGTAACCCGGTTTACGAGTTTCTCGTAAGACGAGGAAAAATTTGGCATAAATTTACATTTGAAAGACGAGCAAGTCTCGCAACACGAGCCACTGCTGCCGCCTGTGGCTCCTGTTGCAAGATGTCTTTCAAATGTAAATTTATGCTAGAAACGCGAGGCGCCGGCTGAGCGAGTGGCCGCGCCGTGACTCGCCTCCACGGGGCTTCCCTGGAGGCGCGGCATGGCCGGGCTCAGCCGCCGCCTCGCACTGCTGCACCGGCCGGCTGAGCTTCCCTGGAGGCCAAGCGCAGAGCTGCGGCACCCTTTGCAAGCGGCGTCCGCGGCTCGTCTCCGCGCGTCTCCCTGGCAGGGAGACAGCAAAGCTTTGCCGTCTCCCTGGCGTGGAGCCGCCCCCGCCTCTCCCTCCCTTTGCAAGCGGTGGCGGTCCCGTCGCGTCACATCCGGCCCCGTGCGTTGCGTCACTGCAGCATCTCCTTCCCTTTGCAAGCGGCAGCGGTCCCGTCGCGTCACATCCGGCCCCGTCAGTGACGCAACGCACGGGGCTGGATGTGACGCGACAGGACCGCCGCCGCTTGCAAAGGGAGGGAGATGCTGCAGCCGCCGCTTGCAAAGGTAGGGAGAGGCGGGGGCGGCTCCACGCCAGGGAGACGGCAAAGCTTTGCTGTCTCCCTGCCAGGGAGACGCGCGGAGACGAGCCGCGGACGCCGCTTGCAAAGGGAGGGAGACGCTGCAGCCGCTGCTTGCAAAGGGAGGGAGAAAGTGAGTTTCCCCATTAGCCCCACAACCATTTAATCACTGCTTTGCCGGCTCCCTCCATGGGGCTCCCTGCCAGGGAACCGGCAAAGCAGTGATTAAATGGTTGTGGAACGAATCATCTGAGTTCCCATTATTTCTAACTCACTTTGATGTACGAGTACTTTGGATTACGAGCATGGCTCCGGAACGGATTATGCTCGTAATCCAAGGTACTACTGTATTTACTTTGGGGCTTTCAAAAGAATGCTCACTGATACTTCTTAAGGACTCAAGGGACACTGTTACTAATACAAGCCTCTTGGAGCACAATCCTGTGCCCCCCCGAACGTGCCTGGGGGGCCATGGGATAGGTTGGGCTCCCCAATGCGACATCAGAAATCACTTTTGAGGTTGCAGTGGGAATTCCACCCATGGAGCGCCCTCCCCCCCAGCCAGTGTGGTTCTTTCTGCACCATCTGGGAACCAAAGATGGATGACTGTGTTCGGTTCTTGCATGGGGGGGGGGCATTCCTAGGGTTGGGGAGGGGAGGAGTGAAGCAACGCCGTCTTCCACTGAATCTAAGTGGGGCCTCAGCCTCTCTTCCTCACAAAGAGGGGGTAAAACATTTAGACAGCCAAAAGTGGCCGTCTAAATGTTTTGGAGGGCGAGGGGAGTGCGGCAGCAATCCTATCCACCATGCTTCTCCTGCCTTCAATTGGGTGCCTGTAATCCTTGTGGGCACCCACAAGGGATGGGGCTGTTAATGACTCCCCCCCCCAAACCTCCACTCCAGCCAAAGACACTCACAACCAGGTCCAGCTCTTGGGTACAGACTTCCTCTGATGCCAAAGCTCTTCCTGATGCTACTGGCTGCTTGGACAGTTTATCTAGCTTTTAATGTCTGCTTGTGTAACCTTCTGGTAAGATCTTAGGGCAGCCTCCCAACATAACACAGCCACCTGGTCCCTACTCCTGATCTTTACCAGCAATATATGGTTATCATACAGAGAAGGAATAGTTTAATATTCAGGCCTCAACTATCTACCTTTCCCTAGTCCTTCTATTACCCAATACACACCAACCACCAGAACTTCCCTTTCTCTGACTGACCACCAACTGACTAACTGAACTCTAATTGTCAACTTCTTAACTCCATTTCCAACCACCCTTTTCCACCTAGGTAGAACCCCCATCCAATCCGAGTCTGATGTTTTCCAGACAAATCAAAATTGAATTTACCTGATCCAGGCCTCATCCATCAATATTAAAAGTGATTGACTCTTCCCCCCACCCCCTTTCAGGACTTGTCACTAAGCACTTACTAAACAGGCTTTCAACACAGTGACAATGCGAGACCTCAGGCCTACTAAGATACATCACAGAAACCACACAAACTATTTACAATACATCATTACATAACAACAGTTATTTATATGGTATTTCTTCGCAGGCTTACATTTGTGAGGTGGAGAAACTTGGAGCATGATTATGTTTTCTTTAAAACTACAGGTTTACTTTGTTTTCATTCAGTAAAACTTTGCTTATTATTCACTCTTCTCAGTTTACACCAAGAGGACTGCCTGGGAAGATGAGCTGCCCTGATGGGGATACAGAACCCAAGGCACTGGCCAACCTGGTGCTCCTACCACTTCTCTAGTGCTGGCTCCAGGTATTGGAGGGCCTTTGGGCAAGACATCTCAATGGACCCCCTCCCTCAGTGAATCTACTTCTCACCACCATTGTCACCAGCTGCTACTGCTCCTCATCCTCTTTTCATCATTGCTACCACTTGCTTGCTTGACAAGCAGAGAGGCAGTGAGCAACTAGGCAGTGGCATCTACTGCTCCTCCCTCTCATGACCACCACTGTCTGGGCCACAGGAAGAGGTGGGTGAACAGGTAGGTTGCAACGGTAAAGGAAAGTAACAACTCCAGGGGGCTCTTGCTGGGGTGTGGGCCTCGGCAGGTACCCAACCATGCCTACCTTTGATGCTGGCCTGGCTCTTCTCAGACCTCCAGGTGAAATCAAAAACATATTCTTTAGTTAGCTACCATACTGCAGACCCTTTATTCTGGGAGAAAACCTATATAGAAGGAAAATTTAATTTTTTTTCTAGCATGAATACCAAAATTGCTCAAAACCAACTTTTTCACATGTTTCATCAACTTTGTACTAAAATTAAGAAAATTGTGTGTGTGTGTGTGTGTGTGTGTGTGTTTCATATAAGTGCCACCTAGGTTCAATTCTCATGTTATCTTTTGATGCTATAAATCCGGTGTAAGGTGGGTTTTTACATTACCCTATAATGAATATTAGGTTTGATTGCATCCTCACTTGGTGAGGCCTGGAATTTTGCCATGTAAAGGAGTTCCATTGAAAACTCAAGTTGTATCTGATACGGTATAAATGCCAGATTTTGGCATGTAAGGGAGGAGCACATTCAGATATAATAATGAGTATCTGAAAAATGAGAAAGTGAAATCACCTCATGGTGGCTGAACTAGAGATGTGAAGGCCCAGAAAAAAACCACAGGAAAATATTGGGAAAAAACCAGGGTTTTTTTCCAAGAACAATTTTTGGTTTTTTTCCTGAAAAATTGAACAGGTTTGGATTATGAAATATTTTCTTTTAGAATTTAAGACAAGGTGTTTATATATTGTTGCCCAGCCTTTACCCCCCCCCCCAATTATTTCTAAAAACTATGTAATAAGAACAGTTTTATAGAAAGACTAGAGATGTAAAATGCCTGGAAATAATGAGGCCACAGGGGAAATGCTTTTTTAATCCCCTTGTAGGATTCCCAGCATAGTTATTTTTTCCATTCCTTATTAAAATTGTTAATCTAATGTATCTTTTACTGATTGATAATTTGGGATGCTCAGTTTCCCAACATGTGAGTAGAATCACCATATCATAACATGGAAGGAAGTGTGTGTTCTTGACGGTTTGCGTTTTGTTCTACAGAGTCCTGTGGGTTTCTGGGCTTTTTAAATGTCTAAACATATATAGGATAGTGCCCTTATATATAATTTAAACATCGGAGTATCAGCTGAAACTTCCTTAATGACCTTGATTATTATATGATAGCACTAGTGGAGCCCCTACTTTAGCAGTCCTGCAAGCACATCTCCCGCAAACACCTTTAGAGAGCAATCCTATGGCCACTAGAGGCTGTCTAGATGGCCATAGGATAATTCAGAGTTCCAGCTCTGACCTTGGAACCTCGCTCTGAGGTCGGAGCTGGGACTCCAAATTTGGAGCACCTGCCCCCGCAGCTGCCATGGAAAGAACCGCGCTGGCTTCAGCTTCAAGGTCACGAGACTGACTTCGGAGCAGGTGCTGGATGGGCGTTTCTGGGAGCGGGGAGAGGAGGAGTGAGGCTCTGCCAGGATATGATGCATCTCGGCGGCACCTCAGCCTGTCCTCCTTGTGAGCAGGTGCAAAAGTTTTAGATGGCTGAAATTGGCCGTCTAAGTCTTTTGCAGAGGGGAGGAGCAGAGAGGCAACCCGCAGAGGATGCCCACAATCTTCTGAGTTTGGAGGGTCGCAGGCAGACACATTAGATCAAGCTGTTAATCAGAGAGATCTGAAATTGGAAGTTCTATAACAAATAATGCAAACACCTACTGGATTATAGGTAATGTATGGGGGGGAGGAGTCCCTGCAACTTCAGTAGAGGAATTGCTCTCAGGAGACGGTTTAGGGTTGCAGCCTAATGAGTCAATATGTATGTTACTTTTTTTTTTTTACTTTTTTTTTTATTTTTTATTTTTTATTCATAATAAAACAAACAAACAAACACAAACACAATAATGGACTTCCAATCTTCTCCACAGCTTAATCAACCACAGTTACTCTTAAAATCTTTTCTGTTAACAAAAAATCACTTCCAGTTATGGCAAAAAAGAACCCTAAAAGGAACAAATACCAGAGGTCTCCACTCTCCCCCAATAAACATCAACTATTTAATCTATTAAATTCAACATTTATAGATACTCCAAAAAAGAAAACCTATAGTTTCATTAAATAGTGTTTTCAATTCCAAAATACAGTATATTAAGAATCCCAAAAGTAAAAAATAACTATAAACTAATTAGCAAATAACAACATACCAAAAGCATTTTGTATTTCCATCGCTCCCGCACTCTCTAGTACCTAACCATCGAATCAATACATTTGTATTATTACAATTACTCATTATTCCTTTCTATCTAAGCAGAAATTCCTTCACTTTTAATCTCCAAGATATTTTTTTTTAAAGGAAAGAAAAGAAAGATAAGTCTAAAAAATTAAGAAATAAGTGACGTCTGACAGAACAGCAGAAGCACATAAGCCATCATGCTACTTATAGAACCAGAAAAAACAAAAGACCTTCCCCTTTAATACTTCAAAGCCTCCACAAAACAACACCCCCAACAACAACAAGTTATTATTATTATTTTTTAAATAAATGTTTCCAAACAGACCAAATATAATTATACCTTACTTATACTAATTTCCCTTACATCACCATTAATATTTAAAATTCAAATAAATCATATAAGCAATCCCTTTACCTTTGCCATTAATATTTAAAATCAAAAGATTATTTATATTCCAACTAGACATATAGTTCAGTATACATCAACCCTTTATCTTTTGCCAATAAAAGACCGTGAAGATAGTCCCTTTCATTGCTTTCCTCTGTCAAAGGGAAATTCATTAAGTTCCAGGTTTTGAACCAAGAATGAAATCAGCTTGTTCTGTTGTTTTGTGGTCTCCTGCATACCGATCTCCGGCTCCGCCATCTTAGATTTTAAAAAGTGCGTCACAACATCCTGAACTGCCTTCTCATGCCACTTCGACCCAATTAAAACTTCAAAGTCTCTGTGAATTTCTGGTAAGTTTCCCAAGTCCTTATTTACTTCTTCTGTCTTCTCCTCTGCCGGTCCTGTAAAGAAATCCGTCTTACGTTGTTCTTCTGATTGATCCACTTTCAGATTTACATTCCAAGCCTGGATCCTTACTTCCAATCTGTTTAGAATTTCCCTCTCCATTTCGTTCCACAGGTTTAAGAATGCTGTAACTGCAAACATCTTGCCTTGCGTATAGATGTTTTCAAGACGCTTCCAAACATATAAGATTTATAGACCTCCTTTCAGGTTTCCTCTCTTATCTTTTTCGCCTCCCAGATAAACATAGTCTACTTACAGTTAATTATAAATCCCACTCTGCTGCCGAAAGATTCCAATTAGCCACTCCAGATGTACTCCTTTATTTTGGAAGCGAACATGCAAACTTCTGATGATCGGTTAAACCGGTCTCTGGAAAACAGCGCCGTTTTCCCCCACCTCAGGTCACCACCGCATTTATTCGTCATACGACAAACAAAAAAGCGATTTATGACCCTATGAGATAATTTGGGGGTAACCTCAGATCTTCGCTTCTCTAATGAGAAGTAGATCCCCCAGCCTGAGACATTCTCTGGCCAGGAAACGCTGTGCCAGCTCCCCACAGAATTTCTGTGCGGCTTTCAAAGCTCCATGTTCACCCGGAAGACCAATATGTATGTTACTTTTTGACTTAGTGAACTCATCATACTATGATTTTGTTTTGTCAGCTTTATAAAGTAAAAGTTTATTCTGAATGTGCTCCCATGTACTGATATATGGTTATCTGCCTTGCCAAGGTAAAGTCATGAGAGGAACCATGATAAATATCAGCCATCATCGTTTGGAAGGTGCATTCTTAAGAACGATTTGCCACCTGTAACTGACAAGATAAAGTACCTCCTGTCTTTCAAAAAGTAACATGTGAACCATCCCTAGGATCTGGTGTTACATACATGTTGCCTGCCTACAGACATTTTCTGAAAACTAAGGAGGCATTAGGAAGCTTAAATCTCTCATTTTCAAATAAAGACATTCTTTATTTTATTCCATGGTTTCAGCAAAACCTTGCCACTCAATTTCAATTTTCTTTGAACTCTGTAACAGAAGTTTTCACATGTACTGTTTTTGCAGGAGACAAGTGGAACTATTGTCAGTCACTTTCTTTGTGAGCTTTCAATGCAAAAGAGAACATTGTTTCAGATCATTTCCTTCAGTGACAGGGTTCGCATGATCAGAGGGAAAATAAACCCCAGTGGCTTATTTTCTCTTCCTGTGCATGCCAGTCACAAATAGTTTGCATCCCAGCAATGTGCAGCTAGTTATGTTGTAGATGGTTGGGAGGGAGGCAGTGGGCCACTTCACACATCACGCTAAGCCACAGTGGGTTAATTAACCCCTTGGGCTTAGCAACACATGTGCTAACAAACATTTTGCATATTCAAGCTGCATCCGCAGCTTGTCATGTTGTGCGAACCTGCTGAGGGTGGGTTATTGGTGTAGTTAACAAGCCACCCACAACCCATGGGCTGTTTTAGGCTTGTAGGTGGTTTGTTAATGCTAACAACCCACCCTCTCCAGGTTTGCATGACACAACAAGTCTCGGTCACAGCTTGAATATGGAAAAGTTGCCCGGCATGCACTGGCACACAGCACAACCTACCGTGGCTTAAATAAGCCATGGTGGGCTGTGGTGATCGTGTGAACCGGGTCAGTGTCTACCTTAGGCAGGAGCTGCTCACTCTTTATCTTCTTTCTTGCTTTCTCTTTTCCACCAACCCCTTTCATCCCTGTCCTCACTCCCCAGATAGCAAAGAAGCAAGAGGAGGGATTGCTGTTTTAGTAAAAGTCAGTGTTTGAATTAGTACAGGGCTGGATCCACATTACACTGTATATTGTCAGGTTAGCGGTACTGCTATATTCACCTTCCACAGTCACTACACACAGGGCTCACTCTCGTTAAATGTACTGCAGTCATCCCGGTTTGCCATCCCACACCTAGCTCCGTAGCGGTAGAACTGGGCGTTGCCTTGAACATGCAGGGGAAATGGCCCTTTAAGAGAAAGGGTGTGTTTGTTTATTTGTTTGGTTAATCATCTCTGCAAAAGTGCAAGGGAGCAAGCAGTGAGATTGTTTTTTGTTTTGCTTTGTTTTTTCAAAAAAAACTTCTCCTGTCCCATGCTCCCACACAAAACAGAAGGGAGGAGACCATCCTCCACCATCCTCCCATGCAGTGAAACCAGTTTCCCAAAGAAGCCTCTCCACCCCCTGCTAAGGTTCCCAAGCACTAGCTCCATTGAAATCAATGTGATTTACCTGGGAGCAAGGCCAGTGAAGAGAATGTGATTTATTTCTGACTACATGTGCCTTTTGACCAATTTACACCTTCTTGTTTTTTGCGAGGGCCCTTTAAGAGAAAGCGTTGTTTGTTTTGGTTAATCAGCTCTGCGAAACTATGGAGGTGCAAACATGCGAAGCAGCAAGATTTTTTTTAAAGGGGGGGAAGCTTTTCCTGCCCCGTGCCCACCGCAAAACAACAAGTGGCGGCAGTGCTTTTTTTCTGGAGAAAAGGGTACTGGAACTCTTGGATTACATTTCCTCGGGAGTAGATGGCGATTAAATTGTAATGCAATTAATAGAAGAAAAGGTGCTGGAACTCGGTTCCGGTGAGTTCCACCAGAAAAAAAGCCCTGAGTGGCGGCCACCTCTCTTCCCCACCAGTTTGGGAGACACACGTCACGCCGCATTTCCCCTGCCGCTTGAAAATTACTGGCTAACTCCAGTGATGACACTTTCGTGGCCACACCTTGGGTGGGCAATGACAACGCAACTTTAGTACACACTAGCTGCGTACTGTGGTAGCAAACCGCAATCACTGAAAAGACCATGATAAACCTAGTTCGGGAAATTCCAGAAGAGATAAGGAACGATTACCGTAAGCAGGACTAGCACGACTGGTACTGAAAGCTGTGTGCGTTGTGTACCCCACAAGTCATGGCAACAATACAGTACTGCAATAAACCTTAGGTGTGGATCCAGCTCAGGTTTTGCTTAACACCTGGGATAATCAAAATTAGAATCATAGGAAGGGGCCTATAAGGCCATCAAGTCCAACCCCCTGCTCAATTCAGGAATCCAAGTCAAAGCATCCCTGACAGATGGCTGTCCAGCTGCACCTTGAATGTGGGAGAGCCCACCACCTCCCTAGGTAGTTGGTTCCATTGGTGTATTGCTCTAACACAGTGATGGCGAACATATGGCACGGGTGCCACAGCTGGCACGCAGGGCCCTCTCTGTGGGCACTCAAGCCATTGGTCACCAGATTGCGAAAAGACCGTCCCCTTCTGCAAAACACTAATGATCTTGTTCTTTCTCACAGTGTGGAACAGAATGATTTTATTCTAGAATTCCTGTTACAGAATTCTTTTCTACATTGTTATCACATTTAAAAGATTTTGAAGAATGATGCACAGAGCATGGCTTGGATGTAAAGCCCTAACAGTTGACCTGAGTGCTGCATGTGTTGCTCTCAAACTAACGGAGTATGAGCCAAGGTTTGACCAATTATCAGCATGCATGCAATAGCAAAAATCACATTAATTGTGCAAAAGCATGCCCAATGCAAACTTTTACCTAATGCAGTGTTTGCAGTCCAAGACATAAAGTGTTTAAAATGTGTTAAGCACGTTTAGTTTTCGTGTTTATCTTGCTCATCCTAGTATAGGTTGACTTTTACTTTTACTAATCCGACACCTGTAGAAGCAGGGAAAGGACCCGGGGTAAAGCTTGCCCCATACAATTTCAGTCTGGCATATAATTATATTACAAGTTGAGAATCCCTTATCCAAAAATACATGTGCCTAATTATTTTAAAAGTTTGTATAAATTCCCTTCAGGCTATGTGTACAATGTAGTGCTATAATAATTTTTTGAGTTGATTTTTTTTTCAACAAAAAACTGTTTGTATCATTGAAAGCTCTGTTATTGTGTTTTTCTTTTACGACAAAAGATGTTAATTAGTTTGGACAACTGTATGAGTTGTTTTTCTAAAACTAAAACCTCGGTATTCAGGTTTAATTGCAGTGTTGGCACTTTGAAATAAATAAGTTGGTTTTGTGTTGCAGTTTGGGCACTCGGGCTCAAAAAGGTTCGCCATCACTGCTCTAACAGGAAATTCTTCATGATGTCCAGGCAGAATCTGGCTTTCATAGATTTCATAGATCATAGAGTTGGAAGGAGCCTACGAGGCTATCGAGTCCAACCCCCAGCTCAATGCAGGAAACTAGAGGAGGGATCTCCCATCCAAGTAATAACCAGGCCTGACCCTGCTTAGCTTTACATGTTCAGACAAGCTGAACCAGCATGAGCCACAGGCCTGCTTAGATCCACAGGCCTGTAACTTGAACCCATTATTTATTTATTTGTTTGTTTCTTCTATTTATTAATCGCCCATCTGGCCGGCCACCCTGGGCGATGTACAATTAAAATATTCTGTGTCCTGCACTTTGGGATGGTCGAGAAGAGATCCTGGCCCTCTTCTGTGTGACAACCTTTCAAGCACCTGAAGAGTGTTATCATATTGCAACCTCTCTCTCTCCTGCAGAAGGGCAGATGATTCAACAGCCCCTTGCCTTTGCCTTTGCATGTTCTTATGCAGCCAGAATAAACTCAGTACAGCAACCTGTGAGCAAATGTGCTAATTAAGATGTTCTTTTAGATAAGCACAAGTTGCTGAGCAGAGACAACACGCTTTCTCTTTAAAGTGTTTCTTCTGTACTTGATTCTCCATTTAGTTTTGTGGCTGCATTCAACAAAATTTAATAGAAGGCACAAAATGATATTTGCAGTTCATACATCAAGGCTTTTCCACAAAGGAAGTCAAGTGTACTAAAAGCTGAGAAAGGATAATCTTCTTGATCTATTCATAAATACAGTAATACCTTGGATTGCAAGTAACTTGGTTTGAGAGCGTTTTGCAAGACAAGCAAATTTTTAAATATTTATTATTATTTTTTTTAACTTGATAAACAAGTGACGTCTTGCAATACAAGTACTGTAGTACGCCTTAAATTAAAAATCTCTGTACAATTTTTTTTGGGGGGATTTCGTTTTGATATAAGGGTGTTTTGGATTACAAGCACATTTCCGGAACGAATTGTTGCTCTCAATCCAAGGCATGACTGTATACACTCTCCAAGATCTAATTTCCAATTTGTAAAATAAGGGTTGTTTAAAGAGACAATATGTGCCTTTGCTAATGGTTTGAGATAAACCAGATAAACTGCAGACAGCCAGAAGCCATATTTGTGTACTACCTGATTCAAATGAATGATTTTCCATGTAGGAGTATGCACAAAGACAGCCAAGGAAGAGCCATGGATGCTTGTATATAGGAGAAACCCACCTTGAGTGAACCCTCACTTACATGGCTTGACATTGCTGCTTGACAGCAGGCTGAAAACCCACCTTCTTACAAGTTGGTCTGCTCATGGTTAGGTGTTCCAAACTGCCATGAAGAGCAGCATGCTGGTGTAGGTGTATATGCTTGTGAGTAAAACTGCTTCTGGGAAGGCTTGCTTTTTGAAACAACAGGTTGACACAGTTACTTTTGAGAGGAACAACTTGTGAGAGAAAATTCTGTGGTTAGCCATTTGTGCCCCAATCAGAAATACTTCCTGGGATATGGTTCAGTCTGCACTGTTTCCCAGGACATATTTTTGGGAAAGTAGCTGGTATGGTGACGCACCTTAAGTCATACCACCAAAACATCCCTAACAGTTCTAGTGGAGCCCCTTCCCCGTGCTCCTGCAGACACAGCAATCCCCCCACTCATGCTTTGAAGAATACTCCCATAACCTAAGCACAACTCCACTACAGCAATTGTGTTTGCCATGAGTATATCAATATGTTTTCTGCAGCAATCATGAAGTGTGAATATATACCTGTATACAGTAATACCTTGGATTGCAAGCATAATTCGTTCTAGAACCATGCTTGTAATCCAAAACACTCTTATATCAAAGCGAGTCTTTGGCGGGCGTAAGCAGGGCTGATTTCAGCCTGCTACGCCCGCTCTAGGCGAGCGGTTACATCCCTACACTATTTGTCTTGCAAGACCTTGCTTGTTTATCAAGTCAAAAAAATTTAAATGTTTTTGCTTGCCTTGCAAAACGCTCTCAGACCAAGTTACTTGCAATCCAAGGTATTACTGTACATGCATCTAGGAACTCTGACCCAATTAGGATTCCCAGCTATACATATGCAGGTGTTTAAATTAGGGATGGATAGATCAGTATATTTCAGGGCCATGTCAATTTTACATGCATTCATTCATAATTCCATTTGGTACAATTCCTGAATTAATTTACATTTTCTAAAAAATATATGTCTGCATGAAAATTCATATTTAAATATATTTTATAGTATTTTCTCAAAAATATAATTTTTAAAACATACTTTATCTTAAAGTATGCCTTTCTAAATGAGTGAAAATACATTTTGGTACATTTTTTTGAGCTGAGAACTGTTATCACAAAATTCAGAGAAGTGCAAAATTTGAAGGATAATTGTGCCCCAGTCTTCACAGCAGTCAGGGAGGTGTGGATCAGGCCAGTTCACACAGAATTCACAAAAATCCAAAACTTCAGGCAATGCCTGGTTTAAAGATGCAAAGAGACCCAGAGTGGTGTAGTGGTGAGTGTTGGACTGGGACTTGGGAGATCCGGGTTCTAGTCCCCGCTCAGCCATGAAACTCACTGGGTGACTTTGGGCCAGTCACTGACTCTCAGCCTAACCTACCTCACAGGGTTGTTGTGAGGATAAAATGGAGAGGAGGAGGAGGATTATGTCAGCCGCCTTGGGTTCCTTGCAGGAAAAAAGGCGGGGTATAAATATAATCAATAAATAAAATAAATAAATGTACATAGCTGTATGTTGTCTGTTCTTTTATGTGTTTGCTGATGTCAACACAGGTATAACACTGGTGTACACACAGCAAACTCAGTTCTGGCATAAAGTGTGAACTTCTACATTTATGCTCTTAAATGAATGGTCTGACTAGTGCAGCAGCAATTACACTGCCCTAAATTTGCCAATGAGGCTCCAGATCTGGTGCTGGATCCAGGATCTGCCTTCCACAAGAAGAAGGGGCCTTCTGTGAGAAGAAGAGCTCTGCTCGTGGAAGGTCCCCGATTTTTAGGATCCCCCCAGCTCACCCCATTCAGCAGGGTCTCCTGGCTCTCTGTGTAGCATTTTCAGGGGGCTGGAGTGGCTGCTATGATAAAGAGGGGGCATGGAAGTCCACTTCCACCAGCGCAGGCGATCCAGTGTAAATCTGGATCCAACCCTTTGGGGTTTTGTATTTCTGTGGTTCTTCTACTGTCCTTCACTAGAAGTCACACATTTTGTATCAAAAACTGCCACATTTTGTTTCAAAAAGTCATTTTCATTACATGATACAAAGTACTTTCCAATAGTGACTAGTGCTTTAGAAACAACTCCAAAACATTCAAACATTGGGGGGTTGGGGGGCATATCATTGCGCATTTGAAATTCATTCTTGGATGAAAAAAAGGAACTCATAATAAATTCCATGCCTGTGTTTGCAACATATAATGACTGTAAATTCAAATCTTGCTGAATTTTATGCTGTTTGCGTGAGTCAAAACTCATGTTAGAGGTCTAATTTTACTGCTTCATTGCCCTTCAAAACGTTTGCTTAATCTTAATTATAAGCCAAGAGTCACGACCAATGCACATTTAATTAACTACTTAAAAGGAGAAGGTGGGGTGATTTGGATTTAATACAAAGAAATCCAAACCACTTCCACAATAAAAGAATCATTGCTGAAAGTCTCTGGAAAAGGATTTAACCAAGAAACCCTGTAATTTCCTTACTGCATTATGAATGAATATGTGTAATAGGTCTGTGCTTTCTTTCTAACGATCACAGTGGAACCTATGGAGACAAGGAAAGGGTAACACCATGATGCCCCGCTTGTAAGCTTCTCAGAAGCACCTGGTAGGCCACCATTTCAAGGAAAATGCCAGGTTAGATGGAACTTGATCTTACCCAGTAAGGCAAATCTTATTAAAGGAGAGACACTGATGTCTCCTTTGTTAAGTCCTATCAGTAAAAAAAAAGCTTTCCACTCTGTAAAATGGTAATTGGTGGGGTGGATTGTTCTAACTTGTATATGATCTTAATTTTGCTGCTGTCAGATATATTGGGAGGGGCTATCATTCAGTGATGGTGTACATGCTTTGCATGGAAAGGGTCTCAGGTTCAATCCCTGGTATCTCCAGGTACGGCTAGGAAAGAATCCCACCTGAAACCCTCAAGAGCCACTGCCAGTCATTTGGAATTTTGAGAGAGTGCCATGGGCACTCTCACAAAATGGCTACCATGGGAGGCACCTTGCCCATTCATAAAATGGCTGCTACAGTGGGCATGGCTGGTCACAACTTTCATTTCTCAGAAGTCAAACTGGTGAGACTAAAATAAAAGTAACTTGCCCAAGAACCTAAGTACAAAGCGGAGGTGGGGTCTGAGCTCCAAAACACAAAACCATTCTTTTGAACCCAAATAAGGATGGTGCTGGAGGGCAGCACTTTGCTTTGCAGCAAGCCAGCCTCATAGGTTTAAAAAATGTTTTAATTTTTTAAAAATCTTAAGAAATAAAATAGAAATCAGTAGTGGCAGGGAGCCTGGTGGGTGCCGAGAGAGGTGCCTATGCACACATTGGCACCCATAGGCATCATGTTGGAGACCCTAAATGGAGTTAATAGTACGCGAAGCGAAGGCGGCAGGAGCAGGCAGAGGGAACATCAGGGCCTGCTCCGGTTGGACTGCCCACCCCACCCCCAGGGCTAACTGACGCTCTGTTTTTTCTTGTATTTAATTAGACTATATATTGCTCAGAGTGGCCGGATGACTGGCCAGATGGGCGATTCAAAAATATAATAAATAAAATAAATAAATAAATATCTATTATCCTACATATATGCCCCATGGCTCAGAGCAGCAAGTGTCCAACATCTAAGACATTGTTGCCTGCATAGTGGTAAACAATGGTTAGGATCTACGTAGTAATTCTTAGAGTAGACTCACTTAAATTATTGGGACTTGCATTAGTTATGACTAACAAGTCCCATTAATTTCAATGGGTCTACTCTAAGTACAATTAAGTTGGGATCCAACCCAATGTCCCCACATTTCAGCCACTTATTAAAAAGCACTCAGTACATAGAACATCCCATAAATCTGTTGATTCTTCCCCCCCCATTGGTTTTGGGGTGCTCTTTTGTCTCAGCCAATGTAACCCCCCCTCCCCGCAAACCTTCCATTATGTATTTCAAACAAAAATTATCCAGGGAAGCAAACAAGTGCTCTAGAGAGCTGTGAACCCTGACACTACACACATGACTACATTTGGGGTCATTTTACTGAGTTACATTGGAATTTGGGTTGGAGTAGTAAAACACCCCCAAAACTATTTCTGTAAATGTTTGGTGGTACTAAATGAGGACAAGGAGAGGAGGAGATGGATTTTGCTTGGTGCCTAATGGACAACAAAGAAGGTGCCATGAACATATCTGGAGAGGGAATTCCATAATTCCACCAAAAAGTAGTTCCTGCTTAAGAAAGTTCTTCTCATCAGCACAGAACACTCAGCCTCTTAAACGCAATCCAGCTTTAAACATATGCTATTTAAAAGGAAACTGACACTCCTGACCATATAGGAATATTTTCCTATATGAATTCTCATATGAAATCTTGAGCCTGTTTTTTAACTGTGGTGGTGGTGGGAATGGGGTTGATATAAAAAGCAAGTTTGAGGTTGTAAGAAAAAAAAAGCCTCTGAGATGAAATTTCACTCTGGTTTTTGTCGTTATTAAGGTGCTCTGTGGACTGCCACCGCAGCTAAACATTTTCCCTGGGTAACTTTTCAGATTACTTTGGCCACACCCATAAGAACCAGTGGTGCAGCCAGGGGTCTGGAGGGCCCCCCAATGATGACTCATTAACTCCCTCTCCTTCTATCCCAGCCCAGCCCTGGCACTAGCAAAAAGAAGCACCATAGCACCCAGCCAGGCAAGCAGCCTGAAGGCCCCACGGTGCACCATTTTAAAAGTATTTTTTTTTCCTATTTAAATTTTGAGTAGCAGCAATGTGAACCAGTCATATGCTGCCTTTGGGGGAGGCAGCCAGTGAGGGCACAGGGGAGACATAAAGACTGCCCCTTTGCTGCTCCTGTGCCCTCGTTGGCCATGGCACCCAAAGGCAGCATCTGATTGGTTCAGATTGCTGCTACTCAAAATGTAATTTTTTAAAAAAAAACTTTGTTTAAAATGGCACACTGAACTAGGAAGAGGAGATGTTTGTTTTTCTTTTTCAAAGGAGGGAAGGAAGGAAGGGGGACTGGGCAGTGGCAGGGGTCTAGCATGGCAGGGGGCCCTGGGTAAGGAACTTGCCCAGGGCCCCCTCAAAGCTAGCTGTACTCCTGATAAGGATATCATAAGGGTCCTGCTGGCTCAGAGCAAAGTGCTATATCTAACCCAGCATCCTGTTTCCCATACTGGCTGACCAGATGCCTGTGGGAAGCCCACAAACAGAACATCAGCGCAACAGCACAATCCCACTCATGTTCCCCAGCAGCTGGTACTGAGCGGAATACTGCCTCCAATACTGGAGGAAATCAGCCATCAGGACTAGTAGCCATTGATATCTATATTCTCAATGCCTTTGTCTAATCCCCTTTTAAAACCATTGACATATGTGGTCATAATCACATCTTGAGGATGTGGTTTCCACAGTTTAACTACCTGCTGTGTGAAGAAATACCCACATTCATTCAATGGGAGAAAGAGCACAGACCAGTTGTAGTTAGCAGATGTCTCCAAATGTGCACTATCCAAATACTATCAATCCCACCTGAGGCATTCCTTTCTTCAAAAAAATCAATTTGATTTGATGATGTTCCTTCATTTCACTATAATAGCAGTTTCAGAATGGCTTCCTAAATTCTTACATTTTGCTTTACAACCTCACCACCTAGTGGACGTAAACATGATTTTTCTCAAATGATATGTAAGGATGGAGGGGATTTGGTATCAATTGATCTGAGTGGATAAGATAATGATGACACAGAAACAGAGTCAGATTTTTTTTTCCTTATCCTGCATTTGTGATAGAGCAGATACTTAAAGGAAAACCTGAGGAGCTCAGTGCATTAGTAGATGAGAAATACTTGTAAGCAAGTAACCCACCCTGCCTTGTAAGCCACATTTTTTGGGTGAAGAAATAATCACTAATTGTACATAAAAACTGTATTATTGTTATGAATTGTATTCATATAGATGACTTGCAGGACCACTCGTTAGAGAGAACCCATGTAACACAAACAGTACAATCCTGTACAGGTTTACTTAGAATAGAACCTCGGCTATTGGGTGGTATAGAAATGTAATAAATAAGGTGGATTTAAGAGAGTCAGGAAGGGGGACCTAAAGAAAGGTTCACTTGAGCCTGAAAGAGCTAGTAAATCATTTGCCTGGTGATAAAGAACAATTGTGGTTGTGATAAATGATACCCTGGTCCATGCTCAGTACTTCTTAATGAGGATTAATGTAGGTTGTGAAGTATTCCCACGCTGCACTGTTACTGTTCTCCAACACCATCCTTTCTTCTGCTTACTTCCATGCTGAAGAGGCAACAGCTGGACATATAAGTGCCCCAAATAGAACAAGGCTGTATCCCTTGAAAAAAATGTCCTTATATGTTTTCTAGATCTTTTTTTAGCAGACTAGGCATAAAAGAAGAAGATTATACATCCAGACATGCATTGGGTGTTTCCAATTGCCACTGGTGGGTGGAGTGGCACCTCATATCCCAAACCAGGGGTCCTCAAACTTTTTAAACAGGGGGCCAGTTCATTGTCCCTCAGACTGTTGGGGGGCCGGACTATAGTTTGAAAAAAATATGAACGAATGGATCAAGTAAAAAATAAAAGGGCCGGGGTCCTTTTTTTTTTACTTGATTAAATGGAAAGTTATTAAATTAATAATAAATTAATTATAAATTATTTTGCTGTCTAAAATTGAAATACATTAAATTTTAAAAAGGAATAGAAAGGCTTGATTTGCACACTGCACATATCTTATTTGTAGTGCAAAAAAACAGGAAAAAACAATACAAGGATCACAGCCTTAAAAGTACAAACACAGAGACGGGGGGGCTCCACGGAGCCACGACCCCTCCTGATTCCTCCATGGACCATAAGGGGGGCCAGCGTGTGCGGGGTGGGGGGTGCTGTTTGAATTTCTGCACTCCCCCCCAGATCTTGGGCCACACCAGCTCCGGGTTCTGCCGCTTGGGGTGAGCAGGGCAGCAGCAGAGCCGAGTGTGGAGGCCAGAATATGGGGAGCAGTTGCCCCCCCCCCCGTGCCACAGGGTTAGAGTGGCCAGCCCTGCGGGAATCAGGGCTGGTCCCTCTGGGCCAGAGGCGACTGAGAGGGGCTCCCTGGCATCCACCCCACCCCCGCCGCCGTCCTACCTGGTCCCCTGCACGCTGCAGCCGCTGCCACCGCCTCCACCTGAGTCCGCCGCCAGAGCTGCTCTGTCGCGTCCATCCTGGACCCCGCCCGCGCTCAGTTTTGGTGGGGGGAACCAGGGCAACAGGGCTTAAACAGCCCTGTTGCCCTGGTTTCCCCCGCCAAAAACAGAGTGCGGGGGTCCAGTGCGACGACGACGTCCTACCTGGTCCCCTGCGCGCTGCTGCTGCTACCTCCGCCTCTGTCCAAGTCTGCCGCCGGAGCTGCTCCGTCGCGTCCATCCTGGACCCCGCCCGTGCTCAGTTTTGGCGGGGGGAACCAGGGCAACAGGGCTTAAACAGCCCTGTTGCCCTGGTTTCCCCCGCCAAAAACAGAGCGCGGGGGTCCAGCACGATGGAGCAGGGTCCCGTCGCCAGCGGGCGGCGAGGCATGCTCTCCGCAGAGCGGAGTGCCTGCACAGGTGGACAGCCGGAGCCCACTGACCAGCCGCCGCCGAGAAGGGAGGAGGACGGGCGTTGTCCGCGCCCCACCACCGGCTAAGCCGCCACTCCTCCCCTTCCTCCCCCCGCAGCAGATGCAGGGCGGCGGGCGGGTGGGCATCCTGTGCCCCCCGCCGGCTCAGCCACCCCTCCTCCCCTTCCCACGCAAGGAGTCACTATCGGCTGCCGGGCCGGATGAAAAGACCCAGCGGGCCGGATGTGGCCCGCGGGCCTTAGTTTGAGGACCCCTGTCCCAAACCTTCTATCTTTAGCCTCCAAAATTATTTAATTTTTAATTTGGTTTAAAATTATTTCTTGGCTGCCTTTAAGGTTGGAACCCTCTCAAGGTGGTGTACAAGATAAAAAAAAACCATACAGAATAGATACAAAATTATGAGAGAATATTGCAGATCACCAGTGATCCGCAGTTGCTCATGCAACTGTATTTCTCCACATCCTGAGCTCGGTCCTTATATGCCAAGGTGAGGAGCCCCTTTGGAGATTATTGCCTAAGGGAAAGGGTTAGAGCCTGTTGTGGTTCTTTGCCTCCTGTCAATTAAAGTATTTTCAGATTATTCTCAATCCTGCTTTTTTTGCCAATTTAGTTCTTACTGGAACCCGCCTTTACCCATGGCCTCAGAGGATTCTGCCCACTCTTAACCCAGTTAGGAAAATGGAAGCCTGGGGTCTTCTGTCAAATATAAGTTCCATTTAAGCATCTGTGTATTGCCTGGTTTAGGCTTCCAACCATGGGCTTTCTGGAGGACCCCAATATTCTCTTCCTACAATTTCAGTGGGTTTCCACGGAGGCTAGCCCCCTCCTGCTTGAGTTTCTATCTCACTCAATTCACCTCTATTGCCTGTCTTACCCAACTGAGCCTTGCCAATGGCTGATAGCGATTAATACTTATGCATATGCACATATCTTTACATTATATCCCCCAAAATAATCACTTTGATTCTGTAAGGTCACTGAAGAAAGCAGTTCATGTTTTTAATAATGGGGAAGTTAATTAGCTAGGAAGGTAAAGCGTAGGGTGTCCTGCTGTAATACGATTGCTTAAGGCTTACAAAGCCTGGCCCTGTCACTATGAGAAGAAAGGGAAAGGCTGAACTGCATGTGTTTTTATAGGGAAAGTAACCCTTAGAGCAGAGATCGGCAACACAGTCTGTCAGCCGTACACAGTCCCCACTACCCTGCCACTGCACTGCACTGCCAAATTTGCCATCAAAATTCGGTGGTAGTAGGGGGAAAATGTCGATTTCCCTTTAAAGCAAGAGTGCACACATTTTTTTAAAGCAAAATCACACTCCTAGAAGCATCCAGGGAATACACAAGGCATCATGGAAATCAGTGCTTTCCCCCACACACATGGAAATCAGTGCTTTCTGTCGACAAATTTGGCAGTGCCGCAACAGGGTGTGGCCCCGGTGGGTTGGGGGGGGTTGGCCCCCAGAAGTTGCTGAACCCTGCCATAGGGATTGATGGGATTTCTCATGTTCTGTATAAGCATGCATATCCTGTGTACTAAGTTTTATTCCCACAGCTCATTGGTAGAGCACATTGGGATTGAAGGTCCCAGGTTCAATCCCCAGACCCCAGTTGAAACCCTGGAGAGCTGCTGTCAGTGAGAGCTAGGTAAACCAATGGCTGGTCTCAATAGAAATCAGCTCCCTGTGTTCCTAACTGTCTTTCCTATAAATTCTGCAGCAGGGAAAGCCCCGACAAGGGCCATATCTAGAGTGGAAACAAACCTAGGGAGTAAGATTCTCATGGAAATTGTCCAAATCTGAATTTGCTTGCAAAAACTCTTATTTATACTCTTCTGATTATATTTTTTCAACAATCTCCAATTAGGGATAGTACTGAATACTTTTTAAAATAACATTCCACCAAGTCATGTTTCAAAAGCAACCCCCTCCCCCGAACAGTAAAATAAAAATGGCAAAAGTAAATTCAAAGAATCAAAATCTGAATTATCTATCAAATTTCTACAAAATTTTATTTAAGCTGAAGCCTTTCCTGCTGCCTTCATTTCCAACTGTGAATTGTGGGTCAGCTAATTTCCTCTGCCTATTCTTGGAGACATAGTTTTCTTTTTAACAAGCAACTGAGTCAGAAATCATAATAAACGGACTCCATTTACACGAGTCTAGCATGCATTTCCTCGTTTTGGAGGATGTACGCATATTAGACTGGTATAAAATACCTATTGTCTACGAACAAATTTACCACTGCAGAGGTTTGTGAAATGCCACTCCAAAACTTGAAAGGAATTCTTAATAAGTGCGGTAAGGGCTCAAAAGTCAGTGTGAAATAGTGGTGAGAGTGTTGGACTGGGACTCAGGAGATGCAGGTTCTAGTCCCCGCTCGGCCATGAAACTCACTGGGTGACTTTGGGCCAGTCACTGACTCTCAGCCTAACCTACCTCACAGGGTTGTTGTGAGGATAAAATGTAGAGGAGGAGGATTATGTAAGCCGCCTTGGGTTCCTTGCAGGAAAAAAGGCGGGGTATAAATACAATAAATAAAATAAAAGTAGCCCTGGGTTTGAGTCTAGCCAATTAGGTCAATCCATCAGCCAAACACAGGTAAAGAAGTTTAAGAACAAAGCTTTATTCAATCAGATAATGCAGCTTCATGTCCCAGCTCGAAGCAAAAATGGAGTGAGCCCCGAACATGCACAAGCGTTCTACTTTTAAGGAATGTAGGCTTTATAAGTCATGCATGTGCAGATGCTGCCAAGATCTTAGAACAATAGAGCTAACGCCTTTCAGCTCTATGCCAGACACGTGCAGTGTATACCAACCGTGCAACGATAAAATTCCACAGTCCTTTGTAAGTGGCCATGTACACTATGTCCCTGAGTAGTGGACACATTTCTGCCTACTCATCTGAACTATTCTGCTTGTCCTGCAGTTTATTGCGCAAGGTGAAAACAGTGGCTCTACAGCTTATCAGTGTTTCTAGACACTGAGTTCTACACCATTTCAAGACACTGTGAGTTAACCTTCAAGTTGCTAGGGCAGAAGGTGAAGTTCTTGGTGACTTTTCCCACATAAGGAGAGAGTTGAGTTCTGCTTGACTCAGGAAAGGGGTTCATCTGGGCAGAGCAACTTCATGGTCAAACTTCCCAGCCAAGTTGGGAGTGATGGCAGAGCACAATCTCAGCAGCAGATTGCATCCAACAAACACACGCACACACAGAACTTGTTTCTAAGTAGATGCTTTTAAAGTAAATAACAGTAATGTAAGATTTCTTAGGTACTGTAAGCTTGATGGTTACAGACTTTTTAAGTGCAGTTTCTTATAGATTACTCATACTGTCAGGTAAGGAGAACCACAGAACATGTCTTCTTTGCCAAACCCTAGCAAGCATCAGTTAAGTCAGTTAACTGTAGGACTACCCTAACTGTCAGAGAATTATAGATAGGAACTCTAACCTGTTGCTAGGCAACCTCCAGAATTGCCTCCCCTGCTATCAATTGGTTCGCTGCACTGAACCCTGCTCCCTGACTTTTCAGAGAAGCTTGGTTTCTGCCTTTGCCCCTTTAACTAGACTATAACAGTCTATCTTAAGCCTTTACTGGACAGTCAACTTAAAAAAAACCTCCCTGCAGAGTTGACATTTTCTTGTGACATATTCCAACAGGGAGAAAGATCTACTTTTGCTCTATACAATAGAAGCTGATGGAACTATGGATATATAGCCTTTAAGATAAGCACACTAATTTCTTTTTACTATAATACTCTCATATGTCAGCTCAGTACCATTATGACTGGGTTCAGACAACATGATAACCCACACTCAAGGGTTGAGTATAGGTTGTCCATAAGCGATGGGTCCATAAGTGACTGTGGAGGCCAATTCTAGATTCATACAGCTTCCCACAGTGAAGACACAGGTTACCAGATGGAACGGAAGATGGTGCTGTAAAGGATTCATTTGACATGCTTTTCACTTAGCATGTTTCTCCCTTTCACCTTGCACTCGGGCTTCTTCAAAGTCCATAGAATCTTTGTGAAAGGCCAACCTCTAGTTAGATTGTTCATGGGCCAGAGCTTCCCAGTTCTTGATGTTTATATTGTATTTTTTTTTTAGATTAGCCTTAAGAACATCTTTAAACCTCTTATACTGACCACCGATATTCCGCTTTCCATCCTTGAGTTGGGAAGAAAGTAACTGCTTTGGGAGACGGCAGTCAGACATTCGAACAACATGACTGGTCCATTGAAGTTGGCGTTGAAGGATCATTTTTTCAAAGCACTGAAATAATGCCCTAATTGTGAGATTTCCAGAATGCTGAGCTAGACTGAGCCTTGGTCTGATCAGGCAGGGCTCTTCTGCTGTGTGTGTGTGTGTTGGTGAGGAGCTGTGATTGCATAAATAAGTAGGATCATACACACAAATTACAAACCCTTCACTAGTCTGACATCTCATTTACCGTGCTAATTGTTTGCTGACATTGTTTGTCTCACAACAGTGTTTGTTTAAAAGACTAAAGTATGGTAATTCATTTGGTTGGAACCAATATGAAGCAGATGGCTAGAAGAATAAGTTCTGAAAGCATAGGAATGTGGAATAAAAGGGCTACTAACCAAACAGGAGACATATGCCACCATTAAACATTCTTTCTGTTCTATTTTCAGCAGAATGATTGGCTGGCCTACTTGTGATTCACCCAAGAGATGGAGGGAGAAGACTTTTAACCAATCACCCATGCCATTTGTTGAGAAGGCTAAGCATGACCTTTGTGCAATGCCTGTTTCACTGCTCAAGTCATGACACACCACTCCTACAATCTCTGCACGGGCTTCCTGTACCACCCTGTGTCCAGCACAAGCATCTTGTTGCTGCCTTCAAATAGCCTTTCCCAACCTTGGGTCCCCAGATGTTGTAGGGTGGCAACTCCCATCAGCCCCAATCAGCATGGCTGAAGGCATGGGGTGATATGAATTACAGTCCAACCACATCTGGGGACCCAAGGTTGGGAAGGCTGCCCTTCACAGTTTCCCATGGCCATGCCCCATTCATGCCATTGCCCTCGTATCTCAATACATACTTGCCCGTGACCTCAGCTCTCCCATCCTCAGCTGCCCAAAGGTCCCCTGCTCCCTTAAGTTACTTGACCTGCCTGGAAATCTTGCCCCAAACACAAAGCCAGTACGTTTACCCTGGGGGGGGGGCTGGGCCAAGCAGCCTTAGTTGACTATCCTTATCCTGGCTGGTGGCTGTGGTTGCTCTTCATCCTCCTCACCGCAGAGGAAAAGGGGTAATAAAGCAGACGGAGAGCAGGAGTAACAGCAGCACGTCAAGGGCAATGGGACGGATTCAGTTGGGCTCCCAGCAAATCAGAAGTGGCAACAGTACACTTGGCCATTGGACCCAGTGACATCATCTCTGCTGTTCTGTGTCTTGGGGGGGGGGGGAACACTTTGGCTGATGCTGCTGAGGTGAGGAAGCAAGGGGTCAGATCAATGGCGTGGGGACAGTGGCCATTACCAGAGAAGAGGAGAAGGAGCAGCAGTAATGTCTAGCCTACTGTTTACATGTTCACCCATGTGCTTCTCTTCAGTGGTGTGTGGGAAATTTTGAAGTGCAGGCGTTCATTATGACATGAGGCCCCAGCCATGCCCCCAAGGAGAGCCCAAAAAATGCAGGGTTCTCTCATCTCCACCAGGAGCGGGGCTTTTGTAAAGCTAATGGGCCTTAATTACACATTCAGGACCAAGCCACCCCAAAATACTTTGCTTTACAACAAGAAACAATAGATTGTTGCTGAGAAAATTCATTCCACCCCACCCCCAGCTACTGTGAGGATTGCTTCTAAGCTCAGAGGGAACAGGGAAGTCTAAGGGAGTGGCAGTTGACATCAGTATCCCTGCTAATAAAAAAAAGTGCCAGTACTGTGCCTCTGAGCCCTGGCTCCACTGCACTACTGCTTCTCTCTCTCCCACTTCTCTTATTGACAGGGTTTGCACAATCACTGAGGAGAAATAAGCCATGGTGGGTTTTCTCTCTCCCCTCACACGCGCGCACACACGCGCACACACGCGCACACACGCGCACACACGCGCACACACGCGCACACACGCGCACACACGCGCACACGTTGTGTGTGTGTGTGGGGGGGGTAGCATACTTTCCCTCAGCAGCGCAGCTTATTGTGTTGTGCGAAACCGGCCAGGGTGGCTTGTTGCCATGGGTAACAAGCCACCCAAAATGCATGGGCTGTTGTAGAGTTCTGGGTGGCTTGTTACCCAAGGCAACCAGCCACCCTGGCGTGGTTCACACAACATGACAAGCTAAACTATCAAAGGTAATCATGCTATCCCCCTGGCACATGACTGGCACGTGGGGGGAGGAAATAAACCACAGTGACTGTGATTGTGTGAACAAGGCCATTTTCTTATGCACATGCAGAACAAGAGAGCAGGAGGCCAGTTGCTTCTCCTAGTCCTCCTCTGTTGCCACCTACCATTTTTACCAGCGCCTACCATTGTTTGGACCAGCCTTCCTTAAAATGGTGCCCTCCAGATATTTTGGATTACAACTCCCAGCATTCCTGACCATTGGCCATCCTGGCTGAGTGGAATTGAAGTCCAACACATCTGGAGGTCACCAAGTTGGGGAAGGATGGTCTATCTCATTTCCCCTCAGCTCTGAAATTCAGCAGACCAACAGTAATAGTCAGTAATGATCCAACCAAAGTTAATTTCAGGATTGTGTAGCAATTTCAAAATGCTTTGATCTAGATGCCACAGATGGTTCCAGATAGGAATGAAATACCCATGAAGGCTTTGGGCAACAAATACAAATTACAGAACATTCATAAGGCTAGGGTCCTGAAGTGGAGACCAGGTGTGTAAAAGCACCACAATCTTTGCTCAATGAGAATTAATCTGATCCTGGAAAATTGCTTTCTGCTCTGAGTTTTCATTGCCCAAGCTTTGCTGTGTGTTTGTAGAAGTCAGTGCATTTCTGCAGTGACACTTAGCCAACCAATTAATCCAAATATCTCATGAATGACTTTTAAATTTTTCCTACCTTGAGTGCCTCAGCAAGGGCTCTTTTGGAAATGCTCTTTCTTTCACACAGAAGCTTTAATGATTATGCAGAGTGTCCAGGGAAGGAAATGAACAAGTCAGACTGAAGTATTGTAGTGCATGGAAAGAAGGCAAAACCGGTTTGCCTGTTCTGTGCTTATTCATTTGAAGAGCTTCCAGATGGATTTGTTTTATTTGAAAAGGAGATGGGGAATGGAAGAGTTCTCCTTAGCTTGGGAGAAGAAGTTATCAGACTCTGCCTTTGTCTGCCTCCAAATTTTCATTTTAGTTCTTCATGCCAGGCAACTAAAAAGTCCACAAAACAAAAGCACACACTAAAGCTCCCTGCCCACCAGGAGAAATCAGAAGTTATTCACTGGCCTCTAATTGCCTAAATCAACAAAAGATAAGGTTCCTCAGGGCCAAACCACATGCTATGTTATTCATGTTTTCAGAAAAGTGTGCTTAAACGGGCCAATTTTATTTTGAAGAAAAAGCCGTTTCAGGCCCCAATCTGGAACACGCTCCTGCTATCCCCCCCCCCACGCCTATTTGCTCCCAAGGGTGCTATTTAAATGGCCTGCGGTTTTCCTCCCTTTTAGCATCCCTGCTCTAGACATATGGAGCGTGAAGGACTACGTTTGGTGTAGAAGTGTTATGTTCTCCATTAGGTTAACATTTATAGAATAGGCAGGCACTCATCCATGGCATGTAGCAGGAGATCATCAAACTCCATGAAAGGCTCTTCATTTAAATGGTGTTTTCTCTCGGCTTCAATCTTATGAATTATGTTCAGCTGCATTTTTTGGTATATTTGTGCATGTATGTGTGAGTAGTCCTATTCAGGCATTCTGTAGCTGTATACATTGCTGCTGCTGCTGCTACATTTACCGTACATATATCCTGTATTTTTTCCTCCACAGAACCCTAGGCTGAGAGTCAGTGACTAGCCTACAATCACCCAGTGAGCTTCATGGCCAAGTGAGAAGTAGAACCCAGATCTCCAAGTCCCAGTCCAACACTTTAACCGCTACACCACACTGGCTCTCAGCTCTGCCCCCCTCCTCATGCATTTCCATCAACTTGTACTTGTTGAGGGTGACTTTCTGAAGAGGAAAGCCTCCTGTATCCATGGAGGCTCTCCACATGATTGAGAATGCTGGAAAATCAGGGTTCTTCATATATATATATATATATATATATATATATATATAATTTACTTTTCAAAACAAAATATAGCAAAATACAAGAATAACACAAAAATTTAACTTAAACTACATACAAAATCATAAAGTGCACACACGCCCCGCACCCTCCTAAGGACCAATGTATATACTTCCATCCCCTTGATCAAATGAATTCCAAATTCCAAAAATATAACATATCCTGACAAGGCATACTCCCCTTCCCCTTTATTAATACATAGTCTAATAATTGATTCCATGTATCCATAAAATTATTCTTCTTTAACTGTCCTTTTTTGCATTTGATACTCCAAGTTAGTTTATCGTTTAGGGCTATATCCCGAACTTCCTTATACCAGTCAGTTATTAGGAAAACATGTTGTACTTTCCATTTTCTCGCTATCATTAGCCCAGCCGCAGTTAACAAGTTTACAATTAATTGCCCTCCACAAGTACAGGGTGAAGGAAGCATGTGAGGAGGAGGTGGGGCTAGAGCTCCACTCTACTCACATGTTTACTGGACACAGCTACAGAATACCTAAATAGAGCTTGTATCTATTTATCTACCTATCCATTTCAGATAGAACTAAATAATTTGGGCAGTATCCAGTGCTGGCAATCTACCAGCACTGAACACAGATTGACTGCTGGTGCAACAGGAAGCTAGTGCTTGCTAGCACAACCGAGGAAACTAGCCAATATGGCCACTTCCTGAATGGGATAAGTCAGCTAGCTTCTTCCCATTGCACTAGCAGTCATTCCCACTGCTGCAGCGGCAGCATTGGATACTGCCCCTTGTGAAGAAGGAGGGACTGTCTGTAATCAGCACTCAGGCTAGGCCTCAGAAAGAGGATGGTTTCGTCACCTTCTTTCATTCCAACTTGCACCCCACCTTTTGACCTACAGATCAAACCCCTCTCTCTAACCATCCAGCACATTCTCCAAGTCATATTCTAGCTCAAGATTTGCCAGCCACACTCAGAACTTCCACTGTGGTGTGTTTTAGTGGTGCACATGGTTGTGGCTTGCTTGCGTACCCCATATGGAGGCTCTTAATCCCCAAATCTATACAAGAATGTTCACACTTCCTGCAATACTGTTGCTCTCTCAAGCCCACCTGTGCCCCCCCCCCTTTTGTCTAGACTTAACAGTACTTAAAATACTGTGGTAATACTGGTAAAATACACAGGTGACCTGTGTCCTCACTGTGGGAAGCTGTGTGGATCTAGAATTGGCCTCCACAGTCACTTACGGACCCATCGCTAGAGTCTACACAATTTTCTTTAGAATTTTCCTCCTTTTAAAATCTCATTTTTGTAAAGAAAAAAAATTTTTTTTTACCCTGGAAGACAATCTTACTCGGTCACGAGTGATCGCCTGACTGACTTAAAATAGAATTTTAAAAATCTGTTACCTGAGCAGCATTTAGGAAGAGAGTTCTCAGCTCCTCCCCTTCTGCATTCCCTCATTACTCACTATTCCAGACATCCACATCCTGATATTCTCCAGATGAACTGGACTACAATCACCAGGCAGTGTGGCCAGTGGACATGCTAGCAGGGGATAATGGGAGCTGTAGTCCAGCACATCTGGAGGGTTCTAGGTCGGGGGGGGAAGGCTACACAATTCCATAGCAGGCTCCATGCACCTGATGAAGTGGCCTTTGGTGCACAAAAGCGAGTGCCCTAATTAGGGCTGGGGAGAAACGGTGATTCAACAAACCATTCATGAAACTGACCCAGTAATTTAAGGAGAATAGATTTTGTGAAATGGCCCCTCCCCCAGTTTTATTTTTCCAAACCATTTTGTTGATTCTTCAGCATGTTTACTTGGGAGTAAATCCTGTTGAACACAATGGAGTTTACTTTTGATTATACATGCATTGCACGGTTGATCTCCTATTTATCTCCTCCCCCCTCTGAACAGCATGGAATGTCTTTTAAAGCTTTGGGTCTGCTTTCAGTTTTGTCTTTTTTGCAAGATATTCCTATCAGAAAAAAATCCATCCTAATATAAACACACACGCACTTTCAGGTTGTGAAATAGGGTTTCATGAAATGGCATATATTTTTTAACAGCCTCACTTTAATCACTGCCCTTTCTTTGAAGGGGGTATTTAACCCTACACCTTCAAATTTAATGAACTGCTGGAAGACAATCCACCCACTCTGTAAAATTCTGTGTTTTACTGTTGATATTCAACTGCTGCCCACACAATAATGGCAGCACCTGGTGAGTGGCAAAGGAGGCAGCCATAGTTTATGGTGGCAGCCATTTTGAATTTCCCAGAATTAAAAAGCACCTCAGAAAAGGACTTCCAGACCGCTGAAAAAGAAAATGGTGGCTGCTCCAATTCTGTTCTCCTCAAAAGAATGTTGCCTCAGCCCTGAAATATTGTGAAAACAAAACA
Source organism: Shinisaurus crocodilurus (assembly GCA_021292165.1). Taxonomy (NCBI): domain Eukaryota; kingdom Metazoa; phylum Chordata; class Lepidosauria; order Squamata; family Shinisauridae; genus Shinisaurus; species Shinisaurus crocodilurus. The sequence goes on along the minus strand of CM037881.1, from coordinate 93,036,589 downwards.
GCTGGTTTCAAATTGGGTAAAAGCTGGGAAATGGTCTTTGTTAATTCAGTATAGCCCTCACCATGAATCATTTGTTAATCTTTAACATGTCACAAAACCCTTTGTTGCTTTTGCTGCAACAGACTAACATGTCTACCCCTCTGGAAACCGATACTGCCAGATCACCACTTTAGCCCTGCCTTCTGGTTTATTAGGGTTTCATGTAATAATAAACATCAACCTAAGTCTGATTTTCCCTGCAGACCTGGAATCTTTTGCTGGCAGGTAAGAGCTACCCCTCACCTCTCACAACCAATTAGCAAGCACATATAAAGAAAAGTAACATTCAGCTCTACAGATCATAGGTGCAATACAGTCATGCCTTGGATTGAGAGCATAACTCGTTCCGGAAACATGCTTGTAATCCAAAACACTCTTATATCAAAACGAAATCCCCCCCAAAAAAAATTGTACAGAGATTTTTAATTTAAGCTGTACTACAGTAGTTGTATTGCAAGACGTCGCTTGTATATCAAGTAAAAAATAAATAAATAAATATTTAAAAATTTGCTTGTCTTGCAAAACGCTCTCAAACCAAGTTATTTGCAATCCAAGGTATTACTGTATATCAGATGAGAGACCTTTTTTCAAAGTGAAAAATGAGTAACTGCTAAGGGCCACATTCACACTTCTGTGTGCTATACCTCAGTTAAGAATCACTTCTAAGAAGATTGTCAGGATCCATCAGTAGTTCTGAATGACAGCTCAGGTGAGAAGGCTCAGTATGGTCCAGATGGCTGGGTTACATCTGGAGCATAAGTCAGGTTCAGGATCTTGGTCAGTGAACCTGGAGCCAGAGAACTGACAAGTTACTCCAGCAGAGTCTGAGAACAACTGGCAGGCTGTTCTGGTGAGGCCAGGAGAGTCTCTCTGAAAGCTCCACCCCTTCAGGTGTTGCATCTGACTTTTAAAGGGCCAGCAGCCTCTCCCTGCAGGTGTTGGCTTCTCCTAGGAAATGAAGGTTGGTGAAGCAGGGAGCCAGTTGGGGACTGCTCCATAGGATCTCCCTGTTCGCTAGAGGAGTCTGAAGCCCACTCCTCAGAGTCCAAAGGTAATGGTACCTCCTGGGGGTTACATGGACAAGATATGGGGTCCAAAGCAGTGGGCTCCACTTCAGAAGGACCAGGAACTGGTTCTGATGCCTCCCCAGAGTCACTGTCACTGGAAGCTTCAGTTTCTGAGGGGTGCCAGTCCTGAGCCATGACAAAGATACTGCAAAGCAATCCATTGATACTGTCTGCTCAGTCCTTTCGTCTTCTTCTTCCCTGTCATAGAACCTGCTCCAGAATTTGGGGCTTTGGTAAAGGCTTTGTCCCATGAACACTCACAGACAGTACTTCCCCAGGTTCCCAGAACATCTGAGAACCTTTAGAGCAGGGGTGGGCAACTCATGGCTCTCCAGATGTTTTGGCTTACAACTCCCATCAGCCCTACTCAGCATAGCCAATGGTGAGGGATAATGGGAATTGTAGGCCAAGACATCTGGAGAGCCACAAGTTGTCCACCCCTGTTTTAGAATGTTGAACACCAGGGGGGTTTTCTCCATGGATCCATCTACATGATGGATAATACCAGACATTACTTATCTGCCTTGTTCTGGATTCTTGTCCTCCAACATTTTTATCTTTATTTAGCACCAACAGTGCTCAAGGCATATGTATACCACAGAAGTGACACAGTTCCCATCGAAAGACTTGAGAGATTAAAGGCACAATCCTATCACAATAGTTGTAGATTAAAGGCACAATCCTATCACAATAGTTGTAAGCCCCTGAACTAAGAGGCTTATGGTCATCCAGTGCAGAGTGGGCAGAGCGGTGGAGGTGATCTCCGCCTCCCCATCCTCCCACCCTGCATTTTTCACTAGACAGACTTTTTTTGCCCATCCTGCTGGAGCATCTCTGAAGGGGAGGGAAGGAGGCTGGAGAGTCCTCAGGATAGCTCATATCCTGGCCTCTCCAGTCTCCTCCCCTCCCTGCCTCCCCAAACAACCCCTTTTCCCCATCTCTGAGGTTGCTTTCCCAACCTCAGAGAGCAGCTGGCATGGTTCTTTCCACACTAGCTGTGAGGGGAAGCGGGGTCGGAGCGCCGGCCGATTCCCAGCTCTGAGGTCAGAGGGCTGTCTCTGACCTCGCATCTGGGATTCCAGAATATCATATGGCCCCTCAGATGCTGTCTGGGGGCCTAGGATTTCTCCCTCCCAGTGCAAATTTATTCATGTGGTCAGTGGCAGTTACTCCTAAGTAAGTGTGCTTAGGATTGCAGTCTAAGTAAGACCAACAACATAACGATGGTGGAAAAGATTAAAGCTTGCTAAAGAAACAGTGAAGAGAGCTGATTGGCTGACTTTAATTGCATGTTCTTTTCTGTGGCTTAATTATATGGCTCTTTTGGGACACCATGTTTGTGTATATATTAGGCACAGGGAATCCAACTGGGAAGTAAACACAGATGTCTCCTTAAGCATGTTGGGAAGGCATCTGTTATCTTTCCACTTTAGCTCATGCTTGTCCCTTATGACCAGTTTTCCAAAGTGAACTGGGAATCAAGCTATCCTGATTTTACTTCAGGCTTTCACGTGACAAAAGCAGAATCTAAGTCTTAAGGGAATCCTTCACAGCAAAGAGGTGTGCAGCGGGGGATTTAAGCAGATGGTTCTCTCACTGCTCAGCAGAGGAGACAATAATAAACAGACTGAGGAGACTTGTTTCAAAATCTGCATCTATCACACTTTGTTAATGCCTGTCTAAGAGTGCACATGCATCTGGGAATCTTTAACCCACCATCTCGGTGTGTGGTAGCATGAATCAGTAGAAGAGTGGTGGGGAACTTGTGACCCTCCAAATGTTTTGGCCTACAACTCCCATTAGCCCTATCCTAGCCAACATAGCCAATGGTGTCGGTGAGGAATTAGGGAGATGTAGGACAAGACATCTGGAGGAGGACCCCAAGTTGCCCTCCCCTACAGTAGACCCAGATGGAGAACAAATAGGTAATGTAAACCTGGGCTCCCTCTCTAAAATGAGGAGCCAGGAACTGGAGAATGGAATAATGAAGTATACATTTATTACAAACAAAGGACAGAAATACATGCACACAACCTGGTGAGACTGGCAGCTAAAGAGTTAATTATACAGCGGGGATGTGGATTGGGCAAGATGGAAGGGGGTGAGGATGCACGGTGCCTGTGCCTTGGTTAGATGGAGAGGTTAGCCAAATAAGGAGAGGGCCAAAGGAACCCAACGGGGAGTAAATTGGGAGAGGGGAAATCAGACATGTAAATACTGTGCACCCAAGCGTACATGGGAAACTTGCTTAGGAAAGGGAGGAGAGGTAAGGAATGTGGAATTAGAGAGAGAGAGAGAGAGAGAGAGAAGACTAGAGCACAATATTACATCTTCTAAAGCAGGGTACTAGAATGGGGTTGGTAGGGGGGTGCTGTGAACTGGAAGACTGGTTCCTATACTGGAGTCACATGTGTGGTTCCTTATCAACTGCAATGCTTAACTTCAGCCTGGGTCTTAGTTAATACATTGTTGGCTAATCTCTACTACAAACATCCAGGGAACAAGTTAGTTGCCTTTCTCTAGGTCCAGAGCAGAGGTGCAGAACTATATATGGGTGGCAGCTGGATTGCCCCCACCAGGCCCCCAGTGGGGTAGATGACGTCAATGAGCATGGCTACACTCACTGATGGCATTGCTCCACCCATTTTAGACTTTCTTCTTGGTTTTAGCCACTCCTTCCAGTGTCAGCCAAATCCCTGGCTTCACAGGGCACTGAGGGAAGCAACTCAGCCAGTGCCAAGAAGAGCAGCGGCTCTTCCCAGTGCTGGCCACGTTCCCTGCCACCTGCATCCCCACTGTTATTTCTGATATGAGATCAGAGATGATAGCCAGGGTTCCCCTGCATACCAATCCCCCTCCCAATGAGAGAGAGAGCAACATGGAGGGGGAATCCCTGCTGCTATCTCTGATCTCAGTTGAGAAATAAAAGTGGGGATTACTCCAGGGGACGGAGCTTGGAGGCCAAGCCCTGGCCCTGGAGGGTCCCATGGCTTCGCAGGCCAGACTGGGGAGCCCAGTGGGCCAGAGTAGGCCTACAGGCCAGGGGTTCTGCTCCCCTGGTATAGAGTAAGGCATATATCTAGAGTTCTCCCACCTCTTTAGCTCTTTAGGGCTTGATGCTGTCAAAAAAGGATAGGTAGTGTACACCGCATTGCTCCCTTGCTCTGTCCTATCTGCATAAGCTTTTGCTTGGCACAGTCTCACAGACATAGAGAAGCCCCCAGGAGTCAAGGCACTAAGGGTCATTCTTGAGATGGCAGTGAGGCCGAGTCCCTCAATAACAACATTTTAAGAATAAAGCTTTGCGGGAAGTTACATAGGTTGAAATAAGTGAGCGTTGCTCTGCATCAAAATGCTTTTACAAACAGAAATGTACTTCTTAAAGCTGTTGAAGTCTGGGACAGGTGTCACAAAAATGACACATAAAACCATGTGCTATAATGGAGCATAGTGTTAGTGTGCTCATATACACATCACCTTGCATTTAGTTATTTTTTCTTTATCAGTGCACTGAGACAACTGTGAGATTCAATTCTGGACAATTCCTATAAACTTGTGAGGAGGAGACTTCACAAATAGAATGGAGAATTTGGAGAAATCCTTTCTACACTTCTGTTCCCTTTTCTTTTTTTCTTTTTCTTCTTTTATTATGAAATTTTATTTTATTTCTAAATAAAGTTAACAAAATGAAAGCAACAAAAAGAAGAGCATGCATAACAATAAATCAAGATCACTGATGGAGTGATCCTATTGCCGCCACCACTCCTCCTGCTCTGCATTGGATGACCGTCAGCCTCCGAGTGCAGGGGCCATAGGATAGCACCCTAATGAAGCAAAGGAATCCACTAATTATAATTCTTAGTCTATAACTGATATGCTTATGGAACATCTACAGTAAAATGGCCTTAGTAGGAACTCAATACCTAATGTACGAGTAAAAACACAATTTATACAACATATGAAAATTGTTAGCGAGTGTATGTTATCTTGTGTATACGTGTGTATTAGTCAGAAAAAATCTAGGCAACTGTACTTGGTTGGAATTTGACCAAAAGTTCCCTTTTCTTTGAGTTACTGGAAATGTATGCCTAAGCAGCTGGAACATCATGGGGCATATGGCTGGTAGATTCCAGTGCAGTGAACTTGCACCCAATGAAATAATTGTTACCTCTAAGCACAGGCTCACATAGACAAAAATGGCATCATCGTGCCATAGTGTGTGCGGGGAGTACAGGCAGCGGAAGGATTCAGGACCCCTCCTGTCCCTTCTCCACTTCAAATCAACCTTTAGCCTCACTGCAACCTGCATACAAATTTGGTACCCCCTGCATTATAACACATGGGTCATGCTTCTATCATGTGCAGATGGCCTCTGAGCTCTCAGAAACATCCGGCTAGCCTCTGTTGGAAACAAGATGCTAGTCGAGATAAATCTTGGTCTGATCCACAAAGCAAGCACTTACCATGTTCTTAAAAGTAGCTAATCAGGGATAAAGGCATGGTTCATTTACACTAGGTGGGTTAAATTAAGGGTGACAAGGCTGTTTGCTACTCCAGCAGGTAGGATGCAGAATGGCTGCAGCCTTCCTTTTGATTTCCCCTTTCCCATCTTGCAAAGGAAAGGGACTGCACCACAGAGCTCTCAGTTGCTAATCACCATGGTTTAGCCATACACTGTTAATGGTGATAACACTTGCAAATAACTATACAAAAATGAACCCAAAATGTCTGTGATCATTTTGAACGTCTTCGTTTGTCTGGTTTTAATCATCAGACACATTAGCTTTCATGACAAGACATCGCTATTACTGACAGCTTCCACAGTAGCTGAGTCTTGATGTTGTTGTAGATGATGAGGATATTTTGGCTTTATCGATGATTACATTTAATTAGTGTGAAGCACATAAGTGGTGGGAGGAGATGGAGGAAATGAAATGAGATTCTTTGGTTTCATTATATTCATGGCTTTGTGAGCTCCAAGCATTAATAAATTATCCATTTTCATATTAAAGAGCAACTTACTTTATTATCTAAATTACATAAGTGGCATCACTACAAACACAAAGAAGACTCCCATTAACAAGTTTGATCCCTACTCTCTGTCCTGCTCAGGATGATTATTTAAAGAAAAGTTGGTTCTCTCTTCCTACAGCATTACTGCTGGCACAATTTATGTGTGTTCCAGAATGGGCCATCCACAGCTGATTTTTTTTTGACACCATTCCCAAAAAAAGACCAATACCAGCATTTTACAAGAGAAACTAATTTCTAATCATTGGGATACTGGATAATCAGTGGCGGTTGGTGTCAGGGGGACTGCATATCCACTCCAGATTTTACTCCGAACTTTTAAGGAGCTATCCTTGGTGCCGAACCTGTTTTGGGGATAGGGCTCGGCACCATGGATAGCTCCTTCAAAATTCAGATTAAAATCTGGAGTGGATATGCAGCCCCACTATTGGAGTTAGCAGCCTCCACTGTGGAGAATTAAGACTTACATAAAATCCTTGCTAATGACCTCAGTTAAGAGCAGAGCTGCACTACAATACATAGTCACACACTTTATTTGCTGATGTTTGATGATTCAAGGGACTTAACTGCCTTTTGATAACAAGATGTGGCATGAGAGCACAGGACACATAGAAAAATGTGAAGTGGTAGTTGTAATAAGTCAAATACATTTCAAAAGATTTCTAAGAAATATTTCATGAGCCAGCCTTTCTTAAAAAAGAAAAACTGTCTTACCGACATGATATTTCTGAGCTATCTCAAAAGGAGAGAAGTCAAGATGAGGGCAGGCATTCTCATCCTGAAATCTTCAACTCTAGTCCTAATATTTATATGTTTCCTAATGAGGTGTTACATGCTTGTTAACAAAGAAAGGAACTTAACCTCATCACTCTTTAACAATGGACTATTAATGTTACCAAAAATCCAATCTATGACCTGGCAGTAATGTATTTATTTCATCTAAACCATCGATTTCCTTTAAGTTCCAAAAACAAGGTACTTGACTTTAGGTCATATCTGACTTCCTTTCCTTGACCTCTATTGCCCTTCTGCTAGCTTAATCATGAACTGCTTTCAGTTCCATTTACTCCTCAAAACATTTCATTTTATCTTTACCTATTTTTTTTTTATTTAAAAAGATTTATATAATTATTTAAAAGATTTATAAGCCACCTTTTAGAGGAAACCCTCTCAAGGTGGCATACGTAATTTAAAACCACAAACATAATAAAGCAATGATAAAACTATAATAAAATAATAATAAAATAAAATTTTCACAATTGTAACTAGATAACACCATATACTGTACACAACAGCATCCAATAAAGTCCTGACTCGGTTATAGGCCAAGGTAAATAAATAAATCTTTGGGGCCCACTTGAAAGCCTGTAATGACAGGGCCAAGTTTCCACATTTCTTTTACCTTTACATGGAGAGTCTTCTTCTATGTGAGAGAAGACAGCTCAATATTTATGGCCATGGGCGCTAAAAGCAAAACACTGACTTTGAACCAAATTACAAGATGAAGGGCTGTTTTGTTGATAAAGCAACTGTAACGATGCTCTAAACTCAGTCCTATTCAAGCAACAAATCCATGCCTGTATGAAAACAGGCAATTGATGTGTATTGCCAAAATTGTAGAATAAGGGTCATGTTTTGTTGAATGCATTACGGTATTTAAACCTCTTCATTTTACAGGTAGTTGGAAATATTACTTTCTACATTTGCATCTTGTAACACATGCAGCTGATGAAGCGGACAATGTCCACAAAAGCTTATGCCAGAATAAGGGTGCAATCCTATGACTACTAGACAGAGTCTAGGGCCAGATCCACACCTAAGGTTTATTGCAGTACTGTATTGCTGCCGTGACTTGCAGGGCACACGACACACGCAGCTTTCAGTGCTGGTCATGCTAGTCCTGCATAATCGTTCCTTGTTTCTTCCGGAATTTCCCAGACTAGGTTTATCATGGTCTTCTCAGTTCTTGCGGCTTGCTACCGCAGTATGCAACAAGTATGTGGTAAAGTTGCGCTGTTGTTGCCCGCCCGAGGTGTGGCTACAGAAGTGTCATCACTGGAGTTAGCCAGCAGTTTTCAAAGGGCGGCGGGGGGGAATGTGGTGTGATGTGTGTCTCCCAAACTGGTGGGGAAGAGAGGTGTCCGCCACTTGTTGTTTTGCGGTGGGCAGGAAAAGCTTTTTTCTTTTTTAAAAATCTTGCTGCTTCGCACATTCGTACCTCCATAGCTTCGCAGAGCTGATTAACCAAAATAAACAACCCTTTCGCTTAAAGGGCCCCCTGCAAAGAACACGAAGGTGTACTGTAAATTGGCCAAAAGGTATGTCTACTCAGAAGTAAATCACATTCTCTTCACTGGCTTTGCTCCCTGGCAAATCACACTGATTTCAGTGGAGCTAGTGCTTGGGAACCTTAGGGTGGGGGGGAGAGACGGCTTTGGGAAATTGCTTTGGGTGGAGGGGAAAGGGCTGATCCTGGTGACTTCAGTGCATGGGAGGATGGTCTTTTCCCTTCTCCTACTTTGTGAGCTGGCACAGGGCGGGGAAAAGCTTTTTTTTTTAATCTTGATGCTTTGCACATCTGTAGCTTCACAGAGCTGATTAACCAAAACAAACCACCCTTTCTCTTAAAGGACCCCTGCAAAAAACAAGAAATTGGCCAAGAGAATTTTACTGCATGGCTTCGTCAAAGCATAGCAAACAGTTTGAAAGTCCCCTGCCTTACAAAGGAAATACTGGGTTGGATCCAGCATTGTGATGAAGTAAACATAGGCTATTGTTTGTGGAACAGGACTTCCATGTCTTCTCCTTCCCCCCATCCCCCTGTGCACCTTCAAAATCTGCTCCAGAGGGGCCCCAGCTTGGAGAAGGTCCATTCGTATTCATTAGCCTCCACTACCAACTCATAGTAATTACATGCTTCCTTCCTTGATACATCCTAGCTGCATCGCTAGCTGCAGGAAATAAACACACAGATTTCCGCTACGGGTAATGCAATGAAACAAACAATTACTTTTAGAGTTCCCCTTAACTGTTGATGCTGCTGTCCCAAGTACTTTTCCTCAGAGCAAGCATACACCTGACCTGGTGTGGAGGCAGAGGGTACCCGCCACGGCTGCCTGCAACCCTGAGGGCCTTGCTTCCTGGCCCACTAACAAACAAACAAACAAACAGTGACACAATGCTGTCCTTGATGCCCAACAGGGTTTTAGTGAAGCTTCTTCCCTGATGATGCTGGCTTTGTAACCAGCACAGGGTTCTTTGCCCACTCCTGCTGGAAGATGTTCCCTTTATATTGATCATCCCTCCATGCATAAAACCCCACCCTTTCCCCTGGGTTTTGCCTGAATTTCTGCCAGCTGTGCTGTCTGCAGTGGAAACAGTGGCGTTGGGTGGCAGCTGCCCAAGTCGCTATCAGCCAGAGGAGGTTTTGTTTAGAATTCCTTTCCCCTTCCCCAGTAAGTACTCCCTTTTTACCTCTAGAGAGGGGAAGGTAGGATCCTGTTACAATAATAAAACAGGAAATTCAGTTAAAAAAACACACAACAATAATCACCAGGGAAACAAAACAAAATCCATTCCACAAACATAAAAATGACAACTAAAGCAAACAGTCAAAAGATACAATTCAAGGGAAAGCTAGAGGAAGTAGGTGGGTCATCAGAGTTTTCTTGAAGTCTTGCAAAAAAAAGGGGGGGGCTGAGGGATACCTTGGGTCTGACAGAGTGGACTTGAGCCCACTGTCCCAGGACCAACTACACCTTGGCCCTTGAGTAGAAGGGAGACCAGGCCAAAGAAAGTGCCCTGCTCCGGTTTGCCCTTCCCTTCCTGGTACTTTTCTGCTGCCACCAGGTGGAATTCTTTGTTTTCCTCAGCTGCCTCCACCAAATGGCCTTAAAACCCTCTGCGTCTCTTGTAAAGACCTTTAGGCAGTGTGGGGTTTGGCTTTTAGGTGTGCGGTGCATAATCCAACAAGAAAGGAGACAACAAGGTTTAAACAACAACATTTTAAAAGTTTACTGAAGAAGTATTTTATTAGGAATAGGTTTTGACATCTGAATGGGAACACACACACACAAAATAAACCCATAAGAGCAAAAAGGGTAAGAAAATAACCAGGGTAAACAAATCCAGCTAATTGCTAACTAGACCAAATCTGTTTCTCTAATTTTTCCCAGTAATATCTTAGTGGCCTGGTTCACACGATCACATCACGGGGGGGGGGATAAGCCACTGTGGCTTATCAACGCCTACAACACACCATTGGATCTGGGTGGCTTGTTATCCATGGCAACAAGCCACCCTGGACGGATTTGCATGACATGACAAGCTGCGCTGCTGAGGGTAATTATGCAAATCCCCCCAGCACGCAACAGGCACATGCGTGGGCGGGGGGGGGGGGAGATAAGCCATTGTGGCTTATTTCCCCCTCCATTACTGTGCAAACCTGGCAACTATCAGAGTTCTCAGCTTTTCCAGGCATTCAGCTTCTCCTAAGCAACTCCCTGGTTTTCTTTGTCTTTCTGATTCTTCTTTCCTTCCAACCTTCTATTTCAGCCTTCCCCTGCATTCTAAAGGCTCTTTTTGGTCTCAACTTTTTATAAGTTCAAGCTAGCTGGTGCTCTTGTAACTCTTAACCAATCAGGAAGATTCACCTTTCCCCCAGATTTCTTCTGATGAGCTCCTTGCAAACATTTCTGCAAAAGCCTCTGCATTTTGCAGACTGAAACCTATCTTTCAGAGCAGATAGATTTGCACGCAAGAGCTGAGCAAGGCTCCTGATCTGTAGCTGAACCTCCTGTCCCCTGTCTTGCTCTGTAGACTTACTGGCAACTGCCTGAACCTTTGACCTTTCGGTTCCTGCAAATGCAGAGAAAATAATTAACCCTTTAACATCCAAACTATATACCGGTAATAGTAGTTTGTTATTCATGATCTACTGACCACAGACGTACAGGATAAAAGAATATAAAATACATATTGAAAAATAAAGTACATAGAAATTTAAGAGCAGAATCATGAAACAATCCTTGAGGATCTGATCTAGATGGATACATGAAAAAAATTAGCAACTTACTCAGTAATTGAGATGCCTTTCACGTGTAAACAGGCCCATGCATTAGAAAAAGCAAAAAAGCCTCATTTTAAAAACAGGCAAGACACACACACACGCACACACACACACACACAGCTCTGGCCGGCCGCCTGCAAAAGTGTGTTATCAGTTGGCCTGGCCATACGCCCAGAATAAGTACTTCTTAAGAATGTATGGACTGTCTGGTCTGTGTGGAGCAACCCTAAAAGAGATACATTAAAGAAGAGAACAATAGACCTTTCATGCTTCGCCTGCTAGTTGTGAGCAACTTGAGCAAGAGACAAGACACAGAATGAACTCTTTAAAATCCATGATAATAGTAATGACCCAGTCAGGCCCAAAACACCTAGGAGACCCCAGGTGAGAAAAGCATTGCCCATTCACAGACAGAGCACCTGTCTTGCATACAAAGATCCCCAGATTCACCTGCCTCACAGCGAAAGGTCCCAGTTTCAAGTCTGAAACTCCAAAAGACCAGTGTAACCTGGCATGACAGAAGTCTGAGTTAGAAAGGTCCTGCAAGACCCCAGCATTTCCTGACCAGCAAGAGTGACATTAGGAAATAGTCCACACACAGGCCAAAGATCCCTGAAAGACCACCTTGCTGTCCATAGGCATTCGTTAAGACAAAGATCCAGAAGCCCCATAAACTCTGTGTTGCACCCCGTTAGTTGACCTAGATTCTGCACGCATACCATTTGCCACTGCACCTGCTTTGTTTATCTACGTTGTTGTTCCAGACAGAGAACCTTGAAGGTCTGCTTTGATTGTATTGTATTCTTTGTCCTGAATCGTATGTTTGGCTGCCATGTTTTCGCTTAAGTTGTTATCTAGTCCCAAAAGCCTATTCCTGGGTGCCAAATCCCAGAATACAGGCGAGAGAAGGGTCCCTATGATTGATAAGATGTACCAAGAGTAGCAAGCCCGATATCTTGGGTGACCTAAGAGGTCATGAGAAACCACGTTTTAAGCCATAGAAGATGGCCAGGTGGCCCTCTATCTAATTAGAGATTAAAACTTGCCATGTTCAGAAAAACACATCCGATTGGTTGTCGTCATATACGGGGGATTGTATCTAACTGGTTGGTACGGTTTAATGACTGCATCTGATTCGCTGAAAGTAGATCCACCCATGGTTGTAAAATGTATAAAAATGCTTGCGTGACCCACTGATCCTTGTCCAGCTTTGATTTGGGCACGCGCCCCAGCTGGTCCTTTTTGCGCAGAAATAAAACTTTGAAAAACTCACTGCTGGGTTGTGCTGCTTCCCTTTCTCTGAGCAATTGAGTTCTTTAGGGAAAGGACTCACAGCATTTTTGCAACAAGTGGATGATGAATAGTGTAGTACATGAGGCCTTGAGTCACTGTGGATTTGTTTGTGTTGTGAATGAGTACTGAGAGTGTGCGGTAAGTGTTGGTGTGGTGCAGGGAGGACCCTGACGCAGGGACCCATGGCGGTGGTGCCGCCATCCCAGTGATTTGGGGTAGAAGGAGATATGGCAGGAGGGGATTGGGACACAAGAGTGGAATGGGCTACAGATGTTTATACACTGTTCCCCTTCTCTCCTCTAGCTCTCATGTATCTTGGGTATACAAATACTGTAAATAATAATAATAATAATAATAATAATAATAATAAGCAGTGTGCCTAACACATGTTGCTCGTAATCAATAAACCAGAGTTCCAGAGGAACCCTGGTTTATTGTGACATGCAGACTGGGTCCCTGTCTGAGCCCGGGCTCCACTGCTTGGTTCCTTCTTCTCTGTAGCTTTCCCCTAGTTCCTCTAAGCCAGTGTTCTCCAACCTTGGGTCCCCAGATGTTTTTGGCCTACAACTCCCAGCATGCCCCAGCCAGCGTAGGCATGCTAGGAGTTGTAGGCCAAAAACATCTGGGGACCCAAGGTTGGAGAACACTGCTCTAAGCCCACTGTCATTCCCTCGAGCTCAGCTCTTACTCTACGTGGGCTTCTACCATTTCATGCAAATAAGACAGAAGGACTAAAAGGCTTAGTAATTAAAATGGGTGTTTAAGCAGTCTGTGTTTAATAACGTTTTAGAATTCATAAAGAGAAACACGCTGGCATCTAAAGATGTTTGGGTCAGCATAACTTCAATACAGATGATTACTGGCAATTTTCTTCCTCCTTTTGATCACTTGATGAAAAGGTTAATCACAAAACCTTATTAAGTGTGTAATTTCCCCATACAGAAAGCTATGGAGACCGAAGTGCCAATCAAGCAAACAGGAGTTGTCTTGTCAAGAGATCAGGGAGGGGATCACGTGTATGCCATTTTGAAATAGCTGTGAGATTGTAGACACGAAATGGGAAAGCCGGAGAAGTTTTACCATCAAGAACATTTTTGCAGCCTTCTCTCCTAGTAATGAGCAATGGGGCGTGTTGCTTATTGCTGGCAACACAGGAAAACTTAACATCTCTGGACATGCACCAGGAAGCCAAATGCGTTCCCAGAATGTCCCTGTCTTTTATTTAAAGAATGGACTAGCCAGTAGTTACCCAGGGCACTCTGGAATGCTGTTTAGAAGAATTCGGTAACGGGTCTGTCATAAATACTGCCCACAACTGTTTTGATGCAGGATCTGCCTTCCAGAAATGGAAGGGCTCCACTCACGGATTGTGCCTTTGCTCTATGTCCAGGGATTCCCCCCTTCTCCCTGCAGCTCAGCCTACCCAGGCCTCCCAACCTCGGTGTAACGTTGCGGGGTTGGAGAGGCTGGAGGGGCTGCTGTGGGAAGGAGGGGGCAAGGAAATTTGCTCAATTGCACACACCTAAATCTGGTCCAACCCACCATCTTTATTTTTGCATTGCAAAGATTTTGTCAGCAGAGGATCCTGTAGTTACATTAACCACCTGCCCACCCCAATATTAAGATTACTAATATTTAGTGAAATATTAACCATTGTCTAGGCAATATTTATTTATTTATAAATAAATAAATTTATAAATAAATTATTTATATTTATTTATTGCCCATCTGGCCAGCAACCGGCCACCCTGGGCGATGTACATAGAATAAAAACAATAAAATACATTTAAAACAGTATAAAAATTTTAAAATCTTAACCCACCCCATATTCCCGCCTGAACAGCCAGGTTTTTAATGAGCGGCGGAAGCTCAGCAGAGAGGGGGTATGGCGGAGGTCACTCGGGAGAGAGTTCCACAGTACGGGGGCTGCCACAGAAAAGGCCCTCTTCCTCGTCCCCACCAGTCTAGCTGCTCTGGCTGAAGGGACAAGGAGAAGGCCGTCTGTGGCAGATCTTGTTGAGCGGCCCACTTGGTGTTGATGGAGACGCTCCTTGAGATAGACTGGACCGGAGCCGTATAGGGTTTTAAAGGTCAAAACCAACACCTTGAATTCGGCTCGGCAAGCAACTGGTAGCCAGTGCAACTCCTTCAGCACTGGCGTGATGTGGTCCTGCTGGCGGCTGCCTTTAACCAGGCGAGCCGCCGCGTTCTGTACCAGCTGTAGCTTCTGAACCGTCTTCAAGGGTAACCCCACGTAGAGCGCATTACATTAGTCTAGGTGACAGGAGACCAAGGCATGAACCACTGATGGGAGCAGGTGATTAGGAAGGTAGGGGCGCAGCTACCGTATCAGATGGAGTTGATACAGCGCCGCCCGGCTCACAGCTGCCACCTGAGCCTCCATGGACAGCTGGGAGTCTAGAATGACCCCCAAGCTGCGGACCTGGTCCTTCAGGGGTAGATGTACCCATTCAGCACCAGGTCAACATCCCCTAACCTCCCCACCACCACACATGCACCACACATTGCACCACACATGGTCCTGATGCATCAAGATTTTGGGGGACCAGGGTCCTGACTTCATATGTATCAAGGGTTGTTGTTCTTTTAAACGTTAGATATATCACTGTAGGTGTACTCTCCATCCACTCTGATTTCCTGCCCGGCACTTTCAATAAAAGAGGTGTTTATGGGAACCCTCCTGCCCTGCTTCTGCTCTAACTCCCTTGAGATAAATCTCTTGCAAAAAAAAGGGGGGGGGAGAAAGGAGCTTTCCTCTGTACATGTTAGGTAATTGGTGGTGACAGGCCCACAAAAAATCCAAGCCAATTTCTTTCTGTTTTATGAAGTGCATAATAGCCAGGTGTAATAAAGGCAGTAATAAAGAGGCAGTTTCAAAGAATCAACTCAAGGTAGGAAGGGAAAACACTTAGAAGGTTTCAATGTAATACTGAACTGCAGCGTCAAGAAGAGGCAGAGTTTTTCAGGGTGCTACAACAAATTTTCTTATTTTGCTCATCTATGCATAGCAGCTATGGTGGAGTGGCTATCAGGATTGGGACCGCTGTGCATGGGGGGGGGTTAACCCTTTCCCCCCATGCTGCAGTCTCACAAAAATCACGTCCCCATTGCTATTTGCCCCAGGAGGAAAGCTGCTAGAGGCACCACACTAATTCCTCCAAAGCACACACAGCTGCTATATAACCAGCTAAGCATCCATTCTGAGCCAGGTGAGGCCGCTGCTGCATCCCTCAAAAAGATGAAATGCATCAGCCTCAAAGATGGGCAAAGGAAGACACAGATTTGCATTAATCCTCTGAAAGGCTGCCATGCAGAAGATGGGGTAGAGCTGTCCTCTGTTGCTCCAGAGGGCAGGACTAGAACAAAGGGGTGGAAATTGCAAGGAAGCAGATTTTGGCTTAATGCTAGGAGAAATTTCCTAACACTGAGAGCTGTTCAGCAGTGGAACAGATTGCCTCCGGAGGCGGCGGGATGTCCTTCGCTGGCAGTATTTAAGCAGAGGCTGGGCAGCTGTCTGTCAGGGATGCTGTTGTAGCTGCAGCCTGCAATGCAGAGCCTGCATTGGGTAGGGAGTTGGATTACTACATCAGCCTTCCCCAACCTGGTGCCCTCCAGATGTGGAGTACAACTTCCATCAGCCACAGTTTTGGGGCCCGTGGGCACATTTGGACCTTCGAAAAAGTATTGTGGGTGTGTCCACAACAGACTGCCCTGGTGGGTGGGGCTGGCCAATCAGATCTAGAAATCAAAAATGGAACATCATGAATCTGCATGATTTTATATGGGATTCCCCTTCCCAAAACCTCCCCACCATCAACAGACTGCACAGCAGAAATCAGAGATCTGGCACTTGCCAGCGCTGCCATGACACAAAAACATCAATCCAGGACATGGATCTTCATGAGTTTTAGGTGGGATACCAACAGATCCGCCATCAAAGCACAGAACACATCCATGGACACAGAGGTGACCTAGGATTTGAGGGTGGCTTTGAGGGTTCCCTTGTAATAATTTATTTATTTTATTTATTTATTATATTTATACCCCGCCTTTTTTCCTGAAAGGAACCCAAGGCGGCTTACATAATAATCCTCCTCTCCATTTTATCCTCACAACAACCCTGTGAGGTAGGTTAGGCATAATAATAATAAATAATAATCATGATAATCATGAGGATCCGTAAGTATCCATGCCTTGGATACATGTTTTTGCATCACAGCAGCAATGGAAAGTGCCAGATCGATGAGTTTTATGATTCAGTCCATGGAGACAGACATCTGTCATGTTAGCTGACATCTGAACAGCCCTGAACAGCCTGATCTCATCTGATCTCAGCAGCTAAGCTGGCTCGGGCCTGGTTAGTACTTGGATGGGTGATCGCCTTGCAATACCAGGGAGGGACCACAGCTCAGTGTGACAGAGCACCTGCTTTGCATGCAGAAGGTCCCAGGTTTGATCCCCAGCCTCCAGGTAGGGCTTGGAAAGAATCCTGCCTGAAACCCTGGAGAGCCGTTGCTACCAGTCAGTGTCGACAATACTGGGCTAGATGGACCAATGGTCTGACTCAGTACAGTCAGGCCTGTGGCTTATGCTGGTTCTTGTCTGAGCGGGGAAAGCTAAGCAGGGTCAGGCCTGGTTATTACTTGGATGGGAGACCCCTCCTCTAGTTTCCTGCATTGAGCAGGGGGTTGGACTCGATAGCCTTGTAGGCTCCTTCCAACTCTATATAATCTATGAAATCTACAAGGCAGCTTTCTATGTTCCTATGAGACAGATGTGATCTGTGATCCCCCTTCTCTCTTTCCCTGGCACCTCTCCCCTCCCCTCCCCTCTGTGCCTCTCTCTCCTGACCCCCATGCCACTCCACTTTCTCCCACCCCACTCATTCCATTCTCCTGACCCTCATGCCACTACATGTTCTTTCCCCCAGCCACCTGTATTCATTCCATATTCTTCCGAACACACCACATAAGTTTGTCAGGCAGTGCTGGTCCTTCTTTCTTTCTTTCTTTCTTTCTTTCTTTCCTCTTCTTTAAAATTACTGGGCAGCCAGGCACACTTCAGAACAAAGGGCCGACAAGGCTCCAGCTGCCCGCCATCTTGATTTCTCTAAGAATGGCTTTGGGCCTCACGTGGGATGTGCGCCTCGTCACTCAACAAAAACCAGTTTTAAAAAGAAAAAGAAGAATAGTCTTGGAAGGGGTCGTGCAGGCACTGTGGGAAATCTCCACTGGCATAGCATTGGGGAAGGCAGTAGTAATAACTAACACTCAAGACAGACATAAACAAAACAACAGCCGGAGTAAATAAAAGATTAGGATGCAAGTGATGGGATTTTAGGAAAGAGTTTCAGGAATGGTTTGGTCTGGATCACAATAAGGAAAGGGTTAGTTCACACAAGTGAAACACAACCACCAACACTCCACAAGTTCTTTAAGCTTTGCTGCTCATTACAGAGTCAACTTGCAAAGAGCAGTGAACATCTTCTGATACAATGCTTCAACATCTCTCCCAAAAGCACTGTTATTGGAAAGCCCTAGTAAAGTAATTGCCTGATTGGAACCTAGAGTTGTCAGTCGCAAGACTACACCTGGCTCCCCCATCTGCTGTTTTCCTTTTAGAACTGTGGGAGGTTCAAAATTGGAATAAAGGGAGCGGCCTTCCCAAGTCAGACCCTTGGTCCATCTAGTCCAGTACTGTCAACACTGACCAGCAGTGGCCCTCCAGGGTTTCAGGCAGGATTCTTTCCTACCCCTACCGGGAGATACTGGGGGGGGGTTGAACTTGGGGCTCTCTGCATGCAAAGCAGATGCTCTACCACTGAGCCACAGCCATCTAGGGACATGTTGGTGCCTTTTAAAGGGACAGTAAATTGCCTGTGGGAGATTCAGAATCGTATGCATTTTGAACTTACAAAACAGAAACGAAAAACCACCCTCTGAAATGTCAGCAGCAGCCTGCTTCAGGCCACTTTGGACCAGGGCCGCTTCACTTCAGAGTGGGTCCAAATGCCTCCAAAGTGGGCTGCTATGGGGTAAAATCCATCATAAGTCCTGGTTAGAGTAGACGCACTGGAAATGCGTGGGTCCTTAGTTAGTCATGACCAACTTGTCCCATTCATTTCAATGGGTCTACTCTAAGTAGGACTCATGTTGGATTTTACCCTCGGTTTGGAATTCAGGCTTCGTCCAGTGTGGATGCATGGCCCTACGAAGCACCCACTCCCCATTGCTGCTCCAGTCAAATTCACAGCCTCCTGTGGATGCATTTCAGTTTCAAATAAAAACAACAAGCATCCGGAGAGTGCTCATCATGCATCTCCCACGTCTCATCTAGTTTGGGCCAGACAATTCTCCACTAAGGGTTCCCTGGAGAGAAGGAATAGCTATGAAACCAGTCTGAGTCTGTAGCATAGATAAGCCCTGAGATCACAATCCAGAAAGCTACTTGAAGTGTGGCCGAGGGCTTGCTTTGTGTCAGTTTATGTCTTGCATTCAATGCATTGCACCCACTAAGGCTAACCTTGATTTCTTTTCCCCACTTTTGTGTCTGCTGTCTCGAAGAGGGGGAAGAGAGAAAAACATAACAGATATATGTTCAATGATGAGTGGTCAGTGGGGTATTTCTATATATTTCCAGTAGCTGTGATGACCTTGATAACAGTTAATCAAAGAACAACAACAGCAAAATAATAATAATAATAATAATAATAATAATAATAATAATAATAATAATAATAATATGCGTCTTAGACATTATGGTGCCTTTTAAAGGGGCTGTCAGTTTTCCAAAGCAAGCATGAACTCTTCCACCTCTTGTAGGTTAAAGGATGAGCAAAATCTGCAAGGCTAATGATGCTATGCAAATTGCCTCAGAGGAAGCATGCTTCATTAGCAACCTTTTTTACCAAGGCACCTGTTTTGCTCCGAACATGAAAAAGGGCCTTTCCCTTCTTCCCCATCTCTTTGCTAATTAAATTGCTTCATTTTCATGTTAATATCCCAATTTTTATTCCTCCTCCATATCTTCCAAGTGCAAATTGGTTCATCTACTGAGAGCAATTTGCTAATTGTGCTGCTAAAAGTTACACGTTGTCAGGCTGCTTTCATAAATCAGATTGCCTTGTAAGAAGTTCGTTCTGTATGATTTTTAACACAACTAGAACATAGAAAATCGCCATGGCTTTCGTGATCAAGTTCTAAGCATAAGCTAAGGTCGCTGCAGGAACTAGAGCAAGCAGGAGATTGTTTTTGTGTTGTTGTTTTTTAAATGGAGAACAATTATTTCTTCTCATTAGAATGACCCTGCTGCCTTCCAAACCACTTCATTCCACTTTAACTGCATAGTCTCTTTTGATTTGCCCTCCTCCCCCTTTGTGTGTGTGTGTGTGTTTTGGAACTCTCCATGATATTTGCAGTTCCAAGTTCTGTTGCTTCCTGTTTTCTGTTGCTTTCTCTGCCTTTTGCGGATACCATCTCGAAAGCAAAGACTGGCTACTATGGCACATTTACAGAGTCAGATCCGCTATATCATGGGTCCTCAAACTACGGCCCGCGGGCCACATCCGTCCCGCCAGGTCTTTTCATCCAGCCCGGCGGCCCATCTAACTTGTGAGGGAAGGGGAGGAGGGGCGGCTGAGCCGGGGGGGGCACGGGCTGCCTGCCCGCCTGCCTGCCACCCTGCATCTCCTGCTGGGGGGGGAAGGGGAGGAGGGGCGGCTTAGCCAGTGGCGGGGCGTGGACAGCGCCCATCCTCCTCCCTTCTCGTCCACCCACGCAGGCTTACTTCATCCGCCTCGCCGCCCGCTGGTCCCGTCGCGTCATTTCCGGCACGGCGGAAGTGACGCGACGGGACCCTGCTCCGTCGCGTCCATCCTGGACCCCGCCCGCGCTGTTTTTCAAAACTGAGTGTGGGCGGAGTCCAGGATGGACGCGACGAAGCAGCTCTGGTGGCGGCGGACTCGGGTGGAGGCAGTGGCAGCAGCAGCAGCGCGCAGAGGACCAGGTAGGACGGCGGTGGGGATGGGGACGGCGGCGGGGGACGGCGGCGGGGGGCGGGTTACGGTGGCGGGGGTGGCGGGGGCAGTTTACAGCGGTGGGGGTGGCGGGGGTGCATGGGGGGCTTTACCTCATCTGCCTCGCCGCCCACTGGTCCTGTCGCGTCCATCCTGGACCCCGCCCGCGCTCTGTTTTTCAAAACTGAGCGCAGGTGCAGTCCAGGATGGACGCGACGGAGCAGCTCAGGTGGAGGCAGTGGCAGTGGCAGCGGCAGCGGCAGCGGCAGCAGGAGCAGTGCGCAGGGGACCAGGTAGGACGGGGGCGGGTTACGGCGGGGGGGCGGGTTACGGCGGTGGGGGTGGGTTACGGCGGGGGGGGCTTGGGCGGAGGTGGGGTCGGGGGGGTCCGGCAGCAGCGGTGGCGGCAGTGGGGGCGGGGCAGTCCTGTGGTGGGAGCGGCGGCAGCGGGGCAGTCCTGCGGCGGTGGGGGGGTCCTGTGGCGGCAGGGGGGCAGCATGAAGGAGGCGGCACAGGGGAGCCGAGGGCCGCTGCCGGCTGAGCCGCAGCAGGGCCCTGGGGGCGGTGGCGGCCAGTGAGTCCCAGTGAGTCCGGCCCCTCAACAGTCTGAGAGACAATGAACTGAGCCCCTTTTAAAAAGTTTGAGGACCCCTGCGCTATATGCAACTGTGCACTTGGGCTGGAAAAAAGGCTACTACATGCAAGGAGCCAAAACCTCTCTCTGTGGTGGCGGCTGCTACTTGGAAAAATTGCAGCTGCAGTCCTGGAAATGGCTGTCTACCATGTACAACCCAGTTCACACACACTATGCTTTCTCCACCTATCACAGTTACCAGCAGAATGGCCATCGCTACTGGGACACCGCTAAGCTTAAGGTCCTCCCAGTGTTGCTAATCATTGTGATCGGTGGATGTTTATGAACCACTGAAGTATCTTTTGAGTCAGATCCATCCAGGAGCCTTGTGTGGAGTTTCTAAAGTAGGGGTGGGGCCCCTCTGGTCCTCCAGATGTTGTTGGAATACAACTCCCATAATCCCTGACCATTGCCCTGCTGTATGGGGATGATGGGAGTTGGAGTCCAACAATATCTAGAAGGGCGAAGATTCTCTACTTATGTTCTAAGGCTCAGTCCTTACAAACAGCAAATGAGGAGATAAACCTGTTTCTGAGCTGTGTTCCACTTCTGATTAGAGGTACTCACATGATGGGATGTTCTTCCACATAATCATCATCATCATCATCATCATCTGTGCACATAAGAAAACAACCCTTGATGTCATGGAGAAGAATTCAGGCGTAGCTTTCTTCCTGACAAGAAGTGCAGCGAATTAAATACTATCTATGCTGGTTACTATGTCACTGGTCATACATTGCTACTGTATGTCAGCTATACAATACTTACTGGATAAGTGATGTCAGATCCACCCATCCTGACTACTATTGCATGTCAGTTGTTGGATATTGTCAAATACTGACTGTTAACATGAATCGGGCTTCCTAAGGTCACCATTTCTGACACCCAGATGCATCCCAAATGGGGTTTTGCGAATGGAGAGTGGATTACTCAGAATCGAAGCTATTGTGTGGCAAACCATCTTATTTTCTTGGCTTAGACTTAATTTGGCTCCAAATGGGTTGCTCCCCCTAATTTTACAAGACAATTACCAAACAAAATGGTGGAACACCATAGATAACAAATTGCACTCATATGGTCTCTCTCCTGAATATTTGCTAAATTTAGGATTGGAGAAAGCAAAAGATATTATTAAACAACGGATCTGGGATATAGAACTTCAAAATGATTTAAGTCAAAGCTTATATATTTACCGCTCCCCTTGAGATATACAGAATAGAGGGCCTACGGCTTATTTAAGTTCTCTTACCTATTATAAATATAGATGGGCATTCACTAGGGCTCGGCACGCTATAATGCTCTCCCCTCAAAGTTTCTAGAAGGCAGATATCAAAATATACCAGCCTCTCAGAGGCTGTGTCCATGTGACTCAGGGGAGACAGAGACAATTACACATGTCCTTTTATACTGCTTGTTCTACTTAGATGCCCGGTCAAACCTGATCCATCCCTTGTTACATGATTTTCCAGGTAACACTGATTAATTTTACACCATGCATTTACTAGCGGACAGAGACCCTTCTATAACCTATAAAGTTGCCAAATTTTGTTTTCTGGCTACAAGAACACGCCATACACTTATAACTTCTTAGGCCTTGTCTGAAACAGTGAGAAGGGCCAAAACCTGATCTGTCTTCCTCATATTTAATTGTGATTTTATATTGATGTCTTGTTTTTATTGTATGCCATCCTGATATGGTTTACTGAAGGACAGCCTAAAACTTGGTATTGTACAAATTTTGTGTGTCTATTGTCTGTTGACTTATTGTTTATGCTGGTCTTGGACTGTAATAAAGATTTGATTTGATTTGACTGTTAACATGTCAGACATGGTTAAATCTTAGCTGTTACTGGAGGAGAGAAGCATTGGATGTCAAATGATGATGATGCACTCAAAATGTTTGCTAAATATTTGTGAATATTCACATGCCCAGAGAATATCTAGAGAATGTTGCCTTAACAATTTATAGAATTTTCATAGGGAAGTGGGTAGATTCATTTCAATCATAATCTATTTACAATCTGCTACCCTGTACAGAGCGAACACAAAAATTCCATGTTTTAAACAAAAAGTGTGGTTTTATAATTTACTAGCTTTTGCCCGCGGCTTTGCTCGCGTGATGAAGAGTGACCGTGCCAAGTTTGCACGGGTCGTCATTTTCCTATAGGCACTATTTGTTCGAAATTCCTTAAGGTCACTGACCGCTGTTTTGAATCACTCCATAGGAAAGGTCCGCCGGGACTACATAATGGAATCCTAGCTCCCCCAGGACTACCAGCTCCCCCAGGACTTCCAGCTCCCCCAGGACTGCACAATGAAATCCCAACTCCCCCGGGACTACCTGCTCCCCCGGGACTAGACAATGAAATTCCTCTCCCCCCCACTCCGGGACTACACAATGAAATCCCTGCTTCCCTCCCTGGATTACACAATGAAATCCCTGCCCCCCCCCCAGGACTACACAGTGAAATCCTTGTTCTCCCCCACCCAGGACTGCACAATGATATCCCTGCTCCCCCCCTCCAGGACTGCACAATGAAATCCCAGCTCCGCCCCAGCTGTGGTTCATATGAACATTCTGTTTTGACACAGGAGAGATTTGCATATCCGCTCCTGATTGGCCCCTGTGGCAGTTCGTAGAACATTCTATATGTCGTTGGAGCGATTTGCATAACCGCTCCTGAATGGCCTCTGCGAACATTCCAAGTGACGCCATTGGCTCTCATCTATTTTGGGCCATACAGGCACAGCGAGGGTTTTTCGGAGATTTGAACCCACCAGTCTTTGTCCTTGGGTGATGGAGAGTATGCATGCCAAGTTTGGGGCAGATCCTTCAAAACGTGATGGAGCCTATGCGACGACGCCCCGCACACAGCAGTCATTCAGTCATTTAAAACGTTTCCCTCCATTTTCACCCCCTCAGAGAACATTCTAAATGGCCTAGGGGAGATTTGCATACCCAGCCCTATTGGCCCCTGCAAGAATTCATACGAACAGTCTAAGTGTCCTATGGGCTATTTGCATAACTGCTCCTATTGGCTCCTGCAGGAATTCTGAGGTGAGGCCGATTTGCATAACTGCTGCCCTGTTGTTTTGCCCATAGGAGATATGAGTGTGGGGCGATTTTGCCCCCTTTTTTCACCCCCTTAGGGATGGAATTTCCAAAAATCCTTCCTTAGTGGGGCTCTACATCATAAAAGAAATGTTCCTTCAAAATTTCACGTTCCTAGATTAAACAGTTTGAGCTGGGCGTTTATGAGTCAGTCAGTCAGTCAGTCAGTCAGGACACTTTCTTTTATATATATATATAGATTAAAACTTAATTTGGAGTAGATGAGGTAAAGCATAGTCTAAGAACACTTCCTATTTTGCTTCTGGTTTAAGGATGTCAAAAACATGCCAGTCTATAAATACACTAAATTAGCAGAGTAGAGACCTTAATTGCCACAAATGAATCTGTGTCCAAGCCACAGTATTACCCATCTGGAATCAATAGGATTCTCTGTCTTCTGCAGATACCATCTCATTTGAGTTAAATCTTCATTTACTTTATAAAATATTGCAATTTTGCTATTATAACACCCTCTGGTGGCCAAAAATTATATTACTTTACTTTTAAGACTAGCACTTTAAAATAAATAAATAAATAAAAGGAGGGTGCTTCCAGAGGAGGCTTCTAATGTGCAATTAAAGTTCTTTCAGCAACTACCCCAAAGCCTGTCTGAATACAAATATTTTTACAGTCCTTCAAAGTAACTGGAATATGCTGTGTGTGTGTGTGTGTGTGTGCGCACGTGTGCGTGTGCGTGTGCGCGTGTGTGTCTGTCTGTCTGTGGAGGGGGAGAGTCATGATAAGGGGGAAAGGCATCTTTTAAAGTATGTTGGGCACAGGTTGTATAAGGCCATCAACAACACCTTCGGTTGCCCTGAAAACTAGCTGGCAAACCATCAGAGTAAAAGAGTGCTAGTAGTAGATCCACCACAGCAGAAGAGAGGGCACCCAAAATGACACAAACCAATATTTACTGGTAAATCCCGACGAATTTTATGCATGAGACTTTGTTGAACATGAGCGTCTTTTTGTCAACTAAATGTTGTTGTCAATTCAAAGCAGGTAGATTTTGTGGAGAGTGCTGTCTCCAGCTAGGGACCCCCATTTTACACCAGCTGCCCTTTCTGGACAGTCTTAAAAGGAGAGTCCCGGAATAGATTGGAGCAAACTTTCCTTCAGGCTACAAAGACATAGATGACTTCTGAAACATGCTGTGCCCGGGGCTGCCTTTGAAGACTAGTCGGAAACTTCCATCTGATGCAAAATATGGTGGCTCCATTATTGAGTTGTACTGGCCACGTGGAACATACTTTGCCATTTTTAACTTCTTCTCCGCTGGTTTTCTGAATATTTCTGGGCATAATTCAAAGTTATTCCCCCCCCTAGTTTTTCTGGGTTCAGAAGAACAAAGACACTTCTAAGTTCTTTTGTAGCTAGCCTTGCTCTGGAAATCAGGTTCATTTCTCAATTAAAAAGATAGGTAGGCTAGTGAGGGTGCCTATTTTTGCCAGGGCTGACTTTTGGATCAGAGACCTGTATATTTTCAGCCTTTAGGGCTTGGGACTGAACCACCATCTGCTCCCATGTGTACTTGCCCAGCTCTCATCTCCAAAGGCCTTTTTTTTTTTTTTTTTGGTGGGTAGCAATGGGGGAATAAGCCCTTTAATTGGCGGTGTCCCTCTTATCTTCTAAATAAAACAAATCACAAGAAACACTGCAGCAGTGTCCCCTAGATGCTCAGACCTGAAAGCTTTCGTAGGGATCCAAGAATATCACACAATCTCATCTAAACTTATTAAGAAGCTTCCTTCCTGGAGTTAAGAAGCTTCTCGGGAGTTAGGAACATGGGAAGCTGCCTTGTACACTGAGTTAGACCCTTGGTCCATCTAGCCCAGCACTGTCGACACTGGCTGGCAGCAGCAGCAGCTCTCCAGGGTTTCAGGCAAGAGTTTTTCCAGCCCTACCTAGAGATGCTGCCGGGGATTGAATTTGGGGCCTTCTGCATGCAAAGCAGGTGCTCTACCAGTGAGTTATGGCCCCTCCCCAGACTATACTACTGAGCTATGGTTCCTCCTTTGGACAGATGGTAGCGCACAGGTTGAGTCCCTGCCTGACATGTCCCAGCTTCAAGACCTACTCTGTGCTTGAGTCCTGATAATGGGATGTCACTGTCCCTGAAGGAGCAGGTACATGGTGTGGTAGTGTTCCAGGATCTGGTCCTGTCCCTATTTGTTGTCCACATGGTTGCTGCAGCCAGGAATGGTGGTGGTTGTTGTTTTTAAATCAGTCACATCTAATATGCTGGCTGCGCGCTGGGAGAATGAGTTCACTATGAGCATATAAACACCTAAACACTTAGGACCTGGCTATCTAAGGGGCTGTCTATCTCATTATGAACCTGTCTGGTTATTAAGATCTGCAGAAGAAGCCCTTCTGACTGTACCATAGCTTGCAGAGCTATTTCTCCTTTTTCTCCTGTGTTGCTCCCAAACTGTGGAATGCACTCCATCAAGAATTAGGTATACTTGGCCCCCCACTCTCTTGGCTTGCAGAACGGGTATAAAGAGACACATCTCTTTAATGTAGCCTTTTAAATTAGTGCTGGTTTTTAGCACAAAAAGGTGGTATATAAATGTAAATAAATAAATAAAATGAAAGCATCTAATGTGCTGAAGAAAGAGAACATCTGGGAAAGGCAATACTTCTTCCCAGATAAGGAAGCCACTAATTTTTTTAGAGGTTAAAAAAAAAATGAAATTACCCTGCTTGGAAAAGGGGAATTAGAAAATAGCAAATGCTTTGAAGCCCTCAAACTGATCCAAAATGAGGGCCATTTCACCAAGCTATAGTATTTTATTTGACAGAAATGCCCATGAAATGCATGCTAATTGCTCCAAGATTTAAGATGGAGAAAGCAGCCATTGCTGTATTGAGGTTCACCTCCAGACTTTCTTTTGTGCTTCACAACAGCAGAGCCAAGGGGATAACAATGCGTAATGTGTCCAAACCTCTTTAGCACCAAATTACTGGGATCATTTTCCCCTGCTGAAAAGAAAAGAAAATATGAAAGGGTAATTATGACATATTTTTCATTGTTTTCATGGAATCTAAGCCCCTAATTATCCAAACTATTTATAGGGAGGTTTTTAGGAGCTAACAGATGTAATGTTTGGCTCTTTATTTCCCAGGGGCTCCATAGTTATGAGGTTCATTTCAGTAATCCCAGATTATTCTCTCATTTTACCTGACGAGTCCTTCCATTAAGCTGCTCACATTCAAAGCTCTTTTGAAAGAAAGCCACGGCATTTATGTTGGCACAATCAATGCTGCTGAAGCAAAGAACATGCTAAGTGAGGCTGCTTCCAGACAGGCAGCTCTTTTGCAGGGAAAATGAGCATTATCCATCATACTGAAAGGTTCAAAATTCATCTCTTGCTGGCCCAAAAGGTCTATTACCCTCCGAGCAGCTTTTGTGGGTCCTTGCTAAGCAGCCTGGGATACGAGTGAGGTCAGCAGCTACTTAAAGAATGTAGAAACAAGTAGACATGGCTGCTTTAACAACAAAAGATGTTTGGGTATTATTTTGCTTCCATATAGCATCAGAGGTGGCCAGAGATTCAGGGCAAAGCTGAACTGCTCTTCAAGCTCTGGGCAAAAGTGATGTTTTCAAGGTGCCGCTAATTTGGCTTTCCCCCTCCCAAGGGAGTTTGGTTTGTTAACTTTAAGGAAACACTTTGAAATGATCCTTCACAGATTATCAACATCATCCTTACAATACATCCTTACATGTATCAATACATGGTGATCAATACATCCTTACATGTATTATAGAACCTGATCAAGAAGGCAGTACAAATAAAATAAAATAAAAAATTCACCTTATAGTAAGTCAGGAATTGGCCGCATGTGAATATTCAGCAATGCTCAAGTACATTTCTAGCTAACCTTTCTGATGACATATCAATAGATTTCCTCTTTTCATTTATTTATTTCTTGCATTGATACCCTGCCTTTCCTCCAGAAGCTCAAGGCAGTGTACAATTTGGTGCCTATGTCCCCCTTGTTTTTATCCTCACAACAACCTTATGGGGTAGGTTGGGCTGAGAGAAAGTGTGTGTGTGTGTGTGTGTGACTGGCCTAAAGTTATCCAATGAGCTTCATGACTGAGTGGGGATTTGAACCCAGGTCTCTCCAATCTTAGTCTCTGCCTCTAACGTCACACTTTTCTTTCTTCCATCATGAATAACCCAGTGTAGACCACCCTGAACCCCTTGAAGGAAGATGAGGATATAAGTGTAATAAACAGATGGGTAGGCAGCTGGGGGCTGTAAGAGAAGGGGGAATGGGAGAATACTGCCTTCCCTGCTTCCTCTGCTGAATCTCAGTCCCTTCAAACAGAAAGAGGGTGGGGGGGCTCTGGATCTAACCCAGTTACTATAGACAGGCAGCAGAAGAGATGCCAACATTTTATCTGGCAGATCTTCTGGGCCTTCATCATTTGCTTTATTTATTTATTGTATTTATATCCTGTCCTTTTTCCTGCAAGGAACCCAAGGTGGCTTACATGATCCTCCTCCTCCCGCTTTTATACTCACAACAACCCTGAGAGGTAGGTTAGGCTGGGAGTCAGTGACTGGCCCAAAGTCACCCAGTGAGCTTCATGGCCGAGCGGGGACTAGAACCCAGATCTCCCGAGTC
Source organism: Shinisaurus crocodilurus (assembly GCA_021292165.1). Taxonomy (NCBI): domain Eukaryota; kingdom Metazoa; phylum Chordata; class Lepidosauria; order Squamata; family Shinisauridae; genus Shinisaurus; species Shinisaurus crocodilurus. The sequence goes on along the minus strand of CM037881.1, from coordinate 93,007,672 downwards.
CCAGTTCAGCGCTCTAACCACTACGCCACACTGGCTCTCTGGTATACAGAACATACCAGGAAAAGTTTCACTTGATACATTTCCGCTTCTCAAGTATCTGTAAAGGGCATACAAGCCCTGCCCCCAAGGCTCAGCAGAGGCAGGCAACCATAATTTAACCTGCTTCCAGGGCCAGCAGCACTTTAGAAAGTGAGAATCGATAGAGCAGAGCTGGCTGGGGCATGCTGGGAGTTGTAGGCCAAAAACATCTGGGGACCCAAGGTTGGAGAACAGTCTGCGATAGAGGGAACGATGCAAGAACAAACAAACAATCCACAGAAGTAAATAAATAACAATATGGATCAACAGGGCCAAACTAAATACAGCAAAAGGACACAACTTGTGGAATAGGACTTCCCTGTCCTCTCCTCCCACTGCAGCCCACCCCTCCCTCTGGAGGGTTCTCCGACTCTCTGGAGGAGATTTGGAGGGCATGCAGGTGGGGGGAGGGGTTGCCATTCTACAAACGGTATGCTTCCGCTGGTGGAATGATGGTTCTGGATCCAACCCTAAGTATGCAGCCTGTTTTCTCAAACCAATGGTATGATAAACTGGAAGCGGCACACTGATGTTATGGTTTCCTCGCCATCGATACAAGGGAAAGCCCTTAGATGAGTCTGAGAGGTATACACCAAATATTTCTCAGCACCCAGAGCAGGGTACACAGCCCTCTATGATCATGAGTCACACACAGGGCCGATGCTACCATTAGGCCAACTAGGCGGCTGCCTAGGGCGCCAGGCTAAAGGGCGCGCCAGGAGCATAGGGCGGGAGGGAGGGAGGGCTCAAGTGGGAAGGGGGGGGCGCTAAATATCTGATCTTGCCTAGGGCACCAAACTGCCTTGCACTGGCCCTGGTCACACACCAGTTCCAATCTTCACTGAATCCTTCCTTTAGGCTTTCACACTAATACCACCATCCACTTCCAACAGAGAAGCAGCTATAGTAGGCATTTTGTGACTAAACCAACAATTGTCCTAACAATAACTCTCTTATCCGCAGGAAGCAGCAACGTTCTAAGAGAATATGGAGGAAATTTTATATTTATTTTATATTGTATTTTATGGTTTTAACTGTTGTAAACCGCCCAGAGAGCTTCAGCTATTGGACGGTATTAAAAAAGTATTAAATAAATAAATAAAAGATCAGGATGAACAAGACAACAGAATCCTCCAAAATTGTATGATGAGTTGATTGCCTCATCATAATCAAAACTCAAAATTGATCAATAATACCTTTCATTAGGATCTTCTGTAACAGGAATCTGTAACTTTATACATTCCCGTTTCATCCAACAGATGGCAGAAGTGCACCAACACTTCTAGCAATTCTTTAAATTCCATCCTTGTCACTTAATAGGGTCATTGGTTCTTAAATCTTTTAGACTGAAAACTTCCAATAAATTATTCCAGAGCAATGGCATCGTGGAATTATATGAGGCTAACTGGCTTGAGGACTGGAGCCTTAGGGGCTGATAGATTGTATCACTTTTCCCTCCTCAAAGCTCTGTATTTCCATCTCTCTGGGTACTCCATGAATACCTGATAGGTATAAATTAACCAACAGCCACCATAATATAACTTGGTGGACAAGGGATTTACAGCCGGTAAGGGCGAGTTCATTCATGCACAGGCATCATTTGATTATTCAGCAATTGACTGGCAGCGCTGAACTGTTTCCATTGAAAAGCATTGCATCTGAGGTAATGTAAAGATACAAAATTCCCATGAGTGCATGGTGCTGGATCGATGATGGCAGTCCTCTCTTGATGCTGCAGCTATTGCAGTGAGCAGGCACATAAAAGTCTACATTGTTCTTGTCTCATTTTTGAAATTCATCGACCACACCGGGTTAGGCACTACAGGTATTTGTGTTGCTCTCCATTGAAATCTAGAACCCTACAAGCTTTTCTACATGAGGTTGTTAATTGGCTGTATCTATTTTTGGTTTTGTCGCAGAATTGAGATCTGAGCACTACACGAAGAGTGTTTCCTTTCCTGCTTTTCCATTACATAGCCTCTAGGTGGCACTGTGTTATAGTGGAATAGTACAAATACACCGGTGAAGGCAATGCTTTCTTTCGCTATCTCAATTAAATGCTGCATTTTCCCTGTTCCAAAAATAACGCACTGAAAGTGCTCATTAGGCACAGAAGTGAAACTGGAAGGTCACAACATTGTCTAAAGAACCCATAAACAACTGTGAGTAGGGAATGGCAAGCACATGATAAATGCCTCGTGTACAAAAACCCTAAGTTGCAACCATGACTGGAAGTGTTATCCATGAATCCCATCCAATGAAAAGGGTGAATCCATGGAAAGCTCTTCCAGTCACTGTTGCAATGCAGAGCTCTAGATTTCATGTATTACTTTGGAACTGCAATATTGCAACACAGTCTATATGGGGTGGCCTTAAATCTGGAAGGACGCTGCAGTTGGTGCAGACTAAAAATCATATTAGCCTGCCACCTGATTACAATGAACATTCAGGACTGCACTGCAATGGAGATCCAAGTTCAGACAATGAGGGACCCCTTAGGCATTCTTGGTAGCTGCTCCTTAGCTATGTAACATTTCAACTGGTGCCATAAACCTTTTAAATGTACTTCTACCTTACCTGCTCAACAAACTGAATCTAAGGCCTGGAGTTCTCCAAGTGACCTGAGGCAGAACTGCACAGGCCAGCTTGCTTTCCCAAATGTCCAGCTGCCGCTGCTTCCCCCCCCCCCATAGAGTGGCACCAGAAGCGGGTGATTTGCGAGAGAGTGGGTGGCGGAGGGGTTCTTACCTCTCTCCCACTCCGGAGGAGGAGCAAGGATTGGGCAAATTCCTGGAGGAGGAGGCTATCAATAGTCCTGATTGGCTATATGCCACCTCCAGTATCAGAGGCAGTTGCTGGGGAACATGGGCGGGAGGGTGCTGTTGCACTCATGTCCTGCTTGTGGGTTTCCTGTGGGCAGCCACTGTGTGAACAGAATGCTGGACTAGATGAACCCGTGGCCTGATCCAGCAGGGCTCTTCTGATGTTCTTATCTCTGCCTGCAGAGTGGCATCAGGAGCGGTGATTTGGGGGGGGGAGGGAGCATCTCCACCTTCTTCCAAACTGAGGTGAGCCCAGTAGCTGTAAAGCTTAAGCTCTGCCACATTCACATCATTCCCTGAGAGTGGTAACCTCGTCATCGCCCCCCCCCCCACCACACCACCACCGTACTACCGTAGGCCCATTTGATCACTTTCCTTCTCTTGCAGCAGGACCGCTTTAATCAGGGCGCTCCGTGCCAGGTTATTACACCACAAAGTTCAGCATTCAATATGCTGAGCTATTTTTGAGCAGCTGGTTGTTGACTATAAAACTTAAGTGGAAGCAGAAATCCCTTACAAATCTGGTCGTAAGCATTCGGAGTGATGTGCTTGTGGAGGAGCCACTGTTGGCTGCATGTTTAATTGAGAATTTATGTCTACTTAATGAGCCATGATGATCTTGGTAAGTACAAGATGTGAGACAAGCATGCTGTCCATATGCAGAAAACAAATGCAGATTAACCACAACAGCAGTGCCTGTGCACGCGTGCGCACACACACATACACATAACTTGGCCAAGGTTTTACTAGCTCAGATTCTGGGGACTGCCAAGGTAGAAACATGGAAGACATATGTTTTTCAAGATGTAAATTCTAATGAATTTCATCATGTTTCTTCCCCTCAGGCACAGTTATGGACTCAAATAGTACTCCCCCCCCCCCCCGGTTAAATAAAGCAAGTCTGGATCATCACCATCAATGAAATCTGAGAGCCAGCATAATTTAGTGGTTAGAGTGTTGGACTAGGAGTGTGGAGACCCAGCTCCTTTGAGGAAGGGTGGGATACAGTTTTGTTTAAAACACCTCATAGCTCTTGATATAGGTTTAGTTGTTCTGGACTAAGGAATTTATACACAGGCAGGGAGGGCCATATGCAGAGCTAAGATGAAGTTTTAGGTTTCTCGGATAGAATTTTCACAGCCTAGCATTAGCAAATATTCTAAACATCACAGCTTGAAAATTACAGGCATGTAGCTGAATGGATAATACTGTTCTTATCCAAAATTGGTGAATATAATCTGTTCTGTGATAAAGGCCAAGCTGATTGTCTTCTGTTATTTCATGTATGCAGAATTCATTGTTGAATCTGCCATATGGCATAGAAGGGCAATTCCTCAGAAATTATGTTGTTATTATTATTATTTTCATTTTAAAATACAGGAAGTCTCTAGTCCTCATGCTTGTGGAGCTATGTTTTAAAATGTGCAGGCAGTGGCTGCAAAATGTTCCATGTTTCTGTAGCTTGTTTGCATATATTTTCCCCTCATCCATGCATTCCAGTTACATTTCCTGCACTACACTCTCCTGGCCCTTATATACCCATGCCAATCTTCTTCATATTTCTCATATTTATGCCCAAATATCAAATTTCACACACACACACACACACAGGATATAAAGCATGCTAATGTGTGTTTATTTATACAAAACAAACATTTGCAAAACTGTGGCTTGTGAATTTTATTTTTAATACAGGATTTGGTGTTGAATAGCTTGACACATTCATACTGAGGCATCAGTTGTGTGACCCAAAGTCATTATGGGGGTGCTGAACATGTGGCCAGCCACCACAATTTTCTCAGTGTGGTAGCTGAGAAAAGCTGCCACATTTCCAGCATCCACGTTGAGGCACTGGTCCATAGACTGGCCATGAGAATAACAGTGGCGCCTTATGCTCACAAATTAGTCATGAGAGCTGCCATGATATATGAATGGGTCCTAACATTCCTACACTGGCAAGTGGATCAAAAGGCAAATAAATATATTGGGTTGGATCCAGACTTAGTCATGCTTAGAATAGACCCATTGACATCAATGGTATTTTAACTTAAGCCCCATTGATTTAAATGGGTCTACTCTAAGCGTGGCTAAGTCTGGATCCAACCCTTTATCATCACCATCCAGATACCGCTGGGCACACTTCTGTTCAAAAGGGACCAAATGGCATTCCAAACTGAAGGACACATGACAGAGATGGACTAGTGGAGAACATCATGCAGTATATACCGACTCATGATCAGGGCGATCCGGGAAAGCAGTTTCCCCCTGTCTGTCTACCCAGCTAAAGCAGTTTCCCCGTGTCTGTCTACCCAGCTATCTAAGCCCTAAATTACATGTGCAGTCTCGTACTCCTACTCTTGTTTAAGAGCTGCTTGAAATTCACCATTTATAAAGTGTGTCAGCAGAAGAAGGGGGATTACAAGGGAGGTTTACAAGAGCGCGTGACTTTCATTGCTGATTATGACAGAATACACTCTGCACTTGAAATCCCTGTTTAGAATAGCCTCAGAAGCTGTAAGTCATTTGCAGAAGTATCTAGGAGCCCATCGCTATGAGATCTTTGCTGGCTTTCTGGAGAAGGAGGGGGAAGTACAAAAGTAATTTATAAAACAAACATCACTGTGTTCCACTTGAGCTGAGATTCAGTTTGGTCTCAAACTCATTACTCATTTTTAAAAGGAATTTTGGATGCACACGAGCTTGATATTTAAATCATGCTCAAAACATTATAAAACATTCAATAAAGAGAAAGCTCCAAAAATGGCCCCGAAGGTAGATTAAATCAACAAACAGTACTTTGTGTTAATATCTCTAAATTATGAGCTCCAAAAATACTATTATTTTATCTCTTCAATGACAGGCTGAGTTATTTTGTACCTTGCTTTTGTTTCAGCGTCTTTAGTGTAGTGAAGATATTAATGAAATAGATCACAATCATAAATAGACGGGAGGAAATGCATTATTTACATTTCCTTTGTGACTAATGCCAGAGTCTACTGCACAAGATGGTGATCCAATGAGATTGATTTTCAACATTTTTATCTGATTTTTCTATTTTGAGAGGGAGGGAGGGAGGGAGGGAGAGAAGATTCCAAGATGGTGAGCAGATGCATAGAAATAAACAAACACATTGCTCAAGCCTGGGTGATGATTGTTCAAATGAGTTTGTGGAAGTGATGTTATTGTTGTAGTTGTTGTTAGGCTTCTCACAACAATCTCCTTAAGAGCAGCAGGAACTGAAGAAGCAGCCATACGAAACCCACCAAAGCCAGCCCCAGAAGAAAGAGAACAGATTATTTTATCAATGAGGTGCCCAAGCTGGAGCAGATTCTAGAGCAGGAGTCAGCAATTTGTGGCCCTCCAGATGTTTTCTCCTACAACTCCTATCATCCCTCACCACTGGCTATGCTGGCTAGGGCTGATGGGAGTTGTAAGCAAGAACATCTGTACAGCCGCAAGTTGCCCGCCCATGTTCTAGAGGATTTTTTCCTGCAAACTACAGACGGCGGGCCTTCAAGAATTCCACCATTCCCTCCTATGGAACACTTTGCATAAGACCTCTCACCACTCAGAATTAACGGTGGGCAACCCTCTCCCACCCCAGTCAGGATCAAAACTGGGCTCTTAAAACAAACTGTTTTCCTCAAACTTGGGAAGTATCTTGGTTCTTTTGAATCCAAGTATCTTGGATCCCATTGTGGCTCTGATGGGAGAAAAGTATAGTAGGTTTGCACTCCTATGAGTGGTTGGATGTCTCAGGAGCAATATTGTACGTGGACAATCCCCTTCTAAAGAGACCACACTGGAGACTTACGGTGCCTCTTTTAATAAGCTGTTTCTTTACAAATTGTGCAGGGACACACTTAAGACAGGTAGCGCTAGTCTTTAAAGCAGCACCAGGGCAGTGTTGTTGTTGTTGTTGTTGTTTTGAGACTTCTGTGTTCCTACAGCTTCTGTGCTGTCGACATCCGAAATGAAATGAATTATGATCCTAGTGAGAAACCTGATGGTCAGTTTTCACCGAACATCATTTCAGCGGGTTGGATTCAGACTTGCCCTTCTGCAAACGGAAGGGCTCCTCCAGTTCACAGACAGGGCAGAGATCCAGCTGAGGCTCCTGTTGGAGCAGGGCTCTCCAACCTTGTCCTTGGGTCCCCAGATGTTGCTGGACCACAGCTCCCAGAATCCCTTGCCATGAGCCATGCTGGCTGGGTATGCTGGGAGCTACAGGCCAGCAACCTCTGGGGACCCACGGTTGGAGATCCCTGTGTTGGAGGAAGAGCAGGGAGAGAGGTGGACTCACCAGTTCCCCCTTTCCCCTTCCTCCAGCACCACTTCCCATGCTGTTCTGGAGTGTCTCCCAACCTACCAGAGCGACTTTTCAGGGGGCATAGAAGGCTGCCAAAAAGGAGGAGGGAACAGTACAAATAGCCTCCTCCCGCTTCCTCAGGTTGGAGCATCCGAAGAGCAGAGTTCTAGTCAATGAGTTTTCAGTAACTGAGTCTATTGAGTCAATGAGTCTATGATTTTTCCCAGGGGTGGGGGGACGGACGACGACATTATTTGAAGTAGATGTCCTTAAAAAAACAAAACTAAATTAGGGTGCAATCCAATGAGGCTGCCCGTAGCCCTCCGAACTCAGAGGATTACTTACAGGTATCCTATGCATGGCGGGAGGAGGAGCACAGAGGTGAAGGTCGCCTCAGTGCCCTTCCCGCTATGCAAAACACTTAGACAGCTGATTGTGGCCATCTAAGTGTTGGCCTCAGAGCGGGCGAGGAAGGAGTGTGAGGCACCACCAGGATACTTAGTATGCTGGAGGACCCTGTCTCCTCTCCTCCCTGCCCCCCAAAAGTCCATCTCTGAGGTCACTCTTGCGACCTCAGAGCCGCAGCTGGTGCCGTTCTTTCCACACTGGCTGCGAGGGCGCTCCAAGTTTGGAGTCCCAGTTCCGACCCCAGACCAAGTTTCCAAGGTTGGAGCTGGGACTCTGAAAAATCCTATGGCCATCTAGACTCTGTCTAGCGGCCATAGGATTGCACTGCCCATGAACCAGGATTCTGTTTGAAGAGGAAGGTGATGGAGCCAGACTTCTTTGTAGGTGGAAAAGAGCCTGGAAGCATTGCATTGTTCCATTTGGGTCAGGCAAGAAAACTGAGAATACTGGCACTGTGAACCGGGCATTATGGATATGTACAGATGCAGTTGTGGAGAGCGTTTCATATTAAAAGAAGTTTCCTTGCAGAACTGGAAGAAGGAGAATGCGCTAAAGTCAGGCAATTCAAAAATACATGGAAATGGAATGCAAATAGCCCTGACCAGCGCAAGGTTAAGGCATACTGCTAGGGTGTGTGATTGAAGGGGAAAGCAAAACTCAGAGCAATCCCTGCGCTCTATGGCTGCAGCTCACATTTCAAGATGATAAAAGCAATGGACATCTCTACAAAGGAATGGGCTGACACTGTGGGGGTTGCCTGACCCAGATGCTGAAAGGACTCCAGTACCTGCAGAGCATAAAAGGCAGAATTTCACAGATATGACTTTTCCTACCTAGAGTTGCAGTAGAGAGAGAAGCCACAGTTGATGGTGTTTTCCTTTCTGTGCAAATCTTAACAGTACAGAAGTTATCACTAGGCATGGATCTGGCATCTAGTACTATGGCTGGATATAGATTTTACTTTGAATTGTATTTCCCAACCTAAGGGCTTCTCTACCTGAGGTGTTTAACCCAGTGCTTCACGGAGGCTTCTTCTTCTGTTTTCTTTGCAGGAGAAAGAGAGCGCCATTTACATGTGGGGTTTTCCGAGGGTTTTGCTTTCTCTGCCTTCCTATATGTTGTATTATACAACCACAAGGTGGCACTGTGGTATAGCGCAATTGCTGAATTACATGAGCCTTTATTCCAGTTTGTCCCACTTTTAAAATTTAATACAGTCGTACCTTGGATTGAGAGCATAATTCGTTCCGGAAAGGTGCTTGTAATCCAAAACACTCTTATATCAAAACGAAATCCCCCCCAAAAAAATTGTACAGAGATTTTTAATTTAAGCCGTACTACAGTACTTGTATTGCAAGACGACGCTTGTATATCAAGTCAAAAAAATTTAAATAAATATTAAAAATTTTGCTTGTCTTGCAAAACGCTCTCAAACCAAGTTACTTGTAATCCAAGGTATTACTGTACTTCATTATCCTTGCTCTAAAAAAAGCTGTGAAAATGGCTACAAAATGTGGAAGAGGCCCTGGAGGATGATGACGTTGTATAAAGGACCCACCAACTTCCATGAGTGAAGGATCATGAGTGTATAATAAATGCCTCATGTAGAGGAGCCCAAAGATATGCACAGCTGGGACTCCTGCACTTAAAATAAACTGGAATAGCTCTTGTTTATATATAACTCAAATATTCTTCAGCACAAACCCATAAGTGAACAAAGTGGTTTAAAATATCCTAAACTTACACTGCCCGGGGGGGGGGGGGGGATAAAGAAAAAACCAGAATTCATATTCATGTATTTTTACAAGCTTAAAAATACCTGTGGAAGATAGAAATGCTGTTTAGAATCATCCCGATCTGTGGCTCCAACTAGAGCAACACTTCTACATTAAAAGACGGCTTCTGAAATGTTCAGATCTTATTCAGTTAATCATTCACTTCCTGTGGAAATTGCACTTCCCAGGTTGACGGTCTCCATCTAATATGAAGCAAGATATGCCTGTTCTATAGAAATGAGCATAAAGAAGGGTGGCATTTCTAAACAAAATAAGCCTAGTTCTAAACAGGCCATGTGAATAGAAATTAAGAACAAGAAACGAACTAACAAAACAGAATGGCCTTGTCAGCTCTTGCCAGCTGATAAGATTGAGAGCAGCCCTCCAGAACCATGCCAGCGGGGACATGTCTGCACCACAGACTCCCATGCCCACTGAAATTGACCTGCTTCTGCGTAGACATGCCTAGGACTGCACTGCATGTGGGCATTTCCTCTCCACAAGAAAACCACAGGAACTATAGTTCTCTCAGGGCATCTATCTAGGGATCTCTAATCACGAATTTTCCACAACCTCACCAAGCTTAATTTCCAGGGTACTTTGGGTTACAAAATCCAGGGCCAACAACAGTACCTGCTGAAGGCCCATGGGTGCTGATGCTTGCTCTCGATTGTACCTACCTGCCCATCTGTTCCCCTGCTCAGTTTTTGGCTGCAAGCCAGCTACCCTGTTCAATTTCCTGCGATGCCACAGAACACTGCTACTGCCTGCTACTGTCTGTAACAGGGATGGGGACTCGGACTCCAGGACTCGACTCGTGAGTCGGTCGGACTGAGTCCCCCCTCTGACTCGAGTCAGACTCGAGTCGCAATATTTTTAATGGGACTCGAGACTTGACTCGGGACTCGAGACCAAGGACTCGTGTTCCAAAATCGTGTTCCTCAAATGCAACATGGATAGGTTTTAGGAAGTACAGCAAGTTTATTTTTTAAAATCATTTTCCTAAAATGCAACCTTTCAGACATTTTGGGTTTGGCTGCCTCTGCCTGCCTGTTTGGGGTTCCCAGCCTCCTCTGCCTGCCTGGTCTCTTCTTAACCAGTTCCACAGTTTGAATTGTCCAAGACAAAGGCCTCTGCTTACCTGTTTTGGGGTTCCCTGCCTCCTCTGCCTGTCTGGTTATTTTGGGTTTGTCTGCCTGGTCTGTTCTTGCCAAAATCAGTTGCAGAGTTTTGAAATAAAAAGGCACACTTGTGCCTAGAATTTATTTAAGCCACACATCTGAAGTAGCCTTATTTTGTTGGGAAAACCCCCCATTGATTTTAATAGGGACTCGTGGAGTCAGCTTTGGGAGTGACTCGTGAGTCACCATTTTGGACCAAGGACTCGGACTCGAGACTCGGGTCCAAAGACTCATGACTCAAAACCAAGGACTATTCAACATCCCTGGAAGCCCACAGAAGAGAGCTGATATTGGGGGACCCCACAAATATCAGATGGCACTTTGCCAGGGGGCAGTGGGAGCTCAAACCTGGAGCCAGCTCTCACAACACATACACATTGTAGAGATGCTCTAGATAGCATATCTAGGCAAAGCCTTGGCAAAGAAAGTGGAGAGAAGCACAAAGCATAATTACCGTACCTGCTTTTTCTTTTAGCTTTCAACAGGCTGTGATTTAGCGGCTGGAAGAACAATGAGCAGATTTGCCTTTTTTTTTGTTTGCTTGTTTGTTTGTGTCTTCTAGCTCTCTGAATGGGATCACAGTAAGAATGACTTATGAGGCTGGATTTTTAAAAGCCCACCCATGGGAGGGGGAGGGAATCTTCATTTCAAAGCATTGGTGTGTACACCAATATACACACCAATGCTTTGAAATGAAGACCACCCCACCCCCCAATGGGTGGGCTTTTAAAAATCCAGCCTCATAAGTCATTCGGCTGTTCTTACTGTGATCCCATTCAGAGAGCGAGAAGACACACTGACAGATGTACCTGAACATTTAACACCCTTGGGCCAGATCTACACTACATGGTATATCGTCAAGTTAGCATTACAGTACTGCTATATTCACATTCCGTAGTCACTACTCACAGCACACACTTTCATTAAATGTACTGCAGTCATTCCGTTTTTCTGCCCCACACCTAAACTCCATAGCGGTAATACTGGGTCTTGCCTTGCACATGCAGGGAAAATGGCCCTTTAAGACTACTGTAATGCACTCTATGTGGGGTTACCCTGGAAGACGGTTCGGAAGCTACAGCTGGTACAGAATGCGGCGGCTCGCCTCATTAAAGGCAGTTGCCAACGTGATCACATCACATCACATCACTGCACCAGCTGCACTGGCTACCAGTTGTTTGCTGAGCCAAATTCAAGGTGTTGGTTTTGACCTTCAAAACCCTATACGGCTCCGGTCCAGTTTATCTCAAGGAGTGTCTCCAGCAACATCAAGTAGGCCACTCAACAAGATCTGCCAGAGCAGCCAGGCTGGTGGGGACTAGGAAGAAGAGGGCCTTTTCTGTGGCGGCCCCCGTACTGTGGAACTCTCTCCCCAGTGACCTCCGCCATGCCCCCTCCTTGATGAGCTTCTGCCATTCATTAAAAACATGGTTTTTCATGCGGGAATATGGGGTGGGCTAGGATTTTAAAATTTTTACACTGTTTTAAGTGTACTGGAAGGGGCCTATAAGGCCATGAGTCCAACCCCCTGCTCAGTGCAGGAGAGCAGATGTGGGCAGCCCAGGCAGTCACCCATCCAAGCACTGACCCAGCTCATACCTGCTTAGCTTCAGCATGTGGCCTGCATTATGTGCTCTCAATGCCACCTGCAGGTCTTGGACACACCAAGGAAACATTGCTTGGAAAGTGGGCTTGACTTCTCTTCTGTCTGTCAGGGGCAGGGACCCAAAGGCCTGGGGGGAGAAAATGGCTCTCCTGCATTCCCAGTCTGGCCCCCAGGGTTCTCCAGATGGCAACACCCCCTTTCCCCAACTACTGATAGTTTAGTGGTTTCCTCCTGGCAGTCCCCCCCCCCATTCCAAGAGGTTAAAATGCCTGCCCTAAGGCTTAGTTACTGACAGTAAGAGTTGTAAACTAAAATATGCTGGTATCTCTTTTGTGTTTTTGGTTCTGCCCCCTTTGTCATTGTCCCTGCCTATCACTGGAATGCAGTCCCCCCAGAGCTTCTCCAAAATTGAATTTGGCCCTTGGGCTAAAAGAGATTCCCCACCCCTGGTATATATGATTAGGAGGCAACAGCCTGGTCACACAGGGGCAGCCTCTTTACCAAACAAGATGGTGCTAACTACACTACAGTGAGGATTCTAGTTTAGCTGGGGCTCTATTCCACAGCATATTTAGCATAACAATTAATCTAGCCCCATATGCATCTGGTCCAAATTTTGGAGCCACAGAGAAAGCCTGAACTCTATTTATTGAACACCTTGTTTATTAGTGTGATCTCTGCACTATTTTGTCAGATAGCTCAGAAACATTGTTTTCCAAGCCTTAACAGCAGAATCCTATCCATGTTTACTAAGTAAGTTCCATTGTGTTCAATGGTCTATAAGCAGGCACAGAATTTCAGTCTATTATTATATAATGCAGGCCAAATGCAATAGTAAACCTGACTGGAATATGCACAATTAATTAGCGGTATAAAGGTTGAACTTGGAGGACATTTCCTTGGCCTTGAAACTTTTTCTTTAATGACCAAGGTTAAATTTGGCATCTCTGTTGGAAAAAAAAAAATAGCCACTGATTTAAATGAATGAGTTTTCTCAAGGGTTTGAATGTGGCTCTAATAATTTTTCCAGGTTTCTGGAATAGCCTGTTTGGCTGAAATTTGAAGCCTTCTGGTATGAACTAGTACTGCCTTTATTTCCATATCTTTTTGTATTTAAACCCCCCACGACCAATGCTGGAGTTTCAAAATCTTTGGAGAATCTATATTACATAAAGCAGATGTTTCATCTCTGGAAAGAAAGATGCAGTACTATATCATGGCCACAAGAGAGAGCATGGATCTTGTTAGCATAGATTTTGTGAAAAACTGGATTGCATCCCTGCTCTAGGATCCAAGGTGCCCTGCTTCCAAAAAAAACACCAAAAAAACAGTGCAACTGATACTTTGAAGAATATTCTTACGGCTTTCAAAATGTTTGGCATGATACTACAAATGTTTCTTGGGATGTAAGTCCAACTAAATGCAGGAGGGATTACTCCCAAGTAAGTGTGCATACTATTGCAGCCTTATACTTAAGAGTCAGAATCAACTACAGGCAATCCCCAGGTTACAAACGAGTTCCGTTCTTAAGAATGTCTTTAAGTCGAATTTGTATGTAAGTCGGAACAGCATAACGTTCTATACGTTAAAATCGGCATTTACACAAATTGTGTAAATTACGCAAATTGCGTAGTATACTACGCTATGTACTCTACATAAACGATGTAGCACAGGGGAACCCAGAAGTCCGTTCTTAAGTATGGGTTGTCTGTAAGTCAGACGTTCTTAACTAGGGGACTGCCTGTACTAGGTCTATGTCCTCTAGGCTCTAGCACAGAGGTCAGCAACTGAGAGCCCCTGGCCCAACTGCAACCCCTTAAAGCAGGGGTCCCCAACCCCCGGTCCGCGGACCGGTCCCAGTCCGTGGCCTGTTAAGAACTGGGCCATGTGGCGCCCAGCCACCACACCACCCAGTTTTATGAAAATGCTTGTCGGGGAGGCGAGCAGAGGGACGAGCGTCGGGGGGGGTGATCGCCGGAGCTCGCAAGCACCCTGAGAGCCAGGTGGGGTGCTCACAGCGCGTCCTGCCAGGCGGTGCGGCAGGTGGCCGCCGCACTACCCGGCCACTGTGCCCAGCCGCTGCGCCCAGCTGCCACGCTGCACCCAGCCGCTGCGCCTGGCCGCCGCGCCACGAACACCCCGCCTAGCTCTCGGGGTGCTCGCGAGCTCCAGCAAGCACCCCCCTGCTTGTCCCTCTGCTCACCTCCCCGAGCATTTTTGTAAAGCCGGAAGTGACGCGAGCGGTGGGTGACCCCCCCATCAGTCCGTGGAAAAATTTATTCCACTGAACCCAGTCCATGGCCCCAAAAAGGTTGGGGACCACTGCCTTAAAGGGTACCATCTACCCCATCACTGCCAATCCACAGGTGAGGGGCACATCACATGGAGGAAGTGGGTGGTTGTGGCCATAGGATTTACAGCCAGCGGTATGCTTCGGCAGGAGTGGTGCGGGAAGGGGGAGGCCTGATCTTCTACCCTCCTCCAATTATTACTGAGAGTGGCTCTCCAGTAAAAGTAAACGCTGACAAGGTCATTTGTACAATATAATTAGAAAACCTATGTGCATGCTGCGATGACACGGTCCCGTACACTTTAGGACCAGGTGCATAAACCCTTCTCAGGCCAAGCATCAACACTTAAAAACCTTAGGGGAGGGTCAAATGAAACCTTTCCCCTACTAATGAGGGAAAAGATTAATACTGGTTATTAAGGATCTAGCTCAAATTTATGATACTGTGGGTACAAAGGTGTGTGTGTGTGTGTGTGGATTTAAAAGTAATGCAGGTTAATAACGCCAAGCTGACACGTAGGATTTGGGTAGCAAACAAAATAAAAATAAGTTTATTTTAATTCTCAAAATCTTAGTTCCAGAAAATACTTTAAACCTGCCTACACCAAACACTTTGTAATTAACCTAAGTCCCTATAACTCTAAATACTTCCACTCCTCATACAAGCACTGGTTTCTCTTTAAACTGCTGACAAGCCACGAATAACCCAACTCTCCCAACACACACTCTAACCACCTCCTAAACTAACTCTGACATCACTCAAACACTCCTTATATACTACTCCCCCCACCCTTTCCAAGCCATCACAAACCACACCCACTCAGTTCAACATTCTATACTCACTAAACATACTAATGCAGACATACACCAGGGAACTGAATTGTGGGGTTACGCCACACATGCCCACAAGTTATAGCTTATGATAAAATAAGCCATCAGGTCTATTTACAAGTGAATCTAAAGATTCTTAATTTATAAATGTAAGACTTGATTTATTTATAAGTCTTGATTTATATATGTAAGACTAAGTGGATATGCATAGGATTGTACCATTAGGGCGCAATCCTATGCATGTTTAGACATAAAAAAAAAGGCCTGCAGCTGTGCTGGCTGGGGCATCCTGGGAGTTGAAATCTTTTTTTTCTGTCTAAGCATGCATAGGATTGTACTGTTCATGAGTTTAGAATGGCAGCCAAACTTCCCTTCCTTCATATTTCATCAGTTTTTGGGTCATTACCATCTGTTGGCCTCAGTTGTCAAAGCATTATTCACTAAACTTTAGCAAATCCTGCAGTCTTAATGCCAACAAATGATGTTTATTCCAATATTTTACTTTTATTGAAGAGTTTAAAAAAATACAATGAGTTGGATGTGGATTTAGGGTTGGATCCAGATTTAAGCGTAAGTGGGCTGGTGGAAGTGGACGTCCCTGCCCCCTCCAGCCCCCTGAAAATGCTACACAGAGTCAGGAGATGCTGCTGAAGCTGTGGTGTAGCAGGAGGGGGGGAATCCCTGAAAATCAGGCAAAAGGACCATCCAGGAGCAAAACCCTTCCTCTCACGGAAGGCAGATCCTGCAATCAACCCATAGAGTACACCCATTGAAAACAATGGGACTTAAGTTAGCTAACTTAAGTTCCATTGATTTCAATGGATCTCCTCTAAGCATGACTAAATCTGGATCCAACCCAATGTGCCAGATAAACACAGCCAGATAAAATGTCTTGGCTCAGCAATACAAATGCCCAGGAGCACATTTGTCTTCTGATCTCACACTCCACACAATGGTTGTTGCAAACACAATATCATCTACCCTGGCAGCTCTCTTGGTAGCTAAACTACATGCTGACCTTTAAGAAAATGTTATTTTAAGGTGGGTAATTTGAAGGTGTCTACATATAGTTGCAAGGAAATAAATAACTAGATTGCTATCTGACACTACTTTTCTAGCAATCAGTGGTTTTCCAATTCTGTCTTCTACAACATGGTAATGTCTGTATTTTACTTCAAACCACCCAGCATTTCTTCCTTATTTCCTAATACTGTTTATACAATATCAGTTTATTTTTTCACATTTGCTTTTTAAAGCAAGTAGGGACACACCATCAGCCATGCTGCTTCTACTTGTGCATGTGCGTGTGCGTGTGTGTGCTTGAAAAAAAGAGAGTGAACCCAATGCATTACTTCATTATTTATTTATTTATTTATTTATTATATTGATACCATGCCTTTTTTCCTTCAAGGAACCCAAGGCGGCTTACATAATCCTCCTCCTCCTCCTCCTCCTCTCCATTTTATCCTCACAACAACCCTGTGAGGTAGGTTAGGCTGAGAGTCAGTGACTGGCCCTAAAGTCACCCAGTGCGTTTCATGGCTGAGCGGGGACTAGAACCCGGATCTCCCGAATCCCAGTCCAACACTCTCACCACTACGCCACACTGGCTCACAAATCATTACCAAGAATTGTGCATTCTTAAAGGTGTGTGTGTGTGTGTGTGTGTGTGTGAATATATGTGTGTGTGTGTGTGTATAGCCACTAGGAACACCAGATATTTGGCACTAATATTAGGGTACAATCCTATGTATGTTTAGACAGAAAAAAAAGTCCTACAACTCCCAGCATTCTCCAGCCAGCGTGGGAAGGAAGGGAACAAAGTTATCTGACGTATCTAGAAAATATTGCAAATGACTCTGCATTGTTTAGTAGCTAAATGTTATGGTATTCATCTTATTAATGTATTGAGTGGGGTGGGGGTGTTGTGAGGATATTTTGCAAACTTAAACAATGTCCTTCTATAATAATAGTTTTCATAATGGGGAAAGTGGTTTGAACCATTTCCCAGATTCGTAAGCTTTCTACTAGTCTGGAGGCAGCTTTTGATGTTCAGGAAAAAAACATCCAACCAACTTATCACCGGTGTGCATTCTGAGTATAAGTTATTTAAGAGGACTTCGCTACATGTAAGAGGTCTCTGTACCACATGAGCACCTCCACATATGTATAGATTCAAATTTACAAATTATTATAGTAATTCAGGGTGCAATCCTACCGCATGTTCAGACAGCAAAAAATCCTACAACTCCCAGCATTCCCCAGACAGGCCAGCTCAGGAATGCAGGGAGTTGTAGGACTTTTTCTGTCTGAACATGCTATAGGATTGCGCCATTACAGAGAAATATAGTTCATCTCACCATACTGCGGAAGACTGTCTGTGACCAGGTCACCTGTGTGCCTGCCTCTTCGGCCTGCTGTCCATGCAGTAACTGGTGATGGGTGGGCAACAGTTCTTAAGGTTCTTTCATTATCTTTAAACTGGAATTGGGCCGGACAGCCCTTCAAATAGGGGCCACCCTTAAATAGAGGATGTTCCTCTGGCAGCCCTTCAAACAGAGGACTGTTTTGGGTTTTTTTGTAAAAGAGGACACTTGGCCACCCTACTCCACATTTGAATTGGCAAATTTTGGCTTCCAAACAAGTGGCTCCCCACACAAAAAACGGAGGTGGCACAGAGTCCCATGAGAGGACTGTATTGCTTCAGCCCGGGAACATCTGAACAGGCCCGAAGAAGCCTGTTTTCACTTTAAAAATCCCTGGAGCATGCAGGCAGAGGCAAAGGGGGAAAGGTGCAGCTGTAATTTACACACCATAAACTTTTGTAGGTTTTATTCACCTCGTTGGCCCGGTATTTAAACAACATCATATGGGGATAGTGTAATCTGGGAGCTGCAAGCACTGGCTGTTGGCCTAGTCCTACTGTACCACACCTCCACTCAGGAGGTTAACCTGGTTTTTGGGAGGGAACCAGGAATATTTCTAAAGGAAGGGAAATGCGGGCTGAGTGTGCACATCACATAAACTAATATGTATTTATATTACAATAAAATCCAACATGAATAAGGTGCCATCGAGAGATGAATGGCTACCCTGCCAAAAAGACCTGACAAATATAAATTACTTCAGTAAGATCAAAGGAATAGTAGGCATCTTATATATACACAACTCATAAAAGACAAGCTCCTTATGGTTCCTTTCTGGGGAGGGGGGGGGTATAAGAATTTCAAGATGAACCTTTTGGGCAACACCATAATAAAAGAGTATCATGGAGTTATGCAGCAGCTCAATGTGCTTTCCCAGAGAAAGAGCCAGCTTTGAACTAAGAAGGAGGGGAAAGAGACTTTCTCCTATCTCTGCACCCTTCAGGACTTTCCCAAAGCCAATGCCATTGTGATCCAACAAAGGGAGCGAGGGGAAGGGCAGAACTAGGGGCTTTTATTTATTAAAATAGTGATACCCCACCTTTCTAGTTAAAAAACAAACAAACAAGCTCCAGGCAGCTTATGACAAATATTAAAATAACACAATATAAATAAACAAATCAACAATGCATAATTTTTTTTTAACAACAACGGGGACACAGCAGGCAGGCAAAAGTGAATTAAAAACTCATTCTCCAGCAAGTCACTAAAACAATCATCAGCTTGGCAGGCCAATAAAGGTCTTCAGGAGATGGGGGAAGGCTGGGTGGGGCAGGGAGAAACATCAGAGATGGGGCAAGGCAGGCCTCCCTAGGCAGGGAGTTCCAAACCTTAGGCACAGCCACAGAGAAAGCCCTCCCCTAAATCCCCCCCACGCATACTTCGGACATGGGCCTTGAAAAAGAGCCTCTCCCACAGATCTTAATGAATGGCGGCAAGAGACAGTGTCTTACATATCCTGATCTTAAGCCATTTACAGCTATAGAACAGTGATCTTTACTGTAAGGCCTGAGAGCCACTGGCAGCTCCCGAGTCCCAATTATCTCAAGCGCAACCCTCCACCTCTCATATTCTCTCTCTCTCTCTCTCTTTGCAGTAGTTGCTTCCTCTCAGCAGGGTCTCTCTAGCTCTGCCTCATTGTTTGCTTCAGTGATGTGCCTGCTGCTGTGATCTGGGCTACTGGAGGAGGCTTCAGGGGTGGGAGTCAGGAGACCTGCCACTCACCAGCTATAGGTGGCTGAGGAGAAGAGAATGCAGGCCCAATCGGCCAGTTAGCCATGGTGGGGGAGGAGCCCAAGAGGCAAAGAGCAAGTTGACTGGCTAGCTGCAGTGGTGCACTGCACAGGTGCTTCAGGGGAAATTGTGCAGGCAAGAGAGACAGAGAGAGCAGTGTAGACCTACACTGTGAGATTTTGCAGCATTGAACAGAGCAGAGGACTCTTGCAGTGATGAGAAAAAGATCCATCCCAATCCAAGGACCAACTGAACCTGCTGGAATTTGTCTGCCTAGTGACTCGGTGACTGACCTATGGTGTACAGGGGTGCAGAAGAGAGGCTCCAAAAGGCCTCCAGTAAAGTCTGGTGCACAGCATTACCACTTGATTGCAAGAAGAGAGACCCCCAAAGCTTGGGAAAGGCCCCTAACTGGCCTTGACGGCAGTGCCTGTAGGCAAAGTAGCTCCTGATTGAAAAATAGTGAAGATCAGTGCTATAGAGGTAATATGGAATTTTGAACTTGAGCTTCCATGTTGTGGATCAGGTGAAGTTTCCAGAGTCTTTCTGAAGTCACCCCATGGAGAGAACATCCAATTTTGATGCAACTGTGGCATGTGCCAGACCAGATCAGATCTATTCTCTCTAGGAATGGGTACAACTGGTGCGCCAATCTAAGCTAATCAAAAGCACTTTTAGCCATGGTTGCCACCTAGATATCCAGGAACAAATCTGGATCCAGGAGAACCCCAAGTTGCATACCTGAGTTTTCAAGGAGAGTGCAACCCCACTGAGGACTCGCTGAACTCCTATTTGCAGATCAGCAGTTCTACTTACCAGGAGTACCTCTGTCTTATGAAATCTCTATTAAACTTCCATTTGTTTGTCCTCATCCAGTCCTTTACTGAACTCAGGTACTGATCCAACTTGAAGGGACGGGAGATTCAGCACCTGATGGACTGCCTGTTGTACACCTCTTCTTCACCCATTAAATTTGATGGACGCTACATAGCTAAACTTTTACAGAGGCATTGTGTAAATATGTTTTCTCCACAGTTTTCTCTCTCTGGAGCAGATTTGGGGGACTTCAAGGGAGAGGAAGAATCTGCTCTGTAAGCGATGTCCATTCTGTTGGCAGTTGGACACCATATGGAGTTCTGGTTGCCCCTCTTCAAAGAAAGTAGAATAGACTGGAGAAGGTTAAAAAAAAAAGATATTTAAAATTATCAAGGGGGTTAATGGTATTTCTTACAAAGATTTTTTGTAATTTTGAGGAAAGAATGGTTAAAAAAAATCAGAGGTAGTAAATTGCAAGTGTGTTCAGAGCAGGACAAGAAAAAAAAATATTTCTCCTCTCAGAATACAAGGACATCATCAAGACAAAAAGAAAAGAATGACTCCTTATGTCAAAACAAAAAATTGATACACACAATGCCGTACTATAAGCTGTGGTGGTGGTGCAAGAATACGTGACTTTATGACAGGTCTGTGAATTCACCGAAGCAAAAATTATCAGTAGAGTTATTGGCTATAAAGGTCAAAACTGCAACCATCAATGTCTGAAGTGGTGTTTCTCTGACTGATAGAGGTCAGGGATTAAAACAAGAGAGAGAGGCTGGATGTCATCATCTTACTCTATTTGTTAGCTTTTTTTGGATCATCTGGTTAGC
This sequence comes from Shinisaurus crocodilurus, assembly GCA_021292165.1. NCBI lineage: Eukaryota > Metazoa > Chordata > Lepidosauria > Squamata > Shinisauridae > Shinisaurus > Shinisaurus crocodilurus. The sequence goes on along the minus strand of CM037881.1, from coordinate 92,986,566 downwards.
CAACACTGAAGACAGACTCTGATCTGACTTGGGCATGCTGATATTCTTACCTTACAGCAGTATCATCCCTTTCTGTGAGTTTGACAATGCTGTCCAAAAATTTGATAAACGATTTCTTCAGCTCCATGTTGATGAGTTAATATGAAACTAAGATCACACAGGCTGGAGTTATGATCAGAATAATTCTCCTGCAGAATAAACTTTTCATCTGCCATTTAATTGTGAATTAGTCTATTATTTTGAGTCTAGTAATTCCAATTTTAATCTTCTGCTAACAGTAAGTGCTGTGGGGACTGTGGCTAGGTACAATTTAGCTCATTCTCATTGTCTGCAGGATAATGTATGGTCCTTAAGAAAGAGATCCTCAACCAGATATACCCTTTTTTTATCATCACATATTAATTGGATTTCATTCATGCCATGGCTCCTTCTAAAAAGAAAAAAGAAACTCTCTCTCTCACACACACACGCACACACACATTTTTATGGTAACTTCAAATGACTATAACTCTAATGCATCTTGGGTGGAATGGTATTGGTTTCAGCAGAATTACACCTAATATGAATTTGTCCTTATAGTCAAAAGTCTGGAGGGTATATGAATGGGGGCAGAGGGGAATGACGTACATCGCGGTTGATCTGGAGAGCAGGGCTGCAAACTGTTGTAGCTACACTCCACTTTTATTAAAAATGCCATTCTAACGAGCCCTAGTGGCCTCAGCGCATGGAAAATGGCTTGCTGTGTTTTGAATGGCACTAAGTAACACCCCAGGGCCTTAAATCAGTTCAAGATGTGTCGATGGCGTCTGATCTTAGCCATAGAAGGGAAATTCAAAGCAATATAGATTTAACCTATAGACCCTCCTTCTGGCTGATGCTTATCAATAATACAAGGAAAAGTGAATCCAGGAGATGTTTTATACTGTAGCTCACTGTTATATTAGTGATGTATGATTTTTGTAAATTATTAGGTTCAGTGGTTGGAGTCCGGAGCTTTGATTTGGTGATTTTATATCATTTTTAATACCTGTTAGCTTCCCTTCCTTGGGTACGCTCTGCCAAAGCTGTTCTTGCCTGGACCCTGCTCCTGCAGCAGTGCAATGTCGGGAAGTGGAGGTGGCAGCTATGTTCCAAGAGAGAGATGTGGTAGCATTTTTTCTGCCTCCGCTGGGAAGCACTGGCTATGGCTCTAATCCACTGCAATACCACAATGGCTCATTGTGTGAGGGAGGGAGCCTCAGGCACAAGCAATCTTACATATACAGTAGTTTTAATCATAATACTTACAATTTATGTACTGCTTTCTAAGTGTTCCAGGTATTTCACCTGCATTATCTCAGTCATCATTATAACAATCCTATAAAGCAAGTCATGGTTATTATCCCTATGTTGCAAATGGGCGCAGAGGCTAAGAGCTTTTCTACACCAGGCTGTTAATCCACTGAATCTACTTTCAGTTTCATAGGAGAATTGAGATCTGAGCACTACACAAGGAGTGTTTCCTTTCCTGCTTTTCCACTACATAACCTCTAGCTGGCACTGTGGTATAGCAGAATAGCACAAATACACAAAAGGAAATCACACTTTCTTTAGCTTTCCCAATTACATGCTGCATTTTCCCTGCTCTAAAAAGTTCGCGGGACGTGCTGGTTAGACACAGAAGTCAAACTGGGGGTCACAACTTCATCTAAAAACCCCATAAACAACTGTGAGCAGGAAATGATGAGCACGTGATAAATGCCTTGTGTAGAAAAGCCCTAAGTAATAGTGGCTTGACCAAGGTCACCAATTGAGTTCATGGCAGAGCACAGATTTGAAACAAAGATGTCACTGATCATAGCTCACACACCAACCATGCAATCATAGATCATAGAGTTGGAAGGAGCCTACAAGGCTATCGAGTCCAATCCCCTGCTCAATGCAGGAAACTAGAGGAGGGGTCTCCCATACAAGTAATAACCAGGCCTGACCCTGCTTAGCTTTCCACACTCAGACTGAGCCAGCGTAAGCCACAGGCTATACATGTCTACTCAAAAGCAACTCCAATTAAGTTCAACTGAGCTTACTCCCAGGTAGGTGGATATAGGATTGCAGCCTTAGACAGTGATCTGCGCCAATTTGGGCCAGGCCATTGATCCACCTAGCTCAGTATTGTCCCTCTGAGATCAGAAGTCAAAAACTCTTCTGGCTCTTCTCTGTGTGAGAATTTTTAGTTGGGGAATGGCAAGGATTGAACCTGTGATCTGATACATGCATAGATGGGCTCTACTGCTGAGCAATGGCTTCCTTCCATCACCATCATTGTCATCATAAAGGAATAATAAATAGCCCATGCTGCAGTTTATTTTAGCTAATTCTCATACTTCTAGGACAAAATGTGTGTGTGCATTTTGTATAAGTCAACAAGACAGAAAAGCCCAGTTTCCTCAAGACATCTTCTAAAGCAGGGGTCCCCAACCTTTTTGGACCTGTGGGCACATTTGGGAATTTGAGAAACTGCTGTGGGCAGCACCACAAGATGCCTAATTAGTGGATCACCTTGGCTTTGGTGTCTATCTGTCGCAGCTATGCATCTTAGGTTGCGTCTTATTCAGCAAAAACTTGAGTTTCATGTCTATTAGACACCACAATGTCTCTTTAACAAGGGACTGCCCAATTCAGCTAATTCCTGGCGATGCATACAGCTAATGCTTCTTTTAAACATATGTTTTGGCAATGTCCAGTAGTTGCTTCTTTTTGGGAGGAGGTTATTGCACAGATAAGTTTGTACTGAAATAGTCTTTAATATTCACTGATGTGCATGCTCTTTTAAATTATTTACCTGCTTCATGGAAATTAAGAAATGGTCAGCATAAAGGGCACACAGATTCTCTGTGCCCTTCTGACAGCTAAAAGACTGATATTACAACATTGGAAGGATAAACATTCACCTCTTATAATGCAATGGACTGAGACCTTACAATGCTTTCGATATATGAACGGATGGCATATAGATGCCACCTACAGATGGATACTTATTTGGATATTTGGTCGGTCCACTTTTGTCGAAGCTAGAATTGCTAGAAAGTTGTATGCATTTCATATGTATTCATTGCTATGGATAGATACAGATCCATGTACTGTACATATATATTTTTTAAAATGGAGAATTTTTTTTAAAGTTTTGTCGGTGGCCAAGGCGCCACATTGGGAACTCCTTCATGGGCACTGCATTGGGGACCCCTGTCCTAAAGAGCCTAGATACAAAGGCAGTGTGATTTTGACATTAGGACATTTAATTGACTGTGTGTTGTAAATTTTGACTGTTCATGATAGTTAGCATCATTTCTGATGAAAAATATCACTACCAATCTCTTAGTTCCATATATCAATCAGTGCAAGATCTGGTAAGGGCAGCTGTATGAATGCTGGCTGGAGGATTCTGGGAGTGGTAGGCCAACATATCTGAAGGGTACCAGGTTGGAGGAGGCTAAACTAAAGAATTCCATAGGCTGCACTCCTATACTCACTTACCAGGGAGTAAGCTATTGGGACTTGAAAGTAGATTCCTCTTCCCCCAAAACACATGTAGCTGTGGGTGGGGAGAATTTTGCAAGCGGGGTGGTGGTGGAATGGAGGAGAGACTCACCTGATCACATAGAGGCAAATACAAGTATGCTATACCCCATCCTGAGATTTCTTTGGGAGCTGTACCAGTCAGATGGAGTCCATCTGTCAGATGCAGGCAATGATTTATTCCTCAATGACCTGCAAAGGGCCCTGCTGGAACTTGTTCCGGGCAGGTGGGGGAGAGCTGACTAAGCAGACACTCATCCCTCTATGTGGTGTGTAAGTGCGGGTTAAGGAATAGATAGGGTTCGGTGAGCATTCATGGCACCTTTTAGGTGACGGGTGATATCTGAGGCTTCACATTGCTGGGTCCTTAGACTCGGTCTGTTGGGGATCAGGACCTCCTGCGAGGCCTTCGTACCTCGGCAGCTTGTTGTCATGTGACTCCGAGAGGAAGCGACACTGCAAAGGCCTCCCAGCACTGTGATGGTGTAAAATGGGCCGGTGGCGAAATGCAGCGCCACCCTTCCGATTTTGGATGCATCGCCCAATGCACAGCAGTACCGGCCGGGGGGGGCAGCTTAGGGTAACCCGCACTCCATCCCTTTGCAGGTCCTTGAATATCAATAAATGTGGCCCATTTAAACCCCATCAAGTTGTCTCGACTCTTTATTTCCACCTTTACGCTTGTAAATATTATTCACACTTTAAGTGAAAATGGCTTACGCTTCCATTTCCTTTGCAGTGCTTGGACATCTTCCTGCTAAAGGGAATGCTTGGACATCCCCCTGCTCTATGACTCTATGATTCTATGATCTGAAAGATTTATTTCAAAGATAATGATGTGGGGAAGAGAATGCAGGAGGCCCTTGTACTCTGCTCCCTTCACACTGGTGCAAGTTGCAAAGCCTATCTGAGTGCACTGCAAGAGAATTAGACGAATGTGGTGGTATGAAGAGGATGTCCCCCAGTATTTAGTAAGAATATGAGGAGATACCAAGTAGTCCATCTAGTCAAGTATTCCATTTTCAATGGTGGCCAGGCAGATGCCTCCAGAAGCTCACCAGCAGGGCATGAAAGTAAAGATCTTCCCCTGCTGTTTGTCCCCAGCATCAGCTATTAAGAGAGATACCATCTGTGAACAAGGAACTGCCATTTAGCTATCAGGGCTAATACCCATACATGGGACTTATGGCCCATGACTTGCTCTAGTCCCCTTTTTAAAGTTATCTAAGCTAGAGCCATCACCACAACTGGTAGCAGTGAATTCTACACATGCAGAATAGTCTGCTCAACAACTGACTATTACAAAATGTTTATTCATTGCTGTGATGGAGAAGGAATGTCATGATTCTATTCTGGAGGAGTTTAAAGAGTGAGATTCACTCTTTAAACTCCTTGGGTGTAGGCTCTAGAATACAACAGCTCAAACCCTCAAAGGCCCGCTGTGAGCAATCTGCTAGACATTTAGCAGATACGTTTTCTCCTATCTGTGCTGACTTGGATGCCATTCTTTTGACAGAGTCTGAGATGGACAAGGCACCATCTATCTATCTATCTATCTATCTATCTATCTATCTATCTATCTATTATATTTGTATCCCACCTTTTTTCCTGCAAAGAACCCAAGGCAGCTTACATAAGCCTCCTCTTCCTCTCCATTTTATCCTCACAACAACCCTGTGAAGTAGGTTAGGCAGAGAGTCAGTGACTGGCCTAAAGTCAACCAGTGAGCTTCATGGCCGAGTGGGGTCATGAACTTGGATCTCCCGAGTCTCAGTCCAACACTCTAACCACTATGCCACACTGGCTCATCTAGTCGTGTTATGGAAAGCTTTCAGCTTCTACAACCCGAGGATGTGGAAAAACTGCTCGGAAGACTGAGGCCAGCTACTTGCTCTTTAGATCCTTGTCCATCATTGATCCCAACCTACAACCATCTTTAGTCCTTCAGTGGACAAAACCATTTCCTCAACTATTACAGTACTTTTTTACACTGTGTTGTTTAAACATTAGTTGAGTTAGATTGCAGGAAGGAGAAATTCCAACTCTAGAAAGAGCCAGGTGCCAAGGAGCTTAGCAGGAGGTGAAAGAAGAAGGTAGATATTTTTTTTAAAGCATTTATGTATTTGTGGTGCAATCCTATGCATGTTTAGACAGAAAAAAAAGGCCTACAATCATGCTGGTTGAGTCCTTAAAGTATTTTTATCCCACTCTTTGGCCAAAAAGGCTCCCAGAGTGGTTTACATAAAATCAATTAAACAAGACATTCCCTGCCCACACACTTATAATCTAAAAAGACACAACACACAAGGAAAATGGGATGGTCACGGAAGAGGATAAAAGTAAGTAGAAGTAAAATTAAGTGGGCAGGTGGAATGGTCCTGCTTCACCCTTTCCAGAGCCAGTGAGTGTGGCATAGTGGTTAAAGTATTGGACTGGGACTCGGGAGATCCGGGTTCTAGTCCCCGCTCAGCCATGAAACTCACTGGGTGACTTTGGGCCAGTCACTGCCTCTCAGCCTAACCTACCTCACAGGGTTGTTGTGAGGGTAAAATGGAGAGGAGGAGGAGGAGGAGGAGGAGGAGGAGGATTATGTAAGCCACCTTGAGTTCCTCGCAGGAAAAAAGGCGGGGTATAAATGTAATAAATAAATAAATGTCATCTCCTTCAGTACAGCAGACTGGCTGGAACTGCTGGTGGCAGCAGCTGAGGGAGGAGGAGCCTTCACAAGGGAGGCCTTTCAGCAGGGCTGGGGGAATGGCCATGCTCCCCCCTCTCATCTCCCTCAACACTGCCTGCTGGATAATAATTACATGTTACTGAACATTTGCTTTCCTCCCCAATTTCCATGACAGAGAAGAGGATGGGTTTTTGTGTGTGTGTGTTTTGTTTTTTAAAGAACTTCTTGATATCATGATATAGTATGGAAGCCTTAGGCTATAAAACAGTGCTTTGAATTTCTCCTGGAGTACTCTACAAAGCCTTAGTGAAGCACAATTACATGAAATCTATTAAAATACTCCCTGGAATCTGGCATTTTCTCACACATCAACAAATCCTTTGCCCCTCTCTCTTCTGATGTCTAGCCAGGTGTACCCGTGGCAGACAAACCTTGCCTGATGGTTAGCAGGAGTGGGTGCAACTACAGAGAGCGAGAGAGAGAAATGAAGTGGGCTGATGAAAGGCCCATTTCCCGACAGATACCACCCATGACTGAGACAATGGGGAAATAAATAATCTGTTACCCTATCACCATGAACATTACTGGTTTCCTTTCCGCACTGACGTATTTAGCCAGAGTGTGACTGTAGTGCTCAATTATAGGATAATTACTGTTATTGTGTATGTGACAATGAGTTGGTGGGAGTTAGGACTCTGATGGAGGTCAGAACGAAGAAGCAGGAAGTGAGAGGAAGGTCCAGGAATTGCTGGCTGTCCATCAAAGAGGTTGTCATTGCTATTCCCTATAAATGAACCACACAGGTGTTCTGCCCTAAACACATCTTCTTTATAAAAGTTCTCACATCACAATCCTATGCATATTTACACAGATGTAAGTCCCCACTGTATCTAGCGGGGCTTATTCCCTAGGATGGCAGCCTTATAATGCAATCCTATATATGTCTACTCAGATGCAAGCCCCATTGAGTTCAATGGGACTTACACGTAAGTGTTTTATGTTTGCAGCCTCAGTGGCATTTATCAATTAATGTCTAAGAATGCTAACAATTTACTCTTAAATATTTCTGAAGTTTTCCAGTATTCTGAAAGAATTTTGTGGGGCAAAGCACATAGTCAATGCTAGAATTGAACCAGATTTGAACCTCCAAGAAACCCAAAGTAGTTTACATAATCCTACTCCTCTCCGTTTTATCCTCACAACAACACTGTGAGGTAGTTTAGGATGAGAGTCAGTTACTGGCCCAAAGTCACCAAGTGAACTTCATGGCAGACTAGGGATGAGAAATTGGACTTCCCAAGTCCCAGTCTAACACTCTAACCACTACACTACACTGGCTGTTTGTGGTTCTGGGGTGGTGGGTTTTGTTCTGTTGTTTGCAAAACTGCTGCAATTTTCCAAATGTTGAAGCTTCAGAGTCTAACACTTGCAACAAACTACAAATTCCATCATGGTCTGCCCAGATTTCTCTGGGATAACATAGGGCCTATTGGTGAATGAAACCAGCTAGTGTACCAATTGGTAAAGTGCCCATCATAATACAAGATATTAAAAAATATAATATAAAATCTCTAACGTACAAAATTTAAAACAATTTAAACAGCCAAAACATTTCCAATAAGATACTGGAACTGGTAGAATTCTCTTCCCTCCATCATGCCTTTGGGGGAGGGGGAGCTTTTGCAATGGGGGGGAATGGAGGGTGAGACAAGGATGGAGTGATCTTTGCCCTCCAATCAGTGGCAAATGGTATGATGTCCACCCTCCAATCAGTTTACACAAGTGGAGGAGCACTGAGGCAATATTTATGCCCAGCATCTCCAACCCTCTGCCTCTTTCGTTAGCAGCTCCCTCCCTCCTCTCCCGAGTAGTTCTGGGGCCCCGAGTAGGAATTTTGGCTCCCTGCCTTAATTGGCTCTGGGCAGGGTACATGTTTCGCCTACTCTACACTGTGGACTTGGGGAGGATTTTTTGTTTGGGGTATGGGTCTGATTAATTGGTCACATCTGGCAGTAAGTGCGGAGAATAGGCAGTGGGGTTAGGGTTTTGGTGAGCATCCCAATGGCACCTTTGAAGGTGATTGGCGTTAACCCAAGGCTCCCCATTACTGATGTCGTGTGGCTCAGTCTGTGGGAAATAGGGCTGCCTTTGGGGTCTACCCTTCTCACCCACATCGGTTGTCTTGCGGCGCCATGGCCAGCGGTGACACTGGGAAGATCCCCCAGCACCAAATGGTGTGGAATTGGAGGGCGGCGAGTCACTGCGCCACCGCTCCGGTTTGGGATGTTTTCATCCTGATATGCTCCACTGGCCGTTGGCCAGTTTTAGTTAACCCCACACTTCTCCCTTCGCAGATCTCTGATTAATAAATGTGGCCCTGATTTGAAACCATATTTAATGTGCCTTGACTCTTCATTTCCCCGCTTACATTCGCAAACAACTGACATAAATGCCCCATCATATGCTGTCAAATGCCTGGGAGCAGAGGACAGTCTTAACTTGGTGCAGAAAAGAGGACAGTGCTGGCGCCAGGCAAACCTCAGTGGGCAGAGCATTCCAAAATCGGGGCACTACCACTTAGAAGGCCTTCTCCCTTGTTGCCACCTTCCGAGCCTCCCTCAGAGGATGACCTCTGATGTTGATCATAATGTCCGGGTAGGTTCAGGGTGGGAGAGGCACTCCATCAGGAAATAAAGCTTATTTGCCTTAATTTGGGCATTCCTGCTGGCCTTGCCCCTGTCATTGTGTTCCTGTTGCCCCACTGTCCACTCCTTGAGGACAAAGTTCTGAAGAACTTTCTCAATCAACGCTCTCTTCCTTGATTGAGAAAAACGCTGACTGTGCAGGGTTCTCAGTCATGGGATGATGAGCCTATGCACATAGAGCAGGAGCTCCTTTTCACACCTAATCCTTCAATGCTTGGATGGCAGGGCCAAGAAGGATGTGAGGCCAGTGGGCATCACCCCACTCTCCTGCTCCTGGGCAAAAGTCCAAAAGCGCTCCTGGACAAAAAGGGTTTTCTGGTGGCCAGGCAGATGCTCTGATGACAACTTTGAGGCTCCAACCTGGTCTCCCACTACCTGTGCTCTAGAGAGCTGTGGGATGGGGGAAGGGAGTCAGGAACCAAGGCATGGCTTGAGATGTGGGTCAAAGAAGTTCTTGGGGGGCTCTTCAGGTTGCCCCACATAGTCAGATAGTGCCCCAAATAGTGGGAGTGTTAACCACTGCTATGACTCCATTCACTGGCTAAAAACAATGAAGGGTGGGAGCAAGCTAGTTTCTTAGAAAACAAATGGGCAGAATCCTGGCTGCACATTTTGCCTTATGTCTCTGGTTTGCAACGGCGAGAGACTTGCTTTAAAAAAAAAAAAAAAAAAAAAAGTGGGGGGAATGAAAGCTGGGAATTATAATCTCCATAATCTGGAGATTATGGTTTATCCAGGGGGGGGCACCTGCACGCTCTTGCCCCTTCCTGAAGATGCCCATGTCTGTGGTGAGGAGAACCAAGGTGGTGTACCTTACTCCCAGGTAAGTAAAGTGAGATACAAATCTAACCAATCAACCAATTATTCCATAAATTACATAGCACTTTATGGAATTACAATAGAAAAGATAGATCCTTGCGCTAAGGAGCAAAACTGAATTACAGCAATATAGTGCTGCTCAGATTCAGAGTAGGCAACTTTCCTTAGCGAGAGGGTACGATGATCTTAATTTTCATGGGCAATGCTAATATCAGTGGGATCATCTTGGTAGCAGATTCTGTTCAGAGTCATTAAGTCGTGTTTCAGGAGCAGGGCCGGGGCTACCATTAGGTCAACTAGGCGGCTGCCTAGGGCGCCGGGCTAAAGGGGGCACCAGAAGCATAGGGCTGGAGGGAGGGAGGGCTCAAGTGGGAAAAGGGGGGTGCTAAATATCTGATCTTGCCTAGGGCACCAAACTGCCTTGCACCGGCCCTGTTCAGGAGCACAACTGCACCATAAATTTAAAAGTAGCTTGATTTCAGTTTAGCCGTCATGACTTCCCTCAAAAATAAAAAAATAAAAAATAAATCTGATGACTTGTTGTAGCTTTGGATGGCTGATCATTCTGTTACGAGTTCTCAGCTCCTTTGTAGAATTACAGACCCCAGAGTTCCTTAGTTTGAATAGCGCCCATGAGGGATAAACAGGTTTGAAACTGGTTTACATTTGTAATATAGACATGCCTCCAGTCTGGCCCTGATTTCCTCAGTCCTGTTGTATGTCTGAGAAACGTAGTCAAAATAATGATAAGCCATAGATGGTGGCTACCCCAATCGCAAGAGAAAACTGAGCAAGAACCAGTCAAATCTGTTCTGGTGAGCTGTTGCCTGCCAGTGTTTTGGCTGAGAGCCTCCCCCCCCCTCCCGCCACCCCATGTTCCTTTCGTGTCACTCTAAATCAGATGATTCATAATGGTAACATGTTGTATTGGTTATCCTGTAATGCAGCCTAATAAAAGCATGCTTACAACCATTTTCCTTTTAAGAACTTAGAAGAATTTGTTCCTCACAGAATCGAACCTGTGTTCTTAATAAAGGAAGATTGAATAAAACAAGCCCTGTGAAGCAAGAGGACTAATTTAACAGCTCGCTGATGAAAATCTACAGCTAGCTTCTCCTCCCTCACAGTCGTCATCGCCCCACCCCGCCACCCAACATAACTCATTGCCTGAGAACAGATGGTTTAACACAGAAACTTATGAAAATGAAGTTAATTTTAAAAAAAAAAAAAAAAAAAACACCTTCCTTTCTTAAGCCCCAGCCTAGCTAAAGCCATTTAAAGCTATCAAGGAATGAGAATATCCCAACCTGATGCATTGTACTAAGGAAACAGACTAATTAATTCCCGTAGTTTATGAAGTAGCACATTGGTAGTGGATTGGCTTTTGCAGGGAGTTGTACAGGCTCCCAGACAGAGACGCGAATATGATTTAAATAAATAGTTTCACTTCAGTCTTAGAAAAAAAACAACAACCCCTGTTCCTTTTAATCAAGTTCTAAAACATTCAATCTTACTCAGAAGTAAGTTTGCCCCCCGGAAAGTATGTTTAGGATTACAGTCCTACAGCAACTCAGCAAGTAAAGGGCATAATAGTGGTTTATAAAATTATGCATGGCATAGAACAGCCTTCCCTAATCCTTGTACCTGCCAGATGTGTTTGACTATGACTCCCATCATCTCCAACCACCATGTCAAATGCCAATGATGGGAATTGCAGCCCAACACATCTGGAAGATGCCAGGTTGGGAAAGGCTGATGCAGAGAAAATGGCAAGCAAGAATTCTTCTTTCTCCCTCTCCCATAAGCACTAGAACTCAGGGTCATCAAGTGAAATTGATTCTTTACACAATTTACTAATTAAGTGAAGGAATTTGCTGCCACAAGACATCGTGATGTCCATAGGCTTAGATGGCTTTCAAGGGGGATTATGGGACAAATGCAGGGAAGATTGGTCTATCAATGGTCATTATAGCTAAATGAATGGCCTTGAATATGGTCACTGAATACCCATTGAAGGGAGGCAATGGAAAGGGAGGACTATCACTTTCATGCCCTCCTTGTGGGGTTTCTGGGGTCATCTAGTTAGCCAGGCATATAGTCTGGGGTCCACAGACTAGATGGATTTGGTCTAATCCAGAAGGACCCTTGTGTTCTTAACATTATTACATCTATGGAGACATCAGTATGGCAGTGTATTGGTGAAGCTGTAGCTAAGCAGTAGTAGCAAATGGGGAAAGAACTATACTAATTTCTTTGCTCACCTACGGTATATTAATTTTACAGCCCAGTGCTATATCTGCTTACTGAGAAAGAAGTGCCACTTACTCACAATGACCCACAATGGGACTTAATCCCAGGTAAGCATGCATAAGATTGTAGCCTGCAATAATGTCCTTTGCAGTTTTACAGCAGGATCCACCCAAAGCTAAACACTTCCATTGCAATTTTAAGGCCTGGTCCAAGGCTCAACACTTTTGTTTTATTAGATCGTGTGGAGAAAAAGAGCCTCTGAGGGTTCCTACACACACACTCACACACCTGCACACACACATACACGCACACACACCCTCATGTGTGAACCGGCTAAAGGCGGGGGGGGGGCGAAGTGTGCATAGTTCCTCTGGGTGGCGCCTGGAAGTCCTGAAAAGCCGTAGACCGGACTTTCAAATGCAAAAGTCATGAGTCATTAGTTCCCCTCCCTGCCTGGCCAGGTGAAGTTCATCCTGATTGGCTGGAGGCAGCGGAGCTACAGGAAGGAGGGGGGAGGGGAAAAGGTATATTCCCAAAGTGTAGCCTTTGTGTCTTTGTCTTTGGGTCATCGCATGGTTGCTGTTGGAGCAATGGCAGCAAGCCAAGCAGAGGCCCAAGCCTTCGGGTGGCCTCAGGATCCGACCCCAGGTAGCTCCTGGTGAAATTAGCTGAATGAGGGCTTTGGCGAGGCAAGCCTTGTGGAGGGCTACCCATCTCGGGTAGGTGTGTAGTCTTCCCGGGCAGCAAGGCTGTGCTGGATCCAACCCTGGAAGAGAACTGACCCCCAGGTAACAGAGTGTGTGCCTGGCAGATATAAGGAATCAGGTTTTGTTATTTTTGTAGCTCTATTACTTTGTACCAAAGCGTCTCTCTAATTTCGTGTGCTTCCCTCATTTCCCTATTCTTGTTGTAAAATGTTACCTGAAATAAACCTTCTTTGGTTTTTTACCCCACATGGTGTTTGTGGATTGCTCTGTGGTTCCAGCAACTAAATCCAGGTTACAGTCATAAAGGCAAGTCCCTGAACAGAGATCCAAGTAGGATTGCTTGGCAGTCTGGTACCTTGAGATCTCTGGGGGTCTTGGGTCCTTTGGGGTAGGAAAGGGTGGGGGTGTGGCGGGTCAGTCAGCCCCCCCCTTCCTCCACAAAAGCTAAACACTTCCATTGCAATTTTAAGGCCTGGTCCAAGGCTCAACACTTTTGTTTTATTAGATCCATTCATTCAGATTTTTGGAGTGGTGTAATGTTCATATTATGCTGGTGCTTCATCACTTGCACTAGCTCCTCCCTGCCCAATTTTTGGCCCAATTGAAAGTGCTGGTGTTGACTTTCAAAGCCTTTCATGGCTTGGAGCCAGGGTGCCTGCAGTCTCACCCATCCACATGTCCCTGCCCATATTTGGAGGCCCTTCTCTGGGTACAGAGGCCCCGCTGTGGGTTCCCCATAATCTGAGGTGTGGTGGGTGGTTACCGAGGTGAGGGATTTTTTGGTGGTGGCACAAGTCTTGGAATGCTCTCTTGAGAAAGGCTTGCCTGGCACCCACTCTGATATCTTTCTGCTGCTAAGTGAAGACCTTTGTATTATTTTCCAAACTTCTAAACTCTTGTTGATCTGTTTTATTCTGGCTCATATATTATTTTATGCTGCTTTTATAGGGTTGCTATTTTATGTATTTTTTATTTTATGGTGTTTAAAATATTTTATTTTTAGCTTCCCTGATAATGTGCTTGAAGTATAAATATAAACCAACAAAACACACACCACTCAGCCCAAAATCTCTTTGAAGGCCCAATGATTTCATTGGAAGAGTTAAGCATACCGTTAAGGTTGCAGAGCTAAGTACATTCACTTGGGAACGAAGTCTCACCAAACCATGCATTAAAGAGTTGTGCTGCCATAGGCAGAAGCAGTTAACCTGCGTTCTAGAAGTGAAGATGTCTTAAAATGCGTGAGCAGATGCCTTTGCCTTTCACTGTGATCCAAGAAGCAAATGATGGTTGGCCTTTAAAGAGCCAGGCCAATTAGTCAGGTCATCTTGGATTACTAAGCAAAGCAGGGGAAAAAATATATGTCCAGAGGATGACTGACATTAAACACTGTCAATATTGCTCTAACCCTCCAACACAGCAGGTGTAGCTGATGCTTCAGCTGAGGTTTTCTTTTAATAAGCATCAAAGCCAATAAAACTTAATGTCTTCATCTTCTGTTCTTTCATCATAGGAATCATTTTACCTATATTTGATTGTAGTTAGCTAAGATGACCCGATGCTTTCTTCATCATCCAAACAGGGTTGAAATAATCATTATGCCAAGCATGTTACACGGTAGGACCACATGCAGATACATTGTCATGTCATGTGCTAAGATATTCACCTGTGAATACCTCTGTGTGGAGAATAGATCTGTCTTATCCTTAGGCTGAGTTCCTTTCATAACCATAGTACAAAACATGCTGGCTGTTCTCTCCTTATGTCACATTAGAACAGAGGAATCCAGTTGTGAGAAGATTACAAACACTGATTGTTTGTCCTGCATGAAAAACATAGTTCTCAGTTGGCTTTGCCCATTTTTCACCCATAAACATAAGGGGAATTTAGGGGTATGTGTGAAAACATTCATGAAACCCACTTCCTGAACTTTTTTTCATGTTCATTGCCACTTCTCTATCAGGTGTAGAGGATCAGGGCCATTTAAAACAAACAAACAAACAAAAAACACCATGAAATTCTTCCTGAGGTGATCCCAGCCAAACAGAGATCACACAGAAATATGATGAGGTCATGTCACTCAGCCAGATTTAGCTATGTGGTAATATCATAAAGCCAAATCAAAGTGAAGGCAAGAAGCATTGCTGTCACTCTGAATAGGCTGATTGGTCATGTAGCTTTCCACCTGCACTTTCACTGGGTGGATATTTCTGCCTTGCTTCCCGCCCTCCTCCACTTGCCAAAACAGGGGAGATGCTTCCTGGTGGAAGTCTTTGGCTCCCATTTTGCCTCAGACCCATTGACTATATTGACTCTTTACATCATAGCAGAACACACTTCATGCCCACCCACACCCACCCCTGTGTATTTATGACTTCTTCTACAGACCAAATCAAATATTCAGTTGTTTAGGTACCACCGTTCTCCTGTGCAATTGCACTACCTCACACTTTAAACCAAAACGTACCTGTGGCAACTCTGGAAGTGGGACACATTTTCACATGAGCTGCTTTCAAACAAGAGACTTTCCATTTGAAAACGGTTAGTATAATTGAATAGGAGGACTGTACCACCTTAGCGACCCAACATTGGAACAGCTCTCTGTGAGGAGGAGGAGGAGGAGGAGGGGGGGGGAGAGATTTCATAGATTTCATAGATCATAGAGTTGGAAGGAGCCTACAAGGCTATCGAGTCCAACCCCCTGCTCAGTGCAGGAAACTAGAGGAGGGGTCTCCCATCCAAGTAATAACCAGGCCTGACCCTGCTTAGCTTTACATGTTCAGACAAGCTGAGCCAGCGTAAGCCACGGGCCTGTACGCCAGTGTATACATCCAGAATTTGGTTCTGTGTCAGCCTTCCTCAACCTGACTTCCTCCAAGATGTTTTGGACTACAGCTCCCATCAGTCACAGCCAGCATGGCCAATGTCTGGGGATGATGGGAGCTGTCATCCAAACCATCTGGAGGGCACCAGGTTGGGAAAGGCTGTTCTATGCATTTAGCACAAGATATACAAAGACCGAACCAGCATAAATCAGTTAGCAGCAGAACTCACTCTTCTCTAAGCAGAAAGTAAGGAAAATAAATAGAACTTGCTCCACAGTTTTTCCTCTGCCAGGAAGGAACAACAACCCAGATAGTAAAAGATATACTTATTAGGAAGGGCAGCACTAGTCAATATTTGTTTTATAGACCAGATATATAGACCAGATTTTACATAAGATATATGTAAAATTTAGATTGGGAGGGCAGTCTTAGAGGAACTCTGGACATTCCCTTCATTCCCTTAACAGCTGTTTGTACCTCCCTTGGGTTAGCAACTGCCCCGCAGGAGCAGCCTGGCCAGTTTCTGTACCTTTAACAGCAACTTGGTCTTCAGAATTCAGCAGGTGAAGCCTTCCAAGGCATGGAGATACGTGCTCCCATCTGCTGATGTCTGCAGAGCAAGTCACAGTTGCTGCACAGGAGCAGGGGGTGCTTGAAATGTTGGCAACCCTTGACAAACATTAGCATTGTAAAAAAAAAAAGACATCACACTTGTTAATTTCCAGGTGACAAAGGACACAATCCTATACACACTTACATGGGAGTGTGCCCAATTGGACTCAATGGGACTTATTTCTGAGTAGACACATAACATAAGATTGTGCAGTCAGTTTGGCATTTTTACAAAATTCTTGGTAGTGCTTCCTAGTTCCTCGGGGGCTGTGCTATTTATTGCAAGCACCACGAAATGTGGAAGGTACATTTGCCCCCTCCCTATAGTGAGTGATCAAATATTGCTCAACTCAATCCTGAAACAAGCCTAGCTAGCTGGATGGAAAATCCTTCCTCCACTCATCAATGCCTTGAGTTCCCTGATCCTTGCAGCGTTTTGCAATCTTGCTTGGCCTGTAATTTGCAGGCACTTTTGGAAATGATGATGAATCACAACATTTCAAGGTCTCAGAGGAAAGAGGAAAACAGAGAGAGCCCACAGTAGTGTTCCTTTCTTAGTTAAATATATGTTTTGCAGTGTGGCATGAAGTGCTGGGTTTAATGAGCGGCTGCAATTTACTTATCTTTCAAATGGATCATTTTAAATACAGGTTGGAGAGTGTTCATCGCCAAACTGCCCATTAGAAGCAGAAGTACAAAGTAAATGGATTGTATCTGGGAAACCGTTCTTATCTTATGACCCTAATACACTAACTGCTAGGAGGCAAAGGGGCTCCATAAAAGGTTCTTCTTAGCGGTGTCATTGTTGTACTGAGATGTATTAAACAACTTTTGTTTTTCCAGCCCACTGATGAAAAAGATGAAATGGTACAATTTACAATTTAAATAATGTGTATATTCTTGAAGGAAACAGAACAAAACAAACTCAGATTGCCCAAACTGGAACAGTCAAAGACAAAAGTAAATTAAAATATTTTTATTTGGCGACTGGTAAGCAGCCTTCCTCAACCTGATGCTCTCCAGATGTTTTGGACAACAGTTTCCATAATCCCTCACCATTGGCCATGCTGGCTGGGGGTAATGGGAGTTGTAGGCCAAACCATCTGGAGGGCCACAAGTTGCTCCCTCATGGTATACATCCTTACTTTGGAGTGAGGCCCATTGAATAGAATTGAATTGAACTTGCTTCTGATGAGGCATGCATAGGATCGCACTGTTTAGAAATCTTGTCTACCAGTTTAGCTTTGTCAGTGGCACCTGGGAGAAGTGGGGAAGGGAAGGAGACCAATGCTACAGCCAGTCTTGTTGAGGATCCAGGTATGTAGATCACCATGATGCAAGAAGTTGCTCTGACTTCTTTTCTTTTCTTTTTTGTTTTGTTTTACAGCTTGCAGAGATGCAATCTTCAAATTGGTTCAGGTCAAGCAGAAGTTACAGGAGAACCACCACCAAAATCTACAATAGAGTAATATCTTTATTAGAACCTACCAAACTGTCAGAAATAGCAAGCAAGAAACTTTACAGTTCTTCCGAACCCTTCAGCAGGCTGTGATGCAGAGCAGGGGTGGGGAAAGTGAGAAAGGAAAGCTAGCATGATGTTAAAGCCACAAAGCCTGTAGTTGGAATAGTCTAAAATGTAATCCTGGGGGAGACATGCAGACATAACCGGATTAGCCTCCCTTAGGTGCTTGCAGGTTTCAGGGTGTGTGTGTGTGATATATATATATATATATATATATATATATATATACAGGGCTTTTTTTCTGGGGGAACTCACTGGAACTGAGTTCCAGCACCTTTTCTTCTATTAATTGCATTAAAATTTAATCGCCATCTACTCCCGAGGAAATGTAATCCAAGAGTTCCGGTACCTTTTTCTCCAGAAAAAAAGCACTATATATATATATATATATATATCCCCCCACAGGTTCTTTGTGAGGCAGAGAACAGAAGTAAAAAAAAGAAGAAATGAGGTGGTTGTTTATAATGGCAAAGCTGGAGATTAAATTTAGATGATGCACCAGGTGAAGCCAAATTGGGGATCTGGACCTAGTGCAGCTTCCATTTCAGAGACGTTCAGGTGGTGGTGGGTGGGGCTGAAGGCAAAAGGGGTGGGGGCAAAATACCAAAACTATCAGTGTATTTTAGCCTAAAGCTCTTACTGCCAGTAACTGCTAGCCTTAGGATGGAGAGGCATTTCAGCCTTTTAGAATGGGAAAAAACTGCACAAAAGCCAGAAAGCACCAAATGATTGGTGGTCGGGAAAGGGGGTGGGACCAAGGGAAGGGCGTGTGGCCGTCTGGAGAACTCCAGAGGGCCAGACTGGGACCCCAGGAGGATCGGATTTGGGCCCCAGGCCTAAGGTTCTGCACCCCTGACCTAATGCTTGGAGGATATGCCCCCCTCCATCCCATCTTTATGATGGCAGGAATGCATCTTCCTCCAGCTCTAGGATTCCTCTTCTGGACAGCTACATTTGGCATTCTCCAAGGATATAGTTATGTTGGTTCATTAAAAAAAAAAACCCACCAAAATCTACAGGGCAATCAATACCTTTATCAGGGCCACCCCAAATGTCACAAAACAATGAGCAAGCTGATGAGTTCTTCAAAACCCTTCATCGGGCAAGGGGGGGGGGGGAGTTGGCATGAGGTTAAAGCCACAAAGTCTGCAATTGTTGCAGTCTAAGATGGAGACAAAAGTGGATTTGGCTGGCCAGCCAGTTTCTCTTTCAATAGACAATGCCACTCTCCGCAGCAGCTGGCTCACTCAGCAGGCAGCCATTAGTGCAGTCAGTTCCCTGAGAGTGAGCTGATCAGCCTTTTGTCCTGATCCCCTTGGCTGCACCTTTCATTTTGATTTTGCATTGCAAATTGCAGTCATGGTGCTGGGGACTGAGGGCTACAATCCCACACTTACCGTACTTGGAATAAGCCCAGTAAAAATTTACTTTTGAGTAAACATGCAGCATCTTGGGCTGTAGGTATTGTTCCTGGCAATGATCCACTTATATAATTTGGTAAAGTAACTGCAGTACGTACAAAATTCACATGGATAGTTTGTTTTAAATTTTACTAGGACCAAACATGGCAATCAGTGTTCAGAATGCACTCATAAAAGGTATTGTTTTACTGTTCATGTTAATGTTGTTTTTTGGACCAACACAGTTACATATTTTGATATACTCTGATGTGTAAGATTACATAAAACATCAGTTCTGAGCCTTTTCTGATTTTGAGGAAGTCCCCAGGGCCGCCATCAGGAATTTTGGGGCCCCCACACAGTTCAGTCCCTGGGCCCCCCCCTGCAGTCGCCTGGCCGCCGAACAACCCCGACCTGCAGTCGCCCGTCCACCGCCCCCCAGCCTGCAGTTGCCCCCCCCCCCACAACCCCGGCATGCAGTCGCCCGGCCCCCAGCAACCCACCCCCCCACTGGGTTCCACGGTTGTCCTACCTGCCATAGTGAATCAACATGCCGCCCACCACCCCCAGAGTCAATTAGAATTACAAACTTTTTAACATTTCTTTTAACTTTTTATTCAACTATTATGTATTTTCCATATAAAACTCTATAACATAAATATATAAATAAAATATATATATATATAAATATATATAATATAACATAAACACAATAGCTAACACGCTGTTCACAAACACATTATTTAAAACTTTGTAAAATGGATGACTAATATTTTTAACTGTGGTGAGTTGACCATCTCCTAATTTTGAGGCTTGCAAAGTCTTCAATTAAATCCTTAAAGGTCAGTTTGCGTGCAAGCTCATTCTCAATAGAGAGAAGTGCAAGACTATTCAGGCGTTGCTCGCTCATTGTGGACCGAAGATAATTTTTAATTAAAGATAGCTTGCTAAATGCTCTCTCACCCTCAGCAACAGAAATCGGAATTGTAATAAAAATTCTAAGAGCAATGCATATTTCACCAAAGATTCCTTCAAGTTGGAGCTTATGAATAGAGTTCAGCAACTCAAGAGGAGCCAAGTCACTTACAAATGTTGCATTATAAACTTTGCGAAGATGTTGAAGTTCACCTACTAAAGAGCTTGAGAGATCTTCAAAGTAGTCCGCAATTAGTTTTTGTGCAGAGTTCACCAGTTCTGCATCTGAAATAGTTCTTAATTTTAAAATAGGAGTGAACAGGCAGCAAATCGTTTCCATTGATTTAAACCGCTGGTTCAACTCACTGATGATAGAATCAAGAGCCACCAAAAACACATTGACCTTGAAGTCCATCTCAGCTTCTTGTGGCTCAGTGTGTAAATCTGACCGCTGCTTTCTTTGCCTGTTCAGACGCCTTGGTGCTTTCAGTATCTTTGGTATCCCCATTTCATCTGCCACAAGTTTTGCCTCAGAAAGCAGATCAGTCCACCGGTTGCGTAGCTCTTGCATTTCAAGAGAAAGGGATTTAATATTTTCCGATCCAATTTCCATCGAAATCGATCTTGCTTGGAGAATCTTGTTTCTCTCTTCGAAGCTGTGCAAAACCTTATACCAGAATGTTGCAAGTATGACTGCCTTAAAAGATAAGAAATAATCTCTCAGTCCCATAGCCTCTGAATGAGCCTCACTGGAAAGTCTTTGTGATGAAATTATTTTTTCCAAGGCTTCAATGATTCCAGGAAGTTTCTGAGCAACAGGGTGAATGGCTTCCACTCTGGCACTCCACCTTGTCTCACTCAAGGCATGCAGTGATCCTCCAATTTCCTCTTTCAAAACTTTCCACCTTTGAGGACTTCCACTAAACAGCGCATATAAACGATTGATACATCCGAAAAACGTGATGACATCAGGACAGCAGGATGCAGCATGAACCCCAACAAGATTCAACGAATGGGAAGCACATGGAGAAAATATTGCTTTGGGAAACTTTTTCTGTATGTGGGCTCTAACTCCTTTGTTTTTTCCAGACATATTGGCCCCATTATCAAATCCTTGGCCCCTACAATCCTTAACATTTATTCCATGCTCATCCAATCTCGATAATAGCTTTTCTGCTATCTCCTCACCAGTCTTTTGAGTAAAATCAAAAAACTCGACAAACCGTTCTTGTATAATCCACTTGTCCGTTTCCATATCTCTATGCACATACCGAAGAACAATAACATTTTGTTCTGTATGTGAAACATCCGGTGTGGCATCACAGATCACAGAGAAATAAATAGCCTTCTTTCTCTCAGTGAGAATAGTGTCCAGAACACGTTTCCCGCATATATTGATAAATTCATTTTGAGTTGCCCAAGATAAATAGTGTGCCTGAAGTTTTTTCCCACTTTCTTGGCTTCTCTTTACTTTTTCTAAATGTTCTTTCAGGAGTGGGTCGTAATTACCTATTAATTCTAGTATACCAAGAAAATTCCCATTATGAAGATCTCCAATTCTTTGTGAGCTTCCCCGAAATGCCAAATTTCTGGATGCCAGAAACAATGTTATGCTTAGAAATCTTTCTAGTAAAGATACAAATATTTTGGTTTCAGTGTCCAAAGTCTTCTGTAACTGAAAATCCACTCCAAGGCCTGAAATGGATTTTTGAAGTGTTCTCCAACTCCAATAGTGCTGTTTGTGACCTATTGAATTTTCATGGTCGGGCAATCGTTTGTACAAAAAATGCCACTTGTTTATGGATGGATTAAAACCTTCTTTTTGACAAAGCATACTGTTAGCTTTGCCGCAGTCAGATGAGAAAGCAAGGCAAGTCACACAGTACAAAACATGTTTGCTGGTGCTCCACCTAAGCCAGTCTCGCACAATTTTTTCACGTCCATTGGAAGATTTTGCATAGAGAAGAAATTCACTGAATGATCGCCCTTCACAATCTTTGTCCATGCTTGACATCATGTCCTTTAATTGTTGTTCTTTACCCAAGCCAAGAATCACAATCTTTTCTCTGTCTTTATCTGTCAATAAATCTGGCCAAACACCTGGATCCTTCCAATCAATGTCTTCTATATCTTGGCCAAGGCCAGAAAAGGGTTCAGCATGAGTTTTACCACCTTCTTCATGAATTCCAGAATCAATCAGACTTGAAGTGCTGCAGGGAGCAGTATCACTGGGAAGTGAAGTGCTGCAGGAATCAGTATCACTGGGAAGTGAAGTGCTGTGGGAAGTAGTGTTACTAGGAAGTAAAGTGCTGTGGGAAGTAGTGTTACTAGGAAGTGATGTGCTGCAGGAAGCAGCCTCCTTCTCTAGTTCGATAAGAACTTCTTCCTCGGGATGCTTGATAGACTCTTTTTGCTTTTTGAAAAACTTCAGCAAAACATTTTTCTTTCTAAGTTTTTCTTCTTCTTCGTCTCGTTCTCTCTTCTCCTTCCGCTTTTGGAAACCAGATTTATGCATGGTGAAAGGTGGCTCTCGAAACTCACAATATGCTATTCAAAAGTCAAAAATAGCACATCATGATCAAAATTTAACTGCACATTAAACCCACTTCAAAGACAAAGTGCAAGCAGCTTCATACCTTGCGTGGATATGCCGTGCTCCTACGGTGAACTCCTCAAAATGATCTCTTTGGCAGTCACTGAAAACACACCTTATTATTAGTAACGTCTTCAGTAGCTCCATGCAATATCTATAACTCTATTGGGTGGGCGACAAGGGGTAAACAGTAGTGGTGCCCATCTTCTTTGTTTCATAATTAAATTTGATTAAGATTATCTTGTCAACTATTTGATTTGATTCTGTGATGTATCCTGATTCCTTCCCATGTTTTTCGTCCACAAATTCAAGCCAGGTTGCTCTATAGATGAATGGGGCTGCTGATCCCGATCCACTAGGTTTTCATTTTCATTCTCTGTGTTGCTGTTTTGGATTGAGGGTCAGGTTGCAGTATGTATGCATTGGGTTGCATGTCATATAGCTGTATGAATAGATAAAGTTGAGGAGCTGTATGGCTAATGGACTCTTGAGAGGTTTTTTTTGCATTTTCCCCACAGCGCAGGTAAATGCTGCCAATATTCATCCTAGTCCTAGACCCAGCGCATTGTGGGAGATATTTTACCCACTGGATGGCAGAATTTTCAAAAACACTCCACACACGCAGTACAATAGAAGTCAATGGGAACGGAGTAGTTGGGGAAAAAGTGTTTACACGCATGTGTTTTTGCAGAAGGAATTAATGTAAAAAAAACAAAACAAGCTACAAAACCGCTAAAGAAGCGCAACACACATGAGGCACAAATGTAACACAAGTGCAAAGTTAGAAAAATACACCCCCCCCCCCGGCAAGTTTGCCAAATAACGTGTGTGCACACAACTAGCCTGCATAGTGTGGCTATACCCTATTGTTTGTGTTTTTTTCTCTACAACTTTTAACCATGTGACCAGTAGTCTCAGCAGACATGACCACCCCATACAATTACAATAGGCCAATCATGTAGAGGTTCAAGTACATAGGTAAAATAACTGTTCTTGTTACAGTTCTACTTGCTGTTACTACATATTAAAAACACATCAAGTGCAAAAAGCAAAAGACAAAGTGCAAGCAGCTTCATACCTTGCGTGGATATGCCGTGCTCCCTGTTTTTACAGCTCAGACCTCGATCAGAACACGGTGCCCGATGACGACTTACCAGCAGGCCCGAGGAGGAGGTAAGTATGGCGTCCGTCCCCTTCCCTCGTCGTCCAGGCCGTCTGCAGAACAGCCAGGGCGGTGCCAGCCGGTGACGTCACTGAGTGTGCGCCCCAGCGGCACCGCGCCTGGCTCACTTTGCCTGCGGGAGCGAGCGGCGCCGGGCGGGTCTGCACACATCGGGGAGCCCGGGTGCCCCCCAGCACAGTGGCAGCCAGTGTCGGGGCCCGCGCGACTGCGCCCGACACCCGGCAAACCACATCGGCGCCCGGGCGCCCTCGAGTCCTCCCACTGACAAAGCCGCGGGCGGGAGCACGAGAGCGGGCGCCCGCTCGCAGCAACTAACCCCCCCCCCCCCCGCGACAATCACCCGAGACCGACCCCCCCCCCCCCGACTGCACAGACCGGCGCTGGGATTCCCAGTACACCGGCAGGGGCCCTCACAAAAAAAAAGTAAAAAAAAAGGGATCAGATCGTCGATGGGCCCCAGGAACCCCTTGGGCCCCCCACGGTTGTCACCCCAGTACCCCCCTGATGGCGGCCCTGGAAGTCCCAACTGAAGTCCAAGCAAACTATGCATGTATGTTTCTAAATCAAGCATTTGTATTTATTTTGTGCTTTCCCTGCCTTTTCTGTTACCAGTTTGCCATAGGAATTGTAGCTCCTGGACATGTTCTGATAATATCTGAAATAATAAGAAAAGAATGCCTCTGGGCTGTACTGTGTGCCTTTCCCCTCATCACTGATTAAGAATAACTGGGTCACACACATCTGAGATTAACCATAAGAACTAACCACCCCCCTCCTTTTCTCCTACCTACCCCCAAAAGATTATGCCTAGCAGCTTTGCCCTTTTGGGCTCTAGACAACCTAACCTAACCTACCTCACAGGGTTGTTGTGAGGATAAAATGGAGAGGAGGATGAGGAGGATTATGTAAGCCACCTTGGGTTCCTTGCAGGAAAAAAGGTGGGGTATAAATATAATAAATAAATAAAAATAAATAGACAAACTAGTAGTTTGTAGAGTTGTCAGAGAATCCACCCCCTCCCACTGGCCATTGTTCATTAGGATATACCGTAGTAATTTATTTCAATATTGAGCTCTTTCCCCTGGAGAAGGCCTGGCCTGAGGTATTTTGTCACCTTAGGTGAGGTAAGATTTCTTCCCCTGGGGATCATGTGCCTGCATGCACATTCACCCTCTTCACCGTATGCCCACTTTCAGCATACATGATATTAACTGACCAGGCTACGTGAAAGACTGCCTTCTCCCATCAGAATCAGGTTTGGTGGCAAAGCAAGAGAGGACCTTCCTGGCCTGGTGGCCAGTCCCAGGCTGTGGAACTCTCTCTGAGAGAGGCTAGGTTCACTCCCCCTTTGCTGCTCTTCCACTGGCAAGCCAAGACCTCTTTATTCAAGCAGGCCTTTGGCCTGTAAGCAGGCTGTTGGGTTGAGTGCTGTTTTTATTCTGCTATTCTTGTGTTTTTAATTGTGTTTTAATTTATTTTATTATTTTTTTAATCCATTTTTATTAGTCGATGGTTGTAAGCTGCCTTGTGTGTCATTTTCTTGGTAGAAAGGCAGGGAACAAATCAAATAAATGAATAAATAAACATGAATTTTACCATGTTAAATTGGGTACAAACTGTGCATCCCCCCCCCCCCCCCAACATATGGAGCCAGGTTTTCTGACATCTCAGGGTTGGCCAATAAAATATGATGCTGGGAAGGCATTTCCTCCGGATAAGATTCACATTGTTGACCCAGACCTTTTATTACTGTTGTGGCTATTTTGTGGCCACACCTCCCCACTGCATGTGGCTTGGCTCACTTGCTTGAGTCACCTGGAATTATTTGCTTTAAGTACATCCCTGAACTACTCTTACTCCCTTTCTTCTGATTTGATCAATGGTGGCTTGAGGGGTGAATAGTCCTGCACCAGTGTGTGAAATTGTGAGAATACATTGGGAATATGAGCCCTGGCCAAAATGTTGTGGGAGCGGGACAAACATTTTACTTCACCTTAGGCTAGCTCTTCTCCAAGGGAAATGCATTAAATCTCAAGGTGAGGAGCCAGAAGCAAGGGGACAGGTTATTTCCCACAAGACCCTTCCCTAGCCTGCTCCCCCATTCTAAACTTCAAACTGCTTCCTTTTTCCAGAGAAATCTCTTTCAGTCTCAATAGCTTTGTGTAAAAGAGAGTGACTCAGACAAACTTAATAAATACATTTTGAAAAACACATGCAAAGGATAACAATCCCACGCTGAAGATCAGTTAGAAGGAATAGCTTGAGATCTCTCAATAATAATAATAATAATAATAATAATAATAATAATAATAATAAATTACAACATACTTTCAGGCTCTGCCCTCTGCAATTGCAGGATCTCAGCCTCAGGAGACCTGACAGCTGCAACTGCTACAAGCCTAGGGCAAAAGCTTCAAAGGAAAGGCTCTGTCCCCTTTTAAGTGCAAAGAGGTAGGATGGATCTAATCCTGTCTCAGTAACCTTTTCAAGTTCTTTGAGAGTGTTGATAAGCATGTTGATAGTGGGTGATCCAGTAGACATTGGGTGGGTGCTTGGTTTCAAAAAGCTTTTTGACAGAATCCCTCCCTAGGGGCTCCTGAGTACACCTAGCAGCCATGGAACAAGAGGATGGTTCCTCTTGTTCCATGGCTCTTTAACCCCTTGGTGGTAAGGGGTTAAAGAGCAGGAAATGAACAGTAGGAATACAGTAATACCTTGGATTGAGAGCATAATTCGTTCCGGAAACGTGCTTGTAATCCAAAACACTCTTATATCAAAGCGAGTCTCTGGCGGGTGTGAGCGGGGCCGATTTCAGCCCACTACGCCCGCTCGAGGCGAGCGGTTACATCCCTACGACTTGTATTGCAAGACGTCACTTGTTTATCAAGTCAAAATTTATTTAAAAAATTTGCTTGTCTTGCAAAATGCTCTCAGACCAAGTTACTTGCAATCCAAGGTATTACTGTAAATGGACAGTTCTCACAAATGAGAGAGGGAAGAAGTGGGATTCCCAAAGAACTGCATTGGGGAACCCATGCTTTTTAGCTTGTTCATAAATGCCTTAGAGTTACGGGTGAGCAGTGAGGTGGCCACGTTTACTGATGACAACGGATTATTTAGGGTGGTAAAACCAAAAGAGGGACTGCAAAGAGCTCCAAAAATATTCTCTCCAAGATAGGTGAATGTGCAACAACATGCCAAATGCATTTCAGTGCAAGTAAGTGTAAAGTGCTGCACACTGGAGCAAGCTAATACTCATCATCATTTCACATATACACTGATGGGGTCTTAGATGGCAGTGAGGGACCTTGGGGTACGGTATTTATTTATTTTATTTCTATATCACCCAGTAGCCGAAGCTCTCCAGGCGGTTTACAGCTGTGCCTAAAACAAGGCCAGGATACAATAAACAGCTATAAAATTATTTCACAATAAAGAAATGAAAAACAGTTTTAAAATTTAAAAACAATTTGGCCATGAATAACAATACAGAATAGACCTGTTATGAACACCGGAACATTCATGTCCCATCAAGCCATTAAAAAAAAAATGGGGCCGTGGTGGACACAGCTCAATGAAAACGCTGATCTGGTGTGTGGCAGCTATGAAACAGGTGAGTTCTATGCTATTTATTTATTTGAAAAGTTATACCCCATTTTTCTTTATAAAATAAACAAATCATAAAACACATGTTCCAGACTTAGTCTGGATTTCAATGTAGATCTACTCTAAATATGGCTAAGTCTGGATCCTCCCTCAACTGTCACCACCAGCAGCCATTCCAGCAGGCTGAGAGGAGGGAGATGAGAGGGAGCGCAGGGCCATTCCACCAGCCCTGCCAGGAGTATTAATATTCCCCCTTCTTCCCTCTCAATTCCTTTTTCCTAGATTGTAAGCCTGCGGGCAGGGACTGTCTTGTTAATTGTTGTAAACCACCCAGAGAGCTTCGGCTATTGGGCGGTATAAAAATGAAATAAATAAATAAACACAATAAAACAGTTCAAATTACCATAAAACCAATTCAGATGACTAAAATGCTAGGGATCATTAAGAAAGGATCAAAATAGAGCTGCCAATATTGTAACACCTTTATACAAATCTACGGTGCAGCCACATTCGGAATACGGTCTACCATTCTGGTTGCTGCATCTCAAGAACGATATTGTGGAGCTTGAAATGGTGCAGAAAAGAGCAACCAACATGATCAGGGAGCTGGAGCAACTCCTCCATGAGCAGGGCCGGTGCTACCATTAGGCCAACTAGGCAGCTGCCTAGGGCGCAGGGCTAAAGGGGGCACCAGAAATGCCTCGGAAAAAAATACAGCGCTTTCAAGTGGGAAGGGGGGGGGCGCTAAATATCTGATCTTGCCTAGGGCACCAAACTGCCTTGCTCCGGTCCTGTCCATGAGGAAAGCTTATAATGTTTGGGGGGTTAGTTTAGGGGGGAAAAGATGAGTTGGGGGTATGATAGACTAGGTTTATAAAAACCGTGCATGGTGTGGAACAAGTATATACAGATTGGTTTGTCTTCCTTCTGTCATAATACTGAAACCTGGGGTCATCCAGTGAAGCTGAATGGTGGGAGATTCAAGACAGATGAAAGGAAGTATTTCTTTGCAAAGCATGTAGCTGAACTGTGGGATTTGCTCCCACAAGATGTGATGCTGATGGCCACCAACTTCAGTTAAGTTGAATTCAGACAGGATAAGACTATCAATGGCTACTGGTCATGATGGCTATATACAACCTCCAGGATCGGAGGTGCCATGCTTCTGAATACCAATTGTTGCGGAACAAGAGCTATTCCCTTCATGTCCTACTTGTGACCTTTCCATGGGCACCTGGTTGGCCACTGTGGGAAACAGGATGCAGGACTAGAGAGGCCTTTGGTCTGATCCAGCAGGGCTATGATTAAGTTATTCGTGCCTTTTGAAATGTTTCCCTTCTGAAAGCATTCAACAATAGAGCAAGGCAGGCTTCCTTAGGGAGGGAGTTTCCATAACTGCAGTGCTACCACAGAAAATGCTTGCCTTTAGCGTCCACAGAATTAAGGACTTCATCTAATGAGACATGCTCTGTGAGACTTACTGAGATAACAGCATGCTAGAGAAAGAGGGAAGGGCCATGGCTCAGTGGTAGAGCACATGTTTTTCCTACGGAAGGTGTCCATTTTAATTCCTCGCATACCCAGGTAGGGTTGGGAGAGGCCTTTGTCTGAAACCCTGGACAGCCACTGACAATTAGTGTAGGCTGAGTCTACTGAGCTAGATGGACTAATGATCTGACTTAGCATAATGCAGCTTCCTATGTTCCTACAGGCTAAGCCGTACAATCCCTGGTAGCTGCATGCTGCAGCATGGGGAGTAAACAGGACTGTCTGTGCAGGTTGGAGTCCTGTGTTGCAAGAGTGTTACAGCATTGAGAAAGACTTGAGGGAGAATAGGCAAGTGCTCAGAAGAAGCAGTAACCGACAGTTACATTCTGAAATGGTTACTATTAATATGTTCTCTCTGTTCCCCAAGTGTGAGAGAAAGTTCAGCATTCCCACAGCTGAGGAAGCACAGAGCACGCAATTTTATTTTGAGCCACAGCTACATGACCAAATGCCTCTGTAGATCTGGATGATGGTAGACTACCAGTAATTGCTATGCTGGAGTGTTTACCAAGCGTAAGCACTCGAGCTCAGTTATTACCAGTGGTGTACCATCAGTAATAGCAAGATTGAACCAAGAGGAGTCACTCACACTAGCACAGTACTTCTAGTCAATGGCCCACAACACCAGGAAGTGGTGACAGTACAGCACTTGTCCATTATCAGGAATAGCTAAGAAGAACCAGCCTGATGCTCTCTGGTCACCTTCACATCAGTCTCCCCCTGCCGTTCATTGCATATTAAGGTGCCACTGTGCTGCAGATCGTCTTTAGAATGGCTATGCTTTGTATAGCTACTGGAAGCATCTACCCCCATTGTCCTAATTTGATCAAGATATCCTTAGTTTTCCTCCCCATTTTTTTGTGGACACGACAGTCACGTATTTAGGGCACAACCTATGGGGAAGTTCTCCTGTGTAAGCCACTGTGAAATGAAGAGGAGCTCCAGCAAGAGCTGTACCCTGCTGCTCTTGCACAGCTCCCAGTTTCAATGGGAGGACATCTCAGTGGACCAGACTCGTGATCAGCAATGGTTCAAGATCCTCCACTGTCAACATCTTCTCTACTATCCTCTAAATCAGCCTTCCCCAACTTGGTGTTTCTGGACTTCCAAGAGCCCCAGCCTCAGGAATGCTGGGAGTTCCTGGAGGGTACCAGGAACTCCCAGACAAAACAAAACATCTGGAGGGCACCAGGTTGGGGAAGGTTGTTCTCAGTGGACTGCTATCACTGGACCAACACAAACCTCTGCTTGAAAATGTGTGTACAGCCAGATAGTGTGTACACACTATCTGGCTGTATTTCTCCTGTCCTGGGCCTGACTGGTATGGTTTTCTCCTCTACCATCACCCAAAATATATTCGAAGATCTCCATTAGGTGGAGTGAGGCAGCCACTGAATCTGTGACCCAGTTAGCATGATCATGGAGGAGAAATAAGCCACAGTGGCATATCCCCCTTCCCCTGTGTGCATGCCAGATGCATACTGAGGGGGATTTGCATAATTACCCTCAGTGTGGCTTGGCATGTATGTGAATCTGGCCAGGATGGCTTGTTGCTGTGGGTAACAAGCCACCCAGAAACCATGGGCTGTTGCAGGGTTCGCACAACACAACAAGCCATGCTGTCGAGGATAATTATGCAAGTCCCTGGCACATGACCTGCATGAAACCCACCATGGCTTCTTCCCCCCTTCGTGATCATGTGAACCTGGTCTGTCTGTCAGGTTCTGAGTCTGTGTGTCATGCAAGGTCAGCACACTGTTACTTTTTAATTTATTATTATAATTTTTTTACTCTGAAGGAGAGGTGAATGTGGGATTTTTTGCCTCAGGTACCAAAATAACTTGGCCAACCTGGAGCACTATGCACCTTGAGGAGTTCTGTCTCAGGCAACAACATGTTTGGGGTTAGCCCTGTGTGAGCTCTGGATTGTTATAGCAACAAGTGCCATGAACATGCACTACTCATTGCTAATCTGAGTCTACTGAAAAAGAATTAGGGAAGACTGGTAATGAAAACTCTTAAGGCAAAAGAATAGGTGTGAGATTCAAAAGCCTAAGATACAGTTTCAGGGGAAGAGGAGGTGTTGTTGCATCTTCCTTTTGCCCAAAAAGCTATGATTTCCTTATAAAATCTAGAATCACTGTCACTAACTAGCAGCAAGGTCATATGGTTTAATGTTAATTTTTATATTGTTCAAAGTCACATTGTCATAACTACTTTAGGTGTTGTTTTTTTTCATTTGTTTTATAATTTTTCTTTGTTTTTATTAGGGTTTCAGACTTTATTTGGTGTAATCAGTAGAGCAATCAACTATGGCTGGGTTCATACAATACGACAACCATACTCAAGGTTGAGTATGGTTTGAGTGTGGGTTGTCATTAAACTGGGGGATGTTGTTGAACCATGGGTTGTTGTGTTGTGTGAACTCAACTGTGCTAACAAACCATGGTTTGTTAACCACAAACAACCCACTGTTCACAACCCACCAACAAACCATGGGTACTCTTTCTGGATTGTTCGTGGTTAACTAACCATGGTTTGTTAGTGTGGCTGAGTTCACACACAACAAGACAACCCACAGTTCCACAACCTGCAGATCAATGACAATCTGGCCCAGTTGATCTGTTTTTTCACTTCATTAGATGGGTATTGTAGCCTGGGAAATGCCTGATTTAACTTCTTACTTTGTGAGTCTCTGTCCAACAAGTCTGAACGGATATAATTGTATCAGGGACCTTGGATGTAGATGATGGATTTCGTGGTGTGTTCTGGATAGAAGCTGGAAGCACTTAAGTATGTGTAACAGTCAGTAGGTTTCTGATATAAGGTGGTGCTATGTCCATTATGAAGCTGCACAGTACTGTCCAGAATGAGAACATGTTGCAGCGGTCTCTAGGCTCAGGTTAATAGTGGGATGATAGTTACTGAAGTTCTGATGGAACTAAACCAGAGCCTCCTGTTTATGAGTCAGATAATAATGATCTCATCAATGTATTTCAGGTAGAGAAGAGGCTTTTGAGATCAGGAGAAGAGATAGCATTGTTTGGAGGGTAGATATGCTGGAGGTATGATAGTCCTGATTCCTTGTAGTACAATCAGGGCTTTTTTTCTGGTGGAACTCACCGGAACTGAGTTCCAGCACCTTTTCTTCTATTAATTGCATTACAATTTAATCGCCATCTACTCCCGAGGAAATGTAATCCAAGAGTTCTGGTACCCTTTTCTCCAGAAAAAAAGCACTGAGTACAATGCTTGCAATATACAATGCTTGAGTTTGAAGTACATCACCATCATCATCATCATCAGTTTATTTGATTAATTGATAGAGGCTAATTTTAATTAGTGGGGCTGCAAGATAAGAACACACGTTTTGATACTACTTGATTCTGGTGTGTTGCTTTGGTTAAAAAAAATCAAAATATTGGAAGGGGGAGGAATTTCATGACCTTCTCACATTTCCTTCAGTAGTTCCAAAAGGCTTCTGTATTGACATTTTGGCAGAAAAGAAAAGGAAAAAAAGATTGCATTTCAATTAATTTTATGAATTAGTTGATTAATTGGTAAAAAAGCAATGATTAATCAACTAATTTTTTTTCTGTTTTATCAGTTGTTAGCCCTCTTTATTTTTTGTACATGCCAACACTTTGTCAGAGCTAAGAAACTTGCAGTTTATTTTTGCGCTTTGCCTTGCCTTTGAGTGGCCCTGGAACAGGGGATATGGTGGTGGGAGCATTCTTCTCTCCACTAAATGGTGTTTAGTGTAATCCTAGTATGATTAGACAAACATGCAGCAGGCACGCATAGAGAAGCACTAATTCATATTGAAGAGGGGGAAACATTCTCTGCGAACTTTAAGGCCTCACTTTCGGATAAACTCAAACTAAATGGCAGAAACAACAATGACAATAACAACAACAACATGCTTAAATAGCATTTGCTGTGGTTAGCTGTCATACCTCTTAAGAGCTATGACAATGTTATCAATGTGGGTCGCACAGTTACCCCTCTTTGAAGCAAGAGGATTGGTGCCTTTGACATGCACAGATGATTTGTAGGCCCATTTTTAAAAGATATATAACAATAGTCACACAGAGTTGGCCAGAAATGTAGATCCTACAGAGGAATCATCACATGTGATTTGAAACACCACTGGGAGGCTGGGGGACAGCATCACCTCCCTCCTGCCCTCCCTAAATGCCCCCACCCCAAGTGGCATAGGGGTATGACTATACTGGTATTCCAGAATGCTACTATTTCTGCTATGACAAAGCTATCTATGATTATGAATGGAGACACTTCAGGTACACCAGAAATGTTGGCAGCGCAATCTGGAGGAAAACAAGCCAGATCATTCTGGCTTCCAATTGCAGTAAATACTTTCCTTCAATTGGGAGAACATTAAGGCTGCCACTGTTCAGAATTAATGTTATCTGTGGAGCTGTTAACCGCAAGACTGTCTCTGTGACAGCTTTCAACGTCAGACAGGTCCTAAAGATGAGAACATTAGATAGCCCTTCTTCCTGTGCATTCTTTAAAATAACAGCTATTAACCCAATGACTCATGGACATTTAAACCACCATCATCACCTCAAGAAAAGAAAAGGGGAGGAAAAGGAAGCAGCAGTTTCTCTCACGGGCTTGGCAGAACCCTGAGCACAAAAGACGTGGAGGTATGTCCAATGTGATGTTGACAACCATCTTCAGAAAGTTCAGAAGCTCCATCTGATAAATGAATTTGGCTGCTTTTCAAAACCTTGAGGGATCTACTTGGATATATATATTCTCAAAACCTGAGGGATATAGATAGATAGATAGATAGATAGATAGGCAGTTGTACTACTAATGCAAACAGGTTTCATCTCTCTCAACAATTTCCAGTAGAACCTGCCCTCTAAATACTACAAGGGGAAATCATACTTTTGGGAAGGCTATTTGCTCTTCTTTCTTAATTTTTATTTTTAAATAGTGAAAATGAAGATTTCTTTTTTTTCCTTTTTTTTAAAAAGACAGTTGAAAGGAAATAATCTCACTTCCCACTAGCTTCCTTTCCCTTCCACAAAGGGGAGTAGTTCTGCTGCTTTCTTGCTAGGATTTCTTCAATACAGATGGGAGAATCAGAGTGGCTTGAGCTCATCAAGGTTCTCCGATTTCCACCTCAAAGCTCAGTCCACCTAATTCCAGTTTTTGATTATGATCTGGTTCTCTTTTTGTTCAACTGGGGAAAATGTGCATTTCAGAACTCATCATTTGGAAGCGCACACCCAAATGTGCACTTTGCCCCCAACAGGCTAAAGTGTGAAAATGCATATTTTTAAAAGAGTACATTTAACGTGTGCATTTTTGAACGTGAACACAAGTTCAGGAACGTGCAAGCTCCCCCCCCCCTTTCAAATGTGCTCACATTCAAATCTGAGCCCAAAACAAAGCCAAATGAAATTCTCACATATCCATGTTCTCCATCACAGTTGCCTTCCAATCCACACCCACACATGCAAGATTTGGAGGGAGATGGAGAGACCACAAAAAGGTGACCAAAGGTAAGCACATACTGTATGAAGACTGTGTGCATACTTCCTGCCTTGTGGAAGGGAGACAGGGTGGAAATGGACCTGATGATGATGACGTGCTCTTCAGAAGACTGTGTCCCGCCACTGTTGTGCTTGCTCTCCTGCCTGGATATGTATAAACATTTTCTTCCACCCTACAGCCTTTGTCATGCAGCCTGCCTGTGGCAAGATGATCCAGGTGCACAAAGGTTTTGACATCATGTAATGGATCAGCTTTGAAAAGCCCAGCTTGGCAAAGGTGTTGAATGCCTGTTTAACTAGCTCGCTGTGGGATGGCCCTCACCAGGGAGATGGCAAGAGGTCCTGGAAGTCACCAGCTAGCAATACTAAGTACACTGAAGTGTCTGGTTTTTAAACAGGGGTGGGGTGTGTTTGGACCCAAGACCCTTATTGGCCTCATATGGGGGAAAGGCTGTTCAGGTCTTACCCAAATGTATATTTCCAGCCCTAAAGTCCGTGTGTGTGTGTGCGCGCGTGCACGCATGCGTGCACATACACACACTATTGAAAAGAAGATGGGGAGGAAGGCTTTCATGTGGTTTGCCTGCAATAGGAACCTAGGAAACTGCTTTATCCTGAGTCAGACCACTGGTACATCCAGTCCAGTGTTGCCTGTTTTGACTATTAGTGGTTCTCCAGGATTTCAGGCAGTTTTTCCTCCCTACCTGGAGATGCCAGAGATTGAACCTAAGACCTTCTGCATGCAAAGCAAATGCTCTACCACTGAGCCCAGGCCCGGCCCAGCATATCTTGCCACCTCAAATAAGGTGGCAGTGCCACTGACATCGCCCACCCACTCAGGTGGCCATGTTGGCCTCTTACTCCTGCCCAACCGGCTACTCCTGTCTTGTGCCCCAGCTGGGGGGCTCCCACAACCTCTCACCAGAGCTTGGCCAACATCCTGAGGGAGCCCCACAGCTGGGGAACAAGGCAGGAGTGGTTGGGAGGGCAGAAGTGAGAGGCCAGCGGGGCCGACTGGTTGAGCAAGTGAGGGACTGGCAGGGCTCTACAGAGCACCCAGTGGTGATGGCAGAGAGGCAGTGGTGGGTTCTCCTGGCATGGGCAGGGGGGGGCAGGAGAGCAATGCAATTCACTGCTCTTCCCACTCCACTGCCTGATACAGGCACCTCAGTAATAGTAGGGGTGGCCCTGATTGAGCCACAGATCCTCTTGGAGGCAAGTTCTACCTTCCCTGTGGTGTGGACCAAGGATGAGAAAGATCTAGCAGTTTAATGTATGGATCACCTCAGCTTATCCCTTTGCCTGGAGTAGTGGGCTAACTCAACCTTCCCCAGTGGCCATGCTGGCTGAGGATGATGCGAATAGTATTCCAACGTATTTGGGGGACACCACATTGGGCAAAGCTGGGGTAGTTCCTTGTCTTTGTCTTCCAATTACTTCTAAAGCAGCATCACCCATATTCTGATCGCCCATGCTGAACTGAAGAGCATTTGACTTCCCAGCAAGAAAGAGATGGCTAGAACGCCCCTAGCAAGTGACGTATGCTATTACTCACTTTAGGATAGCGCTGGCTCAGCTTGTCTGAGCATGGAAAGCTAAGCAGGGTCAGGCCTGGTTATTATTTGGATGGGATGGGAAACCCCTCCTCTAGTTTCCTGCATTGAGCAGGGGGTTGGACTTGATGGCCTTGTAGGCCTTTTCCAACTCTATGATCTATGAATCTATTATCAGAAAAAAATAATGCAGGGAAAGAGAGAATTACATTAGCAATCATTAGAGCATGTGGTTGAACCAGAAAGAAACTATGTACAGTACCACCAAAATGAATAATGGAGTAGTATCAGAGAAAATTACGCTGAAAGAAAAAGTAGTAAACAAGCTGTAAGGATTTTAGCTAAAATGTTGAAATATCCATTCACTTTCTAGGATGAAGTGTTGGATGTTTAATAGCTGCAGTTTGGTGTTGATGCGGGAGGAGGAGTTGGAGAGGGAAGGTTATTTTTGTTGGGTGTTTGTCCACCCACACCCACCCCTAAAGAATGTATTCACTTAATTTACAGGTTGGGGAAAAAAATGTTAGAAAATGTTAGTGAATGATTTGTTAATTTGATCAATAAAAATTTAGAACGTTGGTGTTTGGTTGTTGTTGTTGATGAAGATAATGACATGATTATCATTATTAGAATTGCCAAGGAAAAATAAGTTTTGTTGGACTGGGAGTGGCGGGGGCAGGAGCCAAACACAGTAATACTCAGCAACTTCTGGAAGTGATTTCTAATCCAGATTGGCCAGTTTTTGTACTCCAGTGAGCTGTGTTGAGTCACTTAAAAGCCAGCACTGATTCAATTACTCATTTTAGAGAGAGTTTTGTTCAACGCTAAACCATCTGTAAACCACCAAGTCTGTCACATCCTAAGCTGCTATGTTATGACTTTTTAGCAAAATTACCTCCTATGGATATCCCGCATGTTTCAGATCATGCTCCCCATTATTTTTAATTTTCATTCTTCTCTCCTTTGTGTCTCATGCAAGGGAAACTGAACCCTCAAGGGTGTCCCAAAACACTGACAGTAGTGTTGCTGAGAAGGCATTTTTCTTTTCTTTCTTTCTCTTTCCTTTTTTTTCTTCTTCTTCCCAAAATGAGGAAGTAGAAGAGGCTTGGGGGAGAGCAGCTGTTGCTGAAATTGGGGGCAAGCAGGACTCACGGTGGCTGCACTGAGGTAGGGTTTGTAAATTACGAACAGGTCAGAAGAGAAATCCTACCCCATCTGTCAATTTAAAACTATTTTTCTGAGTTCCACAGGATTTCTGCATGCCACCGGTGCTTTTGGCATGTTTGGTGTGATTCCATCAGTCATTTGCCATGATGGCTTAAACAGAAGAGAAACCAAAGAACATGTGATTGGAAGGGTGGTTATTTTGGTTGATTTTATGGAGAGAAAATGACGTATTCTGAACAGCGAAGACTAATGATTCTATATTTAGCACCTCAGTATATTTCATTGATACCTGCTGGGCAATATATGAAACTTGAAATGTGAACTGGCTGGAAAAATAGTTTGTACAATAGCTTATCAAAAGTGATGAGAAGTCAGTTTCTAACAGACACCCACCCACCCATTTGATTGGGTCACCCTTCCAGAATCTGACCTGCACTTCCACAGTGGATTTTCACCTACCCTTTACTCCAGAGTGCAGTAAAAGACAGATTGGCATCTACAGTACAGATAGACTGCAGTATGATTTGGAGTAGCTTAGCAAGTGTTTCTGAGTCACAATTGTTTAACAAGATCAACCACACAATACTTTTTTTTTTTTTAAGAGGTTATTAGGGCGCAATCCAGTTGGCATGCCCGTAGCCTTCCGAACTTGGGAGGATTACGGGCATCCTATGCAGGGTGGTGGGAGTGCGGAGGCGAATGTTGCCTCTGCACTCTTCCTGCCCTGCAAAGCACGCAGTGCTTCAGAGCAGGAGAGGAGGAGACTGGGGCGCCGCCAGGATACCTGGTATCATGGTGGCACTGGTCTCCTCCCCTCCCCGTCCCCAGAACACCCATTAAACCCCTTCTCCAAGGTTGTGTTTACAACCTCAGAGAAGCAGTTGGCGCAGTTCTTTCTGTGCCAGCTGCGAGGAGCAGGGAGGGGGCTCCAAGCTTGGAGTCCCAGCTCTGGCATTGGAGCGAGTTTCTGAGGTCAGAGCAAAGACTCCCAAAAATCTGATGGCCGTCTAGATGCTGGCTAGCAGCCATAGGATTGCACACTGTTATAATTCCTGATCTGTCGTAACTTGTCTGTGACTGTGCAAGTTACCCCCTTGTATAGCTCATAGGGTACAGACAGTAGATTATTGGCTCCACAGCTTACCTACCACCTTATATCCTGCTCCATCTCCAATAAGCATGGACGCATGCACACAGACGGCAGTTTGGATTTTGTGTAATCCGTTCCGTCCATGTTTCGTGGATTGTCAGGTGTCTTTCACTGTCCACTCATTGATGGATTCAGATGTTCCCCCCCTTTGGAAAAAGGGGGGGAAGTCCACCACAATTTACAGAACTTTCACTGGCATGTAACATTTTGTATATTTTTCCTTAGGTCAGCATACAATCAATGATCAGAGAGCGCACATGCATGCGCATGCGCACGCACGCACACACACAATTGCTACAGAGCAGAGGCTGAAGAGCAATCAGAGATATGTAAAAAGTTGTGTGTGTGTGTGTGTGTGTTGTTGTTTAAATGGCATATGTATTAGCGTCTTTTCCAGCAACTTTCATATATTTGTCTGACTAAATTGGCATGCAATTCCAGAAGGTAAAAAGCCAGTCTGCAAGTTCACGGAATCTATGTGACTCAGAAAAAGCTGGTCCGGTGTGGAGTCTGTGGGTCGGATTCATAGATATCTGAAGTCATTTGAATCCGTTGTGGATTTCTCCGGCATTCCTACATGCACACTATTTTGCGTCTGGCTGTGGTTGGTGGACCTTGGGGTTCTAATAAAAAACAATAGACCCCTACAAACCTGAAGTATGCTGGCATCTGTTTTACTTTACTTTTAATTTCTGACCTATCCATTTCATGGACATTGCAAGCCTGGGCAAGGATGATATCTCTATGCTTTGTACAGCAGTTCGCATATTGCTGCTGCTGGGTGGATGTTAGATACTGTTAAATACTATAGCATGCCAACTGAGAGCCAGTGTGGTGTAGTGGTGAGAGTGTTGGACTGCGACTCGACTCGGGAGATCTAGGTTCTAGTCCCCACTTGGCCATGAAGCTCACTGGGTGAATTTGGGCCAGTCACTAACTCTCAGCCTAACCTACCTCACAGGATTGTTGTGAGTATAAAATGGAGGGGGAGGAGTATTATTTACACCACCTTGGGTTCCTTGCAAGAGGAAAAAAGGCAGAATATAAATATAATGAATAAAAAATACAAAATACAATTAAATATTTAGTAGTATTGCATGTGAACATTGCCAATATCCATAAATCAGGTGGGTCTATGGGTCAAGATATTTGGAGGCACTGCACACTCATCTTCTTGCATTAAAGAGTGTGTGGTTGTATATATGTTGTATATATGGAGACCCCAAGTACCAGATTAAACTATGATAAGGCCCACTATGAGTCTGACACCTTCCGACAAGGGTGTGGGAATAAGGGCCATGTGGCTTCCACTGGTGGGCCACCTAGCCCAACACTGTGTGGTGCTTTACTGCTGAGGTTTGGCCGTAAGATCCATCAAAGCTACGCTGGCTGCCCTGGTTTTTCATGCCAAGGGAGGGAGGATTCCCCTGGGGATTTCAGGATGCAGTGTATGCTGGAAAGCTGGTTCATGAGGTGGGTAGCCCCTGTATGGCCTGACATGCTGAAGGGCCTCACTGGGCAAAGGCCACCCCTGTGCTCATCACAGTATGAGGCAGCCTTGTTTCACACAGCAGCCAGAACAGCTTTTAGGGGGATCTTCAGCGTGGAGAATTAGAGGCATGGTCAAAGACTGAGGCAGTGGGCAGGGCTGGGCTGGGTGACTTACACTTCATGGGAGGTGGTGATCCTCTGAGTGGATCCAAAATGGACCAGTGATGTCATGGTGCTACAGTGTCCCTGGCAGCCATTCAAGATAAGGTGCTGTGAACCGCCTAGAGAGCTTTGGCTATTGGCTGGTATAGAAATTAAAGTAGTAGTAGTAGTAGTAGTAGTAGTAGTAATAATAATAATAATAATAATAATAATAATAATAATAATAATAATAATAATAGCAGCAGCAGCAGCAGCAAGATGTTGTGCCCCATCAATGCCCTACAGGGGTTTGTCAACAGGACAGGCAATGAACCTGGGTATCTTCTTTACCATGAGAATGGGGGGCCCTTGGCAAGATACCATGTTTCGGCCATTTTTAGGAAAGCTTGGGAGTGAGCAGGTTGTCTGGAGTGGATACTTAACTCCCACTCATTCTGACCTGGGTGGCACATGGTGGCGGACTTGGGGCTCCCTGAGCAGGAGATCAGGGCAGTAGGTAGGTGGCGACCCCATGCATATAGGGATTAGATGGGCCCTTGGGGTTGCCCAGGACAAGAAGGGGGAGCTCAGCCCTGATAAGCAACCAATTTGTGGTTGGGGTTTTTTTTTAAAAAAGAATGTTGACTTGTTTTGTCTTTTAACAGGTTTAAGGGCACCACAACAGCACACATGAGTCTTCATATGCAGGCACACTCTGGTGTACCAGGCTGCCCAGAGAGCATTTGAAATTAGCTGTAGCTCACAATAGGGGCTCAGTGAGCTTGCCAGTATTGAATGGCTGAGTTGACACAGCATGAAGCCATACCATCTGTCACCTGCACTATGGGAGAAGGTGGGGGTACGGCCCCACTCCCACAGGTGTTGGTGGCGCATTGGTGAGGCAATGGCCTGGGCATCACGAAAAGTAAAGCCTTGATTTCACAGGTTATTGCCAATCTGTTGAGGATCTGGCCCAGATGGGATGGGAATTTGGCCAGAGAAGGAAGAGGGAGCAGAAGGAGAAAGAGCCTTTGCAGGTGATCTTGCAATCCAGGCAGCCACACTGGTGGCAGTACCAGCTGGGGTTAGACAAAGAGCCCATCCTGTTCTTCCAGTTGCCGAAGGTAACCTGCGGCCCTTTGCCAGCCTACCCACATACCTATGCTGCTGGCTGATCCTTGATGCTAGGACTAAGGGTTTTTCTAGACATTACTTTTAACCCATCATTTTACCACAGCTTCTGCTTCTGGATTTTTTGTGGGATTAAGATTGGATCCTCTACACCCATTTATCCCCCTGGGTTTCCTCCCCCCGCCTTCTCTGCCTTTCTGTATGTTCTGCTATGTAACCTCTAGGTGGTACTGTGGTATAGGAGAATTGCGCAACCACACTAGCATTTCATTCTGCTATTCTCCAAAATGCCAGACCTGGTTAAAAAAACAAACAAACACCTGGGAAGATTGGAAAACATGGGAGAAGTCCCGGAGGACTGCAACGTCACCTCAAGCACCCACAAACTACCGTGAGTAAGGAATGGTGACTGGTGAGCACACAATAAAAGACTTGTTTAGAAAAGCTCTAAGAGATGGAGGAGTTAACCTCTGATTATGTGCAGGAGTGCACACCATCTGGTCTGAGCCCCTGCCCAGATGGCTCTGGAGGGGTGAGGCAGACCCCCACTGGTCACATTCTCATGACACAAAAACCCACCCTGTGAATAAGCTACACAGTGTGGGTTATTTGTGGAGCAACCCACGGTGCACCCAACAGATGATCGGGCTCACCATGGGCTGTTCCCCCCTTCCTTCCCCCTTGGTCCTCCCATGGGTATCTGAGGGGACTCCATGGCAGGAGATGGCTTGTCTCCTCTCCCCATTGTGACCACAACCCCTTTTGTGGTCACCGTGTCTTTTTTTCCCTTCCCCCCCTTTTTTCCAGAGATTGCTTTTCACGGTCTCCAAAGTGACATCCAGTGGCAGCCCCTTCAAAGTGCCCAAGTGGTACATTAGAGTGGCTGTCACTGGTTCTCCAACCCTTTTAAAGTGTGTGTGTGTGTGTGTGAGATTTGCA
Organism: Shinisaurus crocodilurus; assembly: GCA_021292165.1. NCBI lineage: Eukaryota > Metazoa > Chordata > Lepidosauria > Squamata > Shinisauridae > Shinisaurus > Shinisaurus crocodilurus. The sequence continues at coordinate 92,944,549 of CM037881.1, read as the reverse complement.
CAAATGTTTTTTGTTTGTTTTTTTTAATTGTCAGATTTTTGGAGTTGCGCAGGTACACATCTCCAACTATTCCCAATGCACGGCCTTGAGTCATCAATGCCCTGGATGGTGTCTCCTGTCAAAGTGCAGGAGGCATCACATAGGGACATTAACAGAGTAAGGCTACAAATACAAGGCTGTCAAACAGCAAGCTGTCAAGTGAGAAGTGAAGCCGCAAGTGGATCTTTGCTGGTGAAAGGGGGTGGCACGTAGATCACCCCCTTCCCAGCAAGATTCTCTAGTTTTTTGTTTTGTTTGTTTAGACCTGTCTCTTCTTAGCGTCCTCACACTTGGGAAAGTGGAGAAGTGCAAGCCACCCCATTTATGGGAACATGGAGTTTTGATAGCTGTCAAAACAAAGGCTTCCCTTTAAAATGGGTTTTTTGACATATGCAGATTTCATTGCCCCATTGCCTTTTGGGAGGGGACCCAGAGCTTTAACATCTAGCTGTCAAAGCAAAAGGATGGTGGCTGGGCACGGCAGACATCACGAGTAGGCTGAAGCAATGGTTGCTCCCCCATTCCGTCCCGCTTCCCCACTGCTGTGGACGAGTGGTGGTGAGCGTGGGGGGGAACCCTCAGTGCTCCTGCAGGGTCCCTTGGGATCCCTGCAAGAGAACTAAGGGGGGAAGAGGGTGCACCCTAACCTCAATGTGCCTGATTGTCTGTCAGGCACATCAGGGCTTGGGTGGCTTATAAGCCACACTGTATAGCTTTCTATGCAGTGTGCCTTATTGTGTTCTGCAAACCCTTCCAGTACATTGTAGCCTTAAAGCTGCATAAACGAGTTTATGCAGCAGTAACTGTAGCAGTAGCAGTAGCTGTGTTAGTCTGTTGCAGCAAAAGCTACAAAGGGCCTTTATTCTGACATAAGATTTCATGGATGCTGTCCGCTTCAAATTCAGATGCAATCTGATGAAATAAACTATCAGTTATTCTTGAGCATGTACATTTCACTCCTCTGAACAGAGATTTCACACAAAAGGATGAAGGTATCATGAGAATGCAACAGCTTGGCTTTTGTATGTGTGTGTGCTTTCCTCACCAACCAACCCCCCCCCCCCAAAAAAAACAAAACAGTTTGGTATGCGCTGGTTAAAATATTGTAAAAATGAAAATGGCCTGGTACAACCAAGATCAAACTTGAAAGCCAGTACTGCATAATGGCAGAGAGACTGGGCCATAAATCAGGACATCCTCCGCTGGATTTCAGAATGCCTGGATCGGGATTCAGAAGTGATGGAGCCACAACATTCTCCCCAAATATTATAGAACAGCAAACCTAGGATTATGGGGGGGGGGGATGCCCCCTCTCAATTGTCCCCCATTTGAACCTGACCTCTGTGACTTTATTTATTTATTTATTTATTTTTATGGCAGAGGAGTTACAACAATAACAGCAACAATAAATTAAATGCCCTTTGAGGGAGCAGGTGCATATTAACTTCTCCAATAGGAAAGGGTTCCTTTCTCTCCCTCCTCTGCCTGCACCCCCACCGGCTTTGGAAGAGGGGTATGTTTAATTATGAAAGGCCCCTTCTTGGTTGTAATCCATTTCCAGTTCAGTTCCTTGGCCGGATAAATCCCTTAAACGTGTTGTCGTTCCTTATTTATTGATTGGAGGTATTTGAGGTTTAATTGAGCAAGTCGGTCGTGGCCCAGGGCAGGAGTGGCGCTACATGAGCAATTAAATCTGATTAGTCGGAGCCCTTTAAGCCCCAGCTGGGTGATTGATAACCGAGACCGGCATTCCTCCATTGACTCGCAACATCAAAAAGGAAAAGGGCTTAGCTGAGAAATGCAGGAGTCCGGTGTGAAAAATAGCAGTGGGCTTGGGCAGATTAGACTTTTAAAGGAGCTGAACTAAAGCGGATGGGAGGGGGGAGCAGGCAGGCAGGCAGGCAGGTAATCCGCCCATAAAACAAACCCCTTGGTGACTCCTTCTTTTGAAGAAGAAGAAAAAATCCAAAGCCTGTTGTCTGTAATTTCAAAGGCCATACAAAAGTGAAACTGGATGAGGCATGCGCACGCATCCAGGATGGGCAGCCGTGGCTCAGGAACACGCCTCTGTGCTCACCCATATCCCCCTGGGAACTGAACTGTGCTCATAAAGCTGTCCGCTGTTTGTTAGGGGTGTTTGTTCGGTTGTTAGCTCCTTTCCCCGGCAGTTTAAGAAAATAAACTCTCTCAGGGGCCAAGAGCCAGCGGCTGCATCCACCACATTTATCAAGGTGTTGATGAGTGTGTCAAGAGGGCCCATGTCCTTCCTTTGGGTGGAGAAAGAGGGGGGAGAGAACGGGAGATCATGATGATGATGATGAAGAATTAGTTATTTATCCTGCCAGCCCTCCAGGAAGCTCAAGGCAATATAAGGAGTTCTCTCCCCCTCCTTCATTTTTATCCTCACAACGATCCTGGGTGATAGATAACTCAGCACAGTGCACCCTCAGAGGATTGTTGTGAGGACCAGCTCAGTGAGCTTCGTGCCTGAGCAGGGATTTGAGCTAATCATAGGAATATAGGAAGCTGCCTTAGACTGAGTCAGACCATTGGTCCATCTAGCCCAGTGTTGTTGACGCTGAGCTTTTCTACATGAGGCATTTATTGTGTGCTTGTCAGTCCCTACTCACAGTTGTTTATGGGTTCTTTAGCTGACATCGTGATCCTCCAGTTGGCTTCTGTTTTTAGAAAGCACTCTTGGGAGAGTTTTTTTTTTTTTTACAGTAGGGAAAATGCAGTATTAGTTGTGAAAATGAAAGAAAACACTTTTCCCACTTGTGTAATTGCACTATTCTTCTATATCACAGTGCCACCTAGAGGTTATGTAGTGGAAAAGCAGGAAAGGAAATGCTCCTTGTGTAGTGCTCAGATCTCAGTTCTGCCATGAAACCAAAAGTAGACCCAACAGATTAATAGCCTCGTGTAGAAAAGCTCACTGACTGGCAGCAGCTCTCCAGGCTTTCAGCCCAGGCAGGAATATTTCAAGCTTTACCTTGAGATGCCGGGGATTGAAACTGGGACCTTCTGCATGCAAAGCAGGTGCTCTACCACTAAGCCACAGCCCCTATCCACAGATGGGGGTCACGTGGCCCTCCAGATATTACTGGACTGTAACTCCCATCAGCTCTCATCATTGGCTATGCTGGCTTGGGCCACCAACATCTGAGCTTCACCTCTTCGGTGGTATAAAAATGTAATAAATAAATAAATAAAATTTGTTGGCTCAGGCCACCAACATCTCATTCCCCACGCCTGATCTAGTTCAACTACACTATCCTGTATTTCATACGACAATGTCTGTCAATTGATTTACAGAGCAATGCTGCACATGTCTACCCAAAAGTAAGTCCCACTGAGTTTACTTGGGCTTACTCCCAGGTAAAAGGGCATAGGATTGCAGTCTGAGGCTCTGTTGAGACTCTCTGCTTGCCACCTTTAGGTTCCTGCACTTCTTGGTCAATTTCCTCTTTGACAGGAGTGGGCAACTTTTGGCCCTCCACTTATTTTGCCCTACAACTCCTATCAGGCATCACCATTGGCTGTGCTGGCTAAGGCTGATGGAAACTGTAGGTCAAAACATCTGGAGGGCCACAAGTTGTCCATCCCTGCTATGAATGCTCCATGTCCTTCAGACACAGGACAGTGGTTCATGTCCTCTGCCCTTGCTCACGGAGGCTCGTCTCTTCTCCACTAAAAATTAAACATAAAAATTAAAAGACAGGCATCCCAAATAGGTGATCTGTATGCATGAGTTGGTTTTGATCTGGGTTTTAAATAGCAAACTGAGCAGAATAATATTGATGAAGATGGGAGAAGGGAGGAATGTTGATCGTTTTCCTTTCAATATTGGTGGGAAAATGTCAGAAGAAGAAGGGGAAAGAGAGGAGAAGGATTGCTGGGATTGAAAATGGAATCCTTGCCCTTTGTGGTATGCCCCCGTGGGGCGGGAGGAGTGCTGGTGGTAAAAGCAGAGGGACCTGCTCCCAACAGAACTCAATCAGTAAATTGAATAAAGACTTAAGGGGAATACCCCCCTGCACCCCCAAAATCAGTTTAGGACTAAGTCATGCCCATCGCATATGGGGGCTAGCCCCTTCAAGATAAACAATAATTCTCATTCTTTTCTACATGTTTTGGCTATTACTGGCATGGAGGTGCCACCAGGGTCAGCCCTACCATGAGGCAGGGTGAAGCAGCCGCTTCAGGTGGAGGATGTTGGGAGCTGCAGAGCAGTGGCAAGGTGTTGCAGCGGCCTTCCCTGCACCCCCTAAGCTAGCATGCTGCCCTCAGGTGCAGTAATGGATACTCTCCTGTCGCCAGTGTTGAAGTAAGATTCAACTGCCAGCCGGTCCAGTCTGCTTCTGTATGTGCAATGGTGGGGGGCGGGGCCCCCTCTTGTCCTTTGCTAAAGCAGCAAGATGTTTTGGGCCGGCCCTGGGCTCCATTCTTGACAATGACCTGCCGTGTACCCAAAGAAAGCTTTGGGTCCGATGGGATTCAATGCCATCTGGTTAGAGGATACCCTCCCTCCTCGACATGTGGGTGTATCATTTGGGCTGGCCCAAGGCTTATTGTGAGAGTCATACTTCCAATTCTCCCCTCGCCGGATCGTCACCTTGAAGTGGTGAGTGGGCTTGCGTGTTCCGATGAATCCTGTGAGCAATGCCGTCGGGAGCTATGTACTCCCAGTAGGGTCACCCATGGCGGTAAGGTCCGGGGAGAGGAACCAGACAAAGAACGATCCAAAACATAAAGTCCTCAACGGCAGAACAGGCGGAAGATAATTAAACCTAAATTACAACGGCTGTGAAGGCGGATGAAGGCTGCAGCAGAGAATGGTTTTCCAATCGTCAGGGTAACCGTGCCATTGGATCTCTGCCGTACTCTGTCAAGTTTGTGTGGTGATTCGTTGTGCACCGATCTCCCCACATAAAACAGTTTCACGCACAGGCGTCTTCCAACCCAACCCAACCCAACCCAAACAAACAAACAAACAAAAAGTCCCATGGCGACTGGCGAATGGCAACGGGGGCAGGACTGTGAATCTGGAAGCCCCTAGTCATGGACCAGCACATGGGCGGTGGATGCAGACTCAGTCGCCCTGTTCAAGGAACGAGGTAGTCGAGCAGCTCGGCAGCTGTATCCATGACTGAGCAGCCCTATTTAGGATCCACTCTGCTCACCCCGTATGGGGAGGGGGCTAGAAAAGGTGCCCTAAACATAGTCTACCTCTTTCTCCCCTGACTGGATTACCGCGTCCAGTGGGGTCACCATTTTAGCGGTCGAAAAAGACATTTGAATTTTGGAACATGGAATATACGGACATTGCTGGATAACATAGATAGTGAACGCCCTGAGCGTAGGACTGCTATTATTGCAAGGGAGCTGAGACGGTTTAAAATTGACATAGCAGCACTTCAAGAAACTCGAAGGGCAGGAGAGGGACAGCTGAAAGAAGAAAAAGGAGGTTATACCTTCTTCTGGAAAGGACTACCTGAGCAGGACCGACGAATACATGGTGTAGGCTTTGCCATCAAAAATGAACTAGTGAACTCTTTGTCAGAAGTTCCTACTGGCATTAACGAACGCCTGATAACTCTTCGATTAAAGCTCGCCAATAACCAACAGGTAACTATTTTGAGCGCTTATGCACCAACATTAGATGCTGATGATGACATCAAGGAAAGTTTTTACAGCCAGTTGGACACTCTCCTGTCAGAGATACCTAAGGAGGATAAAATTATCCTCCTGGGCGATTTTAACGCAAGAGTCGGGCGTGACTTTGATTTATGGCCAGAAACTATTGGAAAAGACGGAGTTGGTAATAGCAACCCGAACGGACTCTTACTTTTGTCTATATGTGCAGAGCATAATCTCACTATCACAAACACGCTCTTTCGACAAAAGAATAAGTTTAAAACATCATGGCAGCACCCACGGTCAAAGCACTGGCATCTTCTGGATTATGTAATTGTCCGTGTTAGAGATCGCCGCGATGTACTTCTTACTAGGGCCATGGTGAGTGCCGACGACTGCTGGACAGACCACCGACTAATCCGGTTCACAATGGTTATCAACATTGCTCCCCAACGTAGGCTTCAAGGAAGGAAACCAAGGCGTAAAATGAACATCCAAGTCCTTCAAGATCCTATTAAGCAAACTCGTCTTCAATCACTTCTTAAGGAACATCTACCTACGGAACCTCCTGACAACATTGAGGACCATTGGTCTAAGCTGAAAACCTCCATTACTGCAGCTTGTGAACAAACTATTGGATATGAAACTAAGAAACATCAGGATTGGTTTGATGAAAATGACAATGAGATTAAATATATAATTGACCAAAAAAGGAAAGCCTTCCAAATATGGCAAAATGATATTAACTGCGCTGCCAAGAAAAAAACCTACGCTAGCGCAAAGGCTGAGGTCCAAAGAAGAACAAGAGAACTTAAGAACGCCTGGTGGAAAAAGAAAGCTGAAGAAATTCAACAACTTGCAGAATCTCATGATGCACGGGGCTTTTTTAAGGCCACAAGGGCCATTTATGGACCAAAAACCTATGGTACAAACCCTTTACAATCAAAAGATGGCACCAAACTCTTAAAAGACAAAGAGTCTATTGCACTGCGTTGGAAAGAGCATTATTATGACCTTTTAAATCGTAAATCTAAGGTGGATAATGAGATTTTTTCACAAATCCCGCAAAAACAAATTAAAGAGGAACTTGCAATACTCCCCACTTTGGATGAAGTAAAAAAGCCATTAATCAAATGAAGAACAACAAAGCTAGTGGACCAGATGGGATTCCTGCTGAAATCTTTAAAGAAGGGGGCCCCGAACTTGTACAACATCTTCATAAACTCATCGAAAAAATCTGGATAAGAGAAGAGATCCCAGAAGACTTCAGGGATGCCATAATTATCACCCTCTTTAAGAAGGGTGATAGAACAGACTGTGGAAACTATCGGGGCATTTCTCTCTTGGCAACCGCAGGTAAAATATTTGCTAGGATTCTCGCAAACCGTCTTCTATCTATTTCAGAAGAGATCCTCCCTGAAACTCAATATGGTTTCCGCCCCTCTAGAGGGACAGTAGACATGATTTTTACTGCACGTCAGCTCCAAGAAAAATGCCGGGAGCAAAATCAACCCCTTTATATGGCATTTATCGATTTGGCTAAGGCCTTTGATACTGTAGACCGTACAGCTCTCTGGACTATCCTTATGAAAATTGGATGCCCCAATAAATTTGTGAATATCTTGCGACTTCTCCATGACAACATGACGGCAACGGTTTTGGACAACAACGGCTCTCATGGTGCTCCATTTAAAGTGGGATCAGGTGTTAAACAGGGATGTGTTATCGCCCCAACATTATTTGCCATTTTCATCGCCATGGTTTTACATCTTGTCAAGGGGAAACTTCCCACCGGTGTGGGAATTATATATCGAACAGATGGAAAGCTTTTTAATCTCAGCAGGCTGAAAGCAAAAAGTAAGGTAATTACAACCTCCGTTGTGGAACTTCAGTATGCTGATGATAATGTGGTCTCCGCACATTCAGAGGATGATCTCCAAACTATCCTAAATGCTTTTGCAGAAGCATACGAAAAACTTGGTCTCTCACTTAACATCAAAAAAACCAAAGTGCTTCATCAGCAAGTGCAAGCCAATCCTTTGGTGATGCCATCTATCCAGCTTGGCGGGACAATACTGGAAAATGTCGATCATTTTCTCTATCTTGGCAGCTATCTTTCTGTTACAGCTAACATCGACAGTGAAATCCAGCATCGTCTGAGCTCCGCAAGTGCCGCATTTTCTCGAATGAAACATAGAGTGTTCGAGGATCGGGATATTTGTAAGAAGACCAAAACACTGGTTTATGAAGCCATTGTATTACCAACTTTATTGTATGCCTGCGAAACATGGACTATCTATAAACGTCACTTCCACCTCCTTGAAAGGTTTCATCAACGTTGCCTCCGGAAAATCCTGCAAATTACTTGGGAAGATAGGCGAACAAATGTCAGTGTACTGGAAGAAGCAAAGACTACTAGCATTGAAAAAATGATCCTTCAACGCCAACTTCAGTGGACCGGTCATGTTGTTCGAATGCCTGACTGCCGTCTCCCAAAGCAGTTACTTTACTCCCAACTCAAGGATGGAAAGCGGAATATCGGTGGTCAATATAAGAGGTTTAAAGATGTTCATAAGGCTAATCTAAAAAAATGCAATATAAGCATCGAAAACTGGGAAGCTCTGGCCCATGAACGATCTAACTGGAGGTTGGCCTTTCACAAAGGTTCCATGGACTTTGAAGAAGCCCGAGTGCAAGGTGAAAGGGAGAAACGTGCTAAGCGAAAAGCACGTCAAATGAATCCTTTACAGGACCATCTTCTATCTGGTAACCTGTGTCCTCACTGTGGGAAGCTGTGTGGATCTAGAATTGGCCTCCACAGTCACTTACGGACCCATCGCTAGAGTCTACACAATCTTCTTTAGAATTTCCTCCTTTTATCCCGGAAGACAATCTTACTCGGTCACGAGTGATCGCCTGATGATGATGATGATGATGATGACTTCCAATTCTTTATTTGTAATTGTCATCTGGGGTAATCATGTATTAATATGTGTCGTGCAAAACTGATAGTTTTGATTGGAGAGAATTATTATTTCTCTTGAAAGGGAGTGTTCTCTGATCAAAGGAAATACATAACATCAGGTAGTCCTATGCTGATTTTGGGGTGCAGAGGTATATAAACTTTAGGACCCCTCATTCAGTTTACCGATTGAGCTCTATTTTGTCCTTTCCAACAAATAAGGAACTGGGAATCGGTAACCAACTCCAGCATTGTCCTTGGCACTCATTTTCACATTTTTTAAAGCACTCAGTAACCCATTTCCCTTGCAGCCCAGAGAGCAAAAACAAGCATGCTTTATATCCTGAATCCGTGTACATATCTGGGTGGTAATATTCAGTTGTTTTTATGAGCAAGGACCATGTTCACCTCTTACTGTTTGAGTAGATTTTCCTCTGGTACCTGGGGTCAATGGCTCCTCATTCTGCCACCCACCCCTATCTTTACAAAGGGTTTTGTCTCATGCAAGCTTTCTCCTGTGTGAACTGGTCCATCCTAGAAGTTAGTAGCACCTTGATTCTCCACCACAGTGAACTGATAGAGACAGTAGACAAGAAGTTAGCATCATTAAGGAGGAGATTTAACATCCAACCAGGAAAGTTCATACATTGCTAGAGAAATCAAACCATGGCTCCTATTGGAATGTAACAAGAGCTGCCTGGACCATAAGATGGGAAGAAAGAATTTGCTGCTGAGCTCCCCCCCACCCCAATACTGCCATTCCAAATTGTGCATGTGTCTTAGGGAAATAATTCATACATTGACTGAGGGTCAGTCTATGTCCCTGCCTCTGTGCATGGAGGTTCTATTTAGTCATGCTTCTTCCATGTATCTACCTCTGGATAGTGGCTCTGAGGTTCAAACAGGGAAGGGCAATCTGAGGCCCAGATAGATTTCATTGATCATAGAGTTGGAAGGAGCCTACAAGGCTATCGAGTCCAATCCCCTGCTCAATGCAGGAAACTAGAGGAGGGGGTCTCCCATCCAAGTAATAACCAGGCCTGACCCTGCTTAGCTTTCCACACTCAGACAAGCTGAGCCAGCGTGAGCCACAGTATGGCTGTCCTCTCTTGGAAATAGAATGCTAGACTAGAAGGACTTTGGTCTGATCCAGTGCGGTAGTTCTCGATAGTCTCCTACTCCATTAATCCGTCCAGCCCCATTGTACAGCCATCCAATTCAGTGGCCATCACATTCTGTCATGCCTCCCCTTACTTGCATTTTCCCTAAGCTACACTGTCCCAGACATAACATTTCTTTGTAGGGGAGTAAGGGCAGGATTATATTGGCAGTTTTATTTTTTGATGCCTTTCCTAATTATACCTAACATGAAATCTGCCTTTTTCACAGCAGCTGCACACTGGGTCAACGTTTCCATTGAGCTATCCACCACAAGCACAAAATCTCTTTCTTGCTTAGTCACCACCAGCTCAGTGTACATGTAAAGTTGGGAATTATTATTTTTTTGCCCCAGCTTGTAGCACTGCATGCTTCCTTACATTTTAATGCCCATTCTCCCAGTCTGGAGAGAAACTTTTGGAGCTCCTCACAACCCTTTTTGTTTTAACCACCCTAAATAACTTGGCTTGCTCACTGCTCACTCCTAATTCTGGATCATTTCATGGAATCATAGAATACGTAGAGTTGGAGGGGGCCTATAAGGCCATCGAGTCCAACCCCCTGCTCAGTGCAGGAGCTTCAGCATGTGGCCAGCATTATGTGCTCCCTACGCCACCTGCAGGTATATTTATGAACAACTTAAACCCAGCCCCCCTGTCCATACAGATTCTTATGGGAGACTCCACTGTCTCCCTCCATTGCAAGAATTTACCCTTTATTCCTACTCTTTGCTTGCTGTTCTTTAACCAGTTACTCATCCATAAGAGGACTGCTTTTCTTATTCCATGACTGCTAAGTTTGCTCAGGAGTCTTTGGTGAGGGACTTTTTCAAAAGCCTTTCGGAAGTCCAAGTGAAGAATACCGTATCAACTGGCTCACATGTTTATTGACTCTCTCAAAGAATGGTAAAAGACCAGCAAGATAGGACATATCTTTGTGTGGAAGCCATGTTCATTCTTTTGCAGCAGGACTTGTCCTTCAACATGCTTAATAATTTTATCTTTAATACTGCTTTCCACCAATTTGCCTGGAACAGATACTGGCCTGTAATTTCCTAGATCACCCCCCCCCCCTTTAAAATGGCATTACATTGGACACTCTCCAGTCCTCTGGTACAGAGGCTGATCTTAGGGACATGTTTCATATTCCCACATATCTAAGGGACATGTTATATATTTCTACTGTACTTTAAATGTGCTGGGACTTGAAAAAGATACTAGGAGAGGATATATTGTGGAGTAATATCCTTCCTATCTCACGTTAGTGAGATCAGCAGAGTACAGTCCCTTTCCAGCTTAAAAGAAGCTTAGATTTGGCTAGTGTTAGCCAGTTAGCATTTGGTAATCCAGGATGCTTTAAGGCAGACTGGATTTCCCTGGTTTTGCCCCTTTTTCTCTCCCTCAGAACAATAATTAGAGACACAGTCTTGTAAAAGTTAAAAGTAACATTTACTCACTCAGATTATGCAGTTGCATTCAGGCAGGCTTAAAAGACGTTTCTTACAGTTGGTTACAAGTTCATTTGGAAATACTTGGGGTCTGAACTTGTGGAGTTCAGACCAGCAACTCTGGCTACATGCTGCTACAAGGACCACGTGGAGACAGCAACCTGGTGGTGCCACGCTCACTAGAGTCTGAACAGAAAGAGGAAGAAGCTGGGAGCAACGCCCACTTCCTGTTCAGGCTGTTAATAATTCACTGAGTACCTTCTAGGAAAACCACCCTAGAAGGTATCAGTGATCTTAACCATTTCACCCAATTACCTGGTGAAACATTAGCCATAGGTTTTGACTGCAATTTTAATTATCCAACAAAATGTATAGACTGGCCCTAAGTTGCCCTGGGACTGGAGAGCAGAAGGGAAGCACACTCGGGCTTCTGCCATCAGCCAGGAGACTTAGGGCCACTGGGAGGCTGCACCCCCTGCTTCCCAAGAAGAACATCAAGCAAGCCAAGGGGGAGACCAACCTGGCCCGAGAAGAAGCAGTTGCGGGGGGGTGCTCCCTTCCCCCTCCCTGCCAGAAACAACACTTGGCTCTGACTGACAGTTGCCCCCTGGGACTGCAGAAGGAAGGGGAAAGAACACTCTGGCCCCATCCTGTGGCTTACACTGGCTCAGCTTGTCTGAGCGTGGAAAGCTAAGCAGGGTCAGGCCTGGATGGGAGACCCCTCCTCTAGTTTCCTGCATTGAGCAGGGGGTTGGACTCCATATAGCCTTGTAGGCTCCTTCCAACTCTATGATCTATGAAATCTATGAATCCATCAGCCAAAGGGACAAGACCCACCAGCTTCTATTCAAGCAAGAACACCAGATCAGCCTGGCCTGAAGTGCGTTTAAATGCCCGCTTATAGCTCACCACCTCGTTCTGGCTTTGAAAAGCTGATCTCCCTCCCCTTCCTTTCTCCTCCACTCCCCTACCCTTGTGTGTCTCAGTCCTTGTCGTTTGTAAGCCTGATGGCAAGGCCTTTCTCTCTTTTGATTGAGGTGAGCCACTTTGGGAGACAATACTTGTGTGGCATAAGAATGCAGTAAGTATGTGTAAATAAATAAAATCATACCTGCATCACTGGCTACTTCCTCACTCCATGACTAGCATTTGCAGCACAACGTGTGAATTGGCCCCATTTACTTCAACAACAACAACAACACGTGTTGCTGACAGTGAAGCAAAAGTTCTCTCCGTGATAACTATCACTTGACGACTTGCAGACAGTCCAGGAGTGTCCTGAGAGCAGGCCTATAGTGAATTCACCCAAACGCAGTTTCGTGTGGGAGGGACCTCCTCCAGAGTAAGAGCGCCAAGATCTGAGGCCCCAGCTCCAGTTTCCCTTCCCTAATCTAGGAGCACTAAATGAGGCCCGGGGAGAAGCAGCAAGAGCCGCTGACTCTAGACAAGCATCAAAACAAGGCGAGAGCAGAAAATCCAAGCAGGGCGTCAGCAGGATCCGGCCTCCTCAAAAGCCTTCCGCCCCCGTCGGCTTCAATATTACCCCCCCCCCCGCCGCTGTCTTAATTAGTGCAACCACCCATGAAAAGCTGGGGTCCGATGCCGTGCTAGTTGCCCCCGTGTGAAACAACAACCAGCCCTATAAACAATTGTTAGCTTGGCCTCTTGCCTCTGGTAAATTACACAGCATTAAAAAATAATGCTTTTCATATTAGGCAGTAATTAAAGGTTGGGACAGCTTGAAAACAAGAGCCGGGTGGGGGAAGGGGGCCGAATCAAAGAAAATATAAAAATGCTCTTTCAAGAGTTATGGGAGGCTAATAAAGTCTGTCTGTTCGAGAGAACCACGTTGCCCCCAGCTACAGCCAAACTGGAGCCGCGGCAATTGCCTCTCAATAAGATAATGATATTCCTTTCTCTGCTATTAAAAGGCTCCCAGTGCAAACTTAAAATGATTTATTTAATTTAAGAAATTATGAGGTGTAACTTCAAAGCGTAAGCCGTTAGTAATGGAAAACACCAGGTTGTTTCAAATTATAATAATAATTGTTTGGAATACACTGACATCAAAGTGCTTTCATCACCAAATAAAATATAGCCCAGACCCCGAGATCCAGGGGGGTTTATTGAGTAGACATTTTGTGTAGATGGGGATGTGTGTGTGTGTGTGCGCGCGCGCGCGAGTGTGTTTGTTATTTCCTTATCAAGAGACATTATTTTAGCAGCTCCTTTTCTCAGCTTTGAAGTTTTGACAGTCTTAAATTAGCTTTATTGCATTTTTTGGCTCGCGATGGGAGATTATCTTGGCTGCTTATTTTTCATTCTGATCTGGGCTTTCCTCCCTCCGCCCCTCCTGTTGCTGTTTCCAGGGGACTCAAGTTTGTTATTTAATGGAGCACCTTGATAGCCCAGAATTGGCTATTCAAAGTCATTAAAAAAACAAATAACTCAATCTCTCTCTCTCTCTCTCTCTCTCTCTCTCTCTCTCTCTCTCAACCCATTACACGTCTGGGAAAATATTCTTATTTCAAACAAACTTCAGACGTAAATGCTGGCATAATCACTTTAATAAGTAAGTAAGAAAGAAAGAAATGGGCACCGCATATTTGGAAAGGACATGGTCTCTCCCCGCCCCCCACTCCCTCTTTATGAGTTTCTTGCTTGTGCGAAACACAGCCATCTTTCAAAAAGAAAGGGGGGGGGAGTTGTCTTTTCTGCCAAGAAAACTTGCTTTCTACTGTCAGAGGATGGCAGCGTGTTTAATCTAACTGAATAGTTTTATAAAACTTCGCTGAGTTTGTGTTTTATATGTGTGCACGCATATATTTGTGTGCGCATATATATATATATATATATATATATATAGTCTGCATACATATGTGGGTGTCTGTGTGTATATGCCTCTCTCTGTGTGTTCATATATATGCGTGAGTGGGTGGGCCTGCGTGTATGGCTGAAAGACAGCTGAAAGATTTCAAGCCCCTTAAAAATGAAAAGCCAACATTTGCTGGCATTTCTAAAATTGTTGCCGTTTTATAGATCGAGATTTCCCCTTAAAGCAGCAGGGAGGGGATTTCCTTGCGTTGTCAGAGAGCGAAACTGATTTGACAGAAAGATGGATCCCTATCCCTGGTTGTTGTTGTCGTTGTTGTTTTTCGCAGCGGGCTTGGAAATGCACCAAAAGACGTCTGGGAGGAGGGAGGCTGTGACCTTGACATTCAAGCCAGAGAGAGACAGAAACGCGGTGGATCACACCTGGAAGCGAAAACTGGGCTGCAACCATCGTCCCCGGCAGACTGAGTCAGTCAGTCCCATTGCACACAGACAACTTCCTTCCAGGTCAACGTGCATAGGATCGGGCTGACAGACACGTGGGGCTGAACTGTTTGGGGGGAGCATCTTTCAAATCTCCCCCCACCCCCAGGCTGCTGTCCCAAGCGCGGTGGAAATAAGTGTTCGGCTCATTCATACCAGATGGATTTACTTCCGAGAAAATATGTTCAGGATCGGAGTACACAAGCGGAGGTCATCCCCTCCCCCTGCTCCAATCCCCAACTTAAGCGGAATGACTTGGAAGAAAACCCCGCTGAAATGAATGGGACATTCTGGGTACACTTTTCATGCGTATGTATGTTTCGGGCTCGCTCGGCGTCACGTCTCCGCCCTTCTGTTTCGCTTGTCAGTTTCTCTTCCTCCCCTCTTCAAGTCGTACGTTCCTGAGCGGCTGCGCTATTGTGAGCGTCTATAAAGCTGCAATTAATCCTTTCTTTCAAGCAACCCACCTCATCCCTCCCTGACACGTGTGAACTGCTCCCATGCCTGTATTGTCGGTGAGGTGGGCGGGGGCTCTCTCTGGGTGAAGGACGTTCCCCTCTTCCTCGCCTTAACTGATTTCCTCATGGAGAGACAGAGAGGTATTTTGCACATTAAGGTTGCAATGCTCGACGTACGTTGGGCATCGGCCCCCAGTGGACTCAGTGGAATTTACTTCCGAGTAAACATGGATTGGCAAAGGGCTGCATGTCCCGCAGATTTCAATGGGGAAGTTAAACCCGGAATCAATGGGATTTCGAAGTGCTCCTTCACTTTGCCTAGCCTAAACAGCAGCGCCCTAAAGCTGAGCTTCTAGAGAGGAACAGTGCAATGCTAAACATGTCTACTCGGGAAAGGAAGTCCCACTGACTTCAGTGAAGCTTCAAGCAACGAACCGACCTAAACGCAGTAACTTACCAGGCAGCCACTGTGTTTAGGTCGGATCGCGGCAGCCGAATCAGCCTCGTTGAAATCTGTGTGATTTATTTTTTGATAGCGTTGCACAAGAAATCAGGCAGGCAGGCAAACCTCGTGTGGTTTGGTGATTTGGCTTGGTTTTGTGATCTTGAAAGGGCTGAGCTTTGGTGCAAGTCTTTGAGAGTAAGTCCCGCTGAAGTGAAGAAGAGGGCTTACTTCCGACCAAATATGATAGGATTGTTTCTGCGATTCTTCCACAAGTTCGGAAAGAAAATAGAAGGGAAATACACACAGCCACACACACACCTGTGCGTTCTATGACGGGGTGTGCGATCAACCATAGCAATACATATTTACACATAATTATTTATACATAATTATGGCTATTGACCATTTATGAATAATATGCAAGGCTCACACGTGATATTATTATTATTATTATTATTATTATTATTATTATTATTATTATTATTATTCGGAAGTATACTAACACTGAGACGTCCCCATTGTGGTTTAGGCTGTGATCGCATACACATTTACCTGGGAGTAAGTTCCATTGAACTCAAGGAGACTTATTTCTGAATATACATAGGATTCTGAGTAAATATAGATGAATAGGATCGAGCTGTAAGATTATTTAAAAAAAAACTTTCCAATACTCCAGAGCAGAATAGAAATTTCATCTGTTGATTTTAGGTTTCTAGAGATGGATTCGTGTGTGTGTGTGTGTGTGTGTGAGAGAGAGAGAG
Source organism: Shinisaurus crocodilurus (assembly GCA_021292165.1). Taxonomy (NCBI): domain Eukaryota; kingdom Metazoa; phylum Chordata; class Lepidosauria; order Squamata; family Shinisauridae; genus Shinisaurus; species Shinisaurus crocodilurus. Next base: position 92,928,327 of record CM037881.1, on the reverse strand, counting down.
AGAGAGAGAGAGAGCCAGAGAGAGAGAGCCCGCGTGCAAATCATGAACACCACCGGTTGTAGGACAATACTAGTCAAAAGGGCGGCTGGACACGTGGCATAGAAGTAAATCCTGAAGTAATTAAACTGAGTTTAATGGAACTTAGTCCCAAATAAATTTGTATGGGATTGGAAATGTCGCTTAGTTGTGTTGCATGTGTATCCAAACAAGTGAATATGCAGAATAAACTCACATAAGTAATAAGCAACCATAAATATCATTCCGTAACATTAAATAAGTGTAGGCATATTTTACCAGTGCCTTAGTATGGACGTGGAGGGAGAGAACTTGTTGTGTCCCCCAAAAGACAAAACACGATCTCACACTAAGAAGCCTTTGTGTTTGATTCCAATGGCATCGATTTCCTAGTGCAGATGGGATCCAATGTTGAAAGTGAGGCATACTTAAAGCTTTCTATATTGTGTAGAAACCATTTCTCGTGTGTGTGTGTGTGTGTGTGTGTGTGTAATGTGTGAATATATCCTCAGACAACATTTGACCGACATCACCATCTCCTATCTATAAAGACATTGGCATATGAAAATCTTTAGACAACCTCATGATGGTGGTGGTGATGATGATTATGATGATGATGATGATAATGATGATAACTGGGTCTGTTGCTTCTCAGAAGTTACTTCCCAGCTACCTTTATTCTCCCTCCTTCCATGAATATTAATTAGCAAGCCTACTTTCCAATTCTATTTATTTATTTTATTTATTACATTTATACCCCACCTTTTTTCCTGCAAGGAACCCAAGGCAGTTTACATAATCCTCATCCTCCTCTCCATTTTATCCTCACAACAACCCTTTGAGGTAGGTTAGGCTGAGAGTCAGTGACTGGCCCAAAGTCACCCAGTGAGTTTCATGGCTATGCGGGGAATAGAACCCGGATCTCCCGAGTCCCAGTCCAACACTCTCACCACTACGCCACACTGGCTCAATTCTACACGCTGCGGATCTCTTGCTTTCCCTGTCTGTCCTCCCAATGGCTGGCGACCAGTACAAGCACGAACTATGGCAGGAGAAGGGGGCCCAGAAGGAAGGTCCCCATTATGAAAGGTCTGGCTGCGATGCGAAGAAGCTCTGGCACTCAGCTCAGTAGATGCCACGGCTGCCTGCCGGAATAAACTGAGCAAAACCTGTTCTGGAGTCAGACGGGAACCCTGACGGATTATATCACACGCCATCGTTCTGGGGCCTGCTTTTGCTGTCAGAAATAAAACGCGTATGGGGCGGGACCGAGTCCCTTCTAAAAAGCATATTCTCTGAATCCGACAGGAAGAACCAGACTGTCTTTAGAGGCCCTCCGCTTGCTGCAGGTTAAACCTAGAGTAAAGAACTGACGTGGGAGTGGCATGGAAGATGCAAGCCTTAGGTTACAATCTCATCCTACCTGCACACTTCCTTGGGCGTAAACCCCTTGAAACCAAAGAGAAGTGTAGTACCCTCCTAAGCACATTTCCTCGAAAGTAAGTCTCATTGAGCTCAATAGGGTTTTACTGCTTCAGTTTGTAGCCATAATCCCGATTCAAACGTGCATAAACGGAGGATTGGGCTGAGACCATCTGCGGTCTTCAAACCAGGGCATGGCGTAGCCATGCTGCAGAAGTCAATCGGGCATGGGCTCTTAAAGGAGACTGGCATCGGTTCGTAGTGGTAGTAGGATACAATCTGCAACACATATTCCCAATGTGAAAAACTCCCCGCCCCGCCCCGCCCCGCCGCCACCAGGCCTGTAGCCAGCCTTAAAGTTCGCCCCCCCCAAAAAAAGTAGGGGGGCAGTTCATCTGGTTTGCAGGCCTTTTAAAGACAAACTTGTAAACTGCTTTTTAACTATTTGTTTGTAAAAAAATTTAGGGAGGCAGATAGAAGATCTACCCCCCCTGCTATGGGCCCGCCCCCCACCCTAACTAACTGAACCGTCCGAATCTGCCCCCAGAATACAGTAAGCAGATCGTCAGCGAAGTGTCCCGACTCAGTCACGTCTACGTTTCATGACAGTGGATGCATTTGCCCCAGACTCAGTTCAAAATCAAAGCGAGTATGATTGGGGGGGGGGGGAGCGCTGAAACCACATGACACTTGCCCAAAGGAACCGGACTGATGAAGGAGCGGTAAAACTGTGCGTCAGCCCGATCCTATGCCCTATTCAATCTGGCATACTCGCACATAAGTGGACATAGGATTGCAGCCTTAATGTCAGATCTCCTCAGGAGCAAGCGTGTAGCCAAGCGCAGGCAGAAGAACACACACGTTGCAGCGTTGCGGGATCCTATGCTAACCCATGTCTTGTACCTGTGCCATACTCCGATTGTAATATATATTTAAAGGAAACGTATTTTCTGAAATAAAATCAAATAATAAAAAACAACTCTGCCAACAGATCCAAACTCTGTGTGTGTGTGTGTGTGTGTGTGTGTGTGTGTGTGTGTGTGAATGAGAGAGAGAGAGAGAGAGAGAGAGAGAGAGAGAGAGAGAGAGAAGCAGGAGGTGGCAAACAGATGGGGGGAGGGACAGGTTTTGCAGTATCCTGGTAGACTGGAACGCAAGTACACCTTTGCTTCGGTGCTCCTGGCTTGCTTGCTTCCTTAGCCAAACACCTCGATCTTGCTCGTGGACGTAAAGTAAAGCTACGTGGGCACAGTGCCTTGGAGCATGCTCCACTGAATTCACCGGACGTACTTCTGAATAAAGTAAACACGCTTGGGATCGGGCTGCGTGTTCCTTGGGGATTTTCAAGGCCAAAACAACAGTCGTGACTTGGAGTGTGTGTCTATAGCAGCTCTGTCTCCTTTTCGTGTTGACTCTAGCGGAGGCGCATATGACTTTCTCCAGATATTAGCCCCGCTACTGCCAGTGCCTAGGGTCCTGATCCGAATCAGGGGCCCGCACCTACTTTATAGCAAAGATGGGGTGGGAGGACGTAGCTGCTACTCACACGTTTAAAGTAATGTCTGTTTTGGTCCTCCGTGAACCTGAACAGGCATTTAGGCGTCAACCCTGTCCCTACAAGTAGGTGGAAGTATATACTACTGAGCTCAGCGGGACTCATCATTTCAGAGTCAACAAGCACAGGGTCGGAGCGCACGTCTATCTTTTACTATTGTAGCGCTTACTAGCGTTCGCTGGGGAAAATAGGAGAGAAGAGGGCTAATCCGGTCTGCCAAGAAAATCCAGCAAGCGCCGGATTGAGCCGACGCCTTGATTTAAGCACCAGTAGTCGCTCGCCTTTGCCCTGCTCCTCCATAAAACGCAGGAAACCCCGGGGTTTGACAAGGCAATGTGACAACATGAAATGCAGACTCCGCAGCGTCTGATGACCACTGGCTCTGCCGTGCCAAAAAGAAAAGAAAAGAAAAAGTCCATTCCTAAACTGTTTATGTCAACAGCTCCGTCGCGGGGGAATTCGAGAGTCCCAGAGGGCGCGGGGGGGGGGGGAGAGTTGCATTTCTTCCGATGGCGGGGCCAGACTCCGCTCATCACGTTGGAATTTTGGGAGCCAGTTTTCACGCCGCGATGTTTCTCCAATTATTGTCCGCTTTCTACCGGATTTTTTTGGTAAGGGTTTTTTGTTTGTTTTTTGTTTAGCTTCCCCATGCCAACAGGCAAACTCGTCTCGCCCCCCCCCCCCTGCTCAATGGCATCTGTTTTGTGTCAGAAACTACTTCGGGAACAATTCAACTTTGCATTCAAATAACCCCTATTAAAGGGCCGCTTTCTCAGCTTTTTGCGAAGGGCTGTGGAGCGACGGGGGTGGGGTGGGTGGGAGTAACGAGTCAGAGCCGTTTCCCGGGCTTAGTGGATGTGTAATTGATTTGAGTTTATTTACACACACACATCCCTACGCCACTGCCTCCGGGGCACCTCCCATTAAAGCCGCGATGAAATCTCAGCAGTGTGTGTATGTTTAAAAAAAGGGGGTGGGAAGACACCTCCCTCTCATAAAATCTAATACTCAATTAACTCAGCCTTTCTGAAAGCGTCGATTGGAGCAGGTTAATAAATTGGGCGCCGGGTACAACTCCAATTAGACGAGGCTGGGAATTGTCTCTGCTAAAAGGGGGATGGAAGGAGAGGTAGAGGGTAGCGAGCGAGCCCTTGAAAGTTGCTCCCTTCAACACCCCGGGGCTTTCTGCAATAAATCCTGGAGTCCCTCGCAAGATCACTCCTAACACCCTTAAAGCTCCTTTGCTCTAAGAATTTCCAGCGCGGAGATTTCCTAGTAATCCCTGACACCGCGGACTTATGCCAAACGACTCCAGCGCTCTCTGCTTTATAACCCTCCCCTGGCTCAGTTGTTTTTAAGGGCATCTTAGGATCAGGCGAGGCTCGCTCGCTTCTCTGCTAAATTAAGGCAAATCGTTCTTTTAAAGAGAAAGTCTCTCTCCCCCCCCCCTTTCCATTTTTATAGCGCAGCTATAAACGGTAATTAGAAACGTCTGCGAAGGGTACGGGTATAAACGGGGTGGGAAAGAAAGTCTGGATGTAAAGCGGAGCACATTTGGAGGCTCTAATTCGGATCCTTTAGGTTCTGCATCTAGACGCTCGCATGCGCAGTGTTTAGTTAAGCCGTTATAGGCGCCGTCCTAAGGCGACTGCGATGCATCGACTCCAAGCTTGAGGGCACTCAGGGCAGCCGCGTCTTTTCCTGCCAAGACGCCTGTGTCTCTAAATAGCCACATGACTGGCAAGCCCCTCCCCCCATCATCATTGCGCCGCCACCTAGCAAAGCGGCAATCTTATTCCAGAGGAGGTCCGTTGACCCAGACTGATCCAGAATAAGTGGCTTGCAGCTTTGGAAACCAAGAGCTTATGGCTCTCCCCAAACCCACTTCAAATCTCTGCCAGGACAGGAACTCGCTAACAGTGTCTTGCGACACCTTAAAGATGCATCTGATGAAGTGGGCTACCGTCCACGAAAGCTTCTGCTATAATAAATTCGTTAGTCTTTAAAAACCTGTGTTGTTTTTGCTGCAATAGATTATTTAGCACGGCTATCCTCTGGAAACTGCTTCAAAAGTAAGACCTATCCAGTTTAATGGGGCTTACTCCCAGGTAGGAGTGCAGCCTGGGTGGCCTTAGGCAAGTCACCCCCTTCTCAGGCTCAGTCCTCCATCTGCAAAATGGGCATACCAATACTAGTTAGTGATCTTTATTTACCTGTCCACTCACAAGTCACACTGAGTTAAATGGGATTTGCTCCCAGGTAAGTTATAGATTTGCAGCCCAAGAGAATGCGGCTTTGAAGCGCTTTAAACGCTCTAGGGCTGTATTTTTAAAACGAAGCCTGCACTTTAAAAGCGTGCACTTTTAAAACGAAGCCTGGTTGAAGTTACTGCTCTGGTCCAGTTTATCTCAAGCAGTGCCTCCAGCATCATCAAGTAGGCCGCTCAACAAGATCTGCCACGGGCCACCAAAGGCCTTCTTGTTCTGTCAGCCAGAGCAGCCAGGCTGGTGGGGACTAGGAAGAGGGCCTTTTCTGTGGTGGCCCCCAAGTTATGGAACTCTCTCCACCATGCCCCCTCCTTGATGAGCTTCCACCTTGCATTAAAAACATGTTTTTTCAGGCGGGAATATGGGGTGGGTTAGGATTTTAAAGCCATAATGGTATTTTATATTTGGTTTTATTGTATTTTTATTGTATTTTTTATATATGTTGTACATCACCCAAAGTGGCCGGGTCATGGGCCAGATGGGCGATTCAGAAATATAATTAATAAATTAGTAAAAAGGCTTACTTCTGTGTAAACATATGGATCAGGCTGTGAAGGACAAGCTGCTACTTGTTATGAATCAGTCCCTTTGCAACGTCAGATTCTCCAGACATTAACCCTGAGGGATGCTAACATGGTCTCCTTTTAAAACTTAATAATAATCCTAGCCTAGCCATTACCCGAAGATTGTGGCTTTAAAACCCAAGACTGCCCTTTCTTTCTTTCTTTCTTTCTTTAAGTGGAGCATTCCTTAATTCTAGGAAGTTCTAATTATAATTGAAAATGGAAATCCACTCTGTTATACAGGTTCGGTCCCACAGTTTCAGGAGACCGAGCCTTGTGTGCAGTTTTTGGTGCAAGGGGGACTCCAAAACGTATATTTGCAACAGAAAGCTGATACAAGAACAGAGTATAAACTGATTAAAATTGTCCCATCCTGTGAAGAACGAATAAATTGTATCAGATGAGCTAGTCAAGGGTTGTGAATGCAAAAATTTATATTAAAAAATCACTCCCTAATTGAGAAGACTTCAGGAAGCAGCCATAATGAAATTGCGTGCCTTACATTGCGATCTTACACATGTCTACTCAAAAGTAAGCCACGCTGAGTTACATGGGGCTTCCTCCCACATCAGTGGGTATAGGATCACAGCCTATATGGGTGCGTGTGTGTTGATAATCTCTATCTCAGGCAAATAATTAGTTTGACATTACCTCACCTCTACACAATTTCACAGCTACCTAGTCAATTTCAAACTGTCAAGAGGCCAGGTACTCTACTCAGCACGACTTCCAAGAGTTGCCTAAAATAGCTTGTGCTCATATTTTTTTTTAAAAGACATGTTTTTGAATATAGCCTTTGACATTATTGTATGAGCCTCTTTCTTAACGTTTCTCTGTGACCTGATTCTTCAACCTGACCTGAGGAGGAGGGTGCACCCTTATTGGAAAACAAGTCCCAATGAATGCAGTGGCATTTACTTGGGAGTAAAGCAACGCAGGAGTTAGCAGCAAGGGAAGTAAATTCAGCTCCTCTGCTCTGCAACCAATTTGAATGGAATCAGAAATTCCCTTTGTCTCACTCCACCAGGAGAATTTCATTACTGCTACTTACTCACTGGAGTAAAGGATGAGTAACTTTACCAAGTCAGCTACAAAGAAGCCAGGAAATCTGTATCAATAGCCTGTATACAGTAGAGGTGCCAAAGCAAGGCTAGTAAAGGGGTTCAAAATATCTTTTGATCTGAATTTATGACTTGCAATTTCAAGATTGCTTGTTGCAGATTTGTTTGTTTTTTCCCCCTTCAGATTAAAGTTTAGGAAAAACTGAAAATGACTGACATTAAGGGAATACAAATGATAATAATTCTACGTATTCCTTTGATCTTGACCCAGAAAAGGTAGAAGGCATTGATCTTCCTTAAAAAAACAAACCAACTCCAAGCACGGACAGCCCACACACAATTAAACAAGATTTTTGTTTAATTTAATTCTAAATAAAAGAGATAAGAAACAATAAATCTTCAATAAAATATATAAAATTGTACAAGGCATCCCTTTCAAAGGGATTTAATATGCTGGGGGGGGGGGAAGGGTAGAAGTGAGCTAATGGGCAAGAGTTCACAACACAGCATGTAGCAGGGCAAACAAACCCAACAACAAATCTCTCGTGGCTCTTTTTTCTTTTTATAAATGCTAAAAAATACATCTCGGAGAAGTCCTGTCTTCAGCAACCTGCATCCTCTATAGACACTTTACCACAAAGTTTAGCAATAGTAATAAAATAATTAGAACAACAATGGGTTATATAGTACCAAGTACGCTAAATAGAACCCTTCCCTTCCCCTAAAAAAAATTAAAAGAAAGGAAGGGAAGTCCTGCCTTTAGAGTGGGTGGCACTATCTTGTTCCCATAGGTTTGTTTGTTTTCTGGATCTATGGGTGATTCAAGAAACGTTTAAGCATAATTCATTTTTACAAGCTAATAATGGTTAAAGCACAGATTATTGCAATTAAAAAAACAAAGAACTCTGCAACATGGTTTTGATAGTCTCTCTGCACATACATGCACACACACACACACACACACACACACACACCTCTGAAAAGCAACACCTCTTTTCTCCATACCTCTGTCTTTTTTTCTTCTTCCTGATATGCAAAAAGTAGAATTGAACTTTACTGTAAGGGGCAATTGTTGAGCAAAAACAGGAGGTTGGGATAAAGACAAAACTCTTATAAACCTCCCAGGCATTCTTCCTTTGCCATTCCAAGGATGAGCAGAATTATCATAAGCACATGAATTCTTTGCACAGTGGTGCTTAGATCTTTTGATCTGGATCAATTCCATTTCTATGGAGCCCCTCTGCAGCAGGTCTTTGAGGACTGCAGTTTTAAAGGACTATATTCTATGAATCGCGAAGACTTGCCCTGCTGGATCAGGCAGATGGTCCACCTAGTCCAGCATTTTGCATCTGAGACATTCCAGCTGCTTGCACTTCACTTTAAGAACTGAGATGCTGTGTAAGACCCAATGGGATATGTAGAGACTAACCTAGTGCAGCCAGTATTCTGCCTCTACTTAAGCCTACTTTTATTTCCAAAATAGGTTTTATAAATAAAACTCACATGAATGTTTAAGCTCCATCCAACCCTCCAACCTGTCATTGCCCAGTCAAACAACAAATTGAAGCCTGCATTCCTAACTGCATACACACTTAATTGGGAGTAAGCACCATGGAATGGAGTGGAACTTACTTCTGAGTAAATATATGAATGGTTCCAATTTTTTTGGAATTTTTTTTTAAAACACATGTCGCAATACTCCTCTGGGAACATCATGGGTAAAATGTTATATGCTGTGAAAATGCATGATTTAATGATTGATTCCTCCCACCCCATGTGCAGTATATAAAGAAACTATATTAGTTTAAGCATGTATGTTTAAAAGAAAAACACCTTTCTTTCAGGATCAGTTTCTGAGTCACACCCCGCTGAATACAGGTTCTGCTTTCAATCTCCTATATACTTGATAAGGCACATACAAGCATGCAGAAAAAGGACCAGCAATGGTTTTTGTACTGCACTCTTGAATTGGGCAAGATCCATCAGAAAGTCTAGGATTGCATTGCAGATGTGCTTTCCGAGCTTCTTATGATAAGTGGTACATGCTATATCCAACAGGAGTAGCATAGAGTCCTACAGGTGGGATGGGAAGCACAGGTCTGTGAAAGGGATATGATGTTCCATAGAGAGAGGCTGCCTGGAGAGGGGAGTTGATGGGGAAAGGGAGGCTAAAACCAGAAGGCAACATAGGCTTGGCCGCCATCTTTAATTTCTCCAGCTCGGCTTCCTGCAGTCTCTTTGCCTTGGCCCTCCGGTTTTGGAACCAGATTTTGACCTGTGTCTCTGTGAGGTTAAGTGAGCTTGAGAATTCTGCCCTTTCGGCAATGGAGAGGTATTGCTTCTGTCGGAATTTGCGCTCCAAAGCCAGTAGCTGGGAGGTGGTGAACGGTGTTCGGGGCTTTCGATTTGTCTTGTGTTTTCTCAGCGTACAAGCAGTAGGACTCAGGTGTCCTGAAAGGAAAAACAAGGGTCAGTTATCCAAGAAGAGGAAGAGAAAGACAGCTGCCAAACATTAGAGAGACAACTGTGAAGTTCCCTCCTAGCGTATAAATGAAAAATAATTGTTTCAAAATATGAAAAAGAATAGTGTCTAAATAGACCAATTACTGGGACAGGAAAAGTGTAGATAGGAGGGGAGGTATGGCACAGTAGTAGCCAGGCCCTGCCTATCATGTAAAATGCTGGTCTCTCTATCAGACACCCCCCCCCCACACACACACACACCCAACAGCCATCAAAACACTAAGATAAGATACTAAGAACACATGGGCTTATGTTTATGTGAGGATAAATGAAACAAAACAGAACACAGCAGATCCAGGCGCTACGAAAGAACCATATTTTTTAAACAGAGGATGGGACTAATACATGAAACTATGGCTCATAGCATACTTTCAAATAGAAAAGCCTGGTTTTAGCAAAAGCATATTGTTAGACAAATCTGCAACAGAAATCTTACACTGGATCAAACCAATGACCCATCACACCAGTTATGTCTTGCTGTATCATTTATTAATCTAGCCAATACAATCCCCTTCAGTTACAGCACTTTTAATTTGCACTGTTCAAAATCTTAACCTCGCAAATCTAACAGTTATTCGTGGGTTGCTTTGCCCTTAATAGTCCAGTTGGGAACTATCCCAGTCTATTTCACAGGTTACAACCGTTACATAGCAGCAAATGTGAGTTTGACACCAAGCCGACCCTTGACAGGGACCTGCAACCAATTATTGCTCCCTGATGATGTGTGATATGTGTTTGTCACCTTAACACCTTACATTTTAAGATGTATACTTAAAATGTCTTGCTAGAAAACAATGTGTGAAGCAGTTACAAAATGCCCTGATACGTTTTCCCCCCATGGAGGACCATAGAATCTACCAAGCAAGTTTTAAACCCCTGTTAAATGGGTCATTGCAAGTTCTGCTATGGCCCACTCCTCACACCAGCAGGAATCCAATGGGCACATGTTTCTGTAAGTGCTGCAAAGATGTAAAGGGTGCAAACGGAGGAGCGAACAGGTCATGGTATGCTGACAAATGCCATACAGTTAATTTTAGATACCAGTTTCGCTGTGATCATCATATCAAATGTGCAACAGATGGGATGCAACAGCTTAACAACAGTCAACACAGCAAAGATGTTGGCCACAGTGTCCCTGAGATACCAATGTACATGGTTGCATTAACACAGCTGTACACTTGCATCTCCATATCACAATTGAAGGCTCCAGTCCATGGAGGGGACAAATCATCCTGGCTTTCACCTAAAGGTAGACTGCAAAGCCGCCATCTTACTGAAATGGACCGTTGCCAACAGCTGGTTTCTCTCGTCTGCAACAATTCTCTCAATATATGGCATTGCAGTGGGGACATCTGAAGGCCTTGTCAGGAGACCAAGAGCATAATATGTTGCCCATGTGTTAATCTCAGAAGGACTTGGAGAGAACAAGAACATCTACAGGTCATAAATGAAGCAGAAAGTGGAACATATTACTAAAAGATTGAGTTGCTAGCTAGACATTCCAAGCAAAACGTCTCATAAGGGATAGAAATAAATGCATCCCCAGCCACTACTTGTTATGATTTATCAAGTGTGAATGACATCTTTGATCAGAAATTTTAGTTGAAGTTTTGCCTGAAGGCACTGGAGTAGGGCCTGATATAAGTGGTCTTTTTTGTTTTTGGTCTGCCGTTCATTGCTAAGGCTTTCATTGAAATCAATGGGAGACTTGTGATCTGTGAGCAAAGAGTTGAATGTCATTCCCCTCCACCCCTTAATTTAGATTTCTGTATTCTCAACCAGCAACAAAAAGGGGGGGGGAGGCAAGAGGCTGGCCCACTAATTCAGCATGTAGCTTTTACGACATGTGCTAATCTTTCAAAAATATATAGCTGGGCAACATCTGTAGCTAATACAAAATGTGGAATCTGTTGCATATCTTCTTCCATTACAAATCAAAGCCTGTAATTTACATAGTAATAGCCCTGACTTTTCAGCACAATTTGCATTGCAGTAGTTGGACTTTCAGGGTTCAGCCATACTATGAGAAAAGAGGGGGCCAGCATCAAAACCTGAACATATTTGGCACAGAACTAAGGCAAACTGGTCATTGAGACTTTTCCCCAAGCATATCACATCCTTGTTGAGACCACTTGAACATTTACACTGCAACCCTGTAATGCCTGTTTACTCAGAGAGAAGTCCTACTGCGTCCAATGGGTTCCTTAGCAAGTGCATTTAGAATTGCAGCCTCAGAATTCTAGAATAGTTTTTTGGGGGGACATATTGGTTTAAGAGGAAAATGTTGTCTAAGAGGGTTAAACTTAAAACCCAAAGTAGTTTAAATAATTGGCATATTATTAGGATATTCATGCCCCTGGTTTGAAAAGAGTAGTGTTTTTCCTTGCCTATATTCTTTTTCAGTCTTTTTAAAGGGCTTCTGGAAAAGTAAAATACACATAGGTTTGCACTCCTGTACACACTTAGTTGCAGCAGCATGTCCCATTTAAATCAACAGGATGTGTGTGTGTGTGTGTGTGTGTGTGTGTGTGTGTGAGAGAGAGAGAGAGAGAGAGAGAGAGAGAGAGAGAGAGAGAGAAACATCACTTGGAGCATGATCCTAAGCATTTATTAGGATTATGCTGTAACTGAATTTTCATACATAGTCTCCAAGTGATTGAAGCATGGCATTTTTGGGAATAAAATACATGTTTTGGATAATGCAGTTGGGCTGCTATGGCAGCATATTAAGAGACTCATCCAGTCTTTCCCCAGCACTTCCTAATTAAAGCGAAACACAATATGATTTCTTAATATCCTTACATATTTGTTTCTGGGCACAAATATTAACTAGAAGCCTAGTCAAGGCCAGGCATTGCTCAGAAAAACTACCTATTTTTTCCTGCAAATCATGAATTACTTGCTTGCAAACTACATAATCACATTAAGGGACAGTAACCTTAAAGATGCTACTTAAGAATGTGACTTCAATAAAGCTCTTTTTCACATGTACATATGGTAACAAGTTCAATGTCCTCCTGAGAATTCTTTGTGCACTGAGTTTCATGGGGCTTATGCTTAACCCCCAAATAAGTGTGCACAGGACTTAATAAAGAGGGGTCTATGATGGTTTCACCCTACTACCAAGACATGTAGGGCGGGATACGCCTTTTATTTTAAATGGGAATATAGAAAGCAATGATTTAACATGATAAAAGTTTGGGAAAATGTTGTTCCAAGTGAAGGCAAAGACAAAGAAGAGCATCCATTAAAGCACAATGGCATATCATTTGTTTCCAAAATAGTTACTTTACTGTGGCATTTTATATTCTATTTTCTATGCAATTGTTTTTTGATCCCCTAGATCTGTTGACCTGTTTCTTTTCAACTTATTCCCATCCTTCCATGCCACATAGTGCAATGATTTAAAAGTGACAGAGAGCCACAAGTTTATACATATACTATTTACAGACTACAGTACTTTGAACAACAACAACAACAACAACTGTTATTGGTCTCATTGCCTATACATTATGTGTGTGTGTATGTGTGTGTGTGTGTGTGTGTGTTAAACATTCCTATCTCTCCTTTTTCCAGGTGACTTTTAGCCTATTTTGTTATCTGGAGAAGATGCACTTTCACCAGATAATCCTTGTTTTTCCTTCCCCTGCCAAATAGACAAGTTTGAAACTCAACTAGGCCTGACACACTGTATGGGGACTTTTAAGACTCCATAAGCTGCAATCCTAGACTCACTTACCTGGAAGTAAGCCCACTGTACTCAGTGGGAGTTAATTCTCAGTAGACATGTATAGGATTGTGTTGCCAAAGCAATTTAGCAATATAGACTCCGAAAAATTATAATTGTTTAAAAAGCTCCACTACTCTGGGATTTCTCTCCAACCCCCTTCTCCCATGCATTACTTCAGTTGAAAACACATTTACTTGGAAGTTCCATTAAAATCAGCTGGAATTAAAGCTTCCAAGTAAAAGCTGTTTTAAGATGAGTTTCGGATTCTTTTTAGTGTTTTCTTAACCCAAGTCAGCTCCAGCAGCAAGCAAACAAACCCAGGGACATGAATGAATTCTGTGGTGAGCCCTAAAGAAATAAGCTGTAATTCCAGTATATACTTCTGCGGTTATTATTTTTTGTATAGAAAAACAAAACAAAAAAACTCTATCCTGCTATTTGTATTTAGAACTACCAGCAGTTTCTGATAGTTGAAAGGGTGGGTCTTCTAAATTATTTTACTACTGAGATTTAGAACAATCAGTCATTTTTGATGGCTTTGGTGAGTTGGTTGGGAATGGTCACTGTGTAATCCTATGCACATTTACATGGGAGTAAATCTCCCTGAATTTGGCAGGACTGACTTCTGAATAATTCTGTATAGGATCAGGCAGGGGAAATCAGGCAAGGGAATGCTTAGAGAAAAGGGTAGGCCTTCATTGCCTTTCATGGGGACTTTATTGAATGTAGTGTAGAAAAAAAAGAAAAGAAACAGAGGTGACAATAGAAATGCCTACTTGCCACACATTTTCCCCAGCAAATTTTATTTGCTGCTAAAGTGTTTTGTATGCAACAGGGGGTGCGGGAAAGATAGTAAATTGTACCTTGAACCTGATTCTAAGCCCACTTACTTGGAAGTTCCATTAAAAGCAACAAGGAAGTTGGTGGCACCGAAAAGACTAACACATCTTTGCTGCTTAAGCTTTCATAGGCCAGAGCTCATTTCATTAGATACATGTGATACAATGACCTCTAACCCATAACCCTAACCCATAAACTAACACATTTGTTGTGGCAATAGTCTTTATGGCAAAAAGAATTATGCCACAACAAATGCCTTAGCCTTTAAGGTACCACCGGACTCTTTGCTGCAATCTACCAACAGGGAGTCCCTTCTGGAATTAAACAATCTATTACAGTCCTCTTTTCATCTTCCACCCCCCACCCCCACCCCAATATCTCAAGTCCAGGGTGGGCAGAAGGTAGATCTGGATCTACTGATAGATTTCTGGGTGATTTGCAGTAGATCAGTAAGGATTTCCATAGCAGCAGCAAAGTGACTCTTTCTCTAAATTATACTTCTGAAATTGAAGAAAGCGCAAGGTAATAAGGAATGCATTTTTGCGTAATAAGGAATGCATTTTTGCGTGAAAAGAATGAGCTCCAATCACTTCTGGTACTCCAAGCAAGTTCCTGGGCTCACCAGGCGCCAGTTATATCTTGGGATTCTAGTAAAAATAAATTAGATCCCACAAGCCTGGAGTCTGCCCACCTCTTAAAGTGTTAGATGAAGCTGGAGAAGTTAGTGATAAAGGGAGGCGTATGGGTTGTTTTGTTTTGTTTGCGTGTGTGCCGCACAGTGTGCGTGTTTACACATTGGTACCAAGAACTAAGGCTCTGGAGAACATTATAGAACATGAAATTAAAATGGGCCAAGGCCCCAAGTTAAAATACTAAATGGTAAAAGAGGTCCTGTTTGGAAATAGTTCATAAACGTATGCCTGGAATATAAGGTCTGCCTGTATCTCCAGATCTTACAGACCTCAGACTTTAGAAAATTCAAATTTGGAGGAGAAATTGGGCCCAGGAAGATCCAGAGCGACAAGATTCTTGGGGTGTGCAGTGGGGTGCGCGGAAGTCTTCCGAGAAAGGGGGCTGAAAGCCAAGGCCATGCGTGTAATACCGTGAGCTGCTGTCAAGGGTTCCTTTCCTTACGATTAGCAACTCGCCGCGCAGGTTAAGCGGAGAGGGAAGTTCTCTACGAACGGTTAAGGCAGGAGTTCGATCCTTGCCGATACATGATTTATGTCTCCTGTTCGGTTCCCGGGCTGCACTCGGGAGGCCCCAAATATGGCTCCATACGGAGACGCACAGCGAGAGTAAATAAAAAACAACCTTCGCCGAGGTGCGCTTAGGAGCCTCGGGGCAGTCTGCTGTTACAGGTGCACAAGGGAAGGCAACAGAGGGCGGTTATAATATAAGCATGATGATCACCGATTCTTCGAGTGAGAAAGAAAGCCGGCGATGTCGCCTTACCAGCAGCCGCCTTCCTACCAAGGGGGCGGGCGGGGGGGGGGACTACTGAAGAAAGAACAGAACTAGGCGAGAGTTTTGCTCGTACAGAAGCCGGAAAGGCAAAGAAACAAGACTTTTCGAAGAGGCGACCCGATGGGGATCCATAATAGAAACTAATATAATAATTTTTAAAAAAATCTAGGCAGGGCACGAAAGCTTCATATCCCTCCTGCCGACGGAAGCTGAAAGGAGACGTGATTAGGACGGATTGGACAGAGGGAAGGGGTCACTGGGAAAAGGATCTGCGGAGGTCGGGTACCCCGGAGCTTTTGCCGTCAGGCTGCTGGATCTATTTGCAGAGTTCAGAGGCCCCTAACAGGCAAGTCCAGCGGAAGGAACTGGAGAAGATCGCGCCGGTAGCGTGGGCAAAGGGTTTTGGGTTTGTTTGTTTTTAAAGCGTGGACTGATTTGCCAATACTTTCAAAAGAAGGGGCTTTAAGGCTTCGGCTAAGATACACTACTTAGTTACTGAGGAGGACGTGGTCTCTGCCGCCTGAAAACCGCGCTTTTTGCTTGTTTTTAAATCTGCCTGTTTCCCGAGTTCATCCTGAAAAAAGCCTTCCCGCCCGGTGTCCATACTGCCGGGTCCGAATCAAGATTTCCCTCCCCCGCCCTTCTCCTTCTCTAAGTCGGGACACTGGTTCTTCGGGGAGTTCCAACTGGGCAATGGCTGGTTCCGAAAGAGCTAACCAAAGGGCCTTGCGGTATTTCCCCCCTCCCCCCAACAATGGCTCATTCTTTCAGGATCTCCCCCAGAGTCTCCGCCGGATCTGCCCTTGCAATCTTGCCCAACCCGACCTCCCGGGAACCAAGACTCACTTGGGGGCGGGGAGTATCTGCCGGCCTCTGGGATCCACGAAGAGCCATCCTCGGAATTCTCGGATTTAACCGACGAGGTCTCGAAGGTTTTTGTAAGCCCCCCGGGGCTGGGAGCTTCCCTGGCGATGTGAGCGGGCAAGAGCAGGTTCCTGGAAGTGCCCAAGCCGGCCCCTTCGATGCCTTCCCTCGCCTCTCTCGGGGGCTTCTTGTCAGACATGAGCGCTTCCACGCTGAAAGGCAAACTGGAGACTTTGACTTTGTGGTGATCCTCGGCCCCGGCGGCGGGGCCCTCTTCGTCCGAGGAGAAAACCTCCTTCGCTTTGGAAGGAGAAGACATCGCGGCGCAGCCTCGCAAGGATCCGTGCCTAGAGAGCTGCCGCCCTGCGTCTCGCCGCCGCCGCCGCCGCCGCCGCCGCCTTTCGCTCCAGACCACTCAATCAGTCTCTCGCTCAGGCGCTCCCGGACGCACCAGCTCCGCTCACATCAGCCCCAACAGCCGATCCACTTTTTTCCTCCCCTTTTTTGGGAGACTTCTGGCTGTTTCCTCCTTTGGGAAGTTGAGTAAGCGAGGCTCGGCCAATGGGAGCTGCCGCTGGCGGTGACGTCAAGCGATGACTCATGTGATTGGCTCTGAGCGCCGTATGAGTTTAGATTATTTTTTTTCCTCCCCCCTTTTAAATAAATTAGAAGTTAATGACATGGGCAGCAAACGGAGCTGTGTTATTAGGGAGCTTTCCAGCTCTGTAACTCTGCCAAAAAACAGGAAAGTCAGTGGAGTAATTAGGGCTGATGATATGAAGAGGAAACTCTGGGAGCGCAGATTCTCTCTCTCTCTCTCCCCCCCCCCTCCATTTAGACTCTTGCACAGCACTTGAAAAGTCTTGCGTTTTTAAGCACAAGATCGGCCAGCCAGCGGCTCCCGCCGACAACACTCAAGCGCACGCTGAGGCCTGTCTTAAGTTTATTTATGTAAGAATGTTGTCACCAAAGTCCATCTTTGTCTGTATCGGCGCTAGCGTGGTTAAGATCACGATCCCCAAATGGGTCTGCGGATCCTCACGAGAAGGGTCGTCAGGATGCAATGAAGGCTGCGAGTGATGGGGGTGGGAAGGAGGGAACCATAAGAAGGATGGCACAAAGCGATGGCACATTTCACTTCCAGGTTAGGGGGGGGGCGAGGGGAATTGAAATTGAAGTCGCCAACGTTTCAGTTCTGGAAGATGCCTTATAGTATATAAGTAGTAGACCCATTAAAATATAGTAGACCCATTAAGATGAATGGGACTGAAAGTTCGACTAACGTTTATTAACAGCATACAGTATAAGGCTTATACTGTATGCTGTTAATAAAAGTTAGTCGAACTTCAGTCCCATTCATTTTAATGGGTCTACTCTAAGTAGGACCAACAATGGAAACAACCCCAGGTTTATTTTAAAGCACGCCCCAACCTCCCCAACTCCAGTTCCCAAACACGAGAGCCCCTTTGGAAATTGATTGGGGGCCGGGAAGGCGCGCGCATTGACTGACAACGAGGCCGATCCACTGGACTTTTGAGAGCGAGAATGCGCGTTAGTTCCCAGGCAGGGCCTGCAGTATACACACGATCCTCAATCCTCAGCTCCTTGTAACCAGTGAATGGTACAGGACAGTGGGGTGAACTGGCGGGAAGGGGTGGGAGTAGCACGAGCCTCTGAAGCTCCAGACTTGGGGGGGGGGGGGACTGAATAGGATGAAATAGAGTTTTCCACAACCTCACCCGAAACAGTGCTTTAGGATGGATCGTTTTAACAGTGAGGGAGGACTCGGTTCCTGTGCCTACTACTAACTTCCCTTCAGCTGTAAGTAGTCCTATAGAAGCGAATAAATGAAATGCGCTTGAGAGAGGGTGATTTTATTTTTAGTTTTAAAAAGCCACGGATGATGTTGGTAATGCCAGTTGCAGCAGGCGCCTAACCCTGAATGACAAACAGATGCGTTTTTAATAAGCCAGGAGCCGGAGTCTGCGCTCAGCACATCACACAGCCCGAGGGAGGACAGTAACGTGCCGTCGCCCCACTTTCCGACTTCAGAACACCATTAACGCCAACTTGGTGCATTAATTTTAAAGTGACATTTCAATTACTAGCTCGAGAACAGCAAATCATTTCGGCTTCATAATTAATTTTCATCTCGTAATGATGGCAATCTCATTGCCCGTTGATAACGATGGCTCTTTTTATTAAAACGTGCAGGGTTGGACGGGCCGCCGGAGAGAAGGAATCCAAGTGCACGGCAGACTGGCAAGCTCCCTTAAATAGAGCAAGAACTCAGTAAACGTGGTGGCATATTCTGATAATAAGTGGAGATCTGTTGACTAATACAGTGCAAACCTATGGGTGTCTACTCAGAAGTAAGTCCCACTGTTTTCAATGGCGCTTACTCCCAGGGAAGTGTGTATAGGATTGCAGCCTAAAAGTCCTCACTAGAGCGTTAAGTTTCATTTATTTTAAAAACATCTGTTTTCACGTGCCAAGTGGTATGTTTCTGATCGGTGTATGAACGAAGGTGAGACTGAATCCTTCGCGTATTCTTCAACTGGAGGGTGGGGAAACCATGAGAGATACAGAACTAGCCCTTAGTAGGCCAATATAAAACCCCACGGGTTTTATTGCCAGGTTTTCTGTATTTTTAAAAATCCTATGAAAGGTCTCTTCTCATTGTTCTCTATTGTTGCTGAACTTTCAGTGCTTCAAAGTACAGAGGAATACTGATTATTATTATTATTATTATTACTACTACTACTACTACTACTACTAATTTTTATAGCAGAATGATATTGCCAGCTGAAGGATCTGAAAATTCGCGGTGCGTCCCGCGAACTTGGTTTCGCTGTTGGGCTGTAGACCTTGCAAAACGCGCTCCTGGTTATCCGAACTTCTGCCTATCCGACCGGTTTGTAGAGCCCGCCGCACCATAGAGACAGACGAAGGTCATCCTTTGGTCACTTCTTCTTCTGCTAGTTCGCCTCTTATTCTTCCCTGCTTGACCATTTAATAATCCAGATAAAAATGCATTACTGTTTTCTTGTCTATGAGAGGGTTGGAAGACGGCTTTCCGAGCAGCATTCAGGACTGCTGGAAACTTTTAACTGATGTGTGGAGGGGGGGGGGGTCTTGTTTGGACTCCAAGAAGAAATAGTCGCTCTGCTCTGGACTGGATCGATCTCCCAACTCCGAAACCGTCTCATCGAATTGAGAGAGAGAGAGAGGGAGGGAGGAGGAGGACGAAGACGAGGAAGAAGTCTGCAGGTTGTTTGGGGCGCAGTCCACCTCCCCTTGAGATAATGGCAACATTGCCATGGATTTTCATCGAGTTAGGGTTGCACCTTTAGGATTCTTAAAGGGCCATGCACGGAAAAACACACAGACTTCTAGGTTCCCAAAAAATAAAATCGAGTCGGCACTGTTTCTTAGGCTGCAATCCTGTACTTACCTGAGTGTAGACACGTACAGGATTGTAGTGTTAGGCCACATTCCACTGCACCCTAAGTAAGGTTCAGTAAGGTTACTTCTGAGTAAGCGTGATAGGGACTTAGGGTTGCAAGACGATAGGAACATCCCCTCATGCGCAGTCCCTCCTAAACACGCATGCACTTTATTGGTTCAGGGCACAAAACAAGCTGACTGGGGAATGCTGGGAGCTGTAGGACTCCCCCCCCCCTCTAAACATGTTTTAAATAGGATTGCGCCCTTAATGGAACTTAGTCTCACGTTTGCAAGCCCAGATCGGCAACTCCTAAATTCCACCCCTCTCCTTTCAGGCTCTTGAAACAGGCGTCGCCTGGCAAACGCACCCCCAAATAACCACATCTCAGGGACCCTCTGTCGCTTTTCTCCCCCCTTTTACATACACCGCGCAAACGCCATTAGGAGTGTAAGAGCCGCATATGGCTGCATGTTTCCGATTACTCCACAAAGTCCTTCCAGAAAGGGCTGGAGTATGCAGAGCATTAAATAACGTTTTGGGACGATTAATACTCTCTCGCCCCCCATCCCACCCCCCTTGCTACTGTATTAAGTACCGCATTTAAGCTATAGACAGTCTCTAAAACCTCAAGTTGCAAAATATGCAGAAAAAGTCTAAGCTGGGGAGATACTTAGAAAAAGAGAGAGAAAAACATCAACCCGGCCTATGATCTAGCAACTTCAGCTAGTTAAACCTCTGCTTTTACAAAGACGGGGATGGTGTGCTAGCAGCGGGCCTGCGCCCCGATCCTCCTCCCCTCAATGACAGGTAAATGAGAATGGATGAACTTCGGGAAACAATGTGTGCAAACAGGGGACAATGAAAGGCCAGCGCCTCCAGGCCGAGGTGCTACAGATAATTACACCGAATCAATGCAACGGTTTTCTACCCGTGAAGAACAGATGCCGGCTTGGGTTTAGGTCACAGTGACCTGGTTCACAGAACTGGGAGCATCGGCTAGGCTACACGTCTCTTCAGACGGACCGGGTGAGCGGATTCCTTTCGTGCCCCCAGCAATCCTATCTATCGCTGGCCTTTTCTTTTTCACTCTACTTATGTTTGGTTTGATCCCTCATCCGACTGAGCCGAAATATTTAGCTGCTTGCTAGTATTGAGTCCTAACCCGTTGATTGAAAAATAATAACTCCTTCTGATTTCAGTGGCTTACTATGGGAGATTATCTATCTATCTATCTATCTGTCTATTTATTTATTTATTATATTTATACCCCGCCTTTTTTCCTGCAAGGAACCCAAGGCAGCTTACATAATCCTCCTCCTCCTCCTCTCCATTTTATCCTCACAACAACCCTGTGAGGTAGGTTAGGCTGAGAGTCTGTGACTGGCCCAAAGTCACCCAGTGAGCTTCATGGCCGAGCCCCGTATTGATTCATGGTATATCATTTATGAAAGCACAGCCAATACACTCAAGTAAAGAGGAGGTTCACACGTTCCCCTATTCGTTCATCTGAACAGTCCGACACTGATCAAGGCCCATTCTGAGTTCATTGGGGAATAGATCCCTCAAGAAAGCGTGGAAAGGCTGCAGCCTGCAGATCGTAGCCTGAGGCGTGGCAGGACATGGAACTCACTCCCAACCCCTTCGCAGTGCCATGGTTTTGAGGCCCAAGGCTTTGGTGGATCGGGCAGGCAGTGTCTTGGAGGGAAGCATGTCTTCAACAGCAGCAGGACGGCCTTAAACACGTTTACTTCGGAGAGGATTCCTTTCTTTACTGTTGGATGGGTTCCCACGTTAAGTGTGCCTAGCTTTAAGGCAGCTCCAAAGCACTCGAGATCGGTGACCACTAATTTCTAGGAATCGATCCTGGTATTTGTTTGTCAGCTTCGAAAATCAGAAAACAGCCTGTGGGTCGGCGCCTCAGGATGAGGCCTTGGGAGGCTGCACTACCTAGGGGCTGCCACTGACTTGAACTCGATGGGACTTATTTCGAAGTAAACGTGGATAGGGTGGGGCTGCTAACCCGTTCCTAGTGCTAACTCTTCTTCGTGTTCCTTCTGTACTTGGCCAGCTTGCCATCTGGACCACAAGCTAATTAAACCTAACTCGCACCTAGATTTAAGGCGCAGGAGGTATCAGAGAACAAAAATAAAGTGCGGGAGGGGAGAGAGAAGAAAGAAAGAAAAAAGTATCCAGTGTTGTTGTTGCTGCTGCTTAAAGATGACTCTAAGGAAGGATTGTGACTAGACTAGTTGTAAACAAGCCGGCTGTGTAACTAACTACACCTTTCGAGCGACCAGTAGGATAGCCAAGATCCATCCCAAAGATTTCCTGGAACAACCAATCCATGAACTTCCTGTTCCAGGAAAGAAAAATCTGCGCATCTTTTCCTGCCAGCTGTCACTGAGATGGAAGTGTTCATCTGTATTCTCGATAATATGCATCATTATAAACATCATCATCCGATGCGATCCAGGCAGTTAAACTGGACTGCACCGATTGTTGTTGTTCTTTCTATGAACACTTTTCAACACCTTCCGAAACTCTTTGCGATTTTTTTTTTTTAAAAAAATACCTGCATCGATTCGGTGAAAAAACCCCGCACTGTGGCCCTGTGCGCCCCGCTTTAGAACAAAGAACCCAGTAGATAGCCAAGGATGCAATCCTACCTACACTTACTTGGGAGCAAGTCCCATTGAATTCAATGGCGCTCACTTCTGAGTAGACATGCATAGGACTGTTTGGCCCGGCGTGGAAGATCCTGCATCTTGACGATCGTGTCCACTTTGCAAAAGCTCCGGCTTGTTCTGCCTGTCTAGAAAAGGATCGCACAGGTTAAGCTCAGGCCGAGTCCACCAGTGGGGGTAGGGACAGGGAGGGGGGCGCGTGTGCGCGCGCGTGTATTCTGTATCAGTGGGACGATGGTAAACAATGTGCTAGTGTGCGCACACAGCAGAGGCCGTTTTTCTCGAGCTACAGAGAAGGGATCGCAAACTCGTAAACGTGCAGATCCTCACGCGCTCAGCTCAGGGATGCGATGGCCGGTCAGGTCGTTCAGCCTGTTGCAGAGTGAAAACAGCAACGACCTGCCTGCACAGTTCCCATAGCCCCATGGCGACTCGACTCTTGCGCGCCCCCACCCCTCACCCACCCCTGTCGCCTCCGCCGCCGGGCCCCGACCCACTCTGGTCAATTACACCAGCTGGGAAATATGCGCCCTATTCCGGAGCCTCTGTAGCTCCAAGTAGGAGGGGTGAAGATCGAGGGGGAGCGAGCGAGAGAGAGAGAATGAGGCGGGCGGGAGAGACGTTGCAGACAAACTGAGGCTGTTTGCAGGCGCCAGCAGCGGGGAGATGAAAGAAAAACTCCTGGGGGAAGCGGCTGTGCAGTTTGACCGGCTCCAGCGAGAGCAGAAGCGGCGGCCCGTCCCAGTCAGCCCCGCCCCGCAACCACCCCCACCCTTACCTCCACCCCCAGGGCGGCAGCAGCAGCCGCCAGCGAGCCCGCTGCACTCACGGTCCGGCCGCGGCGCTCTCGTCCCAGCGGAGGAGCAGAGAGCGAGAGGGCGAGAGCTCCAGTCCGTCAGCAGGCTCAGCCACCCGGAGCTGGCTCTATCAGTATTGTCATCGGAGGCCTTAAAGAGAGAGAACGTTGTTGTTGACGATCGCAAAAATTAGTCTATGATTGTTATGAAAGATCTGTAATAAGGAAAGGATG
Organism: Shinisaurus crocodilurus; assembly: GCA_021292165.1. Lineage (NCBI taxonomy): Eukaryota > Metazoa > Chordata > Lepidosauria > Squamata > Shinisauridae > Shinisaurus > Shinisaurus crocodilurus. The sequence goes on along the minus strand of CM037881.1, from coordinate 92,904,858 downwards.
GCAACGCCCCGTTCCAAGGCGAACGCGCCCGGCTGGTGGCTTCTGGTTCTTCAGAGGTGCTACCTCAGAGAGGGGTCGCTGGTGTAAAAAGGAGTTGTGGGGAGGAGAGAGAAATCGGGGAGGGGGGAGAATTATATCAGGCATCAAAAACTGAAAGATCAAAGGCTGCAATCGCATGCCTACGAATTTCGGTGCAAATATCACTGAAAAGTGGGGCTTACTTCCGAGAGTTGAAACTTAGTTCAACTTAGGAGAGTTGAAAAAGGAAGCGGTACTCTTCATCTAGTTAGTAGAAAACACACAGAGAGAGAGTCAAAACCAAAGCCATAGTTTTGAGAAGCATAATTACCATCTTCTCTCCAGCCACTTTACCTAAAGGAAGATGCATCAGTTTATAAAACAAACGCTTTGCGCGCGCTCTCTCTCTCTCTCTCTTTCTCTCTCTCTCTCTCTCTCTCTCTCTTCTCGGTGCAGCGAAAAGGATAGGGGAGACGTGTTTTCTCCCAAGTATGATCCCAATATACTTGGACATTCCGTGGAAATCAATGGGACATATCTGTAAATATATCAGATTCGGATCTCCCCCCCCCACACACACACACTTCCCATGGAATCAGCCCTTTTCCCTTTAAGGCTTTAGGAACCAAGGAACCATTTCATATTTCCGCGTGTGTGTGTGTGTGTGCTGGGGGGGGGTGCGATTCTCAGCAAAAGTGGCTTAAGGTTAAATTGTAAGAACGCAGTTGCAGTTTCAGAACGTTTTTTCTTGTTGTCCTCATCCAGCTGAATAACTACAGCAATATTATAAGTTCAAGTCAGTCTCTAAACAAATAAACAAAAAAGCATTTTATCAGTACTGGTCAACGAGTCTCTTGCTCCCTTTAAGTGTGCGTAGGATTTCAGTCAAAATTATATAAAACCGGAATCAGGGCGCAGAAACACCGAGTTGGCCAGTTGTACGTACTCCCGAAGAAGAATAATTCAAAAGCCCTCCCTTCTTACCCTGTCTAAACGTACGCTTCTTGTTTGGAATATTTCCCTATTAAGGGGGAAAGACTTTGGGAAGTACAAAGTAAAGTCGGCGTAAAGTAGTAGTAGTAGCAGCAGCAGCAGCAGCAGCAGCACAACTGGAGCAGTAGATTTTTAAGGCCGTTCACCCACCCCGCACCCCCCTCTTTCGAAGACGAAAATCTCATTGCAAACCAAAGGGATGAAATTGACTAAACTCTCATCTTTGGTCTTTGTAGACTCAACAAGATGATTAGTCAGTTTCCGAAAAACCCGAATTTCTTTCTTTCTTTCTCTCTCCCTCCCTCCCTCCTGCTCGTCTCCCCCCCCCGCCCGCCCCCCGCGCGTTTCTAACAACAGCCCAGAAGCCGAAGCCGGTAGAAAGAAACCTTAATTGTAGGTAATATCTTATGCATTTATCTTCAGACACTGTGGGGGGCGGGGAAAGAAAAGGAATGAAAAACATCACAGCCTTGGCAAGAGAGAGCTACTGCTATACAAGCGGTTCTGTCTCTCCCCCCCCCCCCCCGCTTCAAAGCCCGTTTGTTTGCCTCCCTTGGTTCTTGTTATGTCTGTACACTTCTAAGTTTCGAGCTGTCAGCATCTGGGCGGGGGGGGGAGGAGGAGAGGAGAGTGGAGGGGGGACAGGAGGGGAACCGGGTTCATCTCAGCAGGTGGGGGCCATGCCAAAGATCGCTTCGCCTCGCACACTCAGGTTCTCAAACGGGCCGGCGTGTATGAGAAGTTGCCTATGTTGTTTCTGAATAAGGCTTGGTTTTCGCTCCTGTTACAAATCTATGAAATGTTATAGGTGATGGGGTGGATGCTTAAATTACGCTCCTAAATCTGGATTTATTGAGCCGGTGTGTGTGTACACGAACGGAGCAGAGGTAACCAGATTGTCAATTCTTTGTAATTCCAAGTCAGGGTGCCACTGCGGGGAGGGAGGCACCCGCAAATGGTTTCAGTAAAGAGGGAGGGGGAATCTCAGCAAGTTTTAAAGAATATATTGAAGGTTAACAGCAGGAAACTAAGTCTGGAGTCCTATGCACACTTGCCCCTGAGTAAGCCGCATTGAACTTAATGGAACTTATTTCTGACTAAACTTGCATAAGGATTGTAATGTTGCTTAGTCAGGAATAAGTCCCACTGAGTTCAGTGAAACTTGTTCTCCAGTAAGAGTGCAGTACAGTAAGGATTTGCACACTTAAAAATAAAATAAAATGCTGTGGTCCATTTCTATTCTTCACAATAACTATAGCAAAGTTACCAAGGCAACTCAGACATTTCTTATTTTCTTCCATCCCCTTTTTGGTGGTGGTAGTGCGGGGAGGGATAGGGATTTGTGCATTTGACATGCATGCTTAGTACATCAGACCACTGAATTGGTTTATAACAACAGTGGGGCGGGGGAGGTAGCACTAGAAACAGGAATAATCGCGTGTGTTCTGACATACATGAAGCACACGTGATTTGAGTACCAGGGCAGCCCGCCCCCTTGTCCTCCCTAAACGGCGCCCCTAGTGTAAGTCAAGGCGGCCAACCTGGGCTGCTTTCATTAGCCTCTGTCTCCTCTCTCTCTGACAACAACAATCCAGATTCATGTTGGTAGCTGTCAACGGTCAACAATATTGGCTTACATACTCGTTATGGAATTAGAGCCATCCCCCCACCTCAATGCAAATTGTCTTCGAACAAGGATTTTCTTTCTTTACAATTGCATGCAATTGTATACAATTGGGTATCTATTTCCAGGGGAGGGCGGGAGAGGACGCGGCGGGAGGGGAGACGATTGAAGGCTCCTGTGTAGTAATCGTACTTACTAGGAGGTAAGCCCAGTTCAGTCCAGTAGGGTTTACTTCCGAAAACGCGTTTTAGAATGGGGTTGCAGAAGTCCACAATCGAGAAGGGGGAAAAAAAAAAGTCGCTTGGCTGAATAGGAAAATTGACACGTGTCAAGAAGGCTGACATGCAGAGATCAGCAACTCGATGGAGTTAACTGGGACTTATGTTCACCGAATACATTGAAGAGATCGGGCTGCTCCTATTTCCACACTTGGTTGAAAGCAATTCCCGCTGAATAAAGTGAGAGTTACTTCTAAGTAAACGTGTAGGTGTCAGAAATTGGTCCAAATCACCCCTTCTCCATCCTAATTTTTTTTGTCAATCTCTTTGATTTAAAGACAAAAAATAGCATGCCGGGGTCATGCTTAGTCCTCAAGTATTCTACAGCAGGGCAGTTTGGTAGTTCTAATGCCTCACCCTCCTTGTAAACAACGCATGGATCTCTTCCGTTCGTTCGTTCGTTCTTTCCTTAACTTAGTAAAATGCATTCGAGTTTTTGGGTGTAAAAGAAACCTAGGGAGTTGATATTATTGCTAGATATATTATATATCATTGTTAGAGGCATTACATTAATAAAGATGCAGGCAGCCCCAGAGCACGTTTCTCATGGCAGGTGAGAAATTCATTGGTGCGTACCAGAATGTTGCTGCCGCATTACTCATTCCACAGAATGCAAAAGCGAAGCATAGACTTTAAACTAGATATAGATATATAGCGAGAGTTTAAAGTCATTGCTTCGCTTTTGCGTTCCATGGAATTAGTAATGCAGCAGCCAGCAGCGATAATTTCCAACTCGTTTTAGAAAAAAGCCTCCCGATTACACACAACTCTTCTTCAGGCGTATTGGTTCAGAGACCCGAAATAAACATGTTTTAAAAAGCAACACACACAAATACATCCACCCAAACGCCAGAGGCTGAGGAGGATCCATTTCAATCCTAGTTGCCCTGGGGAAGGGGAGATAGGAACTTCTTCCATTAGGGGTCTTTCAACTGCCACCATCCATCTCCTGCAAGCGGAGGCAGGACATTCGCAAGAGATCAGTGGGAGTCGTCCCCCCCCCCCAATTGACTTTAGATTGCCCCTAGAACTTTACTTTGTCCAACAAGGATTCGTTTGGGGAAACAAGTCCTCCTCCAGATTGGTGGCACTTTGAAAATCTCTCTCCCGACGATCGAGTTTTTCTAAAAGTAACTGCTGCTGCACCTGCTGTGACATCCTTAGAATTAGAATATGAATCACAAGCCTGCATTTGATCGTTCCTGAGCCGCATTAGGGGCGCGCGTGCGTGGGGGCGGGAATCAGCTAACGGCGCAAGTGTTGTTAATTGCGCACACTTAAATCCAGGTTGGGCAGAGAATCTATCTTCCAGTAATATTTTAAAGCGCGTTTTCTGTCTCGTTTGAAAGGGACTTTCCCGAAGTTCACTTTCCTTCCTGACTCATATTGTGCTCTACAATCCGTTTGTATTCCTTTTCTTTCCATAAAAAAAACTCCAAGTCAATGAGGTACATGCCGTTCAAATGTGCAAACTCATAAATGAAAGAAGATCGTGCGTCCCTTTCCTGCGGGGAAGAGCTTTGTTCATTTTCCATCCGAGACTGCTAGACCACACTTTTGAACTTGGAGACTAAATGTGAGTGAACAGATACAAGTGGCCGTCCAAGAGCAGGGACGTTTTGAAGTTATTTTAAGTAGAATATTTATTTTATTTTATTCTCGCTCATACCTTTAGTGCTATACATTTCTATACATAATGTTTGAAATGTACACATTTGGACACATGATATAACTTTATCCCAAAACTAAGGGAAACCGTTTGGGAACTCCGCTACTCATTTACTCCAGAGTAACCTCACTGATTTTCACAGGACTGTTGGGAAGCGGAAGGGTTGTTCTGAATTGCTCCCTTGCCCCTGGCTCCTAATTCCACTGCTTAGGAAGAAATTGATACTTTCAACGGAGTTTATCTGTGTCCAAGTTAAGTGTCTCTACTACAGCCGGATCCTATGGATGTTTACTAGGAAGTAAATCCCATTGTGCTCAATGGCGCTTATTCTCAGATATATCTGCCTAGAACTGCAGTATAGTTAGGACTGCAAATACAGAGACTTGTTGTATCCAACGTTAGTTCTACTTAGAGCAGACCCATGGAAATGAATGGGACTTGAGTTAGACTAACATTGGATACAACCCAGAGTTCAGATTTAGTCCCCCAATCCTAAACACAAACACAGTTTCCTTGTGCTTTTGCCTAATGCTTGTGCTTGGAGACCGAGGCTTCTGAGTAAATCAAATTGCCATTTTATGTGTGTTTCCTTTCCTCCTTGCCTTCTTGTGGCCTGTCTTTGTTTTTCCGCTCCTTTCTCCGAAGCGCTGCTGCTGCCTTCCGGTTTCCTTGTTGGATGTGGGCTTTTTGAGCCCATTTGGAAGGCTTCGGGGCTGGACTAAATGTCCTTGAAGTTGGTCCCCATTCAGCCTGAGGCAGTGCTCCAGTTATGGAGGCGGAAGCTAGGTGGGGGAGGTTTAATGAAAACCACAAGCCGCACTCCCTGACTCGTCTTTCCTAGTGTTAGCCAAATAATCCCCCCCACTCTAAAAACAAAGGGACCCGACACAAAAGCTATGGGGTCACCCCCCTCTGCCTCCCCTCCCTGTAATCTGAGCACTGCCCCGAGGTTTCTGTGAGTCGAGTCCCTTGCAACGGAGACATAGGAGGTTCCCCTTGATACTTTGAATTACGGAAGACGGATTCCAGGCTTTGCACAAGATGCCTGGATATCAAATGGGCGCTACAGTGTCTGCGCCGCCCTGCTAGTATCCTAACAATACATTAGTTTAGGGCTTAATCGAGACCAAGGGTTTCTCTCCTGCTACAGGTGTAGTATATAGCAAGGCTGGGAGCACGATTGTGTATATCAGCCTTCCCCAACCTGGGGCCTTCCAGAAGTTTTCGACTACAGCTCCCAGAATTCCTAGCCATTAGCTGGTTGGGGCTGATGAGAATATGTTTGTGTCAAAAATCTCTAGAGGACACCAGGTTGGGGAAGGCTGTGTTATATGGTCAGTTATATGATCTGAACAGTCACTGACTGTACTATTTGTATGCATTTCTTTTCACAAAAATGTGAGGGATGGTCACAGACTCTTGCATTTCACAACTCTTTGTTTCCAGTATCCCCCCCCTCCAATCCCCTGTGTGTATCTCTCTCTCTCTCTCTCTCTCTCTCTCTCTCTGTGTATGTGCGTGCGCGCCAATGGAGGACAAAACTTCATGCATCTGATGAAGTGGGCTCTAGTCCACATAAAGTATCACAATAAAGATTTTGTCATTCTTAACTTGAAATCGCACCCCCCCCTTCCAGACTTAACAGATTTACTGGGATATAGATTTTGTGGTTTATTTCAGAGAAACTTCCTTCCAAGCACCTATGTTTAAGATCCTAGATTTCATATCCTTCACAGTACCTAAATTCATTTCAGCTCTGCTTATTTGGCTGATGAGCTTTGGTAGCTCCTGCCCGGTTCAGAAATTAGGGATGCTGCTGTGCTGTAGCCGCAACAGGATCTTAGGTGCTTCAGCACTGGGGCCTTAGAAGTCAGTACCATTAGTTTAATTGAATCTTCAGTCCCTTTAAAACAGGGCTCTCCAACCTTGGGTCCCCAGATGTTGCTGGACTACAGCTCCCAGAATCCCTTGCCACTAGCCATGCTGGCTGGGTATGCTGGGAGCTGTAGGCCAGCAACATCTGGGGACTCCAAGGTTGGAGAGCCCTGCTTTAAAAGATCCAACCAAAGTTAAGCGCATTTACATCCCATTGTATTCAATGGAAGAAAATCAAGGGCGTACCTAACTTTCCCATTCAACTCAGTGGGGCTGTGCTGTAATCCTAATCTTATTAGTTCAGGGGGTGAGGAACCTGTAGGCCTCCAGATGTTGTAGTCTAACAACATCTGGAGGCTCACATGTTCCCCACCCCTGTATTAGTTAACTGGCTTTTATGGAAGTAAACACATACAGAAGAGGCCCGTGGCTTTCCTGGACAAGACCTCTCTCTTCATTAGATGCGAGTGGGATCTGGACCAGTTCCATATGTTTTCGACTACAACTCCCATCAGCCCCAGCCAACAAGGCCAATGGTCGGGGATGCTGGGAGTTGTAGTCCAAAACATCTTTGACAAAGGGCACCCTGCCAGAGAAAGCTCTTGTGCTATCTTCGATTGGCTAAGTAACCGTGATTGTACCACAGGACTCTTTGGTGAGCAGATTAACTAACACAACCGCTTCCCTGAATCTGTTACTTGGCAGTGTGCCCCTGAACTAAGTGAGTTAACACATACATAGGTCGCAGCATGAAATGTAAACTTTGGCTGGATCGGACCCAATTTGTGTAAGATACCTGCTGCATCAGGGAAGGAACGTGGTGCCTGGAACTTTGGAAGTAAAACAAACCTGGCATAAATGAAACCATTCGAACAGGGATGGCCATCATCTCTTCTTTTACACGCATACAGAATTTATTTATTTATTTATTTTATTCTATTTATACCCCACCTTTTTTCCTGAAAGGAACCCAAGGCGGCTTACATAATCCTCCTCCTCCTCTCCATTTTATCCTCACAACAACCCTGTGAGGTAGGTTAGGCTGAGAGTCAGTGACTGGCCCAAAGTCACCCAGTGAGTTTCATGGCCTAGTGGGGACTAGAACCCGGATCTCCCAAGTCTTAGTCCAACACTCTCACCACTACGCCACACTGGCTATCAGAAGTTACGTTTGTAGGGTCTGTCGCACGGAATAGCGTCTGCAGCCGAAAACACAATGAGCTGCAAGGGTGATTTTAATGTGTGTTGTTCTGGGAAACCCATCTACGGAGAGAGCCACCACATTTCTCTCCAGCTCGCGGAATTGGGCTTATGAGTGCCGCCTGGAACGGAATGCAGGAGTATCAGAGCTCCTCTCACCCACCTTCTGGCCGGATCTGCAAGCACCATCATCAACCAGTTCTACCGAGCTACGTGGGCTTTTAAGCTTATGGAATGGAATGGAGGTGCGAAGAATGGCAATGCAAAATATTGTGGGATGGAATTGCTCCAGGTTAATTTGGCGATGGATCCCAGGCTGCAAGTGGCTGTGAGGGAGACGTGAGAAACACTATATCCAATACTTAGACTCAAGCCAGTACATGTGGCTAAAGTAAAAGTCCAGGATTAATTGGCTTAAGACCTAGTCCTCGTCGTTCATACTATATGGAGCGCTCCGCATACCTCTCACCCGGTTGCAGTCCGGGATCCATCGCCGAATTAACCTGGAGCAATTCCATTCGGCAATATTTTTTATTACTATTCTCCACACCTCAATCCCATAATTTTATTCTACTTTAAAACCGTACCTCGCTTGCAAATCCTATCCGGCAAAGAGACGGGCGAGAAACGAGAGGGAGGCGCTCTGATAAATGTGTGCAATCGATGAACCTAACTAATAGGAAAAACCCAGGAAGAAACGGGTCTTTTCGTCTCTACTGAGAGAACGCAGCACACTGAAGGAGGCTGGACTTAAGCCAAGACTGAGTGGCTTGTAGATCCAGATAAGTGTGCTTGATAAAATGCAGTACGTGTCCACCCCCTCGCACACTCGGATTAAAAAAATAAATCGTACTTTTTATACCGCCCAATAGCCGAAGCTCTCTGGGCGGTTTACAGCAATTAACAAGACAGTTAATTTAGCTAACAGTATTGATTAAAAATATTATAAATATGAGGAATTCCGCGTATCTCTCCCGTTTGAATAAACACCCCGATCCTTAACACATTTACTTTGAACAGGAGTGGTGAACCTGTCTGTGGCAGTTGCTGGACTCCAACTCCCATCATCTTTCTCTCTCTCTTATTCAGATAACTTCATTTCCCAGGGTTCCTGGCAGGGAAACCTGACTAGTTAACCGTGCAAACCTGTGCATATCTACTCAGAAGTAAGCCCCGCTGAGTTCAATGGGGCTTACTCCACATGTCTTTAAGGCTGCTACTTCCTAATCATAAGCCCCACTGAGATCGGTGGAATTTACGCCGGGGGAGGGGTACGAGGGGAAAGAATGCATATAATTGCGCGATAAATCTCTTGGATCCCGGGAAATCTGGCTTCGCCTTCGATTCGGACGGCCTGGAGCTTCAGCACCGAGACTGACTTAGGGCGCGGTCCTATGGAGTTTAGACAGGGTGAAAAGTCCTACAACTCCCAGCATCCCTCTCAAGACAGTCATGCGACAGTCATGCGCAGGATCCTTAACAACTTGATGAATTCTGAGAACATAGAAACCCCATCCTCCTGGGGATGAAAAATAATGATGGCCATCTGGGTAGGATGCTTTGGGCTTTTGGGGCGGGGGCGGGGGCGGGGGCGGGGGCAACGGCAACGGCAACCTAATCGTCCTTTGGTACTGGTTGCCCATTCTCGGGATTGGAAACTTGGAATCGAAACTCGATGAAACAGAGATCCGTTTTAAAAAGACTTCGCTCCTCTTGTGATACAGAGAGCTGTCAAAGGGCTAACTAACAAGCCTGCCGGCACATTAGGTGGGAGTAAGTCTCTTAAAGTGCAATCCTATGCAAGTTTATAGAGAAGAAAAGCCTACAACTCCCAGCATGCCCCAGCCAGCCATAAATTTGCATAGGATTGCACCCATTAGAGCTGTGCGGGGCTTACTTTCGGCTTTCGGGTAAACTTGCATTGCATAGGCATCTAGCTTCAAGAACGTAGGAAATTGCACTGCTTGATCAGACCAAGGGCCATCAGACCAAAGGGCCATCTAAGACCAGCATAGTTGCAGTGGTAGCCCAGGCAGCTGCCTCTGCAAGCTCCTTCCCCTGTTGTTGTGCCCAGCACCTGTCAGCCACCCTGAACACCATCTTTTCTTCTTCTTTTTTTATGGAAAGGTAGACTATAAGTCAATCAGATAAATAGACAATAGTGCCTCTGAACATGGAGATCTTGTTTTGTTAACTTGGCAAATTCCTATTGATGGACTTTCCTCCATAACTTTGTCTAGCCAATGACTTCCTTCAGCTGGAACTCAAAACCAGGTCACTAAGAATAAGAATATACACAAGCTAAGATTTGTCTCTAATTAAAACTACAATGGAGACTCTCTCTCTCTCTCTCTCTCTCTCTCTCCTTTTCCCTCGAGTGTGTGTGTGTTTGCCTATGCTACCAGAAATAGAAGTTTGAACTATTTGTCCTCCCATGAACTTGGGCCAGAAGCATTGATGCAGCGTGGGCCCCACAGCCCACCCAAGGCATCAGGACTGCAGAAGCAAACTCCTTTTTTTTTTCTTGCAGGGTTTGCAAACCATTTAAAAAGTGTCCCCCTCCCCCCAATATAGAAGCAGCTGAAAAGCAGGGAATCGCAGCAGGGGAGAAGAGAAATTTTAGGGATGGGGGAAGAAGAGAAATGTTAGTGATGTGCCTTACAACTAAAGTCCCCCCACCCATAAGACCATTAAGTCCAGGATCTAAAATTTCCTAGCTGTACTATTGGGCACAAGTCAGCTCTGAAATTTGGATGGACAGCACCAGACACCATGGCCCTCTTCCCTTTATATGGCCCAGTGACTCTGTTGTGCTTTACAGGAAGGGGGATACTTTTTATCTTGTGGAGCTAGTTGAAATTGCCATTGTGGAATCATATCCCCAGATACAAAGGGCACAATCTCTAATATAGATTCTGTACAGATGCTCTTGCTTGAGCCCCATTGACATGAATGCGAGCTGCAGAAGAATATTTCTATGTACAGGAGAACCAGGTGGATTGGGCCCATAGTCTTTAAAAATAGAAAAGAAAAGAAAAGCAGTATGCTTCTTTGATGGGACTTTTACTCATCCTTCAGATATGCATTATTGCAGGAAGACAACTTGGCCGCCAGCATTAATAATCCAATAATTAAGAATACTGGGAAGGAACCTTGGAGGCGATTTCTAATGGTATGATTAGTGTCATTATTGATGGTGCAGAAAAGTTTAAAAGGATTCATTATGTTCAATGAACACAAGAGCAGTATGGTGTCTTGTGAGAAATGCCAAAATAACATTCCACTTAGAAACAATTTTCTGTCCAAATAATTTGGGGGCATTCAATCTGTTTACCAAGGTCACTGCAATATGTGTATGTGTAAGCTGAACAGTCCCTTTGTTCCCAACAAATCAGTTCACATCAGAATTCTAGAATGGATTACATTCTGGACATCTGTCTGGTTTAGGATGGCCATGTCATTCCCACAGGAAATGTGTGGAACCATAGTTTGGATCCGGCCTAATCTAAGCAGTTTTCTGCCCCACTGATTTTCAGTGGAAGAGTAAAACAAGAGGAAACCCATAATATAGGACCCAGTTCTATATATTAATTTCAAGCTATAGTAATTAACTACATCTTAAGCTTAACATGCCCTCATGTCAAGCAAATATTCATTTGGGGGGGGGGGACAACAAGTAAAAGGAGTGGTGGAACCTAAAATGAATTTTGTTCTGAAATTATACTTTGAGAATAAGAATGTTTATTCTCGTGATTTTTAATTTATTTATTGGCTCTGTGGGTTTTTTTCCTACTCTGGAATACTTCATCAATATTTTATCTAGCTGGTTGAAAAACAACAGTAAGGTATATAAAAGATTTGGGGAGCTGGGATCACGGAAACACAGATTTCAATAAAACTCATGTTCAAATAACACATTCCATTTCCTGCCCAATGTCTTTGTAAACTTGTGGTTTTGAAATGACATTCTTGTTTGTCTAATAAAAGAGGCCCATAAGCCAAACTGTTATGTTTCAAAATGAGGCATTATTTTGTCTTTTAAAGCAGGGACCACTTGGAATATTTTCATTTTTATTTTTCACAGGTTTCTTATGGTGTAGCTCTGAAAACCCTCCTGTCTTCGCCTAAGAACCACTCTGCTGGTGGGGCTCAGAGGACCCAGGGGCAGAGTAAGGATCCCAACACAGCAGGATCCAACCCCAATACTGTGGTATAGATGTTTTCTCCCATCCCCTTTGTGGCATAGCTGTGATGGGCAAGTAGTCTTTGAAAGTCGTCCCCCCTCCTCCCAATGTTCTTTTGTACTTGTGGAGAAAAAGCATTTGCACCACACACACACACACCTCCACCCGTATAAACAAGTATAATCCCAGCTAGGGGCTGGGAAATGCAAAATGTACATAGTTTCTCTGATAGCTCCTGGCCGAAGATGGCCGGTGCCACAGCTATTTGCATGCAAATGCGGCAAAGAGCCACCCCTCCCCTGCCTGGCCCAGATGAAGTTCATCCTGATTGGCTAAAGACACCTGGGCTACTGAAAGGAGAGGTCGGTAGAAGAATCTATACTGCTGCTGTGGCTTTTAGGTTTTGTTGTTGTCTGCACGCTTTTGCGGGAGTAGGGCTTTTGGCTGAGGCAGGCTCTAAAGAATACCAACCCCCAGGTAAAAGGAGTAAGAGCCTAGGTATTTATATAGTAAAAGAACTAGCTTTTGTTATTTTGTAGCTCTACTGTATATACCAAAGTGTCTCCCCACCTTTCTCCCTCTTCCCTCATCCCCCACCTTTTATTATAATCTGCTTACCTTAAATAAACTTTCCTGGTTTTACCCCACACACGTCTGTGTGGTTCCTCTGTAGTTCAGTGCTCAATCCAGTGTATAGACAAGGGCAAGGCCCTGAGAGAGTCAGTGTCAAGACAGCAGAGCTAAGGCTGGCAGTTTTGCACCTTTGATCTCTTGTCTTGAGAAAAGGACCGGTTGGCAGTCCTTCACAGTACTGTACAGTCTCAGTATTGGCCAAGGGGAGAGGACAGCATTTACCCAGGGTGGAACACAGGCAGCACGGCTGGCCCTACCAAGAGAGAGAGTGAGGTAGCTGTCTCAGGCAGCAGATGCTGGGTGGCATAGAGCAATGACAAGGTGTTAGAGGATAGAGCTGCCTGTGCCATGCAGCCTGCCCTGTGCCCCAGAAGTTATTCTGCTGTCCTCAGGTACAGACAGAAGATACTCTCCTGTCACCGGTGTTGAAGTAGGATTCAACCGCCAATTGGCTTCTGTATATGGAATCAAAATGGGGTGGATCTTGTCCTTTGCCTCAGGCAGCAAAATGTTTAATAGGCTGCCTGTTCTGACTGGACTGACCCCCACCCAGGGTTGGGATGATGGCATCTCTGGTGCAGCAAGATCAAGTCACTGTTATTATTACTAGGACTTGTAGCCGTCCCATCCCAAAGATCACAGAATAGTAGAATAGTCGAGTTGTGAGTTACTTGTCCCACCAGAATAAGCTAATCCATAAGATTTGGGGTACCCTTTTTATCATCATCAGTCATCACGTATGGCATCACCCCTCTTTAAAGTGTTTTTGACCCTCTCCTTATTTAAAGGTTTTGCAGCTGAACCCTAAAACTCACATCACATGGCACCTACCATTGGCAGTGTATGTTGATGAACCTTTACATTATCCTGCTCAGGTAGGAGGCAGATATGATGAAACAAATATTTAGGCTGAGGCTCAGCCAAAATATTTATTTTTTTCAAAATCTGGCCACATTTCAAATTTTGAATGTGAACATTTACATCCTAATTTAGAGCCAAGAGCTCTAGATTTGGCACCTCTTGACTTAAAAAAATGTTTGGCATCCCTTGACCTTTTTTTGACTGTGGAAAGTGTCAAATATAAAAAGCTCATATGCTGTTGCCCAGGCAATATTGTTACCATTTAAATACAGTAACATAATTAATACCATTGCATGTCAGCTTTCAATTTAATTGGATGCTAAATGCTATTGCATGTCAGCTATCAAATACTGTCAACTACTTACAGGGGCGGGGAGCTTCCCCCCCCCCTGTCTAGGGCCACATTCCCTCAGGGTAATCTGTTGTGTGCTGGTAGTGGGCAGGGCCAAAGTCAGCAGTGGGCAGGGCAACCTCTGATTTCTCTCTTTTTCTGCCATACCCTTCTCTCTCTCCCTCCCCCTCATTCTCTCTCTCTGTGGCTTACGCTGGCTCAGCTTGTCTGAGCATGGAAAGCTAAGCAGGGTCAGGCCTGGTTATTACTTGGATGGGAGACCCCTCCTCTAGTTTCCTGCACTGAGCAGGGGGTTGGACTCGATAGCCTTGTAGGCTCCTTCCAACTCTATGATCTATGAAATCTATGAACTCTCTCTCTCTCTCTTGCGCGCGCGCGCGCGCTCTCGCTCTCGCTCTGTTTCTGACATTCCCTTCTCCACCCCCACCCCCCACTTTCCTCCTCCCTGCACAGCAGGCTGCTGCAAGAAGGACAGATCCCTCTTGCCAGAGGTCTGAACTGATCGATTGCAGAGGGCTTTTGAAATAAGGCCCAGGGCTACATGAAATTAGGCTGAGTGCTGCACCTGTATTGAGGGCTGCTGGTTGCCCAGCCCTGTACTAGTCTATTGCATAAATATCAAACACAGAGAATATCTAGTGCCCACCAGACATTTCCGTGGGCTGGATGATTCCATGGCTCCTGGAAGTGCCAGCTGAACGCAAAGTGACTGAACACCCAGTTGTTCTCCCACTCTTCTCTCTTTTGAGGGGGTGGGGCTTTGGGCAAGGGGAGGGGGCCTTCCCTGAGGCCCCACGGGGTGGAGGATCCCCATCCCTGATCTAGAGTATATTAAACATCAAAACTCACAGAGGAGAACTCTTGGAAGCACGTTTGTTTTACCTCTAAGTCGATGTGCTAGTCTTTCATCTTCAAACAGAGTTCTTTTTCTTTAGATATCTCACAGAGAGACTGTTAGGAGTTTATTGCAACCATTTTTTAAAAAAGCTAGTAACTCCCCCATGTAAGCTGATACCTTGCTGTACACCCTTAAACCACAAAATAAACTTGCTGTTCCAAAAAGCAATTAGGCATGTACCCTTCAACATATCCTTAAAATAAACAGCATAAGCACATCTGAAAACACCAGCCATTAAATGTTGCAACTTGTGGATTCCACCAAGAGTGATAGATTGTTTGTGATTATGGCTACCTACATACAAAGAGAGAGTTGGGAGCATTGATCAAAACATGCAGAGTCAAATAAATAGTTTCATAATTAAGGATGAAAGACATTTCTTTTCTACGCTAAGCTAATTTTAGGCAACAATCGCACTGCAACATTTGCTGGAGGAAAAAGAGAGAGAAAGGGAGAGAAATACATCAGTTTCCTCTTTGAGGACTGATTTGGCCTCGCAAGATCTAAAGCAGCCAAAATGATGAACATGTTAAGAATGGAGGCTGTTTGTGATTCTGAACAAATGATTGTTAGGAACATAGGAAGCTACCTTATATTGAGTCAGACCATTCCATTGATACTTGACTTATGTTTGGCACCCCTGGCGTGCACTATTAGAGAGAATAGTAGTATTCATGGATTTTTATTTATTTATTTTATTTATTATATTTATACCCTGCCTTTTTTTCCTGCAAGGAACCCAAGGCAGCTTACATAATCCTCCTCCTCCTCTCCATTTTTATCCTCACGACAACCCTGTGAAGTAGGTTAGGCTGAGAGTCAGTGACTGGCCCAAAGTCACCCAGTGAGTTTCATGGCCAAGCGGGGACTAGATCTCCTGAGTCCCAGTCCAACACTCTCACCACTACGCCACACTGGCTCTCAATCATCCCTGCCTTTGCACTGAAAGTTCATGCCTCTCAGTTTCCATTTCTGTAGTATGGGTTGCTGTCTATTGGGGATTCAAAAGACTGCTCTGCCTCTGTTGACCCCTTGGCTTGCTTTCCAACCCACCAGTCAGATTGACCACCAGCCTCCACTGAGAAGCAGTCTCCGAAGTTGGTACTGGGAGACTTCTGTCCCACCCCATGGCCATTAGTCTGTGGGGTGCCACAAGGCTCTGTCCTGACCCCATAAGTTTTAACATCCACATGGAACCACTGGGGGAAGTTATTCAGAGGGTTTGGCTGAAACGTCATCAGTATGTGGATGGTACTAGATGGAAACTAGATGGAAATCTCTCATTTCCATCTATACATCCCAGGGAGACTGTGGAACTCTTGAACCAGTGTCTGGAGGCTGTTTTGGGGTAGATGAGGGTGAATAAACTGAGACTTAATCCAGGCAAAATGGGAATACTGTGGGTAGGGCAACTGGCTAATCTGGATGGAGGTTTACAACTGGTCTTAGATGGGGTTGCACTCCCCTAAAAGACCAAGTGTGTAGTTTGGGGGCCCTCCTGGACTCTGTGCTAACTGGGGGGAGCTCAGGTGACTGCAGTGTCCAGAAGTGTGTTTTACCAGCTTAGGCTGGTATGTCAGTTGCAGCCCTATCTGGAGAGGATGAACCTTGCCTTCATTATCTATGCACTAGTGATGTCCAGGCTGGACTACAGCAATGGGCTGCATGTGGGGCTGCTCTTTGAAGATGGTCCAGAAACTGCAGTTGATGCAGAATGTGGCCACTGAGTACTGGTGGGGGTGAGGCTGTCAGATCATCTATGCCTCTTCTGCTCCAGCTGCATTGGTCACCACCAGCGCATTTCCGAGCCCAATTTATAGTGCTGATTTTGACCTGTAAAGCTTTAAATGGTTTGGGACCAAATTACTTGAAGAACTGCCTGTGCCTTTATCAGTCTGCCTGCGCTTTAAGATCAGCAACAGAGGCTCTTTTCACTTGCCCACCTTTGAGGGCAGTTAAGTGGGCAAGTACATGAGATAGGGCCTTTTCTGCAGTGGCCCCACATCTTTGGAATACATTGCCATCCCCTGAGGGCAGGCTCCATCATTGCAGGCTTTTAGGAAGACCCTGAAGACTCACTTGTTTTTCTCTGGCCTTTTCCGGATTATGTATTATCCTATTGTTCTGGTTTGCAGCTACAATTGTGCTGTATTGTCTAGACCAGATGTTCTATTGCTGTTTGTTGATTTTATGCATTTTTGCTGATCTATCACTGTATGGGTTTTTATTATACGTGATCTTATTGCTGTAAGCCACCTTGGAAGGGCTCCTGCCATTTAAGGTGGCCTAGAATTTTTTAAAAAAAGAATAATACAATATTTCAGTAAGCAGTATGTCTGGATAAATGAATTAGTAATTTCTTGGAGTTACATGGGCAGAGATAAATGGGAGGGACAGGAGAGAAACACAGAAAATTAAGATATGAACTTTTAATATAAATAATTATTCCTTGATACTGGGAATAATTGTGTTACAATTGCTCTGGAATTCCCAGCCAAGAGAGCTTCACTTGTCCCTTTGTTTCTCTGCCTGTCATCTACCACTGGAGACATGTTTGTATTCCAAGGCATTCAGAGAACACTGCTGAGCTGTCAGCCATTTCTGTCTTATTGGATGGACCAATGGCACCTCTTTCCTGTGGTTCAGTTTCATGAGTTGTTTTAATCACAATTGGAATGTGTTGTTTTCATATGACTTTATCTTTGCACACCACATTGAGCGTCCGAATTGTTTGGGCTGGAAAGATTATTCGTTTTTAATGAATGAATGAAAGAGCTGGGATTTGAACTCACAGGCCTGTGGCTTATGCTGGCTCAGCTTGTCTGAGTGTGGAAAGCTAAGCAGGGTCAGGCCTGGTTATTACTTGGATGGGAGACCCCTCCTCTAGTTTCCTGCATTGAGCAGGGGGTTGGACTCGATAGCCTTGTAGGCTCCTTCCAACTCTATGATCTATGAAATCTATGAAATCTCCCCCATCCAATGCCAGCTGACTTAGGTCACTTTCCACCTCTGATTCCTCCTTTGAATGTGTAAAGGAACTGGAGGTTGAAGTGAGTTCAAATTAACCCAGAATAACTGATTGTGTAAAGAGGCCTCCTGTTAACTCAGTGGCTAGCCTGGATTTTAGTGGAGAATCTTTCCTTCCAGGTATGTGGGGGCTGGCCCACCCGGTCACATCAAGCCATGTGTCGGAAAGGAAAAGAGCAACAAAGTTCCCTTTCTGTACCTTCACAACCAACAATGCAGCTTGTTGTTGAAGGCAATGCACTGTTTTGTTTGCATGAGTTTTATTTAATGAGTATTTATATGCCAAGGCAATCATGGTAGTCCTGTCAGAACTGCTACAGTGAAACATCTTTCAGACTATTATCCATTATAATCTGCAGTTGCTGAAGTTTATAACTCAGCAGTAAAAATCTCCTCCAGGCTAAATCTTGGCATATTAAGTGTCAGTACTGAGGTAATTGGTTTTCTTTAAGCACATTGAGGAGGAGAAGAAAAAGCATTTAAAGTTGCCAAAGGGCTATCATGCCCAAGCACCTACGCTTCCTTCGGAGGTTCTTATTTATTTGTTTTCCTCCTCCCCACTGCTCTTTCTCTCCCCCCTTTCCTTTCCTCTTCCCCCTCTCTTAATTCTAAAACTGGTTGCCAGGGTTCTGGATAGGTGTGTAGTGAATTCACAAAATTGCATTCACAAAAGGCATCTATTTGGCACGGTATGGAAGTATAGAAAAACCTCATATCTACAAAAGGTCTGTCCCAACTCTTCTGTAGCTGTATGAGGTATTTTCCTTATAGGGTCCCATTACAGTATTACTATTAAAATGGGGTGGAAAACTGAGGCTGTCTTGATCAAATCAGGACTATGGAGCTAGATGCTTCTGGCTACAGCATAGCCATTCTAAAGAAGATCTGCAGCACAGTGGCACTGTAATACGCAGTGAATGCCAGGGGGAGACTGGTCTCCTTTTGTGGTAGGTTTGTCCCTTGTTGATGTGAAGATGACTAGAGAGCATCAGCCTGGTTCATGGCATCTGATAACGGACAAGTGCTGTTACATCACCACTTCCTGGTGTTGTGGACCATTGACTAGAAGTATTCTGCTAGTGTGAGTGCCTCATCTTGGTTCAGTATTTTTTTGTATTACTGATGGTACACCACTGGTAATAATAAGTAAGCTCAAGTGCTTACACTTGGTAGACACTCCAGCATACTAATTACTGGTAGTCTACCAGCATTTGTATCTACAGTGGTATTTGGTCATGAAGCTGTAGGCCCACCACCTGAGGAAACCCTGGAGATTTGTGCATATAATATGGATGTCTGTAGAGAGGACGCCTAAACGCATACAGAGGACATTCTATGGATGTTTGCACCATGAGCAGAGTATTTATTTATTTATTTATTATATTTATACCCCACCTTTTTTCCTGCAAGGAACCCAAGGCGGCTTACATAATCCTCCTCCTCCTCTCCATTTTATCCTCACAACAACCCTGTGAGGTAGGTTAGGCTGAGCGTCAGTGACTGGCCCAAAGTCACCCAGTGAGTTTCATGGCTGAGCGGGGACTAGAACCCAGATCTCCCGAGTCCCAGCCCAACACCCTCACCACTACGCCACTCGTCGCCACACTGGTCCCATTCCCCACTTGCATGATTAGATAAGTAAAATATTGAATGCCCAAATAGGGCTACAGTGCACACAGCATGGAGTATCTTCAGAGAAGGTATCTGCTTTTACTTGGCGATGCTCCCAGTTATATTCTACAGCACTGAACTAGGAGCACAGGAAGCTTTTGTCAGGTTGTTCTTTTTGGGAACCAACAAGACCTATCTTTATTCCAGAAGCAGTTATGTTTACACTTTGATTTATCAGCCTGCAATCTGCACCATTCACTTCACAAGAGCATATTAAAATCACAGTGTGGCAGAACTGGGATGCAATTAGGTATCCTCATTGCATCTGAAAAATGTGGTGGGCACCGTTTTCTGAGAAGGTGTTGACAAAGCTTTCCTCCTTCGGACGAGGCTTTCCAATTGTTATTTAGCTCCAGCGTCATTATGCATGCCTGTCTGATTCATGCTTCTTAGCTCCTAACCTGGGATCCGTAATTTGCACAGCTCAGCTTTGCAACTCATACTTGATAATTTGGAATTCATGATCTCATCAGTGTGTTTAAATGACCTGCAAATAATTAAATTTCCTTATGAAAGTAATTAGGAACTCAGTGCCACAAATGTTTATTTATGTTACAACTCACTTAAATACTGAAATAGAAAATTGCATAATGCAGCAACCAACAAAAACAACAACTGCAAAGCTATCTCATTAATTTGCTTACCACAAAGTAGCTTGCACATTACAGAGCAAGCATTTGGGGAAACATTTAGGGCACAACCCACTGCATCCTCCCCACCCACTTCCACCTGCATGAGCTGCTCTGCACACGGGACTGTCTTGCCCCCGCTCCCTGACTCCCTCCTCAACCTTGGGATCCTTCCTGTAAGTGGTGAACCTGTGCAGGGCTGATGGCACAGAGAAGAGACCAACTGGATTTGCCCCTGCTGGTTCTTCAAGGTTTCCATTTCAAAGGATGCAAATGTCAATGTGTGGAATGGTTAAAAACAAGTGAGAGCTGCACCAGAGTATTGCAGTGTATCCTCATCCCATCACAGGACCATCCTGTTCAGGGTTCAGGCCAGCCAGCTATTCCTCTG
The DNA here is from genome assembly GCA_021292165.1 of Shinisaurus crocodilurus. Classification (NCBI taxonomy): domain Eukaryota; kingdom Metazoa; phylum Chordata; class Lepidosauria; order Squamata; family Shinisauridae; genus Shinisaurus; species Shinisaurus crocodilurus. The sequence continues at coordinate 92,884,555 of CM037881.1, read as the reverse complement.
CAATGCTGTAAGCCAGCCTTCCCCAACCTGGCACTCTCCAGATGTTTTGAATGACAGCTCCCAGCAACCCTGGCCATTGGCTATCCCAGCTGGGGCTGATGGGATCTGAAGTTCAGCACATCTGGATGGCACCCAGTCAATACAGATGTGGGGGGGGCCTGCTGTAAGCTACAAGGGACTCCAGTCATTCCACTCCCTCTCTGCCTCTCCAGGGTTTCCATTGTTCCTTCCCAACCAACAACTGTTTTTGTTCTTGCTGAGTATTCCATGGCTCCTGGAGGCCACTGAGCCTACTCAGTCCTCATTGGATTCTTGGATCCTCTCTCCTGCCCGCAGCAGTCAGCAGGTGAAATGCCAGACATGTGTTTGGAGGCAAACAGAGATTCCAGTACTCAGCAATGAGCAACCAGCCTTTTGCTTGTGTGTGGGAATTTGGACTGGGAGTTGGGTCACTTTACTTAAGGTCATTAGAACCAAATTTCCATTCATGGAAATAGAATTCGTGGATATAATCCAGCTGAAGTTAAGTACCTCCCAATCCCATTAATTTTGGCGGGAGTCTTAAGCATGTGCCTAAACTCCTCCCATTTAAATGACTGGGACTTGAAAATGTTTAACTTTGCTTAGATCAAGCTCCGAGTTCAAACAAATGTGTTGCTATTTTTCATTACTTTGCTGCAGGCAGCCCAATATTTCTTTTAAAGCAGCACATTTCATTTGGTTACAGCCATGTGATGTTAGCTCTGCCATATTTATTACTAGCAATGATAACTGATTCTGTCATTCACAAATACTGTGGAGATAAAAAAAAAACCCTTTAAGTGATTATGAATTTTGCATCATCATGACTACCAGTGCAAGTGAATGCTTTATCTTGAGTATATACATGGTTTTAACATACTAGGAACACATAGGTGTTACTTACCTAATAGAAAAACCTGTAATGAATAATAGTGTCTACATCTATAGATTAGATTTATGGTTTTAAAAATACCACATTATACTGTGGTATATCTATTCTATTTATCTATTATTCTATTTATGACTAAGCACAGAAAAGAATATAGAGCAAGTGTGGTGTAGAGTCTACACAATCTTCTTTAGAATTTCCTCCTTTTATCCCGGAATACAATCTTACTCGGTCACGAGTGATCGCCTGATGATGATGATAAGTGGTTAGAGTGCTGGACTGAGACTCGGGAGACCTGGGTTCTAGTCCCCACTCAGCCATGAAGCTCACTGGGTGACTTTAAGCCAATCACTGACTCTCAGCCTTACCTAACTCACAGGGTTGTTGTGAGGATAAAATGGAGAAGAGGAGGACCATGTAAGCTGCCTTAGAGTCCTTGCAAGAGGAAAAAAAGGTGGGAAATAAATGTAATAATAATAATAATAGATATTAGGACAGGATGCATATTCACTTGCTATCAGTTTTAATGCTGTGGTTTGAATAAGCCTTGGCTATATGTAAGTGCTAGATAGTAGGCGTATGCAAGATTTGCTTCAGATCCCTGTTTAGCAATTTAGAAAACAGCCCATTTCAGCCTGGACTGATTCAGAATCTGCCTGCATTGATTCGGGTCCACATCCAAATCTCAGGTTGGAAATCCAAATCTTCATGCCTCCCATTCACTTATCACTGGAAATCAACAAACGGCTATACCCTTTTTTTTTGGTCAGGACTGGATGAAATGTGTAGTCGTAGCAGTCCCTTATGAGGGGATTATGCAGACCAAATTTCAGACAGATAGTTGCAGGGGATTTTGTAGTATGTGCCTTTAAAATGTGATGATGATCATGATGAGGGGCCTGTCAATAACATTTTTAAAAAAATTATTGGCAGAATTGGATGGAATTTTCAGGGATAGTTGCCCTTCTGAGAGGATCAGGCCCGCTAAGTTTCATATCAATAGGTGCAGAGAGCTTTTGTGTGTGTGCAAGAGCAGCCTTGACAATTTGGGGGTTTCCAAAAAAGACAATGCTTCTCCCGGTATGCTTTTTGTAGGCAATTGTTATGAACATGACACACAGCATGGATAGTTAAGAAAACTGCAAACTTTCAGCAGTATTTTTTGGTGGAAGGGGGAGTTTTCACATCTCACATTCCATAAATGGAGTTTTTAGGGTCAATTTGTATGGAAATGGCATATGCCACAGAGGTGTCCCTAGGCAAGAAACCAAGAAAATTTCAGAATAGGTGCAGTGGGTAGGGCATGATGATGAAAGGAAAACAGTTTCAGCCTGGGTTTTTTTCTGCTCAATTGGCAGCAAAGTCACAGAAAGTGCAATAAAACAGGGGTGGATGATGCACGAGGAGCATACAGTGGTGAAGGCAGAAGGACTTGAATATCCAGCATTTTCCAAGCAAGCACCAATGCTAAACCCTCCCAGGTCCCACCAAACCTTTTTTTATTATTTAAATGTTCCTATTCCTGGGAGAGAGAACTAGCAAAGAACACTGGATCAGTCCTACAATACATTACTTCAGCATCTCTCCTCCAAAGCACTGGGATTGGAGAGCCCTGGTAAAACCTAAACCACTCACTGTGACTAGAAACTAGGTATGTGAGTCACAGAACTACACTCCCTCCTCCCCACCCTGGTATTTTCCTTATATGGAGAGTAGGAATGTCGGAGAAATCCACAACAAACTCACATGAGTTTGGATTTCTATGAATCTGACCACAGTGGACCGGCTTTTCCAAGTTGCACAGATTCTGCAGACTTGTGGACCAGGTTTTTTTAAAACTTCCCATAATGTTACGTAAATTTTGTTGGGGGTGGGTGGGAACAGCGACCAAAAATGCGCATTTCCCCACATAAACTAAAGCATGAAAATGTGCATTTTGGAGAGATTTGCTTATTTTGGGTGTGTGTGTGTGCATTTTTAGAAGCGTTAATTTGTATGAATGCGTACTACAAATGCATTTGCACAACATCCGATTCCATCAATGAGCAGATGACGGAACGGAAGGCACCTGAACATACACAAAATGCAGACTGAATGGATTTAACAAAGTCCATACATCCCTAAAGAGGGTGTGGGGAGAAATGTACAGTAAAACCTTGGATTGCAAGTAACTTGGTCTGCAAGTGTTTTGCAAGACAAGCAAATTTTTAAAATAAACTTTAACTTGATAAACAAGCGACATCTTGCAATACAAGTACTGTAGTACGGTCAAGAAAAATGAAGACTTTACACTATCATTCTTTGTTGCAGCTTAAATTAAAAACCTGTGTACAAATTTCTTATGGGGAATTTCGCTTTGATATACAAGTGCTTTGGATTACAAGCACGTTTCCGGAACGAATTATGCTTGCAATCCAAGGTATTGCTGTATCTGTTTTTGGAGACACACTGTCTGTGCCACTGTGTCCCTCTGAATCCTGACTCGTCAGGAGTGTTCAGATTCAGGTTTGATCCACTTTGGAGGAGCCCCGCTTTGATTCATCTTCTCTCGAATCTGAATCAGGCTGGTTTGGGATTCAGCTGAATCCAAAGTACACTCCTAGTATGTTTAGAGTCCCCCTCAGTGCAATATTAACATTCATGGAACAAAAATAAAGAAATGGACATAATTAGCCCAAGCCACTCACTCAAATGTATCTCAGGGTAGTAAATTGTCCCTCAAACAAAATTGTATATGTGATTATGGAAGAAGTGCACTTAATTCTGCTTTCTTGTATTGTGGGACATTTTTGTCCCAGTAGGGCATTTTAAGGCTGCTGCTGCTGCTGGTGGTGTTATCCCAGACTTTTTTTGGTTTTTAGAAAGCAAATGCTGGACACTCAAGTCTGCTTCATTGGATCAGTTTCTTTCAGAGGGTGTACATGGTATGTGAGCAGAGGATCCAGATGACCGGCTCTCGAGAGCAGTTACCATGTCACCAACCACCCAGTGCTTCATAGGACAGATCCACTGTTCCTCTTCTCAATATTTACCTTTTTATTGTTTATTTATGGTCAATATTTATATCCTGCCTTCCTATACCTGGTTATACTCAAGATGCTGTACAAAGCTGAAAAGATATAATTACAAAATAAGCTAAATGCAGTGAAAAAGAAATAACAAACAACTGCAGTAACAACAATAAAATGGCAACTTCAACTGCCCCCCCTGAAAACACCAGCAATAAAATGCATGATCTGGAGACCTTGGGTTCTGCTTGCAGAAAGGCCCTCTGTCTGATTTCGGGGGATTCCTCCTCTCCCACACACCACAGATCACCCCATTCAGCAGGGCCTGCTGACTCTCTGTGTAGCATTTTCAGGGGGCTGGAAGGGCTGCCCTGGGAAGGAGCGGGTGGGTAAATCCACTTCTGCCAGCAAAGCTGATCCAGCTTAAACCTGCAACTAAAACAATGTCTCCTGGAATAAAACAATTCTAAGTGTACACTTAAAAGGGGGGCAAAGAAGAGGCCAGATGAAGCTCTCATAGGTGGCTATTCCATAATTTAGTGTCCACAGCCTAAAAGGTCCTCTTGTCCTTACCAGCGTTACCTCTGTTGGCAGTGGGGCGGGGACAATGAGAGGAGCATCAGAAACTGAATGAAGATCTCAAGCAAGTTGTTACCAGAGGAAGTGATTCCTGAGATACAGGCCATTTAGGGCTTTAAAGGCCAGCACCTTGAATTGAGCCCAGAAACTATTTGGAAGCTGATGAATCTGGTACAAAATGGATAGAATCATAGAATCATAGAAAAGTAGAGTTGGAAGGGGCCTACAAGGCCATCGAGTCCAACCCCCTGCTCAGTGCAGGAATCCAGGTCAAAGCATCCTTGACAGATGATTGTCCAGTTGCACCTTGAATGCCTCCAGACTGGGAGAGCCCACCACCTCCATAGGTAGTCGATTCCATTGTCTTATTGCTCTAACAGTCAGGAAATTTTTCCTGATGTTTAGGTGGAATCTAGGTTCCTGTAACTTGAGCCCATTATTCCGTGTCCTGCAAACTGGGATGATCTAGAAGAGATCCTGGCCCTCCTCTGTGTGACATCCCTTCAAGTACTGGAAGAGTGCGATCATATCTCCCCTCAGTCTCCTCTTCTGAAGGCTAAACATGCCCAGTTCTTTTAGTCTCTCCTCATAGGGCCTTGTTTCCAGTCCCTTTATCATCCTTGTTGCCCTCCTCTGAACCCTCTCCAGTTTGTCTATGTCCTTCTTAAAGTGTGGTGCCCAGAACTGGACGCAATACTCAAGATGAGGCCTAACCAGTGCCGAGTAAAGGGGAATTATCACGTCCCGCGATTTGGAAGTTATACTTCTATTAATGCAGCCCAAAATAGCATTTGCCTTCTTTGTAGCCACATTGCATTGCTGGCTCATATTCAGTTTGTGATCTACCACAATTCCAAGATCCTTCTCACTTGTAGTATTGTTGAGCCAAGTGTCCCCCATTCTGTAACTCTGCATTTGGTTTCCTCTCCCTAGGTGCAGCACTTGGCATTTATCCCTATTAAATCTCATTCTGTTGTTTACGGCCCAGCGCTCCAGCCTACCGAGGTCACTTTGAATTTTGTTTCTGTCTTCCAGAGTATTAGCTGTTCCACCCAACTTTGTGTCATCTGCAAATTTGATAAGCATTCCCTGTACCTCCTCATCCAAGTCATTAATAAAAATGTTGAAGAGCACTGGGCCCAGGACCGAGCCCTGTGGTACCCCGCTCGTTACCTCTCCCCAGTTTGAGAAGGAACCATTGATAAGCACTCTTTGAGTCCGATTCTGTAGCCAATTGTGGATCCACCTGATAGTTGTTCCATCTAGCCCACTTTTAGCTAGCTTGCTAATCAGGATATCATGAGGCACTTTGTCGAAAGCTTTGCTGAAGTCCAGATATATGATGTCTACAGCATTCCCACAGTCCACAAGGGAGGTTACCCGATCAAAAAATGAGATCAGATTAGTCTGGCAGGATTTGTTCTTGACAAATCCATGCTGGCTTCTAGTAATCCCTGCATTGTTTTCAAGGTGCTTACAGACAGACTTCTTTATAATCTGATCCAAAAATTTCCCAGGGATTGATGTCAGACTGACTGGCCTATAGTTCCCAGGTTCCTCCTTCTTGCCCTTTTTGAAGATGGGAACAACATTTGCCCTCCTCCAGTCATCTGGCACTTCACCTGTCCTCCATGATTTCTCAAAGATAATAGACAGTGGTTCTGAGAGTTCTTCTGCCAGTTCCTTTATTACTCTAGGATGCAGCTCATCAGGCCCTGGAGATTTAAACTCATTCAGAGTAATCAGGTGCTCCTTGACCATTTGCCTATCAATCTCAAGCTGCAACCCTGCCCCTACAGTCTGCACTTCAGGTTTGCCAGGGGGGTCATAGACCCTCTTTTGGGAGAAGACCGAGCCGAAGTAGGAATTGAACACTTCTGCCTTTTCTTTGTCTTCTGTTATCAATTTGCCATCCTCATCGCGTAGTTGAACCACCATTTCTTTCTTCTGTCTTTTACTGTGCATGTATCTGAAGAAAGCTTTCTTGTTGTGTTTAGCATCCCTCGCTAACCTTAGCTCATTCTCAGCTTTAGCCTTCCTGACACTATTCCTGCAGTTCTGTGCTACCTGCCTGTACTCTTCCCTTGTAGCCTGTCCTTCCTTCCACTTCCTATACGTGTCCTTTTTTGTTTTCAGGTCATCTTTGAGTTTATTGTGAAGCCACATTGGCTTCTTCTGTTGCCCTCTGCCTTTTTTCCTTGTGGGAATTGTTTGCAATTGTGCCTTTAAAATTTCCTTTTTTAAAAACTCCCACCCATCCTGGGCTCCTTTTCTCATTAGAGTCGCTTGCCATGGGATCTTACTTATCATTGTTCTGAGTTTGTTAAAATTGGCTTTCCTAAAATCCAGGGTACGTGTTTGGCTACACTCAGCTTTTGCTCCCCTTAGAATCAAGAACTCTGTAATGGTGCAATGGACTATGCAGCTGGATTTAACCCTGGGCAATTTTTTGCTTTGTCTCTATATGGTTTAATATGGTCAAACAACTATGTAATCATGAGTTGTTTCTCTCTTTTCACGATATCTCCGCAGGGTTGGCCCTACCATTAGGCAGAATGAGGCAGTTGTCTCAGGTGGCAGATGATGGAAGGCAGAGGGAGCAGCTGTGAGAGTTCAGAGGACAGAGCTGGGTGTGCCATGCAGCTTATGCTAGCCTGCTGCCTCAGATGCGGTGTGGGATGCTGTCTCATCACCAGTGTTGAAGTAAGAGTCAACTGCCAGACTGATTGGCTTCTGTATGTGTAATGGGGGAGGGCGCCATCTTGTCCTTTGCCTTGGGCAGCAAAATGTTTTGGACTGGCCCTGAATCTCTGAGTCAGAACAAGTCTGCATTTTCCCTGAAACATTTCACCACTGGGACTGTTGATGTGTGCTTGCAAGCTGTTTCACATAACATCTCCACCTTTCACAAGCATCTTTCCCAATCCAACATAATTGTATTAGTAGCCAAGGGTTTGAATAAGTTTGTATACACCTTGATTGTTCTTGGAAGCAATCAAGGTTGCCAGTTAGGCAATTTGGTGTGGAATTGTTGTGAATGACACGTTCTCAGACTTTGCCACTGTAAGCCCACAAAGTACCATTTAGGCAGGGCAAGTGGGCAGTCATACTCTTGTATTTTAGGTCACATGTTTATCCTTCATGAGTACATGTATACTGTAAGGTGTAAAAGGTAACCACAGTCAATGCTCTTAAAAGACAATGGATTGGAGCTAGCTTTTATTCTGCCGGTGGAGTTTGTTTGTTTGTTTGTTTATTTAATAGATTTATATACTGCTTACCATACACATATATAAAACGTATCTTAGCAGTTTACAAAAAATACATTAAATTCATTCATACATTAAAATACATTGGTGGAAGGGGGGGGAGCAATCTTTGCAGATTCTCTCCTCTTTCTGTAGCCCGCAATGCCACCTCCCCCTCTGTTCTGGAAGGTTACCCAACTCTCTGGGGCAGATTTTCAGGATGCATAGAGCACGGCAGGGGGAGGGGGGAATTGTCAAAAATCATTTTATCAGCTTCTACCAGCAGGATTCCCCCACTGGATCAGAAGACCTTCCATTTGCAGTAGGCTTATGTTGGATCCAACCCATTGCTTTTTTAGCAATTTTCTCTTGAATATATTGAACGGTAGGCTTTTGCTGTAAATCTCTCTCCACCCCCCCCCCGCATCTCTTCCCCTTCCTCCCTAAAATGGTGCCCCTGGTAATCCCACTCATCTCCTGGTGACAAAACAAACGCCTCGAGCTTTCCCAGGTGTGGGGGCTGAGATATTCTGCATCTTATTGAAAAAGTGTGATACAGGAATGCTCCACATCCACACTGATATGTTCAAGACCTCATGAAGGTGGCAGCTGTTGCTCTAATCAGGAATTGGACTGGGCTTCCTGTCTCTGCTCCTCATGGTATGAGTGCTTGGATTTGATGGCCGACATATGCTTCACCTGGGGGGTTTGCAAATTCAGTTCAATTCTGTATTATGTTTTCAAGAGATGACTTTACCAGCTACTCAGATCTGTCCCATTGGAATCCGCTGGACTTTCAAAAAGGGAACACATTTTATTGAAGACTTTCCCAACTGTTCAGCATCTCTGAGGCTTCTGTCTTTTACAGAGATTTTTCTCAGTCAGAAATGAGACCGCTGAGCTCAAACCGCAAGCTATACTCAAACAGGAAAAGTTAGTCAGTAATGTAAGCAATATTATTCACACGAGGGGAGCAGAGTCATGACAACACTCTAGCTTAGGCACACCAACAGTTCTTGACAATAGAAGGCTAAGCATTGTAGAATGTTATCAGAGGGCTACAAAGGAAAGATCTAACATCAGCCTCAGTGTGATTTTGGGCAATTAATGTCCCCTCCGTATGGTTGTTTCCCCCCCAGCTGGACACCCCCCCCAACCTCCCAGTGTTTTTCTGCTTGATCTATATAAGCTATTAGCTACATGGAACAAAGGCTGTCTCGTTGGGGAGGAGGCATAGCGCCATGGTAGTGGTTCAGCATCCTGCATCTCCAGTTAAAATATCTTAGGTAGCAAGTGCTGCAGGGAAAGACTTCTGCCAGAGACCATAGGTTAGATGGGCCAGTGTAGTCTGTGTCAGAAGCCTTGGGGCAAGTAGTTTCTAAGGCACTTGATACCCATTCAAAGGACTTGGTAATCTGGGAAAATGACGTTTCCCAGGGTCCCTGGTTGCTTGGGATGCTGCTGTATCAGGGACACATGCCTCCAACAAGACTTCTCTGCTGCCACAGTCAGGCAGGTTACTGGGAGGATGGGAGGTTGCTTCACCTACAGTTTTGGTTTCTATGGCTCTTATGGGCCAGAATGGCTCACAGGCTGCATACTGGTGGCAATTTTGCTGAAGCGGCAAGAGTGACATCCCCCTTATTGCTACTCTGGTATTAGTCCTGAAACAGCATCAGTAGCTTCTTAACTACTTGGTACAAACGTAAGAGAGGCCAGGGTAGAGGGCAGCCTTACAGAGGGGCAAAGCCTGTTCACCCAGTTTTCTGAATACCTAATTGTAGTCTTTCCCCTAGTCTCAAGTTAATGGTGTGTTGAAATTGATGACCAGCCTCAATTAACTAGTCAATGTCACTTGTAAGGTAAACTGCATTCCCTCCACACCCCCAACTGGCTGCATCACGCAGAAATTCACAGAATCAGGCTAGAGGAAATAGACAAACTTTCAAAAAGTCTGGTCATCTTTGTTTTAATCAACACTGGGTGAAAGGTTTACTGGATGGATTATGCAGAGCTAGAAAATAGTTCATAGAGAATGGAAAATAACTACAACTAGTTCAACTAAGTGAACTAATTTCACTTTAAAGAATAACAAAAAGTGCCCAAAGACATCTCTTCAAGTGTTTTTAAGAATCCATTTCAAGATTCCCTTTGTGTATTTTTTCCCTTTTCCCTTATCATTTCCCCTTGGGTAAAAAATAATAATACTTAAAATACAAATATGATTTACTGTATTTTTAAAATGTAATGTCCATTAAGGATTATTTGGCATGGATCACTATAAAAATAAAACAATCCATTCTAGTTACTATTATAAACTTTCTTGCATGAAGGCCTACCATAAATGGTTGGTCACGTGATCAGTGATCAGAGAAAGATGGAAATTTCAGGCCAACGACTCCACTGCTAAATTAGATAATCTATCCACAGAACTGCACCTATGCCTCTTGTCACAGTGCAGCTCACCTGTTAGTTATAACCTTGGGAATCTTTGGAAACAGGCATATTCACTGGAAACCTGTAAACGTGATTGTGCCAGGGAATGCCAATCAGGTGAGTTAGTCCTACAAAAAAAGAGAAAAGAATCAAGAGGTCTTAATCCAACAGACAGTTACATGCCGGGCCAGCATGGAGGATAGGTATGGTTGGGCACCTGCAGAGGGCCCACACCGCAGCAGGGGCCCATTGACAAGAGCCCCTTGGACTTCTCCTCCTCTTCATCATTGCACTCTGCTTGTTCACTTGCCTTTCACTCTGGCCCAGACAACAGGAGAAGGAGCAGTAGATGCCATTGCCTACTTGCTCACTGGCTCTGTGTGACGCAAGCAAGTTGTAGCACTGATGAGAAAGAGGAGGAGGAGCAACAGCAGCTGGTGACAATGGTGGTGAGAAGGTAGACTCACTTAGGGTGGGGCCCATTGAGGGTGTCTGCTCATATATTTTATTGTATTTTATTATATATATATATATATATATATATATATATATATTTGATTGTTGTACACCACCCGGAGAGCTTCGGCTATTGGGCGGTATTGGGCGGTATAGAGAATGAATGAATGAATGAATGAATGAATGAATGAATAAATAAATAATAAATAAATTGCAATAAACAAATTTGATTTGATTTGATTTGATTGAGGATGTCTTGGCCAAGGGCCCTCAAAACCTGGAGCCAGCCCTGGTTACTTGCCTCTGAGTCTCACTGGTGGCAGCTATAGCTCTCGGGCTCTGAATACCTAATTGTAGTCTTTCCCCTAGTCTTTGCGCACTGGTCCTACCTTGGTTTTAAACAGCCTCCCACTTCCAAAAGGCTGACTAATCCCCCACTTTTGAAAAGTGAAGAAGGACAGGGAGAGTGTCTGAAGTGAAAATTGACTCTTTTCGCTCTGGGCATGAAACTCTTTTTTCCCTTCTCTTGGGGATTAGCTGACATTCTATTAGTGCTGCAGCGATGACTAGCGGCAGATAAGGGGCCCTCATCTCCTGACACGGAGCCCTGCCTTTTGCTGTAGTAAAACATGACGTTTCTTGCAGGGGCGAGAGCTCCCCACCTTAGCACATGGCTCAGAACTGGCTAGCCATTAAGGTTTCCCCTCCGGCAGGCTCTCTCATCTTTTGTTTGGAGCAAGTTTTGACAACAGCAATGCTAATTGATTGAATGTTCTAATCAGAGATTATAGCTTAGAGAGGGAGAACATTTTTATTTCACTGTGAGCATTCGTTTAATCTCAATGACTATATTTCTACAACCTACACAGCAATAGATTCAGTTTTATTATTTACTACATGCCCAGGTGGGGTAATTTTAATGAGTATTCACATTTTGATGGGACTTTTAGTGTGAAATAAGCATTGCCTCTTTGACTTCATTACCTCATTCATGCTCAGAGTGACTCTTTATGGTATGCTGTTACTATTCCTATTTTACTGATTGGCAGACTGACAGTGTGCAAGCCATAACAATTCCCTTAGCAAATTACAGTGCAGTCCTATGCACATTTACTCAGAGGTAAATCCCACTGTGTTCAGTGGGGAATAGTTCCATCAAAGTGTGTGCAGGATTGTAAGCTGGGTCAGACAGTGGCTAGTTGAATGCTACACACTGACGGCTTGCATGACATGGCAATCCATCGTGGGTAACTAGCCATGGTGGATTGCCGAGTGGTCCGAACCCAGACTGCTTCCTGCAGGATGACTTGTTTTTGGCCAAGAAGCCACCCTGACAGCCCATAGCTTGTTCTAGGGGTTGTTGAACCTGCAATGGGTTGGTATGTCATCTGAACCTGGAGGATCAATCCCATCATGGGTGAAGGGAATGGGCGAGCAAGCCACTTGGAAAGAGTGCAACCCCCCCATGCCAATCTTGGAGATCTCGTCTATGCCACCACCAGTGACAGCTCCTCCACTGATACCCAAGTGGCACTCTGGAGTGACTATCACTGGTTTGCCACCATTTTTTCCAGTCCCAGAAAATTGAGCAAATCTCCTCCTCCTCCTCCTCCTCCTCCTCCTCCTCCTCCTCCTCCTGTTGTTGTTGTTGTTATTATTATTATTATTATTATTATTATTATTATTATTATTATTTTGTCAGTCATTCGAAATTGTGCAAGTGTGCTCTTACAGCTGTCCAATATGTGTAGTCTCTCCTGGTCAATTTCCTTGTTTATTTCTGAGGAGGAGTATATTGCATATAGGCTAATAAGAGCACAATTTCCAGGTTCCATTTGCCAAGTTGTCAATTGAAAAGCACCAAAAAGGGGAAAGTGGCAGAGGTTAGGAAAGGTAGCACCAAGTCCAAAAGGTCTCCAGCATGGTCAATAAGCAGTGTCAAGGAAGCTATGAGAAAAAAGAAGGCTTCCTTCAGAAAATGCCCACCAGGGTACTTGGTACAGTGTCAGGGTAGATTTGAGGGCCAGGGATGGGGAGTTGTCGTGGTCTGTAGGAATTTCCTCTCCCTCTCCAGGCTCCCTGCCCATCTGGCTACTAGTCTGCAGTGTTTGTATCTTGTGTTGGGTCAGTGGGACAGATTAGGGATTCTGTTGGTGAAGATGAAGTTCTCAACCTTATTGACAAATTGATAGTTAATAAATCATTGGGCCCAGATGGTGTCCATCCAAGAGTTCTTAAAGAACTCAAATATGAAGTTGCTGATCTTCTAACAGAAATATGTAACATGTCCCTAAGATCAACTTCTGTACCAGAGGACTGGAGGCCAATGTAACACCAATTTTTAAAAAGGGATCCAGGGGGGATCTTGGAAATTGAAGACTGTTTAGCTTAACGTCTGTTCTCGGTACAATTGGTTGAAAACATTATTAAAGATAAAATTAGTAAGCATATAGAAGGACAAGTCCTGATGAGAAAGAATCAACATGGCTTCTGCAAAGGTAAGTCCTGTCTCACTAACTGTTTAGAGTTCTTTGAGAGTGTCAATAAACATGTGGACAGGCCCTCCCTTTTGTCCTCTGTTTATATCCATCTTTAGCTGTCTTTTTATCCCCATCATCTGGACGGTGGCTCTGGAAAGAGATCCAGAGATCCTAAAAACTGGTCTGTTTTGTATAAATGTATGAGTGTGTTAACATGGGTCTGGTGATTTAAAGGATGAATTTCTGCATCTTATGTTTCTTTTCTGAGAGTGGATAATTTGGTTAAGAACAGAAGAAGAGCCCTACAGGATCAGACCAAAGGCCTCTCCAGTCTAGTACTCTGTCCGCACAGTGGTCAAACAGATGCCCATGGGAAACCCAAAGGAGGACATGAGTGCAACAGCACCCTCCCGCTCATGTTCCCCAGCAACTGGTATTGAGAGGCATACTGACTCCAATACTGGAGATAATATATCGCCATCATGACTAGTAGCCAATGATAGCCATATGTTCCATGTTCTGTGTGCCTATTTCACCATCAGTAAAGAGAAGAAACTTATACTGATCTACCACCCAGAGTAACACAGATGATTTAATGCCTCACTGACTGGATGAATCAATTGATTTTTGTGTGTGCAGAGTATTGAACATAAAACCCAAATAACTAATTGTCCAGGAAGTGGGGAACAACCATGGTTTTGTTGTTGACTTGTTTATTTCCAAAACTTAACTAAATACATCTCTTTGGACTGTTGAGTAAATAGTTAAATGCTGATGGTCAATATACACACATGGAGGAGTTCATAGGGTTCAACAGACATGAGGGGTTCCCATAGGGTTCAACAGAACCCTATTTGTCCCTTCCCTTCTGCTTTTAAAGGAGATTCCTCTGTATGCTGATGCAGGGAACACATCCCAAATGATTTAGCTTTACTTTCATTGAAAGAACTAGATAACATAGTAGTTTATAATGACATGCTAACATTTAATTATTAGTAAGTGATTCACTAGCCTCTAGAGGATATCCATGAATGTTGTTAACAGCTTGGGAACTTGTAATGTTAAGTTATGTCCACTCTAATCATTTCCCAAGGCACACGGGTTATGGTGATCACAAGCATATACCCTTATGCTTTGTGCCCCACCCCCAGGGTTGGCATGTTGTAACAGGGGATTGTTCCTTTGAAATATGAGTTGTTAAGGTGACAGGAGGACAATTCTGTGTAGTGATAGGCAAACTGACTCCATCATTATTCAGAATTTACTTACTCAGTTATGAATCCGATGATAGAAATTGAGATGAAAGTTATCTGTTATGAATTTTTGAATTATCTCCTAATTTTTGCATTGTGCATCCCTGAAGTGCATCATGGGAATGTGGTGTGTGTAATATGGTGATCTGTTTCAGCCCACGCACCACAACATAATGCATCATGACACATCATTCTTTTATTGGCTATTATCACATCTTGATTGTTGTAAATACAGCACATCTGAGCATGCACAAAGATGGTGGAGTCTGTATGGTTAGTCATGCAGAACAAGCATGCATAGAAAATATAAATTAACTTGTAATAAATCTCAGTTTGAATTATGAGAACATTAAAGTTCACTAGATCAAAGCCAGGACTTGGTCTGTATTCAAGAATTATGAACCTGTTAGATTGGATTTACAAGCCAACTAATTTTGAGTTTTGACTTCATCACTAGTGCTATGTTTTGCCTTTTCTATGCATCCCAGTGGAGTTTGTTCAGCAGCAGGCTTCCACACCCTTGCAACTTGTTGCAGAGTTGCAGGAGGTCTCTGCAGGTTCATTATTGTATAATAATAACAATAACAATAACAATAATAATTTGTTATTTCTACAAAAAAAGATAAAATCACAATCTAACACTGGCTTACCATGTTGAAAAATGAGATTAAAAAGTAGGAAAAAGAGAGAGCAGTAAAGAAGTTGGGGGGGGGGAGGAAGCTGCATCAAAACTCTGCTAAGGGAAGGCCAAGTGAAACAAATAAGGCTTAAGGTTTTTGTTTTAAACAGCAGGAGGAACTCAACAGAACTTAGGGTGGAACAGAACAGGGTACAATTTAGGACTGATGCAAACCTGCCCCTCTCTTTGATGAAGTAAGTTTCTTACACAGATATGCCTGCATGTGCAATACATAATTGTCCCGCGGGATGTTTTGAAATGAACAGCTGCAGTGTAACAACTGAGGAGGTAGAATCCCCTCATGAGGATTGCACTAGCTCATTCAGGATGTTGGGATTAATTGCCAATTTCAGGTGTGGAAGGGGCTCCTCTGCTTTTAAATAATTGTATTTGACAGTGAGGAGGAAACATCCGCAGTTTCAGCTTCTGTCACTACCCAGTCATCTAGGCCATGAAACTGAATCAGTTTCATTTACGGATGTGCGAATCAGCAAAACCTGAGCGTGCCAAAATTCTCTGAATTCTGTCTTGATGCTCATTCCGACTCGAGTCTGTAACAGATTGTGAGCGGGTTTTCCCCCCCCCCCTTTTAGCATGAGGATCCATGCTTATTTTCATGCATATTTTCCCACATGTATGCATCAATTGTGCGCATCTTTGAAATGTACGCATTCTTCTCCCATTGATTAAAGTGTATTTGTGCGCATTCTTTCAAAAGTGTGCATTTTTAAATGCCTTGGGAGATCTGGGTTCTAGTCCCCGCTCGGCCATGAAACTCACTGGTTGACTTTGGGCCAGTCACTGACTCTCAGCCTAACCTACCTCACAGGGTTGTTGTGAGGATAAAATGGAGAGGAGGAGGGGGATTATGTAAGCCACCTTGGGTTCCTTGCAGGAAAAAAGGTGGGGTATAAATATAATAAATAAATAAAACTGGGTAAATCCAGATCAAAAACAAACTGAAACAAATTTCTCATACAACTGATTCTGGATGGTGCTCTAAATAGAATAGTGGAGGAGGAGGAGGAGGAGGAGGAGGACGACGACGACGAGGGAAAGAGTTCTGGTTCAAAAGGTGGATAATAAAGAAGGGTACATGCTCTTGATGGAACCCTCTAGAAAACTGGGAACCACCAATTGGTATAAATGTAAATCCAGAATAACTGGGCTGATACAGGCCTCTGGCTCACGCTGGCTCAGCTTGTCTGAGTGTGGAAAGCTAAGCAGGGTCAGGCCTGGTTATTACTTGGATGGGAGACCCCTCTTCTGTAGGGGGCTGGACTCGATGGCCTCGTAGGCCCCTTCCAATAAAATCTCTGTGCATGTGGTTTCAAAGCAGCAGAGGGTGAAGATTCATAGATCTTAATGAATCTTCACCCTCTGCTGCTTTGAAACCACATGCACAGAGATTTTATCTGAAGTACAGATCAGCCCTCTATGTTCCCAGTACATTATGTTTAGCAGTTGAACCTAAGACATATTCTGAGGAACCGAAGTGTACTATTAACCATGATAGCTATCAATGGAAACTCCATATATCAAGGCAATATACCTCTGAATACCTGGTGCTGTGGGCAAACAACATGGGGAGGGGCTATCCTCTCCAGGTTCTGCTTGAGGGTTTCCAGGGGTATCTCACTATCCACTGCTGAAAACAAAGTGGTAGTCTAGGTTAAGGATGTACGGATTTTGTTAAATCCATTCCATCTGTGTTTCGTGGATAGTCAGGAGTCTTTCATTCAATTGTCCGCTCTGATAGGGATGTATGAGAATTTAGTTCCACTTGTGCCAATGTGCATTAGCACAAGTGTGCATTAGTGGAAGCATGAAGTTGTGCAAATCCCCCCCCCCCAAATGTGTGTGTGTGTGTGTGTGTGGGAAGGTCTGTAGGTCCGTGCGACTTGGAAAAGCTGTTCCGCTGTGGAATCCTCAGATCATATTCATAGAAATCTGGACTCGTTTGAATTGCAAATTTCTCCAACATCCCTTGTCTGATCTAACATGATGGTTATTATGTTCTTAAGTTTAAAAGCTTTTCTGACTACTGCTAAAATAATATAACCATGTATTATACTATTTCTTATGTTGTAACCGTTTTCCTTCTTGTGCTGGCAATTTCATTTTGACTAGCTAATACCATCACAAGTTCTGTTCAACATGTACTGTATGGTATCTGAAGTATATCCTCATTCCAAAGGTCCACCTAAGCCATCATCCTGTTTCCCACAGTGGCCAACCAGGTGCCCCAATGGGAAGCCCACAAGCAGGACATGAGGGCTAGAGCCCTCTCCCATTGTTGTTCCCCAGCAACTGGTATTGAGAGACATACTGCCTCTCATGCTGGAAGGAGCATATAGCCATCCTGACTAGTAGCCATTGATGCCCTTCTCCTCCATGAATTTGTCATATCCTCTTTTAAAGCCATTCAAGTTAGTACACCTTGTAGTAGCAAATTCCATAGTTTAACCACACACTCTGTGAAGAACTAATTCCTTTTATCTGTCCCATTTAGCTTCATGGGATGATCCCAAGTTCTATTATTATGAGAAAGGGAGAAAAATGTCTCCCTATCAACTTTCTCCACACCATGCATAATTTTGTACACCTCTATCATGTCCCCCCTTACTTGGCTTTTTTCTAAGCTAAACAGTCCCAGACATTGTAATGTTTCCTCATAGCGGAGCTGCTCTAGCCCCTTGATCACTTTGGTTGTCCTTTTCTGCACCTTTTCCAACACTACAATATCCTTTTTGCGATGTGGTGACCAGAACTGGACACAGTATTCTAGGTGTGGATACACCATAGATTTGTATAAGGGAAGTATGATATTGTTGGTTGTATTTTTTTAAAATCCTTCTTAATGATCCACAACATGGAATTCACCTTGTTTATAGCTGCTAAACATGCTTAACTTCATACAAAGCTGCTAGCTTCTGACAGTGAGTTGGAAAGAAGAGGTATTACTACATAAAAGAATGAACACATGCACATGTGTGTGCACCCACACACATATACATCTCCCTTTCCTTGATCCCGGTTCTCCATATCTTTGTTATCACTCAGAGAGATCTGGAATCTGGCTACTTTCCTGAGCCACTTCCACTCCATTTCTTAAATTCATGCAGATGACGCCCAAATGGTCTAACAAATGTGTATGTGCTATTCTTTGGGTGTAGTTTTTAGTATTTTCTGCTGTGCATTCTTCATCCTCCTTCACAGCCAGTTTTTGAAATCAGACAAATGCTATATTTGATAGCACAAGAACTGCCTGCTTGATTATATCAAGTTCCATCTATCCATTGCTGAATCCTAGTTGTTTTTTTCTCCAGCCATGGCCAGCTAGATGCCTTTGGAAAGTTCACAACCCAGGAAATTCATAATTCTGATGCCTTGCTGGGAGAACCAGCATCCAATCAGATGCCTGCAGGAAGCTTATAAGTGGATGTCCCCTAATATTGGTCATCGGAGATATACTGCATCTGAACAGAGAGTCTCCATTTAGCTGTCATGGCTAATAGTTGTTGAAAGATGTATCCTTGTGATCTTGTTTAATACTTAAAAAAAGCAACCCACCACCCAGCTCTCTAAGGTAGTGGTGTCCATCATCACAATATCTTTTGAAAGTGATTTCCATAAGCTGATTACAGTTGTGAAGTGTGGCTTTAAAACAAAACAAGCAAAACAGCACCACAGGGAAATTATTTTGAAATAAAATACAGGTAAGAAAAAGGAAGTAGAAACACGACAATACAACAAGATAATTAATTAAGGAGAAAAGGAAAGTCACTGATTACAGTCCTTAGTATGCCATGGGTAAGCTTGTAGGGCAATTAGAGTAAAACAGCCTTAAGAGTTTACCCTTCTATCAGTCCTGGAAGTATTGCCAATCTGTTTCAGATAGTGAACTATTTGCTTACAGTCTTTTATTGATTCTTGATCCTAGGATAAGAATGCTCACTGATAAAATTCCCATATGCTGCTAGCTCTTTTCTTTGATTAAAAAAACAAAAACTCCAAAGGCAATCAAGCCATTTCATCCCCTTGCACATGGTTTTCATTCGGGCTGCTTTGTTTTCCCTTGAATAGACTAGCAGGATAAATGTCCTGCTGTCCATTGACAAACTTTTGGATAACTGTTCCATTGGATACATTTGGATAAATGTCCCATCCCATCCTACCCTCCATGGACAAACATTTGGTGGTACACTGCATATCCTCATCCCCTTGCCCCAGCTTATCCTGGGAGAGATTAAAAAAGAAGTCCAGCTTTAGAAACTGCATCAGTATCCTTTGCACAGAAACCCTTTTTGGGGGAGTGGAGTTGAGGCTCAATTGCCACAACATCAGTGCACCATTTTGTCATCTCACATTTCATAAATCCCTGAAAACAAGCTCCTGAAAAGCAGGGGGGGGTAAGTAAGATGACATCGGGGAATAGTGTCAAATCACAACCCAAACATGAACTCTGGTAATGGCTGAGAATAAGGCTACCAGCTCTTCAGTCTATTTGGAATAGCTTAGAATGTGATCGGAACTGTTTGCTTAGCCCTGTTACGAATACAGGGGTTGAACTCGTGGCCTCCTCCCTCATAAATAAACTGATGTCCAGGCTAGAGTTAGATGCCCATCTTTCCTTGATGTGACACTTTAGGAGCTCACGTCCTAAAAAAAATCTCTGGGGCGAGGAGGGTTATGGAACATAAATCTAGGAAAATAGTTTATTAATGCTATGCTGAAAGCTCATGCCTGTGAAAATCAACAGGGTGGATTAGGGACTGGGTCTGTAGTGAAGAGGGGTTTCCCCCCCCCCGTGTTTTTCCACTTTTAATTAGAACCAGGCATAGAACCATTTCTCCTGAACAATCAGCTATGGCCTTGGTCACCTCTATGAGACAGGACTGTGCCTTAAATAGCATGACATCCACATCAATAAGCCAGCATACATGGATTTCAAGTGGGTTCCCCCCCCCCACAAGGTCAATCAGTGTAAAAGAACCAAAAGGTGTCCATGGGCTTGGGGCAACTAGGAGGGGTGGGGTGGTATGGTGGGAGTGAAAGAGACCATGATGGTGATCTCTTGCAGTTAGGAGGATATGGATGACAGATGCAGGCAGGCAGCAGGATAGGCCTAATAGTCAGGATGCCTCTATTGAACCTCTGTGTTTACAGGCAGCATTGATGCCAGCTAAGTACCGATTGCTGGGGAAGCAACAGCGGGGAGAGCTATTGCCTTCACATCCCACTTGTGGGCTTCCCACAACCAGAGGCATCTCGTTGGTCCCTGTGGGAAACAGGATGCTGAACTAGATGGACCTTTTGGTCTGCCCCAGCAGATCTTTGGCTAGACTGACAGATGTTGTTTTAAAATGAAATGCATCCCAAATAAGGAGCTTAGGAAGACTTTATTGTCCATGTTAGGCCTGACTGTAAACTTTCATCAAGACCATGGAATGTTGGGAGGAGGGTTAAACTGTTTCTTCCCCATTGTGGTCCCAAAGAAAATTGCCACCCCATCTGCTATTAACCTGAGAAGGGCAGCTTTTATTAAAATAGGAAATAACTAAACTAGACATCACTATAGTTAGTCAAAGAATGCATAGCATTGCTTCATATCGCAATGGCACCAATGGGGGATTTCCACCCAATGGGTAGTATCCTACATTGACCTGGTGCTAGTGCTGATGATGTTGTGCAAGCCTTGGTTTACACTAGTGCAATGTCATTATTGCTAGTACCCCAACAATGTTGGAAACTACCCAGTGCAAATAGCACCTTCAGATGAGAGATTCTCTGGTCTCTGCAGCACTGTAGCAACTCCATGTCTGCTGGGATCCTGAGAATTATCAGCCTCCCATCCCCTTCTATCCCCCCCCCCCCCCGCTGATTAATTTTTTAAAAAAATCTTTCTTTCTTTCTTTCTTTTTTGCATTTCCCTCTGCCTGTAGGTACCATAAAGTGTACTGAAGCCCAGAGGGCAGCTTAGAGCACTGCATAAGGTATGCTACTTAATAGTGTTATTTAACAACACAAAGACAGACTGAGTGTTAATCTCACATTATGTTTCACATGAATCATGCATCTAAATGATTATTTCCCCCTTAACCGTAAGTTATAGGCTTGAAATAACTACACAACAATATTTTGCAACCTCTCCTATTACAGGTGCTAGGAAACAGGTTTATAGTCATGCCTTCCTGCCAACAGCATTTGTCATACTAGAAAAATAAACACATTTAGCTGCAACTAATTTCACTGGTGGTTCTTGATAGTGCGCTTCAGTGGTAGTTACTTGGAGACCATTGGAATAGTGATGGCAGGGGATCATGCCAAAAAGACAGAGAACAGGAGTTAGTGAAGGCCAATGAAATACTTCTCTGAGGAATCAGTTTCCTAATAGGGACAGGGGAGAAATTCATTTGGTTCACATTTTTAAAATGTGAGTTTACCTAATTTTGCACTTTTGAACCAATATACAAACCAAAACTCAGCTACCCTTTGAAATTTGCACTTCTCCGAATTTTTGCAATGGTGTTCTCCAACTAGAAAATGCATAGAAAAATGTGTATATTAGGGGAAAGTACACACACAGATGCATGTATTAATGAAAGTAACCTTCAAAAATACATTATATTATAAACTTTGCTTGCAACAACTGTGTATATTAGGCAAAACTGTGTACAAAAATGTATGTATTAGGGGAAATACGTACGGATGTTCATCTGAATTAAAAAAAGAAAGAAAAAGCTCTGGATTAACCAAATGTATGATTGGGAAAATTTTCAAAGTTTGGGATGAAGCAAACCTAACACTGAAAAAATGAGAAACTGAGATGGACAGATTCATACATCCTGAATCATGTACAATGCTATTCAGGTATTAGAAAATGAACATAGATTGGTTGGTCCTTCTGTGGATCTTCAATGTCTCTAGGCCAATTTGATGCCAGAAAATTGCTTGCTCTTAAGATACAGGATAATTATTTGCTTTGGAAGTAGTTAATTCTCCCCACATAATTAAACCTGGAGCAGGTCTGGATTTACTGTTCTGCTGAGTTGTGAAGGTGGTAGTGAGTTGTATTTGGAATTTTATAGTGTATTTTAAAGTTTTTAGATTATTTGTAAACTGCTTGGTAATGTGACGGGGCAGGATAGAGATTCATGAAATAAGCTGAACAAATACATAAATGAGGCGTTGAACCTCAGGCCTGCAAGCCAAATGTGGCCTGCCAGGGGCCCCAATCCAGCCCTCTAAGGTTCCTCATGTGACCATGGTCCCTTTCCCCGGCCCCATCCACTTTCCCTTGACTGCCAATTGTTTGGTAGTTTCCCAGCTTTTTGCACAGGCCTTTCCGCATTCTAAAATATTGAAATGCCTCTCCTAAGGCATCTAAAATAAGTTTTTAGATTATTTGTAAGCTGCTTGGTAATGTAACGGAGCAGGATAGAGATTCATGAAATAAGCTGAACAAATACATAAATGAGGCGTTGAACCTCAGGCCTGCAAGCCAAATGTGGCCTGCCAGGGGCCCCAATCCAGCCCTCTAAGGTTCCTCATGTGACCATGGTCCCTTTCCCCGGCCCCATCCACTTTCCCTTGACTGCCAATTGTTTGGTAGTTTCCCAGCTTTTTGCACAGGCCTTTCCGCATTCTAAAATATTGAAATGCCTCTCCTAAGGCATAGTTACTGTCAGTAAGAGCTTTAGGTTAAAATATGCTGGTATTTGGTGCATTTTGGCCCTGCCCCTTTGCCACTTTTTGCCCTTGGTCCTGCCCATTATTGGAACATGCCCCCAGAGAGCTTCTCCAAAATTGAATTTCGTCCTCAGGCTGAAAGAGGTTTGACACACACACCCCGGTGTACACACACACATGTTTCTCTGCTACTCCCACTCAAAATGCGCTGGGGAAAAACCTTATCCATGTGCACAGCTGTCTTTTTTTTTAATGTTGTGCTTCCACCATTATTCATTGATGGGGGTGGAGGCAAATGCCTCATTTATATGTGGATGCTTCTGCCTAAACCAGTGGATGTGGATGCTTCTGCCTAAGCCAGTGTGGCGTAGTGGTGAGAGTGTTGGACTGGGACTCGGGAGATCCGGGTTCTAGTCCCCGCTCAGCCATGAAACTCACTGGGTGACTTTGGGCCAGTCACTGACTCTCAGCCTAACCTACCTCACAGGGTTGTTGTGAGGGTATAATGGAGAGGAGGAGGAGGATTATGTAAGCCGCCTTGAGTTCTTTGCCGGAAAAAGGCAGGATATAAATATAATAAATAAATAAACTGGCTTGCACAGACCATGCTGTGACTGGAAAGGCGTAGTTCATTCCTCAGCCTTACTCAGGTATTCTGAAACTGTACTGGCTGGAGAGGCTGCGGGGCTGTATGTGCCACCCCTCCCCCTCCATCCCGCTCTTTCTGCATTGAGCAGGACAGTCTGAAGAGGAATTGTAAGCGCATTTATTATTTATTGATTTTATTTGTACCCCACCTTTCTGCCAAGAAAAATGGCACTCAAGGCAGCTTACAATCAAACTTAAATCAAATTTATTAAATCAATAATAAAATAAATGCATTAACACCACAATGAAAAACACAACCATAACAGAATAGAAACAGCATCCAACTCAACAGAGCCACTTACACGCCAAAGGCCTACTTGAATAAAAAGGTCTTTGTTTAACAGTGGAAGAACAGCAGAGAGGGAGTGAACCTAGCCTCCCTCAGCAGGGAGTTCCGCAGGCTGGGAGCGGCCACCGAGAAGGGCCTCTCTTGCGTCGCCACCAAACGTGCCTCTGGAGGTGGCAGTATTGAATGAAGGTCCTCTCCTGAAGATCTTAAGACCCGGGCAGGCTCGGGAGAAGGTAGTCTTTCAGGTAGCCTGATCCTAAGCCACAGTTACAGTCTTGCCTGCAATCAGGAACCCTGATCCATGAATACACTTGATAAACACCTGAATTGGCCCCTCATCTCTTATATGAGTTCTGGTTAAAGCAAACATCTTTGCCAGTCTGGGAGGCTGTACCTACCCAGCCCCCAGTTTTTGTAATGTAAGTGATCTTGTGTACTTTCAGATGAATTTTTGAATAAAAAAATAAATGAATTGACCAAGTGCCAGTAATATGATTGCAGCTTTACAGCCAGATTCTACACATTTGTTTGTTTCATTATTTATTTAAAATATCTCTTGGCTGCCTTCCAGGGCAACAGACCTCCCAAGGCAACTTACACAGTTATGTCCCATGCAGTAAAAACCCATACAATGATAAAACAGCAAACATTAATAAAAACCAGCAAGGACTATCAATAAAACATTTAGCCTAGGCAGTTCTAAAATCTAAAACACAATTGCATCTAAAAACCCAGTCCAATGAACCATAATCGGGAAAAGGCCAGAGAAAACCAGTGAGTCTTCAGGGCTTTCCTAAAAGCTTGCAGTGATGGGGCCTGCCTGACCGCCATCCCATGCTCACTCCGAAGGAAGTGCTGCTGCTGCATGCCTTGGGCTCTCTCCCTGCTACGTCAGCTCAGAGATGCCTTGGGAGAGGGGAAAGGACTCCACCACAATGAGAAATGCACTGCACGCGATAGCGAAAGGAGGGGCATTTCCCAACACATCCTTCACCTTCCCCAGGGACAATTCCTCCTACCCTGCCTCAATTGCACATTTCCCTGTCCACACCTGTAGAAAAAAAAATGCTGTTCCACTCTTGCTGTTCCACTCTTTCCCTCCCCTTTGTGGATTTTATGCAGTATGAAAAAGGACAGTGGGAAAATGTGGACTGATTATACAAATGGATCGCGACGTTATCTGGATCCGCAGTAAAATTCTGTGAATGCGGCAGGATGATTGCATGATAAAAAGCATAGCTGGGAAGCACCTCTAGTTACATGCTGACCCGATTCACAAGTAACGACAACCCATCGGTTTAAAAACCAATGGGTTGTCGTGCATAAGTGCCCACCTTTCCCGCTTTTACTCAGCAACCCAGGATCTGCTTCTGCTAAGCATGATGGCCGAATCCAGACTGCTAAGTTGTTTAGGTTTGTTGTTAGGTCAGTGATGGTGAACCTATGGCACGGGTGCCACAGCTGGCATGCAGGGACCTCTCTGTGGGCACTCGAGCCATTGGTCACCAGATCGCGAAAAGACTGTCCCCGTCTGCAAAACACTAATGATTTTGTTCTTTCTCACAGTGTGGAACAGAATGATTTTATTCTAGAATTCCTGTTACAGAATTCTTTTCTACATTGTTATCACATTTAAAAGATTTTGAAGAATGATGCACAGAGCATGGCTTGGATGTAAAGCCCTAACAGTTGACCTGAGTGCTGCATGTGTTGCTCTCAAACTAACGGAGTATGAGCCAAGGTTTGACAAATTATCAGCATGCATGCAATAGCAAAAATCACATTAGTAATTGTGCAAAAGCATGCCCAATACAAACTTTTACCTAATGCAGTGTTTGCAGTCCAAGACATAAAGTGTTTAAAATGTGTTAAGCACATTTAGTTTTCTTGTTTATCTTGCTCATCCTAGTACAGGTTGACTTTTACTTTTACTAATCCGACACCTGTAGAAGCAGGGAAAGGACCCGGGGAAAAGCTTGCCCCATACAATTTCAGTCTGGCATATAATCATATTACAAGTTGAGAATCCCTTATCCAAAAATACATGTGCCTAATTATTTAAAAAGTTTGTATAAATTCCCTTCAGGCTATGTGTACAATGTAGTACTATAATAATTTTTTTAGTTGATTTTCCCCCCCAACAAAAAACTGTTTGTATCATTGAAAGCTCTGTTACTGTGTTTTTCTTTTTAGGCAAAAGATGTTAATTAGTTCGGACGACTGTATGAGTTGTTTTTCTAAAACTAAAACCTCGATATTCAGGTTTAATTGCAGTGTTGGCACTTTGAAATAAATAAGTTGGTTTTGTGTTGCAGTTTGGGCACATGGGCTCAAAAAGGTTCACCATCACTGTGTTAGGTTAACTGCTGGTTTGTTTAGCCCTTAAACCACCCAGCAGTCTGGGATCAGACATTATGCTCAGCAGGAGCTGGCTGTGGGCTACTGAGCTAATCCTGGGTTATGGAGTAAAGTGGAAGAGGTGGGCACACTGCAGGCAGTGTGGCCATGCATCCCTGACAATCCATTGATTTTTAAACTGATGGGGTTGTTGTTACGTGCAAACAGCCCCACGATCTCCGTAATCTAATCTGTACCTATTTCCCACTGCATTTGCTAATGCATTTGCTAATGCATCTCCAAAGGGTATATATTTGCCTTGGGTTTTCTCAATACATTTTTGCCATTCTGTCACACGACTGTTCTGTGTTCTGCTGAAGCTGAATGAGTATTGGCAATACTCATTTTAGTTTCTATAACATTTCTAAAAAAAAATATTTCCATCCCACCATCTCCCCAAACCTATTAGACAGCAAGGGTGACTCCCTAGTGCAGTGTTCTCCAACCTTGGGTCCCCAGATGTTTTTGGCCTACAACTCCCAGCATGCCCCAGCCAGTTGTAGGCCAAAAACTTCTGGGGACCCAAGGTTGGAGAACACTGCCCTAGTGGTATGAATCAAAAGACATTGTGCAGCTATTATTCCGTCTTTTGTCTTTAACAGATTTTCTATGGTAAAGGGGGGGGGGGAATGGAAGAAGTGATTGGAAACAATGTAAAATTCTGTGAATGCGGCAATTGCGCTATCAAATAAAGCACCCCATGTCTTCTGCCTCATTTGAAAGCACCCCACAACTTCTACAAGTCAGCAAGTACTGACTGTTGTGAAGGATTTCATGGCGGTGAGTGGATAACTATAACATAACAAAACTCTATTCTCCCCATCTCAAGTATCCATTGGTGTGTCAATGCACTTGACTGCGCTGAAGATTAAAAATAAATAAATAGAAGTACAGTTAATGAATCATTGTTCTAGCAACATGTGGCATTCGATCATGGTGTCCTAGTAGGATTTCAACAAGTAATTAGGAGATGGATACAAGGATAATTGGCACATTTGTTTTTTTGTCTCAAGTTCTGCGGTAATCACTTAAGCTAATTCATTCTGCAGGTAGGAGTGGTAGGAGAAATTCCATCCCAGCCTTTTGCGTTCACAGTTTGCCGGGTTCATTGAGGTGGATGTTTAATCTGTTTCTAGTACACAGTATTCACTTCAGCTAGCAAGAAACAGGACTTTCTGAGTGATCGTGTTACAGCTTGCCTGTGAAGAGGTTTCACATTGGGGAGAGAACAATTACCACATCATTGCAAACACTGAAGAGAGACATGATGTAAAAATTAAAATTTTGGGGGGCTAATACTTGGCTTTATGTAAACTCACAGACAATCCTATGAGGCACTCAAGGTAGATTATAGGTTTGGGCAAAGCTAGAAAATTGCTGCCATTATATTGTTATTATTAACACCTTGTAATTTACCCTAAGGAATACCAAAGTTCTCTCTCCTTATTCGGCTTTAATGAAGGAAAATTGCTACCTTTGCAAGTTGGATGGCGCCCACTCTGATTAGTCTTAAGTAGAGAGGACTATTATTTTGAAAATGTTTGTTGTCAGAGGGATATTAGCCTCGCAAAGGACAGACAGGAAAGCGGATGAGATAGTGGTTGGTGTCCTTTTATTTTCAACAAGGAAGATGCCGTCATGTGCTCACCTGAGTCATGGTGGTCACTTTTAAGGTTCACCTGTGGAAGCCTCCTGAAAGTGCTACAACCACAATGCTAATGAATTCACCAGGATTCTGTGGCACAAGACAAGAGAGCCAGTTTGTCCTTCCTGCTGATTGCATCGATGGAAGGGATAATTGCTGAATGGAGATAATTTTATTACCGCTTTGAGAATCATTCCATCAGAGTGATGCTATGGATGAATTAGCACCCTCTTTCTAATAAAATAAAACCATTTATGTATGTCCCAGAGCCTTTTTCCTGAGCCTTTTGATGCTCTCACAGCTAACATCTTTTCCAGTGGATTGGAGCCAACATTAATAAAACATTTTTTCCCCTATACATTACCACTCCTTCCCTCCCACAGCCTGGATGCTGTCATTACTATCTCTGGGAAAAAATGAACATTAAAGACGGGAAAGAAAACACCACCCACGTCTGATTTTATCTGTAATTAATTTATATTGTGATAGTATAGAATAAGTCTTCTGCTGCTGCTGCTGCTGCTGCTGCTGCTGCTGCTGCTGCTTTGTGTGTGTGTGTGTGTGTGTGTGTGCATGTAATGACTTACCTTACCTGCTCACTTCCCCCTTCTTTTGAACTCCTGTGACCGCTTAATAACTCATGCTGAAGCAGAGCAGATTATGACATTTTTTCCCCACCCACCTTCCAGGAAAGGTGAAGGTGTTGCCTTTCATACTTAGACAAATTACTTCAAATAATGACTTTGTGCAAAATTAGTCAGACATAATTGAGAAATTCTATAGATGAATAGAAAAGTAAATCTAGATGAGGTGATCATTTTAATGTTTTTAAGCTGCATGGATTTTACCACACCAGCTCAAGACATTTCTCCAACACCGTCATGGAGTATTATGATCATATTATATAAAGAGTTTTCAACTGATTAAAGATTATCTATTTTTTGTAGCTCATTCATCATTTGCCTTTTGATTGACTCATGGAAATTAATGTGCATATAAAAAAAACAACCCAAGATAGAGGTCCCATTTTTCCAATATTCAAAAAATGGGATGAAAACTTACAATTTAAGAAGCAAAAGCTAGTTTTCATCCTTAGAAGGAAAAGTCGCTTTTAATATTTTCCTTTTTTTCTTTCTCTAGTACAGAAGAAAAATCCCTTTTTAAAAAAGGAAGTATTCCTTCAGCCTCACCAATTAAAAATTGACCTCACAAATTAATCCACTAAAGTTTAGTGGATTAATTTATTATTTAAACCCATGGGGAGAGCAATCCTCTGGGCCCTAGACAGCATCTAGCGGGCCATAGGATACTTCAGATTCCCAGGTCTCCAACCTCGGAGCTGGGGATCAGGATCCGTGCTCCAGTCTCCCTCCTCCCCCTCACAGCCAGCGCAGAAAGAACCACTCCAGTTGTTTCTCTGAAGTTGGAAAAGCAGCCTCGGAGAGGGAGTAAAGGGGGTGGGGAGGGGAGGAGACTGGGGCTGCCAGGATATGAGGCATCCTGACGGCACTCCAGCCTCCTTCCCTCCCCCTTAAAGTGCCCCAGCTAGATGGCTGAAAATGGCTGTCTAGCTGAATTGCAGAGCAGGAGGTGCATGGAGGTGAATAGCGCCTCTGCTGCTCCTCCCACTCTTCAGTGGATGCTCATAAGCCTCCAAGTTCCGAGGCTTGCAAGCATCAAGGGAGCAATCCCTAGGACTGTACCCTAATTTGTATACAATGGTGTAGATCCAGACTATCCATGAATGGAACTCTAGTGGAGATGGCCCCACTAGAGGTGATTTTTGCTGATTCCTCCTTCCCCTGTGGCCCACTTTGGCCCCTTCTCCAGCGGGTTATCAGGTGGACCCTCAACGACAATGTGGGAGGTAATGCTGGTAGCTGCAGGGGAATAGGGCAACCGGTGAAAAATCACCTCCATTCCTCCAGCAGGGGCCTCTGCTTCTGCAAACTGAAGGAGCCCGTCCACTGATGGAAGAGTCACATTGGATGCAAACCAGGGCCGGTGCTACCATTAGGCCAACTAGGCAGCCGCCTAGGGCGCAGGGCTAAAGAGGGCGCCAGAAATGCCTTGAAAAAAAAATACAGCGCTCTCAAGTGGGAAGGGGGGGGCGCTAAATATCTGATCTTGCCTAGGGCACCAAACTGCCTTGCACCGGTCCTGATGCAAACCAATATAGTTATAACATATATCTATGTAGAAGAGTATCTGGCATATTTCAAGCTGATGTTGAAGTTTAAAGGGTGGGGTATGGCCCAATTGGCAGAGCGCAGGTAGGTGGTCCCAAGTTCAACCCCTGGCATCTCCACTTAAAAAGGATCGGAGCCAGCTGGTTATGTAAAGCATCCTCTCCCCCTTGAATCTTTGGAGAACCTGTGCCAGTTGGAGTATACAACTGGCCTTATATGTTCATTTATGTCCAGTGGAAACTGTTGAGATTGGGAAGAACCACTTTCCCTGTGGCATAGAAAGATGCCCACAAATGAAGATAATATATCAGATGGGGTGATGCTAAAATGTTAAAAGAAAATTGGGTTGTGGATTACCTAACAAATGGGTCCAGTTACGTGTTTCCATCTACTGGTGATTTCAGCGGCAGCCTAGTGGTGATTTCATTAATGGGTCCTGCTCCATCTAAAGACCAGTGACCTTGACCTCACATCATCTCATAAACATTACCAACCTTTCCTTCAGGATGTCCTTCATGCCACCCTTTGTAGGAAATGGTAGACTAGAGAAGAACTAGAGCAGAAATGTAGTCTATACCAGCCTTCCCCAACCTGTATTTTGGACTACAACACTCAGCATTCCTGACCATTAGCCATGTTGGCTGGAGCTGGTGGGAGTGGAAGTCCACGCCATCTGAGGAGCACCAGGTTGGAGGCGGCTGCTGTATACCATCAGTGACAATTCCCCCTCTTCTTGAAAAAAGCCCCAGTGGAAGACATTCCAAACTTTCCCAGGCCATTGTTTCCTTGTAACTCTCTGTCCAGTTGGAAAGTTTTTCTTATTATATGCTGCATTTGCTAATGCATCTCCAAAGGGTATATATTTGCCTTGGGTTTTCTCAATACATTTTTGCCATTCTGTCACACGACTGTTCTGTGTTCTGCTGAAGCTGAATGGAAACACATTACCGTGTACAACAAAGCTGCTCAACTCATGTGTTTATGTTTAAGCAGATATAGGAAGAAACATCAGTGAGGCTGCGCATATGCTTAAACTTAAAGATGTAAATAAGAAGACGTCAAACCTCCCAGAATGGCTACCCCAGGGCTATTAAAGAGTTCCACCCATGGCACATTAACTACTTCATGGAACACACAGAAATAGGTATTATTATAGGTATTGGTTTATATGGAATATTTCTGTTGTATATGTATGTCGTATAGCAGAGATGGGGAAGATGTGGCTCTCCAGATGTTGTTGGACTGCAACTCTCATCATTCCTCACCATTAACTATGTTGTCTAGGGCCGATGGAAGTTGCAGTCCACCAACATCTGGAGGGCCACACAACCCCCCACCCCTGTTGTATAGTCTGTTTGCCAAATCAATATAACATTACTGGATGGCACAAAATTAGGCTGAAGACAAACATGAATATGTAAAGCTTTAAAACAGGGATTCTTTGATTTGATTTATTACATGTACATCCCAGCTTTCTTCCAAGGAGCTCAAGGCAGAAGGATATACAGTTCTCATATTATCCAAACAACAACCCAATGAGGTAGGCCCGGGGTGGGCAAACTTCAGTCTTGCAGCTTCTATTTTGATTTCCCCCCTTTCTTTTTCTTCTTTTTTTTACTAGAACCTCAGGTTCCACCAATCAGAGCCTGGGCAAAAGCCGTACACTTAGAGCTAAAGAATTCTGAACCCAGAAATTTGTTTTGAGTACCAGAACTGAATGGAGCCTCACAGTCCTTCCATGTGAAAATCCACTTCTGGTTACCACAAGTTTTTTTTTGTTTTTTGTTTTTTTTTACATTTCAGCAGTATAATTTATTGCAAGAGGGAAGGCATTTTGTTGCTACTATAGATAAACAATTGGGAGTTGTGAATTGTTGCTATCTATTGCAAATCACCCAGAGATCTCTCAGTAGATCCAGATCTACCTTTTGCTTGCTTCTGAGGTGAGCTAGGCTAAGAGAGAATGACTGGGCCAAGGTCACCCAATGAGTTTCTAGCTGAGATTTGAACCTGGCTCTCTGCAATCCTAGTCCTACACTCTACCCTGGCTTCCCCCAATTTGGTGGCCTCCAGCTGTTTTGAACTCCAACTCCCATCAGTCCCGACCGGTATGGCCAACGGTCAGGAATGCTGGGAGCTGTAATCCAAAACATCTGGAAGGCACCAGGTTGGAGAAGGCTGATCTAACCAAGACATTGCACTGGTTCATGGAAGATAGTTCTATCAGCAGCTATCAACCATGAAAGCTAAATGGAACCCCTATGTGCAGAAGCATTTTGCTTCCGAATGCCGGTCTGGTGTGTGTGGAAATGGCACAGGGATATTGTGCTCATGTCCTGCTTGTGAGCTTCCAAGAGGCATCTGGTTGGGAACAGGATGCTGAACTAGATGGACCTTTGGTCTGACCCAGCATGTCTTTTCTTATGTTTGCATTATGTTCTCTGATTATACACAGTTAGCCATGCCCAAGTACGGTACCCCTTCTGATAGTTAAAACAATTTTGAAGGAGTCAGCAAATGACATATTTTTACCATAGCAAAACTATATTCCCCTGCTTCAAAGCAAGGCTCCTCTTCATCTTCATTAAATGCATCTGATTCTCCAGCTTCCAAATCTAAGCTTGGATACAGGATCTGCCTTCCATGAAAGGCCGGGCTCCACTCGTGGAAGGTCACTCCATCCAATTTGGAGGGATTTCCCAATAGCTCCCGTGCTGTAGCTCACCCCATTCAGCAGGATTGCCTGACTATCTTTGTAGCATTTTTAGGGGCTGGAGGAGCTGCCCTGGGAAGGAGCGGCCGGGCAGGGAAGTCCACTTCCACCAGCATAGCTGATCTGGCTTAAATTTGGATCCGGTCCTTAAACTGGAGCTACAGCAACTCTAATGACATTTATTTGGTGGAAAGGGAGAAGGAATCCGTCTGAAAACATTCTGTCTGTCTCCAGACCCAGATGAGCCTGATTTTGTGCCATCTTGAAACATTTTTCCCTCTTAAAATGAGATGAAGTTTGTAAAGCATGCTGCACATATTAGTTCCAGTGGCTCCGGTCTGCATGTTCCAATGCATACATAGAGGTAGGATAGGTGAGAAATTCATTTTAGTCCCCTTTCATTCATAATTTATCCAATTTGCACCTCCTGGACCCCAATGCAGACCCAAATGCAATCTGTGGTCTGAACTAAAGTCTGCACATTTCTAAGCTTGCAAATGCACTTGAAAAATTAATACATCTGAAAAATGTGAATGAAAAAAAGGCATATATTTTTTTTGGGGGGGGGGGAATGCACACAAACATGCTTTAGACAAAAGGAGAAAATGCATACTTTTCAAAAATGCACCCAATTGATGTGTATGTTTAAAAAAATGCACATGAAAGTACAAATGAATTTTCATGCGAAAAAACCCACAAAGCTCACAATCCGATACGGATGCGAGGCAGATTGAGCTTTGAGATGGAATTCGGAGAACCTGGATGAGCTTGAGTTTTGCGGGCTTGCACATCCCTATAAAATGCCACATTGACTTCAGTATCTGTGAAAGTTCCATGCACACAAGGAAATGTATGTACACAGTGTTTTCTCAAAAATGGAAGTGCATGGAGTAACCCTTGCTTGTACGTGCACCTCAGAGCTGCTCAGAACTTTGGTGTTAGGCTGTTATCCTGCATTCATGAGTGCCATTTACTTCCCTGAGACATGGACATAACTACACAGGATCACAGCCCAGAAGTAATATATTATGTTTATTACTATTGTTCCTGCTAATGACCATGACTGTAAGCATCATCAGCATCGTTATTGCTGACAATAAGCAAATTTTCAATAACAACAACATTAGTAGTAATAGTAGTTATGGAAGTAGTAATAACTATAATGAGCATGCAGGATGTATTTAATGAGCTTTGGTCAAGCACTGAAAATTTTGAGGACCAGTGTTCACCAAATAACCCCTGTGCTTTATAATTGCCTAGAGGCAGCAGGAAGATTGGTGTTAAGTATGGGCCATCTCTAGCCTTGATTTTTTCCTGTACAATCTGAAAGAGCAGGAACAGGAATGGCCTAGTTCTTAAGGCTAGGAAGCTCTCTGCTTTTGCGCGGAGCAAGCTGGGGCTGTGGGCCACTTCTTCCACTCTGTTCAGGGAGGACTCTTCTTGCAGTATCTTCCAGGATTGCCGGGGTCGCTCCCTTTCTAAAGCACAGGATCCAGGGTGGGGTGAAGTGGGGGATGAATGATAGGTCAGTACCCTGAACATGGGGAAAGAAGTTACTTTTGCAGGAGGAAGAAGTGATGTTCCAAGAATAGGGGTGAGTCCATGCAGGGAAATACTAAAAGGTGGATGAGAAAGGGAAGCAGAATACAATCAGGACCCATGAGATGGGGTGATATAGGGGCTTTCCCTCCAGTGGTGAGCCATGGTGCAGCCATCATTGGGAGAATCTCTGCACAATTCCAGACACACACACACACACACACACACACACACACACACAGCATTGTTGCCTATGTATGGAGAAAGAAGCCAACACAGAGAATGCTGGATTTCCCTGTGTGGCTCTGCAGTGCTCAGTAGACAGTGCATCATTACAAGGATTCTTGAGATACAGGCAAAAGCGTTTTGTGGAGCAAATGCTGCCATTGGGTGGCCAGCTGGTCATTCCTGCAGCTGAACATGTTCCCTGAGCAATTCATGGGAACCTATAGGGCCCTGTTATTCAACAATCTTGCTGCTTGATATTTTTCTAACACCATGATCGTAACATAAGTAGCTTTATAGCAGGGGTGCAGAACCTCAGGCCTGGGGACCAAATCTGGCCCTCTGGGGGTTCCAGCCCAGCCCACCAGGGTTCCCCAGGCTCCACCCTTTCCTTCAAGCACTGGTCATTTGGTGGTTTCCCGGCTTTTGTGCAGCTTTTTCCCCATTCTGAAAGGTTGAAACACCTCTCCTAAGGCTTAGTTACTGGTAGTGAGATCAGGAAGTTAAAATATGCTAGTCTTTTTGGTCTTTTATTTAGCCCCACTCCTTTTGTCTTTGACCTTGCCCACCACTGGAATGTAGCCAGTAGAATGAGAGCTTCTACAAAATGGAACTCATAGGCTGAAAGCGATTCTATTCTCCTGTTGTAGAATTGGAAGAGACCTCAAAGATCACCTTGTCCAACATTCTGCTGATGCAGGAATCTGCTGCTACAGCATCCCTGATAGGTGGCCATAGAGCCTCTGCATAAAAATGAAGGAGAGTCATAAGAACATCAGAAGAGCCCAGCTGGATCAGAACAAGGGTCCATCTGGTCCAGCATTCTGTTCACACAGTGGCCAACCAGCTGCCCACGGGATACCCACAAGAAGGACATGAGTGCAACAGCAGCCTCCCGTCCATGTTCCCTGGCAACTGGTGTACATAGGCATACTGCCTCTGATACTGAAGGTAGCTTATTGCCATCAGGACTAGTAGCCTAGTAGTCCAGCACTTTCTGAGGCAGATGGTATATTTCATCACAAAAGCCCAACACATGTGATGTTGACGAAGATGATGATGATGATGGACATTGTAGTGATGGGTAGAGGGGGATATGGCACTGGGAGGAGGGCTAGCCAAGAAAGGGGAACGCGGCCCAGACAGTTAATGGTTGTGCCGTGTCCGGGTCATCCTCGCACCTGCAGGTTTGGTGGTTGCCCTATCAGCCTGCCCTCAGGTCTCCGGATGCTGCTTCTAAATGCCAGATTGGTCCAAAACAAGACCTGCCTCATCCATGATCTAATAGTGGATGAGGCGGCCAGTCTGGCATGCATTACTGAGACCTGGATGGGCCAAGAAAGAGGAGTTAGTCTCTCCCAGTTATGCCCACCAAGGTACGTGGTTCAGCATCAGGGTAGGCTTG
Organism: Shinisaurus crocodilurus; assembly: GCA_021292165.1. Classification (NCBI taxonomy): domain Eukaryota; kingdom Metazoa; phylum Chordata; class Lepidosauria; order Squamata; family Shinisauridae; genus Shinisaurus; species Shinisaurus crocodilurus. Next base: position 92,848,764 of record CM037881.1, on the reverse strand, counting down.
AGGTTAAGACTGCCACCTATGCCGAGGCACTTAACAGCTCTAAATAGTATGGGGAGGGCGCGGTTATGTCAGCTTTTTAACAGGTCTTGTTGCATTAACTTGTTCTTAGTTATTTAAACCATTTTTAAATTTGGTTTTTAAATTTTTGTAGTGAAATTTTTATACTGTTTTTATTGTTTGTATTTTATGAATTGTTGTAAACCTCCCAGAGAATTTTCAGCTATTGGATGGTATAGAAATAAAATAATATAAAATAAAAAATAAAATAAAAATTACAGGGAAATATATTCTGAACCTAACTCCTTCTGTGAGTGGTACTATATTATTATGATATGGCAGGATCACATACATACACAATAGGGTGTTCTGCTCAGAAAGCATGGGCCTATGCCTACTGGCTTCAAACTGGCTTAACACAGCCAACTTTTTGTTGTTGCTGCTGCTGCTGCAGAAAGATGATAAAATTGTGCATCCAAACAAACTCAATTTGTACTGCCTTTAGTGAAAAAAAATGTTTTGGGGAAAAAAAGAGATGGAGTAATCAAAAAAGAGTAATATGATGCAGTAATATGATGGATGGTGTAGTTGTTTTGTCCTGTCTATTCTGAACCCTGAAATTACAGTGTAGGATAATAAAGTTATAATGACCATTAGGCACAACTGACCTGTTTTCCTGCTCAGTATTTAATAATGTGATGACTATATAGCCAGTGATTATACTACGGTAACAACAAGTCCCTATTTGTTTTGTTCCACAGTGCGGCAGATAGTTGGACTGTCTCTAATTTCACTGAATTAAAAAGTGGCAGCCTTACTCAGGTCCAAAGAATCCAGTATGGCTGCTCAATGATAGATTTATAGATCCTCCTAGCACAAGGGTGGACAGAAGGTAGATCTGGATCTACATCGTAGATCTCTGGGTGATCAGGAAGGATTTCTGACTCCCCATTGTTTAACAATAGCAACAAGAAAATCACTCCCACCTTAAATGATACTGCCGGAGTTGAGAAAGCTTGGGGGGTAACCAGCAGTGGATCTTTGTGTGATTGCAAACTCAGTTTGGTTCTGCTACAAAAAGAAAACCCTGGGATAAGAATTCTTTAATTCTAAGTACAGTATATGTACTATTATATTATTATTATTATTATTATTATTATTATTATTATTATTATTATTATTATTATTATTATTATTAGAATAATCTGAGAAAAGAAAACTTGGAAAACCAAAACCCACCACTAATAAAATAACAGTAGTAGTAGTAGTGATTACTGAATGGCAGAGCTGGAACAGATTTCAACAGCCATCTATTACAGTCTAGTCAGTACTGGACTTGGTGCATGTCTGCACAGGATTTCTAATTTCAGATGGATCAGATAGTGACCTGATCTGCCTCTTTGCCTCATGCTTGTTCCCAACTATCTGTATTACAGATAGCTGAAATTCCAGGGCCAATGGTGCAATGCACTTCACACAATATGAGGAGAGATGTCAACATGAGCTTCTCCCACTCCATACCAAACCAATTTTTACTGGGTCTACATTCTGATGCAGATGCTCCTAAGGCAGTAACCTCCATGCTACATCATCCCTAATTGCTCATTAGAAGATGATATCTCTGGACCCAGGCCAGACTTTATGAGCCTTTATAGCTGTTTAGGTTGTTAGTTCTTATAAATGTGCTCTCCATTTCCAGATACTTTGCCTGTCCTTGTAGGGATCCATGGCAGAATTATTTGCAGCTCCTCCATTGCAGGGAGGGGCTGTAGCTCAGTGGCAGAGCGCATGCTTTTCACGCAGAAGGTCCCAGGTTCAATTTCTGGCATCTCCAGCTATGGCAAGGAAAAAAACTCCTGCCTGAAACCCTGGAGAGTTGCTGCCATTCAGTGCTGACAATACTGGGCTAGATGGACCAAGGGTCTGACTCAGTGTAGTTGCCTTGAATGCCATTGTTTCTTGGTAGAAGGTGGGGGTACCAAATAAATAAATAAATAAAGGCTACTTCCTATGTTCCTGTGTATTTAAGCCAGGTATCCTATGACCTCCATTGTCACTCAAGCCCAGTAAGAGTCCTTTAAAAATGTGACACAAGAGCCATTACCCATCTCTATAAATTAAACGCGACTTTATAGCACCACAATTTCCATGTTTAATCAGGGGTTCTACATTTTCCCCCCTTCCAAATTTACCATTTGATTATCCTACCCAATCCAAAGATTCAGTGCCACCAGTATGCTGATGACACCCAGCTCTACCTATCCTTCCATCTAAATCCAAGGAAGCTGTCAAGTTGGTGTCTGATGCAGGTAATGGTCTAGATAAGAGTGAACAAGCTGAAGCTTAATCCAGACAAGCAGAGGTGCTCCTAGTCAGTTGAAAGGCAGATCAGGAACAGGGATTCAGCCTCTTCTGGATGGGGTTACATTCCCTTTGAAGGCTCAGGCTTGCAATTTGGGTGTATTTCTGGACTCAGACTTGAGCCTGGATGCCCAGGTATTGGTGGTGGCCATGAGTGCACCAACTGCACATTTGCACCCTTTCCTGGAGATGTCAGATCTGGTCATGGTGACACATGCTTTAATTACATCCTGTTTGGACTACTTTAACGTGCTCTATGCAGGGTTGCCTTTGAAAAGTGTTTGGAAACTTCAGCTGGTCCAGGATGCTGCCGGCAGACCTTCTCCCCCCCCCCCGATTTATATTTTATTGTAAATATCCATATGACAGTATAAATCCAGATGTATCAATAATACATAAGCTTCAACAAAGGGAGATCAAATATCCATATATATGTCCATGTGAGAGTGGCGTCTGTATGTCATCCGCTCAAATATGGAAAGTGTCATTAAGTCTTCAGTCCATAGCATTATAGAAGGTGAGCATCTTTCCCATGTTGTAGTATCAGTTTTCTAGCTGTCAAAAGGGCACAGAAAATCCATTTGCATTGACCATGCTAGATAATTTAAAAGAACATGTACATCAGAAAATATCAAAGAGTGTTTTAATACAAAGTTTTTCATTATGATAACTTCCACCCCAAAAGAGGCAATTACTGGACATTGTCAAAACATATGGGTAAAAGAAGCATTAGCAGTATTATACCTCCAGCAGTTAGTCGACTTTGACAAGCCGTTATTAACAAGATGTGGCGTCCAATAAATGCAGAACACAAGTTTTTGTTAAGTAAGATGTAACCTGAGGTCCATTGACATTTCAGATATTAACTCTAAAACAGCAATCCACTGCTTGGACCCAATAGGCCATTCCAATTTATACACTGATAATAGATATTTATAAACATGGATTGTGGATCAATATAAGGATCAATATAACTGATCATCCTCAAAAAGATTTCCAATCATGGAGGAGACTTTGAAGCTGTAAAAGCTGCAGGGCCAAACCTAGATTCTAACAAACGTTGCAATTGTAAGTATTGCGAGACAGCCACCAAAGGCAAATCGTATTTGGCGCACAAATCAGAAAATGACAAGAACTCATTATCTTCCCCCCTCTAATAGTTCCAAAGTAAAAATCAACTTGTCTGTCCAATTCCGGCACAAGAACACATTTTCTTACTGATTTTTAAGTCTGGATTTTGCCATAAGGTCAATTTGACATGCAAGAATGGATCAAACTGTAATTGACACGATATTGTCTGCCACATGTCTTGAGCAACCCTAACAGTAGGAGGAACCCTATCTATCTGTTTTAATATGCCGGGAGCCTAATGCCATCCACTTGAACAGGCAAGAGGATGCCAGGCCCAAAACTGACCATGGTGGAAAATCTAATCTAAGTGGAAAAGACCAAACTTTAGTGCAGGTCAGCAAATAGGACCGATGATGTAGTACAAGATCCAGAAAGCCAAATCCCCCTTCCTTAATAGAAAGTTGCATCCTTTTCAAAGATATTAGTAGTAGAGAGGAACCCCAGAAAAGTTTGGACTACTGTAATTTGCTCCATCTTGGGTTGCCTTTGAAAAGTGTTTGGAAACTTCAGCTGGTCCAGAATGTTGCATCCAGACTTTTGACCAGGACCAGTTATAGGGCGCATCGCATGTGACTCCCTTGTTACAACAACTTCACTGGCTATTGGTCTGCTTCTGGGCAGAATTCAAACTGCTGGTTATGACCTATAAAGCCCTACTCAACTTGGAACCAGCCTATTTGAAAGACTGAATTCTTGTATATGAACCTGCCTAGATTTTAAGATCCTCAGGAGAACTTCTTTCTATTCCACCACTGTCAGAGACACATTTGGTGGGAACAAGGGAGAAGGTCTTCTTGGGGGCTGGACCCAGGCTCTGAAACTCCCTGCCAAGGGAGGCCAGGCTAGCTCCATCTTTGTTGTCCTTCTGCTGACAGGCAAATGCATTTTTATTCAGACATGCATTCAGTTTTTAAGCTGTTTGCTGAAGTAGGTTTTAATGGTAGGTGCTGTTAATTCATTTTTATTGATGTGTTTTTAACTGATTTGCTTGTATGTTTTAATTATAATTTTGTGTTTTATCTTCTATTTTAGTGTTGTTAGCTATTTGTAGTGGAGAGGTGGGATATAAATTTAATAAATAAATAAATACAAACCTCTTACACAACAGCCTTCCCCATCACTCCCAGCCATTACGGCCATTGGCACAATTGAATTTATTTATTTATTATATTTATACCCCGCCTTTTTTCCTGCAAGGAACCTATTTCCCACAATCCACTGGGAAGAGCTCTTTCAGAGGTACCATTAATTTCAATAGAACTTATTTGAAGCAATCCCTGAGGATTGCACCCATCCCAGCTAGCCCAAGACATTTTTCTGCCTTAGGCAAAGGACAAGAGCCCCCACCACCATTTCACATTAGAAGCAGACCGGACTGACTGGCCATTGAATCTTTCTTCAACACTGGCAATGGGAGAGCATCCACCACTGCACCTGAGGAGGGCAGCAGGCTAGCTTAGGGGGTGCAGGGCAGGCCACTCCAACGCCTTGCCACTGCTCTGTATCTCCCAACATCCTCCGCCTGGGGCAGCTGCCTCACTCTGCCTCATGGTAGGGCTGGTCCTGTATCCATAATCTCCAGTGCTCAAGCCTGGCAACTTAGATCTAGTGTTCTACATTATAATAATAATAATAATAATAATAATAATAATAATAATAATAATAATAATAATTTTAAAAAAATGATTCCACTGAGGATCCATTGTTGAGTCCCTGCCCATCATTTGGAATCCTTGTTACATCCTGTTTATGTCCATGGGTTGGTTTGTAAAATCCCAGTCATTTCATAAACGGCAATGGCGAAATTGTTAACATTCTTTAAACTCTCATTATTGCTTTCGTTTCTTTCATCTAACTGTTTCCAAACAAATTCCTGCCAATCCAGCTGTTGGTTACATGAAGGGATGGAATCACACCAACCCACTGTCATGGCTTAAGCAAACCCAAACAGGCTCGGAGTGAACCTTTCCTAATATGTCTGTGATTTCAAATTGTACAGCAATTAACTTGCACACATCTCTGCGATGAGTCAGCTCCACAGACCAAGACAGAAAGGAGGGGGGGGGGGAATGACCCAAAGAGAATGAAAATACTTCCATAAAAGTCAGCAACAATTATTTTGCAATGACTAAAAGTTACCACAGATGTGGTAATCCTAACACCTCCTTAGGCGCATCGTAAAAAGTGACCTTTATGTAGAGAGTGAACTGGGATCTTTTCAAACATGAAGGAGGAACGAAGAACAAAGGCCTCTTCAGCCAGCGGAGGCTTTTCTTTTTTTAAATTTACAATGACATCATCTGTTTACAGGAGGTAAAGAAAGAGATTTTGCATGCACTTACGGGATAACCTCTTTAATACTTCAGTATCATAACAATAACCTTGTTTTCATAGCTTGTACATCCTTTAATCTTCTCCTCAATTTAAAACTGATTTCCCTCTCTATCTTGAGCCCTTCTAAATCAGGAGCCCAAAATTCAGCGCCAAAAACTCTGGAACTAGAAGCAGGGATCCTCAAAATCAGGGGAAACATTAACTCAGTGTGTGGCTGCTGTGGGCGGGGGGGGGGGGAAGGCACATTCCACGTCAGGAATCATCAGGGAAGGAATCGAAAATAAAATTGTCAACATCATAATGCCTTTGTGCCAGCTTTCCCCAACCTGGTACTCTCCAGATGTGTTGGACTACAACTCCCAGAATCCCCAACAAGCATGAGAAATGGTGAAGGATGATGAGAGCTGCAGTCCCACAATGTCTGGTGGGCACCAGGTTCGGGAAGGCTGGGCTAAAGGTCTGACCTGGCGTAAGGGACCATCCTAGGTTTATGCGACAGGAGATTCATGTGGATTCATTAGAAGCTATTGAATTAAGCTGAAAAGAAATGTGCCCTTTCACAAGCCGCATAATCAAAAAGTGCAGTTATGCATGAGGAGATCACTAGTTTCTTTACACCTTTGTTCTGTACTTTTTATTGAAATGAGAGGCATGAAAATGTGCCGTGTTTTGATCTGCAGTGATAGTACAGAAGGATTTAATGCCAGCGCTTGGTGCCAGCCAGACTCCCCATGTCCTCATTCAGGGAGGAATGTGGGTGTTGCAAAAATGGTCACTGCTGGTGCCTAAAGCTTCCATGCTTGTAGTCAGTCCCTAATGAAGATTACATACTTTAATTTCCCATAAGCTAACATGCATTGAAACACAGCTTTTAGTACTCTCTTTTTCTTAGTAGTTTATTGAGTTATTGAGTTTTCATGACAGGTAATACAGACAAACAAACCACACCCTTCCTCCACACAAATAACAAAAATAATCATAATTATAGTACCATAATAGCACAGTCAATAAAATCTGTAAGATCAACTTGTTACAAATTAAAATACCTGATTTGTTTTTTTAAACAACAACAACAAACAACAACAACAAGGACATGGTTTTGCATGGCACTGAAAGGATTACAACATTGGTGCCAGGCAGGCCTTTTTAGGGAGGATGCCCCAGAGGTGGGGGGCATCACTGAATAGGCCCTATATTTTGTTGTTGAATATTGTAAAACTTTGATAACTTGAAAAAGTTACAGTTCCCCTCCTTGTTTGTTCATTTTTATTTTGGTTCACTTATTTTGGTTTCACTTAAAAAATCAGAAAGCAATATCTTCTGAGGCAATTAGTACAAGCATATGCTTTTGTATCTATTTGTCTTGTTCCAATTCCCTGGCTCAGCAGGACCCAAATATGCAAATACTGACCACCAGTTTTCCATAATGCAATCAGATTTCTGTCTCCCCTGTTGCGTCCTAATTTGCTGCGTTAACTTATCCAATGATAATAAATCCCAGATTTTTTAAAAATCCAGTCCCCTTATGTAGGTATTTCAATAAATTTCCATTTTTGTGCGATCATTAATCAGGCAGCTATTAACAAATTAGGAACTAATTTCTTACAGAAACGTGTTATAGCCTCATTATTAACTTAACCCAACAACATCTCAATGTAAATTATGATGGGATGCTTAAAGGGGCCTGAGGGGTAAGTTATTCTTATAGATACAGTATTGGTCCAATTCAGAGAAAGCTATCCTAGGCATATCTACTCAGAAGTAAGCCCCACTAAGTTCAATGGGACTTACTCCAGGTAAGTGGGTACAGGACTGCAGCCTTAATTGATTACAACTAATGAATTGTTTGCAAATTAATCACAAATAACTTTAAGATCGCAATCCCAGGGCTTTTTTTCTGGTGGAACTCACCGGAACTGAGTTCCAGCACCTTTTCTTCTATTAATTGCATTACAATTTAATCGCCATCTACTCCCGAGGAAATGTAATCCAAGAGTTCCGGTACCCTTTTCTCCAGAAAAAAAGCACTGCGCAATCCTATATGTAGCTGCGAGAACACAATGGGGTTTACTATAGATATGTATAGGATTGCTCTGTTTCCCTCATTAATTTTAATCGGAATTATATACTGAGGGCACAATCCTATGTCCCTCTGACCCTGTCTGGGGGGGATATAGGAATTGCCGTAGAAGGTGCTGCGACCTCGGAAACCTTTTCTGAGGTTACAGCACCCCGGAGCGGCTGCAGCCACACCTTGTAACCAGCATGGTTCTTTCTGCGCTGGAAAGAAACCCCAGGGAACTGGGCATGGAAGGCCGTGCTGAGTTGTTCCCCCATGGAGGGGGCATTCCTGGGGGCGGGGAGGGGAGGGGCGGGGCTCTGCTGGATTCCAAGGAGGGCAGGAAAGACTTCAAGAGAGCCAAAATCGCCCATCTAGATGTTGTTCAGGGTGAGGGGCGCACAGAGGATTTCCTATCCTCCGTGCTCCTTCCACCCAACATAGGATGCCCACTATCCCCTGGTTTCAGAGGGTTGCGGGCACCCTCATAGGATTGTGCTGCCCCCAAGTGTTTCTAGATCCAGGCCCATGTGGTCTTGAATATGGCTAGAGATACTACTGGGCCGTGACTCTGGTAAAAGCAGTGGTGGTGTAAAGGAGCAGAGAGAAGTAAAAGCACATTTTTGGGGGCCACCAGCATTTCTAGCAATGGTCATAGATTCAGCCACGCATATTGTTTCTTTGATATGCTTGCTTTATTCCACCACCTCTCCATTACCAAAGGCAAAGACAGAAGGGATCTCTGAGCTTAGGCAGCCTCATGTCTCCAAACCAAGTGGCCCTGCAGACATGTTGAGATCTGACCAGCATTCTTCTCGAAAGGAACATCCCTTCGGCAGCGCATAATAAACACCTTGAGACAGCATCTTATGATCTGACTCAAAATGAGTAAGGCTAATTGTTATGAGGCATGGCTTTGAACCCTGCCTCTGTGCCATCCTGATTGTTGGTAACACCAAAACCTTTCCATTAAGGAAGATAATTGGGTTTAAAGCCAGCACACCCATTATACCAGGTACCTGCATAGATTGTATAAGACAGTAAGTAAGCCTTTTTGACCAAGGAGTGCCTAGAATTGTATGTTTGTCCTGTATTTGACGCAATGGAATGTGGCTTTATTTTGGTGCTATTTATGAACATAAGAACATAAGAAGAGCCATGCTGGATCAGACCAAGGGTCCATCTATTCCAGCATTCTGTTCACACAGTGGCCAACCAGCTGCCCACAGGATCCCACAAGCAGGACATGAGTGCAACAGCACCTTCCTGCCCATGTTCCCCAGCAACTGGTGTACATAGGCACACTGCCTCTGATACCGGGGGAAGCACATAGTCACTCAGGACTAGTAGCCCCCAATGACCTTCTTCTCCATGAATTTGTCCAATCCCCTTTTAAAGCTATCCAGATTGGTGGCCATCGCCACATCCTGTGGAAGTGAATTCTATAGTATAACCATATGCTGTGTGAAGAAGTACTTCCTTTTATCTGTCCTGAATCTCCCACCAATCAGCTTCATGGGATGACCTCGGGTTCTAGAATTATGAGAGAGGGGGAAAAGGAACCCTTGTCCACTTTCTCCACACCGTGCATAATCCTGTACACCTCTATCATGTCTCCCTGTACTCACCTTTTTTCTAAGCTAAACAATCCCAGCTGCTGTACCCTTTCCTCATAGGGGAGTTGCTCCAGCCCCTTGATCATTTTAGTTGCCCTTTTCTGCACTTTTTCCAACTCTACAATCTCCTTTTTTAGGTGCAGTGACCAGAACTGTACACAGTATTCCAAGTGCGGTCGCACCATAGATTTGTATCAGGGCAGTATGATCTTGGCAGTTTTTTTTTCAGTTCCTTTCTTAATTATGCCTAACATGGAGTTTGCCTTTTTCACAGCAGCTGCACACTGGGTTGACATTTTCACCAAGCTGCCCACCACAACCCCAAGATCTCTTCCTTGGTCAGTCACCGCTAGCTCAGATCCCATCAGATTATACTTGAAGTTGGAATTTTTCACCCCAACATGCATTACTTTACACTTGCTTGCATTGAACCGCATTTGCCATTTTGAAGCCCATTCTCTGAGTTTGGAGTTTGGGCAAATGTGTGGCGAGAGGTCAGAGTGTTGGACTGGGACTTGGGAGATCTGGGTTCTAGTCCCCACTCGGCCATGAAGCTTACTGGGTGACATGATTCTCAGCCTAACCTACCTCACAGGGTTGTTGTGAGAGCCAGTGTGGCGTAGTGGTGAGAGTGTTGGGCTGGAACTCAGGAGATCCGGGTTCTAGTCCCCGCTTGGCCATGAAACTCACTGGGTGACTGTGGGCCAGTCACTGACTCTCAGCCTAACCTACCTCACAGGGTTGTTGTGAGGATAAAATGGAGGGGAGGAGGAAGAGGATTATGTAAGCCACCTTGGGTTCCTTGCAGGAAAAAAGGTGGGGTATAAATATAATAAATTAAATTAAATAAATAAAAAATATCAATCAATCAATCAATCAATCAAATACAATAAACATAGCAAATAATTAAAACAAAACATGACGTAGAGAGCCCTGGCTTCAGAATGTAGGACTGAAGAGGATGTACCTTGCAAGAATATCTGCAAGGTTCTGAGAGCAGCAATGATATGGCCGATGTATTTGATGGCAGTCCATAAAATCAGGACCGAAAATTTGGGTTCAGGCTCCAGTCTGTCCACTATCAACAGCAAGGGCGGAATCCAGTTTTCCAAAGTTGGATGCAGTCTTCTCATTAGGATGCTCTCTGTTCCTGTCTTTCCTCTGCAAATTCAACAATCGAAATTAAGCGCTCCTACATTCTGCATTCCCATTGGTAAATCCATTCATTCAGTATTTTTGTATCCTGCCTTTCTTCCAATTCTGGAAGACAGGAGAGTTAACAACACCAAGATAATAAAACAGCCATAAAAATAAGGATGACAACACTTACATTATAAATAACAATAACAACTATAAAACAGCAATGATAAATTTCTCTATGGCCACACCTAACATGTTATATATCAAGATCCAAAATTTATTTCTGTCTTTCCCCCCCCACAAAGTTTTATCACTAGAGCAATTGGTTGCCTCAACTCACAATAGCTAAAAGAGGTGATAGATCAATGGTTTCCCCATTAAGTTAAAGTTGATGTTTTTAGATGGGCTGTTCCACAGTTTACAGAGCAGAAAGTTATGTAGGGCATTTTATCTAGAGCTATGCACAAATGGCCTCTTGAAATTATCCACCCTATTTGTGGGCAGAGAAATTTGGGGGACAATTTCACCAAATTTCTCCATGCAGAGGAGAGATTCCCAACAGTCTCTCAGAGGTGGTGCAGTGGTTGTAGCACAGCTTCTTTCTTTTCCTCAGGGTTTTTGTTTTTGTGTGCTGGTACTGCAAGTGGCAACAGCAGCAAATGTGTGGGCAGCCTGGTCACCACTTTGCACCCTCCACCATGCCCCATACTTAATGTCATTCAAGGACATGGGGAGGGCGCCACAAAAATGGTGGAAAAAAATTAGCAGTGGCCAAGTGTCCAGTGAATGTTTTTCTTTCTATTACACATCTCTCCATTGCCTGCAGCCTCCCGGACTGCCTGCACTTTCTGATCCAAAAAAAAGCCCTATGGGAAGAATTACCTTGGATGTCTTCCCAAGGTACAAGCTACAGGCTGCCAGAGAGATTTTGATTGATTGATTATACTTATATCCCACCTTTTTTCCTGCAAGGAACCCAAGGCGGCTTACATGGTCCTCCTCCTCCTCTCCATTTTATCCTCACAGCAACCCTATGAGGAAGGTTAGGATGAGAGACAGTGACTGGCCCAAAGTCACCCAGTGAGCTTCATGGCCAAGTAGGAACTAGAACCTGAATCTCTCAAGTCCCAGTCCAACACTATAATCGCCACACCACACTGGCTCTCCATGAATGAACAATGAAAGAAGGACACTCACACAAAGTCCTCAGCCCCCTCATAAGTAAGGTAAGCAGAAGAACGCTGAACTGAAAATGAGATTTTTCCTGAAATTTTCTTCTCATTTGAAATTCTTTTCTAAAGCAATTTATTTATTTTCTATCAAATTGAATTAGAATGGTTGGAAAAAATGTGGAAGAAATTTTCGGCACAGCACTAATTTTATCTCACCCAGTAGAGTTCCTGGTTCTGTCACTCATAACGGCATTGGATTGTTTATCATTCCCTCTAGTACTGATGTTCAAGCTTGAGTGCTGATACATATGCAGCCAAAATAGTTTCTCTCCCCCCCCCCCCCATGCACAAGAGGGAGGGATAAGTATGCTCAGGGGAACACAGGCATTTCTAGAAGTACAAAACATGTATAAAAAGCAGAAGGGTTAAATAAAACAAGCCAAAACATACATACATACATACATGAAAACTTTACATTCATGTTCTGGGGCAAGGACAGGGGAGGAAGGAGAGACAGAAAACAGGTACAGTCATGCCTTGGATTGAGAGCATAATTCGTTCCGGAAACATGCTTATAATCCAAAACACTCTTATATCAAAACGAAATTCCCCCCCAAAAAATTTGTACAGAGATTTTTAATTTAAGCTGTACTACAGTACTTGTATTGCAAGACGTCGCTTGTGTATCAAGTAATTTTTTAAAAAATATTTAAAAATTTGCTTGTCTTGCAAAACGCTCTCAAACCAAGTTACTTGCAATCCGAGGTATTACTGTACAACCATTCCTCCTCCTGCAGGGAACCTTTCCAGCTCTGGGCAGCCTCACTGCCTGAGAAGGGAGCACTTTGAAAGCGTGGATTGGACCAGCTGACAGCTGACCCAATCTGTGCCTTTAAGGCAGTGTTCTCCAACCTTGGGTCCCCCGATGTTTTTGGCCTACAACTCCCAGCATGCCCCAGCCAGCGTAGCCAAAAACATCGGGGGACCCAAGGTTGGAGAACACTGCTTTAAGGGCTGCCTAGCATCCCTCTTTCTCCTGCTTGAGAAGGTGGTGCTTTGAAGGCTGCACACACAAACACACCTTAAAGTAACCTCTTCCTAAGGGGGGGGGAGCTCATGGCATTAGCTTATTTGCATATTATTTAAATGTATGCAAGTGTAAAATTGACTGCTTAATACTGAAGCGCATATATATATATATATATATATATATTGAGAGAGAGAGAGAGGGAGAGAGAGCAGTTGTGTTTATTTTAGAAGACTGCAATTTGCAACCGTTGTGCAGGTGGTTCTCAATGCCACATCATGCATCTACTTTCAAACTGGGTGTTGAACCCAACGGTGATTGCTGAAGATGCTAGTATGCAAGTTCCAGCATCCCCCCACTCCCTACGGTGATATCTCTCAGAGGGATGGATGCACCACGTCAAACAACCAGATCTGACATTTGCAACCCTGGGCTGTATCACAAGATGACATATCCGCCTGGGAAATCTGAAGAAAAATGCACTGACAATAGCCGTAGGGGAGAAAATAAAAAGAGGAGTGCTTTTTAAACCATTAAATAAGCAGAGAGCAAGACAGAAACTATTCATACACACACACACACACACACACACACTCACTTAGGATTATCTGCATTTTATTTGTCAATGGGTTCACAGAATGCACACATGGTTTGGTATCCTTTTTGCACAATTGTTGTTTATTTACACATCTATATAATGCCATTTTTCATCAAATCAGATTGTAAATGTTTTCAAAATGTTGGACTCCTCTCATCCACCAACTGTCTGACAACCCTCCCTTTTTTATATGGTAGAGTGTGGTGCAAGTTAGATCCATTCGGAAGTTTGCCCTCCACACTGAACTCATCAAGAAGTAATTTCAAAAATAGGCTTGTGGAGGAGAGAAAAAATGGACTATTAGTTACTGAAGTTATGACTGCTGTATAAATCTATATATATAAAAGAAGAAGTCCTGACTGACTGACTGACTGACTGACTCATCAACGCCCAGCTCAAATCGTGTAATCTAGGAACGTGATATTTTGAAGGAACATTGTTTTTATGACGTAGACACCCACTAAGGAAGGATTTTTGGAAATTCCGTCCCTAAGGGGGTGGAAAAGGGGGGGAAATCACCCCACTCTCATATCTCCTATGGGCAAAACAACAGGAGAGCAGTTATGTAAATCGGCCTCACCTCATAATTGCTGCAGGAGCCAATAGTAGCAGTTATGCAAATAGCTCATATGACACTTAGAATGTTCGTATGAATTCCTGCAGGGGCCAATAGGAGTGGGTATGCAAATCTCCCCTAGGCCATTTATAATGTTCTCTAAGGGGCTGAAAAGGGAGGGAAACATTTTAAATGACTGACTGACTGACTGTTTGACTGTTGTGTGTGGGGCGTCCGCGCATAGGCTCCATCACGTTTTGACGGATCTACTCCAAACTTGGCACGGTCACTCTTCATCACCTGTAGACTCTCAGGATTAACCTGATTTTTCTTTAAGATCAGATATTTCTGTCAGAAAAGATTTCTACTGCCAGCACCCAGCCTAAACGTTACACTTTCAGTCAGAGACACTGTATCTTTTCCATACAGCTGTTGCAGGCCTTCAAGGAGGGGAGGGGGGACCTTTTCATTTTTAAACCTGTTTTTTATATTCTTCTTCTTCTCCATTAAAAAAAAAAATTCAAAATGCAAATTGAAAATTTAAATGTAAAAACAAGTCACAGGGGCAGCCATTGAAGGTAGCGGGGATCGCCCTATGGGAAGACTGCTTCTCACATGGGCAGTTTTACATGGCCTTTTCCAGAGTGAGCTCACCTAACTCTCTGGTCATTCTAGCACCTGAAGGGAGAACCACTAATGTAGTTTACAAAGAAGTACTGAAATAGGGGTTTTTTGTAGGTTGCAGATGCCAAATAAATAATGTTTAATTTTTGCTGTCTCACTCTCTGTTTGTAATTCCAACACGAAAAAATTCATGGTCGCATATGAATGGAATAACTATCTTTGTTTTGTTGCCAATACACGTCTGTAATAAGCATTGCTTATTACATTAAGACATCAACCTGTAAATTATATTTCATACAGTTTGGACAAAAACTCATGTTTCTTTTAAAAACAATTGTACCAAATCCTAAAATCCACACGAGTGAAGCTGCAGGCAACAGCTAGTTGGGTTATATATTAAGGCTAACAAAGCTTAACATTGATAAAAAGAACATAGCATGGCTCAACCAATCTAGAATATGTACCAGTCATTGCTATCTTGTTTCCACACAAACTGGGTGAAGAACAATCATGTGAAGAAAGACTCCTTGTGATGATTTCTGAAATTGTGGTAATGCCAAAAAGTCCTGCCACAATTATATGCGACTGCACAAAGCTGTACACAACTGCAAAGTTTGTGCCTGCTTATTGCCAGCTTTTCCACATGTTTCCAGACATCTGTGTGCTTGAGGACAACCGTGAAGGAAAACTACAGCAGTGAAAAGTGCCATTTGAACTGGTCCCTGGTCTTCACATGATACTCTTGTGGGGAATGGGGGATGTGTGGGCCTCTAGATGTTGTTGGATTGTAAGTCCCATCATCCCTCACCATTGGCTATGTTGGCTAGGGAGTTGTAGTCTGAGCATATCTGGAGGGACACATGTTCCCCACCCCTGCTCTATAGTACAAAAACATGCCCAAGTCACATTCCCAGTTAAGTTCTTGGTGAGTCCTCAAACCCCAAATCCAACCAACTACTGCCACAACTAGAGGCTGGCATTGGGTGTTGAGAATTTAAATCATAATAAACTTCTTCTGTGGACATTCGGTGAATAAGCTTTGCTGAGACTCAGGATATAACTGGTCACCATGATATAAGTTATGCCGTCAGCAAAACAATGGCATGGGCCTACCTGATATTGGCCCATGCCACCTCAGACTGCAGGTTGGGGATCACATTCTTTTTCGTTACACCTTCACAAAATTAGAACACCTGGAAGAAATATTCTAGTCTGGCTGTCCCCCTAATGTGCATAGTTCACTTCCATATTTGGAACCCGGAAGGAATTTTGCCCCAGAAATGAGTGGCTGGTGGTAACTCTAGTGGGATTATTTTTGGCTTCTCCGGTAGCTTGTGGCTTGAAGCTCGTTGTTCTGTTTCACTTTGGCTTGTGCACCCTGTTGCTTCTGCTCTTTGAATGTAGTACAGTGTGGTCTGTCTGTGTTGTGTTGCTTGATTGGGGTGGGGGTGAGGTTGTAGAGAAGGGTATGCACAGTCCTCTCCTCTGCCTCATGAGGGTGTTGCATTTTACTGCCTTTTGATCCCATTCCAAATCTATGACACCCTCAGCCCTAAACACACTCACTCGATAATACATTTAACAACAATTTGGAATTTCAAATAAAGGTTCTAGGGCCATATAGACAATACAAATGTACATTAATTTTATATCATTTTAGCTGTTATGGCTTTGTCCAAAGAATCCTGGGAATTTTGGTTGTTGAGGGTGCTGTGAATTCTATTAGAAATCCCTAACACACACACACACACAGACATGATTTAAAATTCTCATGGAAGAGGAATGACTATTAAATTGGTTTAAGTCTGTGGTGGAGATATATATGTATATAAATAATTATATTCGATTTTTCAATTCAACATGCCGACCACCACACACCACACCCACACAAAAGTGGCTCATAAACAGGATGGGTTGGATGCAGACTAAGTTAGATAAACTTTATCCCCATTGAAATGGGTGGGATTAAGTCATGACAATTTAAGCCCCATTAATTTCAATGGGAACTGAGTTCAACTAACAGTCTGAATCCATTCCAGTAGAAACTCTGTAACAAAATCATATTTAAAAAACAACTGACATAGATCAGAACAACAGCATCATTAGCAAAGTATGGATGAATCAGAAAATATTAAAAGCATGTCTGAACAGAACAATTTTGAGGATCTTTCTGGTTTCTGAAGGTGGGGATAGAAGGAGCAAAATGAGTCCCCTTGAGGAAGAGACTTCTTCCAGCCTAGGTGCCACCATGAAGGAAGCCCTGTCCCATGTTCTTGTCCAAGTGCACCTCAGATGGTGGCAGGACACCAAATAGAGACCACTTAGAAGATCTCAGTAGGTGGGCAGAATCATACAGGATCAGGTCGTATTCAGATACCCCAGGTCCAAAGCATATGGGGTTGTAAAGGTATAAACCAGCTCTTTGAATTTTGCTCAGAAACATACTGGAACCTAATGTCCATTGTTATTCACATGCTCTGAATAGCGGGCACCCATCAACAGCCTGGAAGCAGCATTCTGAATCAGAATTTTTCCAAGGCAGACCCCACAGACAGTGTGTTGCAGTAGTCCAACCTGCACGTAACCAAATTTCATCAACGTTGCCTCCGGAAAATCCTGCGAATTACTTGGGAAGATAGGCGAACAAATGTCAGTGTACTGGAAGATACAAAAAAAGTGTGAAAACACCACCGTGATGAAACTTTCTTTTATCTTTTTAAACAAAATTTTTACAACTTTTTAACAATACATGTTCAATCATTATATTTAAACTTTCTTTTGTCTATTTTTTTGAATTTTTAACATTTTTTTACAACACATATTGATTTAATATTTATATAAACTTTAAAAACTTTTCAATAATCAAACTTTACAAACTGTTCACTAACCATGCTGTAACACAGAGTATACATCATGTATAATTATATTCAATGGTAATCACCCCCTTATCTTTCAGGAGTTTAGCATCCACCAAACTTGCTGTATTCTTATAGAGTTAATGAAAACCTTCCTTAGTTTTTTCTTTGTCTTCATGGAGTTGCTACAGCCTTTACTCTTTATTTTTTGAGATGGCCTTCAAGTGAGCCTTCCTCTCCGTTTTTTCTTTCTGAGTGGCTTAAAGCATTATTTTTCCTTGGAATGGTTTCCAGAAGCCTGATATTCTCCGTATCCTCACTTGTTTTTTTCCCCAACAAGAAACCGGTTTGGACTTCTTGTTTCGTGCAATATTTGCCTTTCTCAAGGGTTTCAAGGCTAGTCACGGGCTTATATCAGTTTCATTACCCTCTATAATACAAAAACATTTGTTGTGTTGCCAAACATATTTCCCAACCAACGATATCCTCATGAATATCGTTGAGTATAGTGCAGGGTAACTCCTAATAATACTTAATTAATTGTAATAACCCAGAGGGAGTATCAATTGGTTCTGCTGGAATGATTTACAGCTGTCCATAGAGTATATACATGCATGCAACAGTATGGCCACTAGAGGATGTAAATGGAATAACAACCCACAAAAAAGAGAACGTAAGTGAAAATGTTGGGATTTATGGTGGTTGACTGTTTTGGAAATATGTTTGGCAACACAACAAATGTTTTTGTATTATAGAGGGTAATGAAACTGATATAAGCCCGTGACTAGCCTTGAAACCCTTGAGAAAGGCAAATATTGCACGAAACAAGAAGTCCAAACCGGTTTCTTGTTGGGGAAAAAAACAAGTGAGGATACGGAGAATATCAGGCTTCTGGAAACCATTCCAAGGAAAAATAATGCTTTAAGCCACTCAGAAAGAAAAAACGGAGAGGAAGGCTCACTTGAAGGCCATCTCAAAAAATAAAGAGTAAAGGCTGTAGCAACTCCATGAAGACAAAGAAAAAACTAAGGAAGGTTTTCATTAACTCTATAAGAATACAGCAAGTTTGGTGGATGCTAAACTCCTGAAAGATAAGGGGGTGATTACCATTGAATATAATTATACATGATGTATACTCTGTGTTACAGCATGGTTAGTGAACAGTTTGTAAAGTTTGATTATTGAAAAGTTTTTAAAGTTTATATAAATATTAAATCAATATGTGTTGTAAAAAATGTTAAAAATTCAAAAAAATAGACAAAAGAAAGTTTAAATATAATGATTGAACATGTATTGTTAAAAAGATTGTAAAAATTTTGTTTAAAAAGATAAAAGAAAGTTTCATCACGGTGGTGTTTTCACACTTTTTTTGTATACTCATATTTCCGTGATTCTCCTTTGTTATCAGCTAGTGTACTGGAAGAAGCAAAGACTACTAGCGTTGAAAAGATGATCCTTCAACGCCAACTTCAGTGGACCGTTCATGTTGTTCGAATGCCTGACTGCCGTCTCCCAAAGCAGTTACTTTATTCCCAACTCAAGGATGGAAAGCGGAATATCGGTGGTCAATATAAGAGGTTTAAAGATGTTCTTAAGGCTAATCTAAAAAAATGCAATATAAACATCAAAAACTGGGAAGCTCTGGCCCATGAACGATCTAACTGGAGGTTGGCCTTTCACAAAGGTTCTATGGGCTTTGAAGAAGCTTGAGTGCAAGGTGAAAGGGAGAAACGTGCTAAGCGAAAAGCACGTCAAATGAATCCTTTACAAGACCATCTTCCATCTGGTAACCTGTGTCCTCACTGTGGGAAGCTGTGTGGATCTAGAATTGGCCTCCACAGTCACTTACGGACCCATCGCTAGAGTCTACACAATTTTCTTTAGAATTTTCCTCCTTTTAAAAATCTCCTTTTTGTAAAAAAAAATAAATTTCTTTTCGTTTTTTTTTTATCCTGGAAGACAATCTTACTCGGTCACGAGTGATCACCTGACTGACTGACTGATATAGCCAGGTCTGTCTTCTCCAGAAAGGGTGACAACTAGTGCACTAGCCAAAGTTGAGCAAACACACTCCTGGAAACAGCCACAACCTGCCACTACACAAGCAAGGCTGGGTCCAGACGCACTCTCAGGCTCTGAACCTGATCTTTCAGAGAGAGACCTATCCTATCCAGAATGGGCTGAAGAATCCCCATGCACTGCATTTCCTATTGACCCAAATCACCTCTGTCTTGTCTGGATTAAGTCTCTGTTTTAAGTCCACATCCAGCCCATCACAGCAACCAAACACTGGTTCACAGATTCCACTGCCTCTTTGGCATCTAATGGAAATGAGAGATAGAACTGGGCATCATCTGCATATTAATGACACCACACTCTAAAACTCTGACAGCTTCTCCCAGTGGTTTCATGTAGATGCTAAAGAGCATGCTAGACAAGACAGAACCCTGTGGCCAAGGAGACAAACATGAATCCCTCAGCACTACCTTCTAGAACCTGCCCTCCAATGAGAACTAGAACCAGCACAAATCAGTGCAACCCAGGCCCAACCCAGTAAGGCCATTCAGAAGAATACCATAATCAGTGGCATCAAAAGCTGCCAAAAGGTCCAGCAGAAAAAAACGGGTCTCACATCTCCTAGCCTGGCATAGATCCTGGCATAGGTCAACCACCAGGGTGACCAAGGCAGTTTCTGTTCCTAATCCAGACTGTAAACCAGAATGAAATGAGCCTAGAAAATCCGTATCATCCAAGACCACCGGAAATGGAGTCACCGCCACATGTTCAAGCCCCCCAAAGGGAGATTAGGAACTAGTTTATAATTATTCAAGATGTGATATGTCCATTAAAGCCACTGGTAAAAAGTACTAGCTTAGATTTATATGGAAAAAAGAAAATACATATGATTTTGAAATTATGAATTATTCTTCAGCTGACAAGACAAGAGTTTAAGAAAGAAAAGCTTTGAGAAAAAGGAACTGGGATTAAATCCCTCCAACTATTAAGCCTAAATGGCAAATGTAAACACATTGTGTAGCACCAGTTTAATGCACTCCATGTCATTTGCTCTCTTTTTCTTCCCCTCATCCAAATAAAATGTTACCACTTGAAAAACTATTAGAGAGATCAAGATAAGATCCTTCTGTGGCATAAACAGGATCAGAGTTACAGATTACACTGCAAGCCTGTGGAGCAATGGAAAAGTACAGGCGGAGCCTTCATAAAGGGCTCCAGCTGTAGTTGGATTATAAGTGAATAATGTCAGGCCAAACAGGCTTGATGATCTTAAAAGAATCTCCAGACCTCGAGGGCTGCCTCTAAGAATCATGTTATCTTCAGGACAGTTGAGAGATCACTTTCCAGTTTTGTAAGGTGCTGAGTGATTCAGTTCACGTTCAGGGAGTAGAGATTTTTTTGGCACTTCCCCATATTAAAATATTAACTCTGAGAAGAGCCCAGTGCTCTCTATTATATTATATTATTACATTACATATGTACTTTGAGCACACTAGGAATCCTTAAAAAAAAAGGAATTGAAAAAAATAAACCTCATCAGAGATATTCAGTACACACAACTGAAGTTCTGGTTTGTTTGGCTCAAGACAGAACCTTCAAATTATTGTTAGAGACACTGGTTGTGAAGCAGTGAACTGTGTGCATGCTCTATGCATTCAGTAGATTTCTCTCCCTGTCCCCTTGGCTTCCCCAGAGTTAGTGGCTGGTCATCAGATGGCATGCTCCTGGTGGTTCCTCATGGACCTTTGGTCCGACTGGAGTCCACCAGGAGAAGGGCCTTCAGTGTGGTGGCTCCATTTCTGTGAAACTCCCTGCCTCTGGAGGTCAGACAGGCTCCAACATTGTGCTGCTTTCGGCACCTGCTGAAGACCTCCTTGTTCCGGGAAGCCTTCTCTGCTGTCCAGCCACTATTGTAATTTTAGTTTGTTTTCAACATATTGTTTTTGTTTCTTTTATCTGTTTTTGTCTTTTTATTGTTCAGCGCTCCGGAATCTGCTTGATGTGGAGCGGTATACAAATACTGTCAATAATAATAATAATAATAACAACAACAACAACAACAACAACATGCCCCTATGCCCCTTCAGAACCTCAACGTGCTCTTTATACTCCCTGTGTACTTTAAATTCTGAGGATACAAAGCAGTTTGAAAACTGGGTACACATTTTTTTTAAGGGGGAAACTGGAGGAAACAGCATGTGCTCTCTCTTGGTGTTCCACCATTTAAAAAAGCTCTTATTCTAAGGGAGCTTCCAGACAGGGCCGGTGCTACCATTAGGCCAACTAGGCAGCTGCCTAGGGCGCAGGGCTAAAGAGGGCACCAGAAACGCCTTGAAAAAAAATACAGCACTCTCAAGTGGGAAGGGGGGGGGAGCTAAATATCTGATCTTGCCTAGGGCACCAAACTGCCTTGCACTGGTTCTGCTTCCAGACAAGGCTTTTAATGTGCAATCGCCCTGCCTCATTCATAGAATTTTACATGGGAGTCCAGATGTTGCCTATTTGTAAACCTCCTGTGTTATCCCATTGCTTCTTCCATCTTTTTTCTTTCCACACAGAATCCGTTAAGGAGGAAAAGATGGAATAGCTGCACAATGCCCTTTGACTGGTAGTGCTAGGAGTCCTCCATCTGGAAGCACCCTAAATCCTGAAGCAGCTTTTCGAATGTTTACATTTATTCGTGAGAAAGATTAAAGCTGCTATTAGAATGTGTGTCTTCCTCTGGCCTAGGTTTGTATCTTAGCCATGTTTACTTTCTAGAAAAGAAAGCTCTTTGTCCTAAAAGCCCTTCTTTCTAAGGCAGGAGTAGGCAATTGTGGCCCTCCAGATATTTTGGCCTACAACTCCCATCAGCCCTAGCAATGGTGAGGGATGTTGGGAGCAGTAGACCAAAGTATCTGGAGGGCCACAAGTAGCCCATTCCTGCTCTAAGACCTTGTTGTGGGGTGAGGCTTGGTTGGCTTCACATGTTACAATAAGCACCAAAAGATAGATGCATACATGACTTTTGCTTTTCTATTTGCACTTTCCAGATAACATCTGGAGGGAATCCAATCAACACTTCTCCTCATTTGTAACTTACAGACCATGCTACAAGGGGGATGCTTAAGATCTTTGATAAAATACACAGGAAGTGTGATAAGCAATGCACAATTTATTTTATTTATTTATTATATTTATACCCCGCCTTTTTTCCTGCAAGGAACCCAAGGCGGCTTACATAATCCTCCTCTCCATTTTATCCTCACAACAACCCTGTGAGGTAGGTTAGGCTGAGAGTCAGTGACTGGCCCAAAGTCACCCAGTGAGTTTCATGGCCGAGTGGGGACTAGAACCCAGATCTCCCAAGTCCCAGTCCAACACTCTCACCACTACGTCACACAACTGCATCCATTCCCTCCCCCCGCTTCCTATAATATACAAGAACCTAAATATTGAGGCAAATATGCTCAAATACACTCTTTCTTATGATTCTTCATATGCCCCAGAAACATGAATACACATTCAAGGGCTCATCAGCCTTGACTAAAATTAAGTTGTTGTGTTACGTTCCGAGAATATTTAGGACATGGGAGTGAAATGCAAAAGTATTTCCTGCATCAAACAAATGTCATGTAGGAATATCATGGATGTGCATGTGCGTGAGTAAAAGAAGGAGAGACAAAGAGGGAGAATGAGAGAGAGACAGAGCTTCTGGGGTGACTTTAAATAGAAAAGGAGCCAGAGAAGAAAAGGTTAAGTAGCCCCCCCTCTTCTGCTTAAACTCAAACAGCCTCCTGAGCAACTGCTTTTCTTTAACTGCCCCCCACCCCCACTGCAAATACATTTGTCCTGTCACGTCTAGTTTGTTCCTAAACTCCCGAGAAAGCTGATTGCTTTCTCTTGGCCTTTCACAGCCATACGAAATTAACTAGCTTTGTTTTTGCTTGATCGCCTGGACATTTTTTGCCCCCCCCTTTGGCCTAACTCAGAAATATGTTAAGTGTCAATTACAGGCTTACAGTATTTATTAGTCAGGTATGCAGTTACAGTGTTCTGCTGCCTGCAGAAGAACAGAAAGGAAGCAAGGGGAGGAGGGGAGGTGAAGACCTTTTGAAATACAGTAATGCCTTGGATTGCAAACATAATTCGTTCCGGAACCGTGCTTGCTATAATCCAAAACACTCTTATATCAAAGCAAGTCTCTGGCGGGCTTGAGCGGGCCCGATTTCGGCCCGCTGCGCCCGTTCAAGGCAAGCGGTTACATCCCTACACTATTTGTATTGCAAGACATCGCTTGTTTATCAAGTCAAAATTTATTTTAAAAAATTGCTTGCCTTGCAAAACACTCTCAGACCAAGTTACTTGCAATCCAAGGTATTACTGTATTGCTGATCTTTCATAGATTTCATAGATCATAGAGTTGGAAGGAGCCTACAAGGCTATCGAGTCCAACCCCCTGCTCAATGCAGGAAACTAGAGGAGGGGTCTCCCATCCAAGTAATAACCAGGCCTGACCCTGCTTAGCTTTCCACACTCAGACAAGCTGAGCCAGCGTGAGCCACAGGCCTGTTTGATTTCATAGATTTCATAGATCATAGAGTTGGAAGGAGCCTACAAGGCTATCGAGTCCAACCCCCTGCTCAATGCAGGAAACTAGAGGAGGGGTCTCCCATCCAAGTAACAACCAGGCCTGACCCTGCTTATTTCATTTCATTATAAGCGAGCCTGGAAGCTGAAGTTATATCCATGTTTGTTATGCCAGTGTGTCTAGCAGGGACAGCAGATACAAACAATACAAAATGTCGGCGATAATTGTAATCAGCAAGGTTTATATAGTCATATCATAGAGTTGGAAGAGGCCTACAAGGCCATCGAGTCCAACCCCCTGCTCTGCAGGAAACTAGAGGAGGGGCCTCCCATCCAAGTAATAGCTAGGCCTGACCCTGCTTAGCTTTCCACGCTCAGACAAGCTGAGCCAGTGTGAGCCACAGGCCTGTATGCATTGATCATGTCCTGTTGTGTTACACTTTTCCCCTGTGTTCTCCCTGTGTTTTCTCTTTCATTGTCATTAATGTGGATTTTTCTTGGGGTAGGGGACATTTGAGAATGCTTAGGCTAGCCCTCCCCAACCTGGTCCCCTCCAAACGTGTGGGACTATAACTCCCAGTTTCCCCATCAGCCATGCTACTTGTAGTCCAACACATCTGGGGGGGGGGCATCAGGTTTGGGAAGGCTGGCTTAGGAAGTAGTATGACACTGCTCCTCCCAGTGGCATCCAGTGGACCTTGGTGGAGCTAGTGGGGTAGAGGGACTTCATGACCCACAATGCAACAGTAGCTCTTTTCCTTTCTCCCTTTGCTTCTCTAGGCCATTCAAAAGGTCCTCAGAAACTCCATGCTAAACTGGCCCACCAGAAAATGCCATATGATTATGGGTAACAGTCCCATATTTTCGGTAGCTAAGGGTCAGTTGGTGCCACTCCCAGAACTGCAGACCACCTTTGGAAAGGGCAGAGAAATTCAATATGTCCCCAATCCCAGCTACTTAAAGCATCTTTCCATGCTTCATACAGTAATTGTATTTTGGGGAGCGAAAGCCTGACTGCAGACACACTTTGCCCCGCATTCCACCTGCATACTACTCTCTACCCAGGGCTCAAGAGCCCAGTCTGTGACACATTCTACATACTGATTGTCTTCCCCAAGCACTCTCAGTGGTGTGACAAGTACCCTCAATCGCCCTTCCAAGCACCCTTGATGGGTCATGGGCAAGGTGGCACCAAGACCCCCACACCCCCTCCTGCCTGGCCAGACCGGTTTGTCTGGTCAGCGAGGGAGGGGTTGGGGGATTGAGGGCCCCCGAGAGAGGAGGTAAAAGCAGCAACCAGGACTTCTGCTGGTTGTTGGAAGCAAGGTGCAGTGAAGCACGGAGTGGGTCGTCGTCTCAGGCTAGCCTGGACATTCAACCCCAAAGTGGATTGCCTGGGTACATTGCTGTAAGTTCGTTCAAGTTGCTCGTTTTATACTAGGTTAGGTTCTCTGGTGTGAGCTTAGAATAGCTTAGACTCTTTGTTGTTTTATAACTCTGACTGTGTGTAACAAGGTACTTTCCTCTTGTCAAAATCAAATCTTTATTACAGTCCAAGACCAGCATAAACAGTAAGTCAACAAAGACACACAAAATTTGTACAATACCAAATTTTAGGCTGTCCTTCAGTAAACCATATCAACAAGGTCTGCCACGGACGGCCTTCTCCTTATCCCATCAGCCAGAGCAGCCAGGCTGGTGGGGACTAGGAAGAGGGCCTTCTCTGTGGCGGCCCCCACATTATGGAACTCCCTCCCTAGTGACCTTCGCCATGCCCCCTCCGTGATGAGCTTCCGCCGTGCATTAAAAACATGGCTGTTCAGGCGGGAATATGGGGTGGGTTAGGTTTTTAATGAGAATTTTTTATATTGTTTTAATTGTTATATTTTGTTGTGTTGTTGCTGTATTTTAATTGTACATCGCCCAGGGTGGCCGGGTGACCGGCCAGATGGGCGATTGATAAATATAATAAATAAATAAATAAATAATTAAATAAATAAATAAATATCAGGATGGCATACAATAAAAACAAGACATCAGTATAAAATCACAATTAAACATGAGGAAGACAGATCAGGTTTTGGCCCTTTCTCACTGTTTCAAACAAGGCCTAAGAAGTTCTAAGTTTCCTCTTGTCAATTTCACTCCCCTTATTTCCCTGTCCAATTTGCTGTTGTTTACTATTCAATAAACTCTCTTTCACTTTTACCTGAGAGTAGTTTCACTTTGACTCTGTGCTAAATTCCAGTGCTTACGACCCGGTTTGACCTGGGGATTGCAAGCGGTGAGTTCTGAGCTGTCAATGAAGCCGCGGAACTAGTCCTTTGCAGGAAAAGACCAGCGGCGGTCCTTCACATATTTGCCATGGGCACACTGGTATTACAATGGAGTTTTCTGTGGCAAACACAGACCTAGTTCTTACAGAGGTGGTCAAGCGGTACCACTTCAGTCTGATGTTGCATGACTGAATACTCCTCCATACAAAACCATTCCCCTGTGCAGAAAAACAGCATGTTAAAGAGGAAGTTAGGCTAGAACCCTTCTTCCTCACATGCTGGTTTTCTGTGCGCAGTGAAGGAGGAGCATTCAATTACATGACTCTCTACCTGCTGCCTGGTTACAGGTTGATAATCTCAGGGACAGGGAGAGAAATAGGTCACAAGAAGTGTGAGCAACAGGTCCACACCCTTACAGATTTGTGTAAACACATCAGGGACCACTACTAATCATGCCTCATGGGTGATTTAATGGCCATGCTCCTGTCATTCACACTTTATCTGTCTGCTATGAAAAGCTCTGCTGTGTTAGTGGTATACTCAGGGCAAACATGAGTGAACGTAATGTGTGGATCCTTTTTTTTTTTTTTTTAATAGAAACTCTGTTCTAGTTTCAAATCCTTGCTTTTCAAACTGTTACTATTTAACTTATCAGAAGTATCAGCTGGTGTCTAAGAAAGCAGGTGGGATGGCCCAAGTCCTTGCCTCTACTCTCACCTCAGGCTGTGGATCAGGAGAAGGAGGAGGAGGAGGAAGTGGTGGTGGAGGAGGTGCCTTTTAGATCCAAGAGCCTGATACATGTTGCAGCTGATTGTCCAATGGAAAAATCTGTTTGGCATAAGTGGAAGGTTAATGATTTGGGGTCGACCAGCTTTCCCCAACTTCTTAAACTTGCCATACATGCCTTTGGGCATGTCTGGCCCTCCAATCAAGCTCCAGAAACTACCCTCCAGTCTTCTTTCCTCTTGCCTGAACCTAGAGAGTTATTTGATCTTCATTGCATTTGTATTTGGTGAATGTGTTCTGGCTTCCTGCAAGAGAATGCCTCTTAGAAAGTTCTTTCTGCTGACCCTAACTGGGGGGGGGGGGGGAATGTCACAACTTGCAAATTGCTGGGATGGTGAAAGGGGTTATTATGACATTTGAAATAAGTAATATTATTAACAATCTTCCCCATATGTGCTTATTTATTTATTTTAATATGTTGATATCCCCCACCTCCCTTCTATTATGGAACTCAAGATGGTGTCATAGGGAGTCTCCTTGCTAAGCCCTGACCTGACCAAGGCCTGCTTAACTTCAGTAAGGTGGTGGCACCATGTGCCCCCAGACCAAACCTGAGTTTGACAAAGACCTCTCTCCCTTGCTGCCATCTCCTCCCATTTAGGACTCACCAAGGCACTGTGCACTGCAGAGTGATTCTCAGCCTCCCGATGTGCATGAAAAATTTTTAAATATGTCATTATCCTGACAACTCTGTTGAGGAGGTTTTTAAATTGACCAGCTGTCTGGCAGTCGTGTATAAATCACTTGCACTGACCTGGCTGGGCATTTTCCATCTCTTCTGAGTGTATTTGCTGTTTGACACAGGAGCCGGTGGTGTAACTGCTCATTTAATACCAGACAGTGTAATACCCTTGCAGCTTGGCATGCCTGTCAGGTTGATTTCATTAGTACGATAAGATGCATAGGCTCCTTTTTATCTCCTCTGTTCTCCTTCTCTCTGTCTTTCTCTGTAATTTGGGTCTTTAAAGTCTTTGCTGTCTCCTGATCTACAGATAATTGTTTACTGTAATACTAACCAGGAAAAGAGCTGATAAACTCCAGATGTAGGCAGGTCGTCAAATTCACTTTCTTTGCTCTATGCCCATGGCTATGGACCTCAGATAACATGTTGCCACTGTCTGCAGTTCTCTCTGAAACTGTGAAGAAAACTGCCCTAGTTAAGATGGGGAGCAATTAAACATTCTCCCCATCTTTGAGTAAATGGGGCTTTTCTTTCACTGTGTGAGCAGCAGCACGCCAGCATTTGCACAAACGTCTCTTTGTCGCACTGTTCTACCTCCTATATTTTCGCATGTTGTATTCTATGCTCTAATCTCATTTTGCACTGATAGGAACCAGTATGCGATATGGTAGCCCTCTTAGATCAAAGGGGTGGGCTATTTCTTCCCCTTCCCTCAAGAGAGTTCCTGGAGACTTCTCAAATCAGTGGACTTTCTGAGTCCTTTAGGATCATTTCCACAATAGAAAATGTAATTGATGGTGAACAAGCTACCCTGAGAACAAGCCCAAACTGAACTGAAAAGCAACGTTTTGAAAAGTCACTCATTTTAGTCAACTTCTTTTCTCTCTCTCTCTCTCTCCTCTCACCCAGTTGTTCCAATGTCTGCTATATGTTGTTTCAAGGAGTGAGAACTCTAAATGCTGCATACATTTTTTTTGACCCCCATGTAATCGTCACAGTAGTGCATAGGTCCACCAGCAGTCCCTTGACCCAGTGTGTGTGTGTGTGTGTGTTTGTGATTCTTTCTATCCTGTTTACGAAGAAATATACAACATTTGGTATTTTTTTTTAATTAAAAAAGAATGAAATGAAAATTTCATCCATCTGCACTGGCTAAATTCAATAGGTAAAGGTATTCCCAGCATGGAGAGGACCATGACTCATCTGCCTGCCATAGCTGAAGAGTCTGTCAGAAAAAAGAGGTGGCAGCCCTGATTCAGCACTAACATGGTTGAATGCACAGGGATGCAAATCCAGAATTTAAAGAGCTAAACGCTCAAAGTCCTGAGCCTAGATGGGTGAATGTGTCAGTTTCGCTTTCTCCCACATTCCTTTAAAAAAACATAATAATCTCAAGTTTCTTCTGTCCTGTTTATGAAGAAATCTCTGCATTTTGGTAAGTGCTTATCAGAAAACGGAACCAAACGAAATTCTTACCCTTCCCTATTTGGTTGTATGAACTGATGCCTCCATGTGGGGGTGGAATCCTAGTCCATACAACCTCTGTCTCCATGCGATCCTCACCAGGTCAAGAGCCTGCCAGAGGTCACGATCCTGCCACTGGCCCCACACACTCCTGCAGGCGATTGTGTGGGAGGCAAGAAGGATTCAAAGTGGATCTAAGCATTACAGTGGCTCTGCCAGACTGAATCCTGCTTGCAAACTAAGATGGACAAGATAAAGGTAAGGGGAGAGAGCAGGGCTGAGTAGTAGGAATAAGTCTGCCCTCCAAATCTGTTCTGGAGGGTTAGGGAATCTAGTGGTGCAGCTAGGGCTGGACCTCAGGGCCAAAGTCCAGGACCTCGACAGCCCGGGGGGGGGGGGGGACGGACGGTCATCCATAGAGGGCCATGGCAAACAGGTCCCACATCAGCACCAGGGTCAGCAATGGGCATGAAGGAGCCCTCCAGGCCAACACTGCTTGCCACAGCATCCTTTCTTCTTATTTTTTTAAAAAACATATTAGAGTTTAGGAACAGCCGTCTGGACGTGCACATGGTTACAGATGTTCATTTTATTATTTTTACTTTAAAAAGGCATTATCCTTTTCTACAATTTCCAAATGTGTTTAGCATCTGGCTCAGCTTGTCTGAGCGTGGAAAGCTAAGCAGGGTCAGGCCTGGTTATTACTTGGATGGGAGACCCCTCCTCTAGTTTCCTGCACTGAGCAGGGGGTTGGACTCGATGGCCTTGTAGGCTCCTTCCAGCTCTACGATCTATGAAATCTATGAAAATCAGGGCAGCAGAAGCAGACTGCATTTTATTCCTGTAGTCATGATGGCACTATGATTTAAGTGAGTTTAGAATGCAAAACTGCACATGCTCAGAGTCTGTCTTTCTTTTTCTTTTATCATCATTGGCTTTTTGTTTTGTTGTTTGCTCTAACATTCAGGGATGTAGAAACAGTTGTGAAGCATGGAATGGTGGGGAGGGGAGAAATGCTAGCCGTATGCTTCACTACTGAAGTAATACACACGGTCATCTAAAGGGAGCCCACATAAGACCATTCAGCCCAGGGTCTAAAATTACCTGGCTGCATCCCTGGGTTGACCCAACCCCTATATCCAATAGCATCCATAATCAGGAGTGTGGAGGGGGAAACAATCCAAAAGAAGAATGTTAGAATCCATATTAGCATATTGCCTTCATGAGGCCAACTCAAAGGTCACAAAAAACTGTGCAAGCTTCCAGTTATTACTTGGATGGGAGACCCCTCCTCTAGTTTCCTGCATTGAGCAGGGGGTTGGACTTGATGGCCTTGTAGGCCCCTTCCAACTCTATGATCTATGAATCTATGAAAGTTTGTCTGAAGAACTCAAAGGTGTGCCCTGCACAGTATTTTGTGGCCCTTGGGTTGGTCTCATAAAGGTATTATGCTAAAATGGATTTTGGCTGTTTTCTTTTGGCATTTTTCTTTTGGCCAACATGGCTATCTTAGCCTTTTTTTTTTTTTTTTGTGGAGAAACATGGAATTGGGGGCATGTCAGATTACATTTTCCCAAGTCAGTTACAGCTTGTTCAGGATTCAGGACACCACCACCACCACCACTAAATTCATTTCTCCCATAATTGACTGTGATCATGATGATGAAGAGGATAACTTTCTACATGTCTATGCTTTGCTTTCCCCTTCATCAAGAGGCTGATAGGCAAGGGACAAGGCAACAATCCCCACCCCCTGCAAAGAAAAAAAAAAAGTTAGCCGAATTAATTGAAAGAATATAAACACCTCTGCCTACTCAACAGCTTTGAAAAGCACGTGCAGCCCTCACCTTCCCCGGGTGTGCTGAATTACATGAGAAGTGTGGTGTTAAATGTGGTAAGCATATCTGGCAGATGGTTGGTTGCCTGTAATTGCTTTAGCACTTCACACTTTGATATATAGACGGGAACAGCAAACCGTACATATGGCACCCTCACGTGTGTTGTCTTTCATGCTGCTGATGAC
The DNA here is from genome assembly GCA_021292165.1 of Shinisaurus crocodilurus. Lineage (NCBI taxonomy): Eukaryota > Metazoa > Chordata > Lepidosauria > Squamata > Shinisauridae > Shinisaurus > Shinisaurus crocodilurus. The sequence goes on along the minus strand of CM037881.1, from coordinate 92,817,478 downwards.
AGCACAAGGTATAAAAGCAGCCAAGAAATATAGATTTCATAGATCATAGAGTTGGAAGGGGCCTACAAGGCCATCGAGTCCAACCCCCTGCTCAATGCAGGAGACTAGAGGAGGGGTCTCCCATCCAGGCCTGACCCTGCTTAGCTTTCCACACTCAGACAAGCTGAGCCAGCCTAAGCCACAGGCCTGTATTGTAACTTGTGAATGTACAAATAGATTTAGCACATGAGTATGCTGCTGTGTGTACACTCCTGGGTCACATTGTATTTAAATGGCTCAAAAATGTCAGTCATAGATCACGTAGGGGAAGAAACTTAGTTGGATTTATGGTTTATAAACAGAAATCGGATTCATCCCTCAGAGAAGTTTCAGGGAGAGGTCTGAATATTTCAGAGTCTGAAAGGGGTTCGGAATCAGGCAAGGATCCAGTGTTCACAAGTGACCTGATCTGGATGAACAGGTGAAATGAAATCTTTACACTTGAACGGTCTTTTGCCCTTGAATGCTGGTGTGCAGTCAAGGCTGGGGGATAATCAGCCAATAGTACTGCCCCCTTCTCAGTATCATCATTTCAGGTGAGACTAGAACACCAATTAGAGCATGGATCATTGGTGCTAGTGCAGGGGTCTCACCCAGTGATGCTTAACTGCTTTAGGGAAATAGAAGGACTCAAAGGTCATAGGGCCACCCATGAGTAAGTGTGAGGAGGAGGAGGAGGGATCCTACTTTTCCTACAGTATCTAGCCCTATCCATCATGAAGTACATATTTGACATGTTCTGACTTATAATTATAAGTAGTGATGGGTGAACTGACCCTATCTTAATTCATAATTTGCTTGCTGAGTTGCAAATCCAGCATTATAACTTGGACAAAAGTTCCCTGTTATGAGATTTTGCAGCATCTTCTCATTTTTGTGCATGTATGTCACTAAAGTGCATTTTGGGAATGTGGCATGAGTTATCTAGAGTTATTTCCCAGCCCCATGCATCACAACATCAAGCATCATGATGCACCCTTCTCTGTTTGTGTGTTATCCTATGTGCTTGGTTTACAATAGTAGATGGACATGGGACCGTGCACAGAGGGAGCTCTCTCACTCACATGCAGTCCTCAAACTCACTCACAATCATTAGTTCAATATATATGTTAGCTATACAAGTTCAGCAAATGGTTGGACACCTCAGAAAAAACATTGCCATTCCAATATCCCTCCAAGTGATAGCACCCAAGTCTAAATTTTACTTGCCAGAAAAAGAGCCACGAGTTAGAAAGAAACATTAAACAAGGGATCTACTACATGGATGTATCATCAAATGTGATGGCTAGTTGTATGCTTTCAGATCCAGACTTCTAATTGGATTGCTTCTTTTGGCAAAGAGTAAATAAACTAAGTTACTAAAGGGACGAAATGATTTTGTGGACAAAATCATTTTGCAAATTTGTGGATTTTGCAAATGGGACTTCCCTTTGGAAAGTAAAGGGTTACAGCAACCAACATGTGAACATGTGCAAAGGTGGCAGAGTTTGGCTGCTTAGTCATGCAGTTGGCTGCTTAGTCATGCAGACTGTCCAGGCACAGAAAATAGACATTAACATCTAATCAGTCTTGGTTTGGATTATGGAAATATTAATGTTTAGTGGCTCCAAGTCAGGGCTTGTTTGAGAATTACAGGAGTTTTTCCCTGCTGCAGTGACAAATGCTCCCTTTCTTACTGTGCACAGGGTAAAAGCTCTTCTCTCTGAGCAGCAGCTGATTGGAGAGCAGTCGTTCCCCCTGCTATGAAAGGGGGCAAGGCCTGGGGAAGAAGCTGGCAGGCTGGATGGGAAGGTTCCCTATGTCTTACAGCATTGTTGTAAGTATTACAATATGATCATGCAAGTGAAGTACAAATGTTGTTGTTGTTGTTGGCCATCCCTGACTGTAGATCCCCATGTCTCAATCTACAAATGCTGCCCACTTTATGCCAATCTATTTCACCTTGCTCTTTGGCCAACATAAGTAATAACAGCAAGTACTCACAAAGTGTAAATTAGCCAGTGACAATAACCAGCCAGATTGCCTCTGAGGCAGAAACAAATGAATAGTTTGACTTTATTAATCACATGCCACCTTCACCTTTGATGTCCTGATGTTCCAGTTCTGGGTGCTTCATTAAGCAACCACAAGTGACTGCTGCTGCAGCCTCCCCAGAATCAGAAATTGGGTTGGCAGCACATTTTCGGGACTTCAAAGGCAGCAAATTTCCCTGAGATTGTTTCATTAAAGCACCCTTCCCGGTGTGAACAGCAATAACAGAAGCATCAAGATCAAAGAGCATCTCTCTTTCGAGATTTGTTACATAGAAAATTACATGCTGAGGGTGTCTTTTTCACAAATCATCCTGCCTCCCATTGCAGTAAGAATGGTTCCAATTAGACCAGAAGCCTCCTTGGCAGCTTCCAGGGTTATGATTGTCATTGACGTGGGAGTGGAATCTTTTCCTCTCCCTCCTCCCATCCTTCTGTAGAGCTAGTCAAGTCTGTGATGTGCCTCTGGAGTCTAATTAGAAACAATTATGCTGATTAACTAATTACAGGCAATAGTCTTTCAGATTCTCAGAAGAAACTTTTACCCGGCTCCTCATTTCCAGAGTTATTTTGATGATTTGTCCGTGTTCCCCTTGGCTGTCTGACTTCACAGATCCTTACTCCAACAGCCTCCTCCTCCTCCTCCTTAGGTGGAACTGTCACAAAGAGAAAACTTCAGCAAACTTGCAATGGGAGGCAGGATGATTTGTGAAAAAGACACCCTCAGCATGTAATTTTGCATGGAGACAGACTAGGTGGTGCACTTGGAAAGGGCTTCTGGCAAACCCCCTGACAGACCTCCTCCTTGATGTGATGCAGCTGGCAAGGGAAGGAAATCTGAAATCTGATTTTGTCAAGATTTATGGCATTATGATGATCATCAGGCTCTGAACTAGAGAAGTGGCTGTAATTTCCTTGCCATGGCTAAGTAAATGATTATCAATGTTTAGATAGCACAGTCTATATTAATGAAGCAGTGAGCTAAAACATCAGCTGACGGCATTGTGTCACTGTGAAATTCTTCTGGGAAGACTGCATGGATGCACAAAGCAGCACATTGTTGCAGAGGGATGTCTACTACAGAGCATTCCACTGAATTGGGCACCACAGGACAGTGCTATGTGTTAAAAGGGTGGTGGGACATCATATAGTATGACCTCACTATATCAGTTGACCTTCTTGGCATGACTATTTAAAACATGGGTGGACCACTCGTGGACCTCCAGCTCTTTTGGCCTACAACTCCCATCATCCCTCACCATTGGCTATGCTGGTTACTGGGGCTGATGGGAATTGTAAGCCAAAATATCCAGAGGGCCACAAGTTATCCACCCCTCCAGCTCTTTTGGCCTACAACTCCCATCATCCCTCACCATTGGCTATGCTGGTTACTGGGGCTGATGGGAGTTGTAAGCCAAAATATCCAGAGGGCCACAAGTTATCCACCCCTTCTTTAAAAGAAGCAGTGGTAACCAAGGGCTGTCCCCAGTCAGCCACAGTATGCAGTGTGGGTCAGCTTGGCACTGATATGGTAGCAATAGGGTTAGCAGGGATGGGGACTCGGACTCGAGGACTCGACTCGTGAGTCGGACTGAGTCCCCCCTCTGACTCGACTCGGACTCGAGTCCCAATATTTTTAATGGGACTCGAGACTCGACTCGGGACTCGAGACCAAGGACTCTTCAACATCCCTGGGCTGTGCCAGAAGGAGTGGAGAGGAGCGTGATTGCCGGCGAAGAGTATATGGAAGTGAGGTGTGCCGCTGCTCGGCCACTATGGACAGCTACCAGGAGTGCAGCCCCAACAGTGTGTCAAGATTTATTTTGACTGAGGTGTTGCGTACTTGGGAGAGGCAGAAGAAGGACCTGAGAAGATTACTCTGTGTGGCTGCTCTGAGTGTTTTTTTTGTTCCAGCAAGTACATCACCAGTGGAGCGGGTGTTCAGTGAGGGTGGAATTGTGATGAGATCTCACCGTTCCAGAATGGGGGCCAAACATTTTAGAAAAAATCATGTTCCTCAAATGCAACATGGATACGTTTTAGGAAGTACAGCAAGTTTATTTTTTAAAATCATTTTTCTAAAATGCAACCTTTCAGACATTTTGGGTTTGGCTGCCTCTGCCTGCCTGTCTGGGGTTCCCTGCCTCCTCTGCCTGCCTGGTTATTTTGGGTTTTTCTGCCTGGTCTGTTCTTGCCAAAATCAGTTGCAGAGTTTTGAAATAAAAAGGCACACTTGTGCCTAGAATTTATTTAAACCACACATCTGAAGTAGCCTTATTTTGTTGGGGAAAACCCCCATTGTTTTAATAGGGACTCGTGGAGTCTGCTTTGGGAGTGACTTGTGACTCGTGACTCGTGAGTCACCATTTTGGACCAAGGACTCAGACTCGAGACTCGGGTCCTAAGACTCGTGACTCGACTCGTGACTCGAGACCAAGGACTCTTCAACATCCCTGAGGGTTAGGGTATTAGTTCAGCCACAATCAAGTGCAATCGTCGCGTATTGTGTAATAATCTTCCTAATAAGCAGGTTGTCATTTTAACTTGTTTTGCATACCCTTGATAGAAAAAGCAGAAATTCTTATGCAATTATCAAAAGCTCACTCCCTATATTAGCCAAGTGGGAAGCCCACAGGCAGACCATATTAGCCCTGGGAGCCTAAATGCACAAGACTCCCTGTACTTGCAGAAAAATAGCAGGGTCTTAGAAAAATCCCCACTAAGACCCCTTAAACTAGCCTTAGGCTCAGGTTCAACATGTGCATATCCTTCACGTTGTGGGGAAACATCCCCCAGCAATAGCAGAAGGCGGTGCAGAGACAGATCTTCTTTCCTGCCCATCCCTTTTTCCTTGTGTGTTGTGTTTTTTTTTTTATTTTTTTTATTGTAAGCCTGTGGGCAGGGTCTGTTTTGTTACTGACTGATTGTAAGCCACTCCGGGAGGCTTTCTTGGCTGAGGCTGGGGGGGTGGGGAATACTAGTTTAAATATATAAATAATGAATAAATATCCTTCATGCTGCAGAGGTACTAGCCCCAGGACTATAGAGGGTGGGGGATTGTGCTGGTTAAGCACAAAGTAAACTCAGCCCACTTCCTGCTAGCCAACACAAGGAGCCCCAGAGCAGGACAACTCTTGGCCCTCCTTCCCATCAGTTTTCTGTAAAAAAGGATCCTTTTGGTTACAGCAGGGTGGGGAGGGTTGACCTTCACCACCAAAAGGGGAAAGAGAATCCATTCCCCCTCCCAGTGACCATTTTGCCAGCAAAGAAGAAGGCCCACAATCACATTTCATTTATCTCTGAAAGGATCCCAAGGGCAGGATTTTGGCTTCAAGGACATGCCCAAAGAATCTTCCCAAAGAATCTTCCCATGGTGAAGAAGGGCCAAGCAGTGAAAGGACTGACCTAGGGTGGCCTGGTGTCCTACTTTACAGAGGACAGTCCTCTAATTTGGAGAGCTGGCAGAGGACAATCCTCTACTTGAAGGTGTCCTCTGTTTGATGGACTGTCCAATTCAAGTCCAGTTTAAAGATAAAGAACCATAAGGAGAGAGAGAAGGGTTTTTTTTTAAGTTGCCCATCAGCAGTGAGCACCTGGACAGCAGACTGAGCAGGCACGGAGGTGACCTGGTCACAGTCTTCCCCACTATGGTAAGATGTGTAATATTTCTCTTTAAATAATTATTATTTCTAAATTTGCCTGCTTACATTTAAATTTGCATATGTGAATGCTATGTAAATTGGTGTCCGCTTTTGTCCTCTTTTTTGGGGGGTGATGCATTTCCTCTTTTTTGGTGATGCTTAAGTACCAGTGGTGGTAGTGAAGAGCCTTAACGCTTGTGAAATTTTCACAGGTTCCCTGCTCTCTCTAACCAATCCTTCTTTGGGGAAGCCACAGTAGAGAAAATCAGATCCTTTTAGAAACTAAGCTTAACTCAGTCACTCCGGTCCACCTGGACGGCACATGCATGCAGAAGCATATCCTAACTGGATGAGGAACTATGCACCCAAACTGGTGTTGCACACATTGTTCCTATATGGCTAAACTAGCATAGGCCTGTTAAAAGATTGTTGATAGTACTGTTCAGAGGCATTTCAGACTTTTTGAATTGGGGGGGAAAAAACTGCACAAAAGCCAAGAATCCACCAAACTATTGGCAGTTGGGGGGTGGGGGTGGGGGCAGGGGGCATGGTCTTCTGGGGAACCCCAGAGGGCTAGATTGCCCCCCCCCGGGACCTGCATTCCTGTTATAGAGGGAAGGATGTGACTGTTTAATTATTAGATCTACACTGCAGTATTATCAATAAAAAGATAAAGACATTTCTTTTCCTCTGACAACAAATTAAGACAATATACACATCTCTGCTTTGCATATTACCTGTTCAAGCTTTCTACCTCCTCCCCCACCCCCAGCTCCTGAAGCAGTACTACTTGTCCCCCTTCCCCCAAATTCTAACACTGAGTAAGAACTGGCTTGGTAATTGAAGTCACATTTCAGTGTTTAGTGAAGGAAACCAGTGCTGTATACTTAAGTAAATTCAGCTCCGCTGTATATGTTTGTCAGCACCCGATTGCCAGCATGATGATGGTGATCAGATGTTGTTTGGGAACTTGGATACGCTGATTGGTTTTGATAACCTGAAATTAACAGCTGGATTTATAGCTTGTAAATATTTCGTTGTGGTGAATTCTCACATCCCCAGCATAATCGCCTCTTCCTGTTGAGACCTCATTCATGAATCCCAACCCTGTGAGATTATCCCCAGGATGCAATACAGGCAGCCTTGGCGAAGAAGTCACAAGCTAAGAAGTCAATAAAGTTGCACTTCCAGATGATTAAGCTGTATGCGAAAGTGACAGCTCAAAGCTACACATGTTGCTGTGATGGCTACATATGCAATGCTCTCATGCTCCATTCTTCAACAAGCTAAATGTGATCTCTCTCTCTCTCTCTCTCTCTCTCTCTCTCACACACACACACACACACACACACGTGTGTGTGTACGGGAGCAGCTCATCTGTCACTCTTCTTATGAGTTGATATTAGCAGAATTCAACCACTGCTTACACTTCTGTCTGTTGAACAGAAACTATTGCTCACTTTGATGATGCTAGACCTGGTTGGGTAAGGATATAGCAGCAGCTTTCCTCTACTGGGTGCCCTCCAGATGTGTTGGACTACAACTCCCACAACCTTATCATGCTGGCTGGGGATGTTGGTAGTTGCAGTCCAACACATCTGGAAGGGCCCGGGGGAAGAAGGCCGATATAGGGCACTTTCCTCCCCACTGAAGTGTCTCCCACATTCTTTCATGCAAGGAGTATCCCTGGAAGCCTAAGCCCCATTCCCAATCATTGGTGGGGCACTCTGAGGATCGAACAGGCAGAAGTGCTCATAGGCCTATAATACTGCATATGTTCCAAACTGTCTATATTTTCTACGGATTGTCCATATTTCCTGACTCCTGTCCCTGGTAAAACAGAGTCCCTATAATCCCATTGCATTCATTCATTCCATTCATTCATTGCATTTTAATCCTGCTCTTCCTTTAAGGAGCTCAGAGTGTAGGGTGGCTACTCATGCATCACCCAAAAAAAGAGGACACCAATTTATATAACATGTGCAAATGCCAATGCCTGGCTAGTGTGGCGTAGTGGTTAGAGTACTGGACTGGGACTTGGGAGATCCGGGTTCTAGTCCCCGCTCAGCCATGAAGCTCACTGGGTGACTTTGGGCCAGTCACTGACTCTCAGCCTAACCTACCTCACAGGGTTGTTGTGAGGATAAATTGTTGTGAGGATAAAATGGAGAGAAGGAGGATTATGTAAGCTGGCACTTGGGTTCCTTGCAGGAAAAAAGGCGGGGTATAAATATAATAAAAAAATAAATTAAATAAAAAAATAAATTAAATTAAAAAATTATATTGATATGTGCAAATTGTAGAAATAATTCCCCTGGTCCCACCCCTTTCCCCTCAACCGTCTGTTCATTTGTTGGTTTCCCTGCTTTTGCATGTTTTCCCGCTTTCTAAAAAGTTGAATTGAATCTTCTGAGGCTTTGTTGCTGACAATAAGAGCTCTTAGCTAAAATATGCTGGTGTTTTTTGGGCCCACCCCTTTTGCCTTCATCCCCACCCAACACTGGAATAAAGCCCCCGACAGTTTCTCTGAAATTGAGTTTGGCCCTGGAGCTGAAAGAGGTTCAGCACTCCTGATTTAGACTTCCATCATGTAGTGATGGGCGATCCGGCGGGACTCCATCCACCTCCAGCTCGGCGGACACCACTGCTGTGCTTGCTGGAGCCAAGACCAAAGTGGGTGCACACTGTACCGCTCGCTGTACTTCCAGGTTCCTGGCGGGCCACTCTTTACATAGGAAATGCCTTAATATATTCCAAAAACAGCCACAATTTGCACAAATTACTCCAATTGCAGCCATTTTTGGCATATATTAAGGCATTTCCTACTTAAACAGCAGCCTGCCGGGAACTCGGAAGTTGATTCCCCTGCTTGACTTGGGAGAACACAAGTCGGCACTGGGGGAAGCAGCAAGTGAGGCGGCGTCCGAGGGAGTCAAACTGGGCAAATCCACCGGATTCCACCCACCGGCCAGATTCCACCCACCGGCCGGATTCCTGATACACCCCTGCTTCCATGCTTACCCTTTGGTACTACCAATGCTTCCCACTTACAGAAAAAATATTCTTTTTTCAGCTTACCGCAACCCTAGGCTTTCAGGACAGTGGCTGGTCAGTGTTCATTTACCAGTGGAGAATTGGGTTGTGAAATGGTCCCCTAAGGACATTGGGCAGTATCCAATTTGACATGAGTACTAATGTAAATTAAGTTGTGCTAATGTCTCTAGCGCACTGTCAATAGCATTAGCTGGCGCAACAGATTTTCTGGGGAATCCCATTGCACCAGATAATGATATTGGCGTTGTGCTAGAGGTCCCTTATGCTAGCGTGACACAATTTACACTAGCACGTGTGTCCAACTGGATACTGGCCACAATATTTATTTATTTATTACATTTATTAAATGTCTCATAAAATCAATTTATGTAGGCATTTTACAATAATAATGATAAAAAATACAAATAATCACAAGAAAATCAATAATATAAAACGAATAAATGTGCCAACACAGCATAAAATACAACACAATAGCACAAAACAGGTTGGATTCAGATTTAGTCATGGTTAGAGTAGATCTATGGAAATAAGTGGGACTCAACTAAGTCATGACTAACTCAAGCCCATTGATTTCAGTTAGTCAACTGTAGGTATGTCTAAATCTGGATCCGATCCAATCTTACTAGGTCTATGTTCCCCAAGCTGTTGCCCTCTGGATATTTTGTCCTTCAACTCCCATGAGCCCCAGCCAGCATGGTCAATGGTCAGGGATGATGGAAAGTTGTAGTCCAAAACATCTGGAGGGCACCAGGGAAGGCTGCTCTAGGTGTTTTGTGGATGAAAACAAAGACTATCATGTTCATGGTACTCCATGGCTAGCATGATAATGAAATTCATAATTTACCAGGTTAAATATAAAGCAAAGCCACAGAGACATGCACAAGTGACAGGACTGGTTTGCTAGCCAAAACAAAGTCTGCTTGGTTTATCCACATTACAGAAGAATCTTGATCTTAGAAGTAGGCTAGGATGCAAGGAGGCACATTTCAAGACAAGATAAATATAGACAGTAACATAATCTAAGAGTGGAGAATAGAGCTACTGTTGAGAATTTTAACACTAATTTTTTTTTTAAAAAAAAATACTGAATTACAGGAGGCACGCCCTGCTGGAATTCTGGTTTTCACAGTCTCTTTACTTGTCAAACTTAATATCAAGTAAAATAACCTAATTTGACTTGGCAAAGGCACATACAATATGGGCTTGATATCTGTGACAGAGTCTTTTGAAGTTTCTTATAAACAATGTTTTCTCGGCTTTGGAACAGGGAGTGTAATAATAAACAATGTTCCCAACTCCAAACCTGCTGCCGAAACCTATGGATCGGCACGCAGCTCATCAGCTAGGGGAATGCCACGGTTAGGCCTCCCGGTAGGAAAACAGTCCAGCTTCTGCTTAATTTTAGTCATGGGCAGGCACTGCATGGTGAACTAAAAAGGATGCTCTGCTGGATCAACACATGGCAGAAGTGACAAGGCAACAGCTTCCTTCATTTAAGGTGCAATCCTATGCATGCTTAGACAGCATGGCAGGCTGGGGCAGGCTAGGAGTTGTAGGCCTTTTTTCTGTCTAAACATGCATAGGATTGCGCCCTTAGGAGTTTAAAAAGGGGGATCTGGGTAATGATCATGATTCCAGCCACTGTGGTGAGGAAATTTAAGAGTGATTCAGATGACCACAAATGGGGCTTTTCAATCCATGCAGAATTTTACATAGTTAGTTGGTCATATGAACTTGTTTGTCAGGAGCACCAAGCTGGGATAACTAGTTGCCAGGTTGAAACGTGGAGGACCTGTGTTTACCTTTAATGGTACTGATACAGAAGGAGACCTTGATGCTGTTCTACCTCCGGTTCTATTAATGTAGGCTTGTTGAATCTCTTTCAGCCTGAGGGACAAATTCAGTGTTGGAGAAACTCTCAGAGGGCACATTCCAGCGGTTGGCGGGGCTGAAAGCAAAACGGGGCAGGGCCAAAGGCAAAGGGGCGGGGTCAGAATACCAAAAATACCTGTGTATTGTACTGTATTACTGCCAGTAGCAAAAGCCTTAGGAGGGCATTTCAACCTTTTAGAATGAGGGTGGGGGGCAAATGTGCAAAAGGGGGCTCCAGATTTGGCCCATGGGCTTGAGGTTCTGCACCCCTGTATTAATGGGTCCCATTGACTCTCCTCTACCCAGGGGCAAAAATCATTATCATCTCAGATCAGTATACATGGTTCCCCCTGTTTTATCCTCACAACAATCCTGTGAGGTAGGCTAGGCTTAGAAATAGTGACTGGCACAAGGTCACCCAGGGGGCCTCATGGCTGAGTGGGCATTTGAACCCTGGCCTCAGAAGTCATAGTCCAACATGCTAACCAGTACACTACACTGCAGGGACCTTCTTGATTTAAGAGATGGGAAGGAAGACCTAGGGAAGAAATTGAATAGGAGATCCAGAACAGCAACTTCTCCTGATGAATCAGCAGGCAGAAGCATTAAACATGAAGATGCTGCTGATGCAGGCAGATTGCAACCTGCCTACTGTACTTGGAATGGCCAAGCAGTGAGGATCAGAGCAGAATTGTGTAATACAGCTCGTTGCATTAAAATGTTTTTTACTGACAAAGTTTGTGTGCTTTTTACATCTGCATAATACAGTCATGCCTTGGATTGAGAGCATAATTCGTTCTGGAAACGTGCTTGTAATCCAAAACACTCTTACATCAAAATGAAATTCCCCCCCAAAAATTTGTACAGAGATTTTTAATTTAAGCCGTACTACAGTACTTGTATTGCAAGACGTCGCTTGTATATCAAGTAAAATTTTTTAAAATAAATATTTAAAAATTTGCTTGTCTTGCAAAACGCTCTCAAACCAAGTTACTTGCAATCCAGGGTATTACTGTAGGTAGTAATCAGCAGATGCTCCCCCCCCCCCTTGACAGGTACAATAATAGAAAAAGCCAAACAGTTTTTATTGCAGCTATTAAAGAGAGGGAACCTCAATCAATTATAAACAAAACAAAAAACCAAGCCTTCTCTATCATGGGAATAATAATAATAATAATAATAATTATTATTATTATTATTATTATTATTATTATTATTTGTGCTAATAGGGCAAATCAATTCATGGATGATGCAACAGGTTCACTATACATGCCCATTTGCTTCACATGCAGAAGGTCCCAGGTTCCATCTCCAGTTAAAAGATCTCAGGTAGTAGGACTGAAAAATTCAAGATATGTACATCAGTATTGCTGAAGATCTCAATGTGGTTTTAAGTGGGGATGATACAAATTCATGGAGGATAAAGCTGTCAGCAGCTATGAGTCATGATGGCTCCATGCCACAGCCAGGATCAGGGGCAGCCGCCTGGGTCTGCATACCAGTTCTCGGAGAACAACAGCAGGAGAAGGCTCTCGCGCTCATGTTCTGCTTCTGGGCTTCCCACAGGCACCTAGTAGCCACCGTGGGAAGTAGGACCCTGGACTAGATATAGGCCTTCGTTTGACCCAGCAGGGCTCTTCTTATGTTCTTATTTTGTCAGATATTGGGATGGACTTTAGCTTCGCAACAACACCATTGGTTGAGTTTGGAGGTCTCCTTCTGCTAGGAGGAAAGCCATGGTATTTTCACCTTCTGATCCATTTAAATTTTACTTTCAACTGGAATCAAATAATTCCAGTTTTCAAATTCCTGTAACTGCCCCCCCCCCCCACACACACATTGATAATTGATAGATTGATAAGGAAGGACCAATTTCCTTTATTAGTTTCAACAGGAAGTCTATTGGTGTTCTTTCCATGTAACTTAATCAGGCCGAAAATGCTATGCATGTTTTTAAATCAAATGTAAATTAATACTGTCCAGAAGTTTAAAGTCAAAGATCAGCAAGAGTTAAAAACCACCAGATATCTAGTTACATGCCAGAGGCCTCCTCTTCAATGGAAATGACAGGAATCTAAGGACTAAAGGACTTCCTTTAGCTCTTAATGAATTAGAGTGAGAATTGCCTATAACCAGCAAAGATTTGCATTTGAACAGCTGGAGTCAAGCAAGACATGTAGCACTAGAGTTGATACACTCTCATATTCTGTGCATAGCCCCAGGGTACCTTGTGAGCATCCAGCTCAGTCCTGTAAACTCATCCTTAGTCATGAATGGTGCCATTGATTTCCATGGGACTCATCATGTGAGTGAGGGTCAGGAAGATTAACCCCATAACCTTTCAACAAGAATTGCCAAGAAAAACAGTTCTCTAAGTGAGTGAGACGCCCAGAAACATGCTACCTGGCACAATCAACATAGTCATTTCAATAGATTCTTATACATTGTTGTTTCCTCTGTTTTACCACATGCGTGCTCCAATGTAGACTTACAATGAACGATGGCTGATTAGGAAATAGGTTCCCTTATTGGAAAGAGGCCACAGCTCAATGGCAGAGCACATGCTTGGCAAGTAGAAGAAGCTACTGGGTTCAGTTCCTGGCATCTCCAGTTGGAAAGGTCTCAGTTGGCAGGACGGGGAAAGACCCTCTGTCTGAGACTTTGGAGCGTCACTCACTGCCAGTCAGATTAGACCCCACCATAGTCAGATTGGCCATGCTGGCTGGGAATGATGGGAGTTATAGTCCAACACATCTGGAGGGCACCAGGTTTGGGAGGCTGGATTAGTCAGTCGTGGGTTGGATGGACCAACAGTCTGACTTAGTATAAGGTAGCTTCATATCTTCACAATGATGAAATTGGGCTGCGCATAACATCTTTGATCTGGAAACTTCGACCCAGATCGACTCAGAAGGAGATAATGGAGGACTGTGGACATATATGCAATTGTCTAAATTCCCCTGCACAAAATTGCCTACTGGTATGAATGGGTGATGCTACTGAACATTCAAATTAGTCCGTTCGTAAGTTGAACCTTGTAGGTTTGTAATTCTTGAATTCATAACAAGCCCTGACTTCAACCCAGGCAGCAAATATTAAGGTCTTTGTAAATCAAACCAAGATTCATTTATATTTCCTGAGCCTATACACTCTGCATGGTTGGCATGACTAAGCAGTGAAACTCTGGCATCTTTGTGCATGCTCAGTTGTTTGTTGCTGTAACCCTTTAGGGCACATTTGTATGGCAATGACTGTAAGCCCCCAAACTTGGAGGCTTACGGTCATCCAATGCAGAGCAGGAGGAGCAGCAGAGGCAATTTTCTCCTCCCTGTCCTCTTGCTCTGAATTTTTCCTGTTACATGGGCTTTTTTGCCCATCTAGCTGGAGCGACTCAGTGGGCAGGGCCGGATTAAGAGCATTATGGGCCTGGTGCTGAGGAGGGCGCGCGGCTGAAGAGGGCGCAGAAACGCTGCGCTCCTCTTCGCTGCCGCTGCGCTGCCCCCGCCAGGCCTCCGCCTCCCCACCCTCCCTCCCGCCTGCCCGCCGCCGCCGCCGCCCCCTCCCGTCCCGCTCGCCGCTGCGCCTCCCCCGTCCTCCCGCTCGCTGCCGCTGCGCCTCACGCCGCCGCCGCCATCACCACCACCCCCGACCCCCCCGCCACCTACCTTCTCCGCGTCGTGTCGCTTCCGGAGCCCTGCCCGCGTTGTTTTGGCGGGAGGAACCAGGGCAACAGGGCTTAAACAGCCCTGTTGCCATGGTTTCCCCGGCAAAAAACAGCGTGGGGGTCCCGTCGCGTCACTTCCTCCTCCTCCTCGGCGGCGGCGGCAGCAGCCGCAGCCGCAGCCGCAGCAGCCACCAGGGCGGGGGGAAGGTAGGTTGGTGGTGGCGGCGCAGGGTTGTTGTTTTTTTTGCAGAGCAGGGCTGCTTTGGAGAGGGGGGGCCGCTAATTATTATTTCACCTGGGGCGCCAAACTGCCCTGCACCGGTCCTGATTGTGGGCCTATTTTGGGGTACGGGCCTGGAGCTGCAGCTCCAATAGCCCCTATCTTAATCTGGCCCTGTCAGTGGGGAAGGGAAGGAGGCTGATGTCAAGATAGCTTGTATTCTGGCCTCTCCAGTCGCCTCCCCTCCCCTCCCCTGCAATACCCCCTTCTCCCCCTCTCCAAGGTTGTTTTCCCAACCTCAGAGAGCAGCTGGCACAGTTCTGTCTGTGCCAGCTGAGAACAGGTGGGGGTGAGGGGGTGGGAGCCCCGATTCCCAGCTCCGAGGTCAGAACGCTGTCTCCAGCCTCATATCCGAACTATCCTACAGCCCCTGAGATGCTGTCTAGGGGCCATAGGATTGCTCCCTTAGTTTCTGAAGGAAATGCAAACATGCCATTTGCAATGCAAATGTGCACTGTTACTCTTTGCCAAAGGAACCAGTCAGTTTGAAAGTTTGGATCAGAAAACATATTTGATGTATTTATTTCTTTAAAATTATTTTTAGGCCACCTTTGAGGGTAAAACCACAGCCCAACAAATCATGACAAAAAGGCATATTTTGTTAATGCTTCTGCTTGTTCTGCTTTTGCTGCCGCCAGTGCATCCACCTATGGCTTGATCAACACCTATGTGTTGATCTACTATTGTAAACAAATCACATGTGAGAACAGCCAATCAGAGAAAGAACATGGCATCACCCCTGATATTATGACACACAGGGCAGAAAAGAACACCATATTACACGTGCCATTTTCCAAAAATGCATTTTGGTGATGCACACGTGCAAAAATGCAACGATACTTCAAAATCTCATAATAACAGTGAACTTTTGTCTAGGTTTATAACATTGGACTCATAACTCGGCGAGCAAATGATGAATTGCGATGGAGTCAGTTTACACATCATTACCATAAATGAGCTGCTCTTCAGCAGTCAGCTACGATCTATGGCAGTGTTCTCCACCCTTGGGTCCCCAGATGTTTTTGGCCTACAACTCCCAGCATGCCCCAGCCAGCTGGGGACCCAAGGGTGGAGAACACTGATCTATGGGCATGGCAACTGAACATCCAAATTAAAAGGAGGAGAGTTATTAGGGTAAAGTGAAGCAAGAAACAGGAGGAAGTTAGAAAAATGGGCAGGGCACAGACAAGTCCGATACATTATTCTAATAATGGATATAAATGCTTTGTTACCCTCAGATTGGATTATTGTAATGGACTTAACACAGGGCTGCCTTTGAAGACAGTCCGGAAGTTTCAATTAGTCCAAAAGGCAGCAGCCAGACTTTTGTCTGGCAGTTGCAGGTCAGAACATATAACCTTGATCATATATCAACTTCAGTGGCTCCCTATTTGCTTTTGGGCTCAATTCAAAGTGCTGGTTCTAGCCTTTAAAGTCATAAATGGCTTATGGTCAGGTTATTCTAGTGTCCCAAATATGCCTGCCCGGGAATAAAGATCAGTGCCAGAGGCCTCGCTCTTGATGCCATCTCGGGAGATTCAGCGAGTTAGTATGAAGCACGGGGCCTTCTCTGTGGCAGTGCCTCAACTCTGGAGTGCCCTCCAAACTGAAATGTGTCACACTCTCTCTTCGTGTGTCCTTCACCAGAAGAAGGACCTTTTTTTCCCAACTAGCTTTTAATGTGCAACACTTAGTTTTATTATTGCTAGTTTTAATGTATAACATCTGTTACTCTTCCTGCGATGACACGGTCCCTTACACTTTAGGACCCGATGCATAAACCCTTCTCAGGCTAAGCACCAACACTTAAAAACCTGAGGGGAGGGTCAAATGAAACCTTTCCCCTACCCATGAGGGAAAAGATTAATACAGGTTATTAGGGATCTAGCTTAAATCTATGATACTGTGGGTACAAAGGTATGTGAGTGTGTAGATTTAACCGTAATGCAGGTTAATAACGCCAAGCTGACACGTAGGATTTGGGTCACAAACAAAATAAAAATAAGTTTATTTTAATTCTCAAAATCTTAGTTCCAGAAAATAACTTTAAACCTGCCTACACCAAACACTTTGTAATTAACCTAAGTCCCTATAACTGTAAATACTTTCACTCTTCAGATCAGACAAGCACTGATTTCTCTCAAAATTCCTGACAGACAAGACACAAATAACTGTAAGAAGGAAAGGACAAGGACCCGACTAACCACTAACCTAACTCCCCAACTCTCTAACTCCTTAACCACCTCTGACATCACTCAAACACTCCTTATATACTCCTCCCCCCACCCTTTCCAAGACATCACAAACCACACCCACTCAGTTCAACATTCTATACTCACTAAACATACTAATGCAGACATACACCAGGGAACTGAATTGTGGGGTTACGCCACAGGGACACTCTCTCTTTGTGTGTCCTTCACCAGAAGAAGAACCTTTTTTTCTGACTAGCTTTTAATGTGCAACACTTAGTTTTATTATTGCTAGTTTTAATGTATAACATCTGTTACTCTTGCTGCTGCTACGTTTGTGTTTTGCTTTGTTTTAACTGTGGGTTGTCTTTTGTTATTGCTTTTAAAAATTGTTATGCTTGCATTTTTATTGTTTATATTATATAGTTTTAAGATTATGTTATATTATTGTTGATGCTGTATTATTATTATTATTATTATTATTATTATTATTATTATTATTATCCACAACTATAAATCGGATGCAACTCCAAATAATGTGAAAGTCATTTATGGCTACTGCTTTACTTTCAATGGGATGCACATTTTGTTGGGTGTACATTTGCACAAGCCTGCTGCCACATGTGGATCACCTTCTCTGGACGGGGGTGCAAATATGAAAATCATTGTATATGAAACCATCTATTGAAATCATATATGAATGATGAAAGATGATTGCCAATGTTAGGGCTTGGGCACACTGCTCAGCTTGTGAGCATGGCTTTAACCCTACCGCCATGGGATGCTGAATGCATGGGAGAGGGGAGTGCGATCCTAGTGGCAGGCCCCACCCATGGCCTCCGTGTGTTCCTTGGCTTTTCTGCACAGATCTTGCTCCCTCCTCCATGCATTCACTATCCCTTCTTTTATCATACTTAAGCATTGGCCTCAATGTATTCTGAGATGTCTGGCAGGGATCCCCTATTTCCAGAGGTGGGCAGACTAATCAGGCTTGTCAGATCTACATTGCTTTTTTACTAGAAAAAAAGAAACAAGATCCCAAGACCTCAAGATCCATCAACCAGAGCTGGGTGAAAAAGACAACATACACATAGAATTCAAGGACATGAATTCTCAGCATTCAAGGACATGAATTCTCACCTCTCAGCACATTCTGAGCCTAGGAATTTGCTTTTCAGTGCCAGAACTGAACTGAGCTCACACAGTCCACTCCTGGCCATCTCCCCAGATCTCTTAATTTCAGCAACCGAATTTAGGTGGAAAAATAATTTTGTTGTTGCTATTGGTTAAGCTGTTAGGAGTGGGAATTGCTAATCCATTGTAAATAACCCCGCCAGAAATCGACCAGTATCGATTGATCTACTTTCTGCCCACCTCTGCTGTTGTTAATGTCTTAAACCTCTATGATGTGCCTTCCCCCCTGCCCTACCACCAATTAGCTCCCCCCCCCCAAATGAGGGGTGGGCAACTTGTGGAATGCTTTCTCCTCTGAGAAAACACCAAAGCATTTGGGTCTTCCTCATTCAGAATATGGGTGGACAACTTGTGGCCCTCCAGATGTTTTGGCCTAAACTTCCATCATCCCTCACCATTGGCCATGCTGCCTAGGGCAGATGGGAGTTGTAGCCCAAAACATCTGGCAGGCCACAAGTTGTCCACCCATATTCTGACCAAAGTAGCCCCAAATGCTTAGCTTTTCCTCAGAGGAGAAAGCATTCCCAGCCCCTATATCATTCTGGTTGTCTTCTTTTGCACCCTTTCAGCAATACAATATCCATTTTGAGATGGGGATACCGGAACTGTGCTTAGTGTTCCAAATCTGGCCACATCACAGATTTATATAATGGCATGACAATAAATGATGTTTTGTTTTTGGTCCCTTTGTGACTCATTCCCAAGCACAGTTTGTCCTTTTAGCTGCTGCATGACACTTGGGTTTGCAGTGAGGTTTCCCGCTACAGTTTCAAGAGCTCCTTCCTTGGCAGCATTCAGATTCAACAGCAGTGAATTGGGCTTGTAGTTGGGGGAGTGTTTGGGGGCTGCCCCCCTACATTTTCTCTGCCCCCTTAATTTTTATCTCTCCAACAAATAATTAAATCCCCCCCCACAATTTTGTGTTTAAAAGGCTTGTGAACCAGATGAACTGCCCCCTCTACTTTCTTGGAACCCCCCCCCCCCGAACTTTTAGGCTGGCTACTGGCCTGCAGTGAATGTAAGGACTTGTTTATTGAACCAAACTACTGAGGAACCTTAATGCAAGCATGGCTGCGTCTTACAATGACCCCTAGTGGACTGCTGGCAGCAAACACGTCTACCCTCCTCTCCACCACCCTGCTGCTGCATTCTTACACCCCCCCCCCCACAAAACCTGAACACAATGGCATCCATTACGACAGAGACATTCTAGCTCACAAGTAAAGGAAGAAGTGAGTTACAAAACCCAGGGGCACTTGACAAGATTATGACTCAAACATATCATCATAATATAACCAAATGCTGATTGGAAAGGGCTGGGTTACAATAACACTGACAAAAGGAAGTGTGTCAACGTTCAGCACATAATTTTCTGTGTGAACATCTTGCAAATGTCTGCTTGTAAATCTCTGGCAAATTGCTCCACCTCTCATTGCCAAGATAATTGGGAGAAATCTCCCTCCCTCCTTTCTTGGCACACTTTGGAAGGGAACCGAACTACTTTGTTTCTAAACGAACATGTTTTAATTTCATATGTCACACTAGGAAGTTATTTATGCAGCGAATTATCTTTGTTACAGAAAGGCAGAAAACACAGTTGTGCTTTTCTTTCTTTCTTTTTTTTAAAGTCATCAAAGTGGACTGGAAGAGGAAAAGAAAAAAAAAAGCCATAAAATTTTACTTCTGACTTTAACCTTTTCTAATTACAAACAGGTTTCCTTTATCTAAAACTTTCATGAGTATTTACCAATCAGCATGCAGCTCCATTACCTAGGATTAACTCAGTTTCAGTGTTTGGAGTTTTCCTACTATAATTTAAAACTTGACCTTATTTGGGAATCATGTGTCTGATCTCTATCTTGAGCAGTCTTTTACTTAACCTAAGCTCTAGAGTCACCATACGCCCCAAGAACAGAGCAAAGATATCTACATAGCAAGGACTTTAAATGCTACTTTGAGAAATCTTTTAGGCATGGCATTAAGATATTTTCAAAGGCCACTGAAGCAAATGCTTGTGGGGGGAAGGCAGCAAGCTCAAGGCTGAGAGATTGTTTATCTGCATTTTATTTGTTGTACATCAGTTTGAGCACTTTGCAGAGATGCAGTTTATAAATAGTAACATATGTAGAAGTACATCTCTCAAACACTGATGTATGTCATGAGAGCAGCACAAAAGGCTGGCCCTCTTGTCCATAAATCCAGTCTAGCGGCCTATGGATATAAGCAAACATAAGCAGAAGATTTTAAGGCAACACATCCAGTAGGCTTGAATCATAAGTCGATTCCTTTATGAGCACCCATCACAAAGTCAGTGCCATGAATGATGTTCCAACATTATTTTTCCACATCTTTCCTATCATCCCCACACTGTGGCTACTGGAGTTCCAAATGCATTTATTGAACCAAACTAAGGCAGAATGGCCTATCTCTCCAGTTCTAATTTGATCCTTGTTCTTTGATAAGTTCTTCAGAAGCATGCCTAAATTTCACAACTATCAACTGGAACCCCTTCTTTTGGATTACTTTAATGATTTCTCCTAGTAGCCCTCAAAGATGATGGGAGGAATCCCTCAAGCTGGACAGCAATGAAAGTGTGGTCTTTTCTGCTACCGTAGGGATGGGCGAAGGGATGGGCGAATCTGTCAGTTCTGGTTTCTCTCTGTTTCTCATTTTTGAAAGTTATTTTCAAAAATATGTGCGTTGTTTTTTTTTATTGGAGAACTTCACTGCAAAATTCGTAGTGATGCGAATTTTGAAGGATAACTGGGTTTCAAAGTGTGAAATTAGGTAAGTTCACATTAAAATTAACATTAACATGTGAACTGAAGGAATTTCTCCCCCATCCATAGCTGGAGGCCACTGCTAATACTCAGCAGAGCAGGGATCATCTCATCCTTTTAAAAAAAAACAGTTGCTGCTGCTGCTGCTGTTGTTATTATTATTATTATTAGTAGTAGTAGTCATAGTAGTATGGACATGCCTGGAAGGAGCAATCCTATGGGCCCTAGATCGCATCTGAGGGGCCATAGGATAGTTCAGATTTCCAGATCCAAGGTTGGAGACTGAAGCTGGCGTGGAAACTTGGAAAGAACCTTCCTGGTTGCTCTCCGAGGTCGGGAAAGTGACCTCAGAGAGGGGTAGAAGGAGGCGTTTTGGGGGGTGGCAGGGAGGGGAGGAGAGTGGGGAGGCCAGGATAAAAGGTATCTTGCAGCTGCTCCAGCCTCCTTCCCTCCCCCTCCAAGATGCTCCATCTGGATGGGCAAAAAAGCCGGTTTAGCAAAAATGCAGAGCGGGAGGATGGGGAGGCAAAGATTGCCTCTGCCCCTCCTCCCACTCTACATAGGATGCCCGCAAGCCTCCAAATTCAGGGGCTTACGGACATCGTGATAGGATTGCATCCTAAGAAAGAGAAAAGGAGACGATCCTTATTTTTCCTTGCATGTGCCTCCTTTCCCTTACCAACCCACTCCCTAAACTGGTTCTGGAAGTATGGACGGTAGGGGAAGGGGGGAAATGCCCTTGTGAGAGCATGGAAGAAGGGACCCCTGCCCACCTCCTGTTTGTGCACCTCAGTGCACACCTCTCTTCACCCACTCCTAAGTTGTTTAATAAGACATGGAAGAACGGGTGGTGATGGATGCCTTTCTAGCTTCTAGGCTGCAAACCAAGAGAGACAGGCTGCAGGCATCATGGGGTTGGATTTTCCGGAGAGTCATCAGCTGCTGAGACATTACATCTTGTTAAAATGTAAAAGGCATTCCAGAAATCAGGCAATAACAAATTATTCTTCCCACAGAAAATAGGTTCCATGGAAAACATAGACCAGATAGGAAAGACGGAAGACCTCTGTTACAGCATAGACTGTGCCAAGTGATTCAGAATACTCCGCTTCAGAGTAACTGATTCAATTTAACCACAGTTCTCTCTCTGGTGGGCAATTTCACAGCAGCAGCAGCAGCATTCTTTTAATAGCCTCTTCTAATTCAGAAGAGGCTATTAAAAGCAAGATGTGTATTGATCGAGAAGCAAAAAAATGGAGCCGTAAATGATGATATAAATTTGGCTGTTGCCTCCTGAAAATGACTTCTGCCCCTGTGGCTTTCCCCCAGCATTGGAGATGCAGCCAATTTCACTCCAATGGGAGTTTTTAAATGAGCATTATCAAGTTTCAGGGTTGAATCTCCTCTCATCTTTGTGTTGCAATCAGTGGCATGGGCTAAAGATTCTCTGCAAGAGGCAAAACCGGTTGGATATGTCCATCGTGCCCCAAGGCTCAAAAATAATTCTCTAAAATGTCTTTGGCATTTCCCTTTAATCTCACGATTATCACTGCTCTTCTTCCTTCCCTTCCTCCCTGTTCACATCACATCAGAAAATCCCCAGCATATTCTTTAGATTTGTTTACTGTTCTTTGGGACGTCTTATTATTGAAATAATTACCTTAATGAACGCTAATTGCTAATTATTAATCTCACAGTTATAAGCTCCCCTTTCCTCGTACACATATTTTACATTAGTCATTATGAACAGCAAGACATGGGGCAAAATGTATAATTACCAGGCACAAAGGACCCAGAGCTAAAGCAATAAAAATCAAAGAGAGAGGGGTGGAAAAAAATGCTTTCAGCATTCCTGTATAATAAGTAGGACTTCCTGTGTCACAAAGAACTTTATGAGAAGGCAGGGGTAGGATTCCTGACCCCCTGTAGGGAGGAATGATGAAATTAAACGCTGCCTTCCAGCAAAGATGGCATTTTGAAACTTATCTACTACACATGCCAAATGGCTGTTTTCAACCAGGCAAAGAGACAAAGCTAAAGCTGACAGCTCACTTTTGAAAGTAATATATTTTAAAAGTCAAGGCAGAGCTTTGAAAAGAGAGAGAGAGAGAGTGTGTGTGTGTGTGGGGGGAAATAAGTAGATAAGGATATCTACAAAGTCTGGCAACATTGTTTGTCTTTTATTTTCTCAAAAGAAGCTTTAATAGAAATAGAAATAAAATAAAATCTGGTGGAACCCTCATTTTGATAGGTCTTACCATGTTGTAGTATGTTCCACAAGGAGATATAAACAGACATGTCAATCAGATACCCATCAAAGGCTCTCTCTGTCAAGGATTTGTCAGGGCAACCTCTGACTGGGTGAATGACATCACTTGTGGTACCTTCAGGGCCTAATCTGCTTGATTCATTGGTTGAGAAAAGGGTGTTCAGGGAGATATCTGGACAGATTCACAGGGGACTGTTGAATAGACATAGAGCTAGGAGGATAGTTCCCAGAGTGTGGGGAAACTGGCGGCAAGGCAGTGGAGTGGGCAGCAGCCATGAGATCTGTGGAACAGGAAGTGAGTTGAGCAAAATCTGGCCCCTGCTCTTTCATCACCACTTCCAGAACCCACCAAGCAATGGGAACCACAGTTTCTATCCCTGGCTTGGGTTAGGAGACCCTGCCCCGGACACCAACATTTGTCTATCAGACTCCAGCGAATAGCCACATTTGGGGTGGGGTGGGGTGGGGAGGGGAAAAGAAAGAATATATTCATCTTACCCACCTTTTGAATAGAGCAACAGAATCTGATGGGAAGTGTGGGCAGAAAAGGGGAACCAGGCTTCATGCTGTAGTACCGAACGTGCTCCATTGTGCTTGAGCATGCTCAGTAGCATATGTTAAAGAAATCTGATGGAGTAAGGGAAAATGATGTTACACTGGGCTGGGCTTACAGATGGCACCCCAGCCTAAAACAGCTACTCACCTGTGACAACAGTCCACATTAAAACAGAGACACAAATACAGGGACCAGACTGCAACAAACCCAGATGCCAACTCTACCCTGCCCCCGTGTCTACTCAGGCAACACTATCACAGTCAGGACCTAATAATGTGAGCAGTTAGGGGTTCATCATTCGCCTGCTCATCTCCCAATGTGATATGTATACTCTCAACGGCAGTAACGGCCTTCTGCATTCTACATAACAGGACAAAGAGGTCAGTCCCTACACAAAACAATAAATGGATATAAATCTGATATCAGAAATGGCCACATTCAGGAAAACTTAGAACATTTCAACCTGCTAGGACAGTCTGTTGTTATTCACCTTAAAGTGGCCAAACATGAGCAAAGGAACTTCAAAAGGAAATTCCAGCATGAAAGGAGGACTGCATTACACCTTATCAAGCAGTTAAGCTCTATTCATTTGGATTCCAATAGACAACAGCTTTCTGGCCCACCACAAGCCTTAATTTACTCAGCAATGATAAGGTGATTCTGTTATCACCAATTGCTGCTGTACTTGTGTGAGGGATCACTGTGCTCTTTTTGCATACATTAAACTTGACCTGAATTGTCATAGACCTGCTGTACTTTTTGCATAATTTCATTGCCAATGAACTCCATCCTTTACATTTCCCCCTTTTACTCCTCTGTGTGTGTGTGCCAGCCAACTGAGGGTTACACTTCATGTACTAGATCAGTGTTCTCCAACCTTGGGTCCCCAGATGTTTTTGGCCTACAACTCCCAGCATGCCCCAGCCAGCTATGCAGCGTAGCTGGCTGGGGCATGCTGGGAGTTGTAGGCCAAAAACATCTGGGGACCCAAGGTTGGAGAACACTATACTAGATGAAGTGGACTGTAGTCCACAAAAGCTTACAGTATAATCAATTCAACGATCAAAAGACCTGCCAGTTTAAGACCACCAGAGTTAAGGCTCTCTCCCGTTGGCTCAAGCTGCGCAAAGCCAGGAAATGGGAAACTAAGGCTGATGCCTTAACGGACGTGCCCCGTGAACAGCAATGAATTTGCGCAAGGTCACAGATTGTGCTTGCTTACAGCTTACCCTCCACACGCGCACACACACTTTTCCTTACTCTTTCAGGCCCAAATCCAGATGGGGAGGACTGCGACCAGCAAAGATGCTCCACGTTGTTCTGGTCCTGTATTTCCTTATGAAGAACCTGAGCCTTACTGTATTGCTAGAGGAAGCCTCCTGTGAGTCGACCTATGCCTTTACTCTGTGAGTTGACACTGGGAGAGTGGGGTTTCCTCTGTTGCACGCAGCAGGGCTGAGACTGGTACTGCTGCGAATGACTTGGAACGTGGTGCTTGTAGCTATATTTCTTTAAAGCATTTGCCTACTTTAAATTATCCAAGTCTGCTTTTCTGTCCTTTGCTTTCTCAATACATAACCCACTAAACTTCCCAGCAGGCAATTTTCCCAGCAGATATCCCTGGCAAACGAAGCAGCCTTTTTTCTTTTTATGGCAGTAGCCATTTTTATCCCCCCCCCCAACACCAAAAAACCTGGCATGATGCAAAAAATAAAATGGCTGCTGCACGGCCTACAAAGGCAGCAGGGTTCTTCTTTTCCCCTTCCCTCTCATCATTCTAAGTCGATGTTTTAGATTTAAAAATATAGGTTTTTTAAAAAAATTCTCAAAGTCACTTTTGACAGAGGGAGGGTTTTTTGTCTTTTTCTCTTTAAAGTGCTCTTACCCCCCTCAGAATTTCTCCAATCATCCTGAAATATTCAGAGTATTTAGGACAAACCCTTCTTTTTGGCTCTTGAAAATTTCAGAAAGACCAGTGATATTGCTTCGATTTTATGAAGGTTAGAACAACCACCCCCCATTACCATTTTACATGGTGGAACCCTTTTTTGTTTGTTTGTTTGTTTGTTTTACTGATGGGCCTTAACAAAGGAGACACTAGTGTGTCTCCTTTAATTTGTCAGCCCTTTAAGGTGCCCCAAGTTTCTTCATCTTTGTTTAGTCACAAGAAGAATGGTATCGCTCCAATCTGCAATTGCGGGAATCCAGAGGCAACAACTATAGCATGTTTCAGCAATATGGTTCAGATGCTACTTGTTCCATGGCACTAGGCAGAATAGCTCCTTATAATTATGGCAGGGTTGGTGTCAACACCTGGTAAGGAGAGACAGCTGCCAGGGCCCATGGCAGCCAGAGTTCAAGGGCACAGCAAGCTGAGCTCTGTACACGACACAATCTTGCATAAACCAATTTAATGCTATCTCTGTGCTTGTGATGGGTGGATAACTACTGCCCGGTGTCAAATTTGCCATTCTTGGACAAGGTGTTAGAGCAGTGTTCTCCAACCTTGGGTCCCCAGATGTTTTTGGCCTACAACTCCCAGCATGCCCCATAGCTGGCTGGGGCATGCTGGGAGTTGTAGGCCAAAAACATCTGGGGACCCAAAGTTGGAGAACACTGTGTTAGAGCGTGTGGTGCCCTCTCAACTCTAGGTGGTGTTGGATATGATACTGATTATCTAGATCCATTCCAATCAGGTTTCAGTCCTGGTTATGGGACAGAAACAGCTTTGGTTGCCCTGGTTGATGATGTCTGCTGGAAAATGGATGGGGGGGGAGTGCATGCCTGTTGTCTCTTCTGAACCTCTCTGCAGCTATCAGTAACATTGACCATGGTATCCTTCTGGATTGCTTCTCTTGGCTGGGCTTAGGAGGCATTGTGTTACAGTGGTTCTGGTCCTTCATAGAGGAATGGTCTCAGAAGCTGGTGCTGAGGGACTACTGTTCCACCCCACAGCCATTAGCCTGTGGGGTGCTGCAAGTTTCCAACCTGTCCCCCATGCTTTTTAACAACTATATGAAACTGGGGGGGGGGGAGAGTCATCTGGGGGTTTGGGCTGTATGCAGATGATACTTGACTCTACCTCTCATTTCCTTCTACACATCCCAGGGAGGATGTGGAACTCTTCAGTCAGTCACTGGAGGTTGCTTTTGGGGTAGATGAGAGTGAACAAGCTGAAATTTAACCCAGGCAAGACAGAGGTAGTGTGGGTTGGGAAACCAACCTGTCTGGATGGAGGTTTACAACCGGTCTTTGGCGGGGTTGCACTCCCCCAAAAAGACCAAGTGCATGGTCTGAGAGTCCTCCTGCATTCTGTGCATTCTGGAGAGGATGGACCTTGCCGCGGTTATTTATGCACTAGTGATATCCTACTGGACTACTGTAATGCGCTGTACGTGGAGCTGCCTTTGAAGATAGTCCGGAAACTGCAGCTGGTGCAGAATGTGGCTGGCTGAGTGTTGGTGGGGTAAGGCAGTCAGATCATATAGCACCTATACCAGTGATGGTGAACCTATGGCACGCGTGCCACAGCTGGCACGCAGGGACCTCTCTGTGGGCACGTGAGCCATAGGTCGCCAGCCCTCAAGGTCCTCCCAGGGCGGGGCGGGTGGGCAGGCCTGGAGAGAAGTGGCGCTCTTCACAGGGCTGTCCTCGGGCGGGGAAAGGGGCGGTCCAAGCCTAACCAACCTATTTGGCTGTTCGTCGACCTGAAGAGTTTGATGGGGACAGGTGCCTTTAAGTTGAGCTCCTCGCCGCGATTGGCCCTCGGGCACGAGGCGGGTGTGTCCCGGCGGCTGCCGCAGCCTCCACATGTCTGAATGGCGGGTGAGGGAGGATTGGGGTGTCTATCTCTCGGAGGTAGTCTCGTGAGGTGGCGCGGGATTTGACGGCGGCTGAGGCTGCTGCCTGCTTGCCTTCCTTCCTTCCTCCCTCCCAACGAGAAGCTGGTGCTGTTTGTGTGGAAGGGGGAGGAGGCGGAGGATGAGGATAAGGAGGAAAAAGAGGAGAGGAGCCAGAGCCCCGCCGGCGTCGGGTAGAGGAGTGGATGGCGGCCGCCAGAGAGGGAAGGGAGGGAAGGGGAGGCAGCAGTTGCCTTTTCCCTCTGCTCGCCACAAATTCTTGCTTTTATTTCACTGCCGCAGGCTTCCCTTCTTCTCTCTCTTGGCGACCCCCACATTCTCCCTGGCTTTCCCCCAAACACTTGAGGTCTTCTCCTTTCCCCTCCACTTTCCTTCTCGTGCTCCTCCCCCCTCCCTCATTTCTCCCCGTTTGCATCGTCTTCATAATTACCTGCCTTAATAGTCACTTCTCCCCCTCCCCCCCCACACTGCCTTCTTCCTATCAGCCTCCCCTTCTCGATATTGTTTCCCTTCTCGTGCTCCCCCCTCCCTCATTTCTCCCTGTTTGCATCATCTTAATAATAATAATTACTTCTGGCTCCCCGCTCTGCACCCGTCATTTCTTCTTCCTCTCATGGCAGCCCAACCCCTGCAGCCGATGCTACTAATATTTTCTTTCCCCCCCATAGCGCTTCCTCCTCTTCCCTCCCTTGCCCCCCACCCTTAGTTCTCTGTAACTAAGTTAAAATGTGTTAAGCACGTTTAGTTTTCTTGTTTATCTTGCTCATCCTAGTACAGGTTGACTTTTACTTTTACTAATCCAACACCTGTAGAAGCAGGGAAAGGACCCAGTTAAGCTTGCCCCATACAATTTCACTCTGGCATATAATCATATTACAAGTTGAGAATTCCAATCCCTTATCCAAAAAAACATGCGCCTAATTATTTAAAAAGTTTATCTAAATTACCTTCAGGCTATGTGTACAATGTAGTACTATTAAAAAAAATTGAGTTGATGTTTTTTACAATAAAAAACTGTTTGTATCATTGAAAGCCCTGTTATTGTGTTTTTCTTTTAAGACAAAATATGTTAATTAGTTTGGACAACTGTATGAGTTGTTTTTACTAAACTAAAACCCCGGTATTCAGGTTTAATTGCAGTGTTGACACTTTGAAATAAATAAGTTGGTTTTGTGTTGCAGTTTGGGCACTCGGGCTCAAAAAGGTTCGCCATCACTGACCTATACTGTGCCAGCTGTATTGGTTACCAGTATGTTTCCAAGCGCAATTTAAAGTGCTGGTTTTGACCTTTAAAATCTTAGATAGTTTGGGACCAAATTACTTGGAAGTACCACTTTCACCTATCTCAGTGTGCCTGCATTTTAAGATCATCAACAGAGACCCTTCTCACTTGTCCACCTTTGAGGGCAGTTAAGTGAGTAGGTATACAAGAGAGGGCCTTTTTTGCAGTGGCCTCACACTTCTGAAATGGGTTGCCAGCAGGGGTCCATGATGCCCCATCATTGCAAGGTTTTAGGAAACCCCTGAAGACTCACTTGCTTTCTCTGGCCTTTTCCTAATTATGTTTTCTTGAACTGTTTTGGGTTTTTACCTGCAATTGTTTTAGATTTTTGTTAGTATCCAGGCTAGATGTTTTATTGCTGGTGTTTGTTGATTGTATTAAATTTTGCTGTTTTTATGGTATGGAACTTTATTGTGTAAGCTGCCTTGGGAGGGCTCTTGCTCTGAAAGGCAGCCTAGAAATATTTTAAATAGATAACAGCACCATCATCCAATGTGGCTGCCCAACAACTCTGAACTTGGAGGATTACAAGCATCCAATTGAGCATGGGCACTTCCCCTGCCCTGCAAAATAGTCAATTTCAGTCGTCTATGTCTTTTGCCTCGACCCACGAGAAGGAAGAGCTGAGGCCCTGCCGGGATATGTCATATCTCAGTGGAGCCTCACTCCTCCCCTCCCTGCCTCCAGACCCGCCCCCCCCCCCGCACCTTCTCCGAAGTCACACTTGCGACTTCGGAGCCACAGGCAGTGTGGAAAGAACCACACTGGCTGCAGGGGTGGAGGGAGGGCACTCCAAGGTCAGGGTCTCAGTTCTGACCTTGGTTGGAACATATTTCCAAGGTCAGAGCTGGGACTCTGACCTATCCTATGGCCGTCTAGACAGCATTCAGAGGCCATAGGATTGCGCCCTAAAATACATAAAAATTAAGGGACAAGAGATATATTCTTTCAGGAGGAGCAGTAGGTGTCTTGGATGAGGCCGGATAAATCCAGGTCTTTTGTACAGAGGCCTACAAAACCATAGAGCTGTCCCGAATTACGGCACATGGTATGAACTCCAGTCCACAGTGCTGGGAACATTTAACGCTGCTTACTTATTTTGAACTTTACAGCCCTCTCCCTTGCAGTGCGGTTGCTTCCCACATTTTGTGGGCTTGCGTATGGCTCTCCTAAGATGCCTAAGAAACTCCAGAAGACTAGATGAGTAAATGAAACACTATGGCAGCCTTCTCCAATTGGCACCCTCCAGATGTGTCGGACTATAACGGATTATGGGAACTGCAGTCCAACACATCTGGAGGGTGCCAGATTGGGGAAGGCTGCACTATGGGATTGTTTTGTTACCCTTTGTTATCAGCTCTCACCAGGGCCGGCGCTACCGCTAGGCAGACCCAGGCGGCTGCCTAGGGCGCGTGGCGGAAGAGGGCGCAGAAACGCTGTGCTCCTTCCTCGCCTCCGGCGCGCTCGTGCCCCGCCTGCCACCTCCGCCGCGCATCCCCGCCCGCCGCTGCCGCTGCCGTTGCCGCCACCACTGCACCTCCCCCCCGTGCGCGCGCGTGCCCGCCCGCCCGCCACCTACCTACCTACCTTCACGTCGTTTCCGGAGCCCCGCCGGCGTTGTTTTGGCGGGAGGAACCAGGGCAACAGGGCTTAAACAGCCCTGTTGCCCTGGTTTCCCCGGCAAAAAAAAAAAGTGCGGGGGTCCCGTCACGTCGGAGGAGGAAGCGGCGGCAGCAGCAGCAGCCAGCAGCCAGCAGCCGGGGGGGGGGGAAGGTAGGTGGTGGTGGTGGCGGCGGAGGCGGCGGAGGCGCGGGGGGGTTGCAGAGCAGGGCTGCTTTGCTCTGGAGCCCCCCCCACGGCACGAGAGGGGGGGCGCTAAATATAATTTGGCCTAGGGCGCCAAACAGCCCTGCACCGGTCCTGGCTCTCACTGTGTGTGTGGGAACTGGGAAAGCAAATCAGAGGCAAAGCCATTTTAACTTATAATTAATGAAGATCATTGGGAAAACATTATCCTTTTATGCTGAATTGAGCTATGTACTGAAAGATCAGTACATTGCCACGGAAAGCTACTGAGCAATCATCGTATCACGATCACTGTACAAACTTGCAAAGTTCGTGTATCTTTGTTGTGCATTCTCTTTGTCCATTGCCACAGGCTAATAGTCTGAAACACAGCTCAGCTTTGATGCGTGCTAAGCAAGAGGGGGACGGGGGGGGGGGAACGGGGGGGAGGGAGGGAAGTTTGGGCATAGTCCCTTACGAAGGCTCCCACTTACAGGCTTAGCAGAAGTTTCTGGTTCATTCACTTGATCTGGCTGATGTGCACAGTGGTTTTTGCTATGGCTGTTGCAGGACATAATGCCACACAAATGGTCTGTGTGTTGTCCCACAATAGCCTTTCATTCATATAATCCCAGCATTCCAAACAGAGTTTCTGCCTCTGAAAGTCTAAATGTGGGTGTGCAATAACCAGTTTTTTTCTGGTAAAAGTTAGGGTGATAGGATCATGTTCAAGCGACTGAGCATGTTGTCCACCCTGCCCTGGATCTGAAATTATACTGACCTTATTTGTAAGGATTACAGCATGATAATGTATGTGTCAAGTGCTTTGAACAATCTAAAACACTATATAAAAGTGCTAATATTTATTGTGATGAATACAAAACATTTTGTCACCCTCTGAAGCTTGTCCAAGCTGTCAACATCTTTCTTGAAATTTGTCACTCAAAAATCAGTACACTATTTTCATTGTTTAAAATGCATGATAAGGGTTTCATGCAGCTAACTTTATTCACAATTACTATGACACTTCCGGAATGAGATGATAATGAATAACTGAACAGTTCCATTTTTTTGATATAAAGTTGTACTCCACCTAGCCCTTAATACTTTGATTTGTTAGGTTGGAGGCATATATTTTATTTATTTATTTATTTATTTATTACATTTCTATACCGCCCAACAGCTGAAGCTCTCTGGGCGGTTCACAACAATTAAAACCACAAAATGCAACATAAAATACAGTATAAAAATTTAAAATTACAGTATAAAATAGGAGTGAAAGCCGAAATAAAACCTAGCAGCAGTACAGAGATTTAAAATACAGTTAAATATTTAAAATAACAGAGACTAAAAGACTAAAATTCCTGGGAAAATGAGAAGGTCTTCACCTGGTGCCAGAAAGAGCACAATGTAGGTGCCAGGTGAGGCTCTTTGGGAAGTTTATTCCACAACTGGGGTGCCACAGCAGAAAAGGCCGTCCTCCTAGTAGCCACACACCTCACTTCCTTTGGCAGGGGTACCTGGAGGTGGACTGCTGAGGATGATCTTAGGATCCGGGGGGCAGGTATATGTGGGAGGAGACAATACTTCAGGTAACCTGGCTCCAAGCTGTTCAGGGCTTTGTAAGTTAATACCAGCACTTTGGATCAGGCCTGGACATGGACTGGCAGCCAGTGCAGATGGTCAGTCAGTCAGTCAGGCGATCACTCGTGACTGAGTAAGATTGTCTTCCAGGATAAAAAAGAAAATTTACAAAAAGGAGATTTTAAAAGGAGGAAAATTCTAAAGAAAATTGTGTAGACTCTAGCGATGGGTCCGTAAGTGACTGTGGAGGCCAGTTCTAGATCCACACAGCTTCCCACAGTGAGGACACAGGTTACCAGATGGAAGATGGTCTTGTAAAGGATTCATTTGATGTGCTTTTCGCTTAGCACGTTTCTCCCTTTCACCTTGCACTCGAGCTTCTTCAAAGTCCATAGAACCTTTGTGAAAGGCCAACCTCCAGTTAGATCGTTCATGGGCCAGAGCTTCCCAGTTTTTGATGTTTATATTGCATTTTTTTAGATTAGCCTTAAGAACATCTTTAAACCTCTTATATTGACCACCGATATTCCGCTTTCCATCCATGAGTTGGGAATAAAGTAATTGCTTTGGGAGACGGCAGTCAGGCATTCGAACAACATGACCGGTCCACTGAAGTTGGCGTTGAAGGATCATTTTTTCAACGCTAGTAGTCTTTGCTTCTTCCAGTACACTGACATTTGTTTGCCTATCTTCCCAAGTAATTCGCAGGATTTTCTGGAGGCAACGTTGATGAAATCTTTCAAGGAGTTGGAGGTGACGTTTATAGATAGTCCATGTTTTGCAGGCATACAATAAAGTTGGTAATACAATGGCTTCATAAACCAGTGTTTTGGTCTTCTTACAAATATCCCGATCCTCAAACACTCTATGTTTCATTCGAGAAAACGCGGCACTTGCGGAGCTCAGACGATGCTGGATTGCACTGTCGATGTTAGCTGTAACAGAAAGATAGCTGCCAAGATAGAGAAAATGATCGACATTTTCCAGTATTGTCCCGCCAAGCTGGATAGATGGCATCACCAAAGGGTTAGCTTGCACATTGCTGATGAAGCACTTTGGTTTTTTGATGTTAAGTGAGAGACCAAGTTTTCCGTATGCTTCTGCAAAAGCATTTAGGATAGATGAATGCAGATGGTAAAGTACTGGCCTAATATGATCACGTTGGCCAGTGTCCGTTAGCAATCTTGCTGCCCTATTTTGGACCAGTTGGAATTTCTGGATTGTTTTCAAAGGCAGCCCCACATATAACACATTGCAGTAATCCAGCCAGGAGGTTACCAGGGCATGGATAACTAACTAGGCTATCGCTGTCCAGATAAGGACATAGTTGGTATATCAGCCTAAGCTGATAAAAGGTGCTCTGTGCCACTGAGTCCACCTGTGCCTCTAGTGACAATACTGGATCCAAGAGCACCCCTAAACTACGAACTTGATCCTTTAGGGGAAGTGCAACCCCCTCCAGAACAGGTTGAGTATGACTCATCTGGGCAGGCGAACCACCCACTAACAGTACCTCCATCCTGTCTGGATTTAGTCTCAGTTTATTGGCCCTCATCCAGTCCATTACCATACCCAGGCACTGATTCAGAGCAGTCACTGACTCACCTGGATTTGCTGAAAAAGAGAGATAGAGCTGGGTGTCGTCCACATATTGATGACACCTCAGCCCACACCTCTGGATAACCTCCCACAGCAGTTTCATGTAGATGTTGAACAGCATGGGGAATAGAATAGAGCCCTGTGGGAGGTTATCCAGAGGAGTGGGCTGAGGTGTCATAGCTGCCAGGGCACAGAACAATAATCCCCCAGCACCACCTTCTGGAATCAGCCATCCAACTAGGAGCGGAACCACTGGAGTGCAGTGCCTCCAACTCCCAACCTAGACAGCCTATCCAGAAGGATACCATGGTTGATGGTATCAAAAGTCACTGGGAGGTCCAAGAGAATCAACAGGGTCGCACTCCCCGTCCCTCTCCCTTCAAAGGTCATCCAGAAGGGCAACCAAGGCAGTTTCCATTCCAAAACCAGGCCTGAAGCTCAATTGAAATGGATCTAGATAATCCATTTCATTCAAGAGTGCCTGGAGCTGACTGGCAACCACCTGCTGAACCACATTGTCCAGGAAGGGAATGTTGGCTAACTGGCCTATAGTTGTTGTTATTATCATCATCTGGGCCCAGGTTAGGCTTTTCCAGAAGTGGCCTAATTACTGCCTTCTTTAAAGAGGTAATTTATTCATTCATTTATTTATTTAATTTCTATACCGCCCCACGGCCGAAGCTCTCTGGGCGGTTCACAACAGTACATACAATAAAATCAAGATAAAACCAACAATAAAAACAGCAGTGTAATTTAAAAAAATTAAAACCAAAATTAAAAACACAGTTTGAAATATACGATAGTGAAAGTTAATACAACTAAGTCTACAGGTCACCCCCACCCACTCCCATGTGCTATTTTGAACAGATTAAATATTGAAAGCCTTGGCATAGAGCAGTGTTCTCCAACCTTGGGTCCCCAGATGTTTTTGGCCTACAACTCCCAGCATGCCCCAGCCAGCTATGCTGGCTGGGGCATGCTGGGAGTTGTAGGCCAAAAACATCTGGGGACCCAAGGTTGGAGAACACTGGCATAGAGGGAAGTCTTAACCTGCACTCAAGCTGTCTCCTGTTTTGTTTCATCACTCTCAGCTCTGGGGTATACCACGGAGCCGTACGAGCTCTACTACAGGGAGCCCAGTCCTCTTTTCCATCAGGCCATGCTATAAACAGTCTGGAGTTGTCATGGATCTTAAGGTGTTGGGGGTGGGGGAAGAATTTGCTGTATTTCCATAGGTGAAAGTGATTTAAAGACTGCAGTCTACAGCCTGCGATGTAGCCAGGTTGAAATTCCATGTACAAGAAAGGCAACAATCTTTTCAAAGCAGAGTTATGCATACAGAGTCTGACCTGGATTTCCTTTGGTATGGTCTTGGTTGCATATTCAGTTCCTCAGCTCATTTGTGTGTAACACATTGTCTAACAATCAGAATGAGTCATTTCAGTGATGCAACACTGTTTATCCTGTTACCTTAAGTCGATTTCTCCCCCCACCCCACCCCGCTGCAAATCCACATGATTTCATTTGTTTATCCTGGTCTGTTCAAGAGAGTAGTCTATGATGCAAATATTTGTTTATTTGTTTATTTATTTAATTTTTATACTGCCCAATAGCCGAAGCTCTCTGTGCGGTTTACAGCAATTAACAAGACAGTCCCTGCCCGCAGGCTTACAATCTAAAAAGACACGACACACAAGGAAAAAGGAATGGGGAGGGAAGAAGGGGGAATATTAATGAATACTCCTGGCAGGGCTGGTGGAATGGCCCTGTGCTCTCTCTCATCTCCCTCCTCTCAGCTTGCTGGAATGGCTGCTGTGGTGGCAGTTGAGGGAGGAGGAGCTGTCATGAGGGAGGCCTTTCAGCAGGGCTGGTGGAATGGCCCTGCGCTCCCTCTCTTCTCCCTCTGCACAGCCTGCTGGAATGGCTGCTGGTGGTGGCAGTTGAGGGAGGAGGAGCCTTCAGGAGGGCGGCCTTTCAGCAGGGCTGGTGGAATGGCCCTGCGCTCCCTCTCATCTCCCAATATTATGTGAACACAGCAAAATCTTGAGCAATCTTGGATAGGCTTAATGAGGTAGCCTTTTTTTTTTTTTTTGCTAACCATTAGTTGTGTTGCCATTGGCTTTCATTTAAATTGAGAACCTTTGACCTCATTTTGTTAGACATTACTCACTTTGCTTTAAATGGAATTCAGGATTATTTCAAAATATGTTTTAGGACAGCCTTTCCCAACCTGGCGCCCTCCAGATATGTTGGACTACAACTCCCATCACCCCAACCAACAAATGCAATGGCCATGCTGGCTGAGGATGATAGACATTGTACTCCAATACCTCTGGGGGATGCCAGTTTGGGGAAGGCCATTTTAGGAGGGCATGCAACTGTATTTAATTGAAGGGAACTGCATTTTACTTAGACTCACAGGGTAGTGCCCTATACTGGCTCCGCACTAGCAGAACAGACCACTAGCACCAAAGGAACTAGCAAGTCCTGAAAAAACAAAAATGAGTGGAACGGAACAAGATTTTATATATATAAAATCAGTGGTCTAAATCCGTCCATTACCATAGTCAGTTCAGCAAAAGAGATTACATGATGGTTATTGATTACTACATTTTATATTATAAGCATTCTCTTTTGTTGCCAGGTAGAAAACGCCTAGCATTGAGGGCAAAACAGTAGTTTACTCATTGTACAGGACTGAAGTCGATGGTGAAACACTTGGCCTGAGTAATTTTTGACATTTGCACCATTTTGCACATTGTTAAGGTTTCTTCAAACTGATAGTAGTAATTTTGGATCTTGTAATAAATTTTGACAGCAGGCCATGTAGTTTTTTCCTCCAACTGGATTCTTGTTCTGCTAATTCAGTTTTATCTGAGCTGAACCAATTGTACAGCTAAATCACTAATACTGCATAGCAAT
Organism: Shinisaurus crocodilurus; assembly: GCA_021292165.1. NCBI lineage: Eukaryota > Metazoa > Chordata > Lepidosauria > Squamata > Shinisauridae > Shinisaurus > Shinisaurus crocodilurus. Next base: position 92,780,875 of record CM037881.1, on the reverse strand, counting down.
GCACTCCTGCTCAGGTATAAAACTGGTGAAGCATGAGAATAGATTACCTTTTCCCTAATTAAGCCCACAAACAAAAAATGCTGTTACAAAAGAGCAAGGCTAACATGCATATTTTATTTAAAAAGTAATCAACCTAAATTGAATGGCACTTCATTGGGTGCAGAAGATGCTGACCAATAGCTAAGCTGCATTCCTTATTTTCTCCCCACTGTATGGATGTATGTTTTTTTCTTCTGAATTTTTGGCAATCACCATGCAGATGGATTTAATGCCATGCTTTTAGCAAGACAGGGTTTGGTTTTGTCTCTCCCGAGGCAATTGCAAAACAATCTTTATGCTGTGTGAAAATTGGCCCATTGAATCGATTCTTATTCCATGATACTCTTGGCTTTCAGTGTCCAAATGTGCAGGGGAAAGAGGATGTGACTCACATTCCCCATTTTGGGCTTCACTGAGGTCTCGAAAATGGGGGGACAATGACGACGACACACACACATTGCCCTTATACAGAGATATATTTTCTCCTCTATTTCTCCTTTCCATCTAATTCCAAGGAAGCTGTTGCTGTGCTAAACCGGTCTGTCGGGGTAATGGACTGGATGAGGGCAAACAAATTGAAGCTTAATCCAGACAAGACAGAGGTGCTCCTGGTCAGCCGGAAGGCAGATCAAGGAATAGGGATTCAGCTTGTGTTGGATGGGGTTCCACTCCCCCTGAAGATACAGGTTCGCAGCTTGGGTGTACTTCTGGATTCAGCCCTGAACCTGGATGGCCAGGTTTCGGCGGTGGCCAGGAGTGCATTTGCACAGTTAAAGCTAGTGCGCCACTGCGACGACACAGTCCCTTCACACTAGGACCAGACGCATAAACCCTTCTCAGGCTAAGCACCAACACTTAAAAACCTGAGGGGAGGGTCAAATGAAACCTTTCCCCTACCCATGAGGGAAAAGATTAATACAGGTTATTAAGGATCTATTTTAAATCTATGATACTGTGGGTACAAAGGTGTGTGTGTAGATTTAACAGTAATGCAGGTTAATAATGCCAAGCTGACACGTAGGATTTGGGTCGCAAACAAAATAAAAATAAGTTTATTTTAATTCTCAAAATCTTAGTTCCAGAAAATAACTTTAAACCTGCCTACACCAAACACTTTGTAATTAACCTAAGTCCCTATAACTCTAAAAACTTTCACTCTTCAGACAAGCACTGATTTCTCTCAGACAAGACACGAATAACTGTAAGAAGGAAAGGACAACGACCCGACTAACCTAACTCCCCAACTCCCGACTCTAACTCCCAGGGATGTTGATGAGTCCTTGGTCCCGAGTCCCGAGTCGAGTCCCGAGTCTTTGGACCCGAGTCTAGAGTCGAGTCTAGAGTCCGAGGTCCAAAATGGTGACTCGAGTCGAGTCCCAAGTCCCGAGTCACTCCCAAAGCGGCGGCCCATGGAGGGAGCGGGAGGGTCTCCGCGAGAGGAAGAAGAGCTGCCCTTCCTCCCGCAGAGACCCTCCTGCTCCCTCCACGGGCCGCTGCCGCCGCCGCCACCACTCACTGTCCTTCCCTCGTCCCTACTCCTGCCGCCGCCGGGGGCAGGGATGTATTACGAGCCCTCCCTGGGCTCATAGTTCTCCGCGGCGGAGCGGCCCAAACTCGCTCTTCTGAGTGGCGCGGAGCATTCTCTGCGCCGCTCGAGTCGCTGCCGCCTCAACGCCTCACCTCGCCACTGCGCCGCTGCCGCCCTCACCTCACTGCCGCCGCCCTCACCTCACCTCCGCCGCCGCCGCTGCCACCCTCACCTCGCCGCCGCCCTCGCCTCTGCCACCACCGCCGCCACCGCCGCCGCCCTCACCTCCTCCTCCTCCGCTGCTGCCATCGCCGCCGCCATCGCCATCGCCATCGCACACAGCACGCCGCTAGCAACGGCGCTCTGTTTTTGCCGGGAGGAACCACAGCAACCCCGCCAAAAACAGAGCGACGGCGCTGGCGGCGTGACGCGGCGTGCTGTATGTGATGGCGACGGCGATGGCGACGAGGTCGATGGCGGCGGCGGAGGAGGAGGAGGAGGAGGAGGAGGAGGTGAGGGCGGCAGCGGCGGAGTCCTTGGGCTCGAGTCCCGAGTCGAGTCTCGAGTCCCACATAAATTATTGGGACTCGAGTCAGAGGGGGGATTCAGTCGGACTCACGAGTCGAGTCCCCGAGTCCGAGTCCCCATCCCTGCTAACTCCTTAACCACCTCTGACATCACTCAAACACTCCTTATATACTCCTCCCCCACCCTTTCCAAGACATCAGAAACCACACCCACTCAGTTCAACATTCTATACTCACTAAACATACTAATGCAGACATACACCAGGGAACTGAATTGTGGGGTTACGCCACAGCCAGCTGTGCCAGTTCCTGGAGCTGTCTGATTTAGCCACAGTGACACATGCCTTAGTAAGTTACTGTAATGCACTATACATGGGTCTGCCTCTGAAGAGTGTTCGGAAACTTCTGCTGGTTCAAAGAGTTGCTGCCAGACTGCTTACTGGGGCTGGTTACAGGGAGCATACAACTCCTCTGTTACAACAGCTTCACTGACTCCCAGTCTGTTTCCAGCACAATTCAAAGTGCTGGTTATGACCTATAAAGCTCTATACGGCTCGGGTCTAGGTTATCTGAAAGACTGTATTCTTCCCTACGAGGATGCCCGCATTTTGAGATCCTCAGGGGAGGCCCTTCCCTTGGTTCCGCCACCATCACAGGCAGGCCTGGTGGAAACACGGGAGAGGGCCTTCTCGGTGGCTGCCCCAGCGCTCTGGAATTCTCTCCCCAGGGAGGCTAGAGTGGTGCCCTCCCTGGTTAGCTTCCGGAGGCAGGCAAAGACCTTCCTGCTTCAGAAGGCATTTGAGACTAGCCTGTGATGTGATGGAATGCTGCTTTTACTCTTATGTATATTGTACTGTTTTAAACTATATATATATATATATATATATATATATAATTTTAATATTATTGACGATTTAATTCTATTTTTAACTTTTGTATTTTTGTATTTTTGTTTTAATTGTATCAGTTTTAAAGGCTGTGAACCGCCTTTGGTCCCAGTGTTGGGAAAAAGGCGGGATACAAATAGATGATGATGATGATGATGATGATGATGATGATGATGATCATGATGATGATATCTTTGCTGCCCCTGTATGAGGAGCACATGCATCTCCTGCAGGGGGTGAACATGTGTAGCTCCCAGCTGGGACGTTGGAGAGAAAAAAGTGAAACCTACTTCTTGTTTTCACTCCCTCCCCCTATGTTCCAACTGGAATACACACACACACACACACACACACACACACACTGCAGAGAAATAAATGTGATCCTGATATAGGAACAGAGATCAATCTCTCTATCAGGCCCACTTCACAAGTTTGGATGCCTGCAATGCTGCAGCTAGGTAATGTTAGACCTTGGAATGAATGATCTTATGTACCCCCCACACACCCCGTTTAAATGGCCACGTGAATTACCTCAGTTGTGAAGCACACAACTAACATTTCTCTTCTCCCTGCCCTCACACAACTGCCACTCTGTGCTTTACAACTGCTTCTATATTTCTAATATCTTAGAACAACCATAACATAACTGCTTGCTAACCCTGATTTATTTTTTTTAAAATCTGTAAATGTTCAGTTTTGCATTTTAAACTCACTTAAATTGTAGCACCATCATGACTACAGGCATAAAATGGGGTTTGCTTCTGATGCCCTCATTGCCTGCTGGTCTTTGGGGGCTCATTTTCATCCCTCCTGGGCCCCAAGGTCCAGTCCTAGCTGCATGACTAAGGACACAATCCTATGCATGTTTAGATAGAAAAAAAGTCCTACAACTCCCAGCATGCTCCAGCCAACATAGCCGGGGCATGTTAGGAGTTGTATGACGTTTTTTCTGTCTACACATGTGTAGGATTGTGCCCTAAATGTGATAAGTACCACTGTTGTCATGAAACTGTTCATGCTATCGCTTGAAAAAGAAAAAGAAAAAAGGACTCCTTCCAGTGTAATATTTTTTGCCTACAGGGTTCACTTTCTAAACCAGATTGGTCATGCTGGATGGGGATAATGGGAGTTGTAGTCCAACACACCTGGAGGGTGCCACGTCAGGGAAGGTTGTTCTAAACTACATTCCTGAGCACAAACACATGGTAGCATTAAGGGGGAATTACACGACTATGGGTTGGATCCAATGCTGTCATTCTGCTGGCAGAAGCAGTTCCGTTAGAAGAACTGGGAGGGGGCAATTCCCCCTCCCACCCATGCACCCTCAAAATCTGTTCCAGAGGGCTGGGAAACCGTCCGGAGCAGATTCTAGGGAAGCGTGGAGGGCTGCAGGGGGGAGGAGAAAGGGCGAAAGTCCCATTGCACTAGTGGACTTCCACTAGCACAATGTTGACTTTCACCCCATATTAAGTTATTGTTTACTGAGTCATGGTTTCAAGTTCAGGGCATGCCTCCTCCAGGTATTTCCTACCACCTAGCTATATCACTAGATTTTTTAGAACTCACCTATGTATTTATGAGGGCCAAGCTACATGTTTCACACAAATGTGTGTAATATTGCATTGATTAACCGTTTGGGGGGGGACACCAAATGAAAAGTCATTTTGGGGTAGTGCAGTTGAGATTGGAGAAGCATTGGAAGGGAGAGCTGCTTAATCCTTTCCTGGACTACCATTTCACTGCTCCACATCACCCTCAGCAGCTTCCCCAGTGTAACATGCAATTTGGCTCTTAGTGCCCCGAGCTTTACAGAACATGAAGGTAGCTGTGCTGGCCAAAAGAAAATTTCCAAAATCCATATTGCCGTAATACCCTCTATTATGCCAACTCAAAGGTCACAAAATACAGTGCAAATGTTCAAGTTCTCCAGAACTCTTTATCAGGCAAGAGTTTCACCGCTTTACTTTGTAACATTAATGATAAGTTGCATTATCACTCCAGTGAGCACCATAAAATGTTTTGACATATTTGAAGGTTTCTTACATTTGCTTGAGCCACTGAATACACACATACTAACTAAAAGTAAAACTATAATTGCTGCAAACGCAAATTCAGTGCATGACTCTACGCTCAAATAGTTGGGAACGCTGACACTTCATCTCTATTAAAAGTGAATGTTAACAGCTGCTTAGAAGAATACAATTGTTTATCTAACCTGGAGTGGTTTGTTTTGGTCTGCCTGCAAACCTAAAAAGATAGCTTTGCATGTATCTGAATTTTCTTATGTTTAGTGATTATGAACTTTCACCAGATTTTGGTGCTGAATTTGTGTTAGTAGGCAGACCCTTCGGATTTGGACTAGATCTGGGAATCAAAATAAATGAGCTAAAGGAGGCCTGCTCATGAATATCTAGGCCCTGTCACCTGTTTGTTGCAGGGTTTGTTGTAATGTACAGCTCGACACATTGTGTGCACTTGGGAATATGAACTTTAATCAGGAACAATGTTGTTTCTTAAAAGAAATAGATAAGAAACTAAGATAAGGACATAAAACATTAAGGGTGCAATCCTATGGAGATTTTCATAGATTTCATAGATCATAGAGTTGGAAGGAGCCTACAAGGCTATCGAGTCCAACCCCCTGCTCAATGCAGGAAACTAGAGGAGGGGTCTCCCATCCAAGTAATAACCAGGCCTGACCCTGCTTAGCTTTCCACACTCAGACAAGCTGAGCCAGCATGAGCCACAGGCCTGCATAAGCTCCTGAACTCAGAGGCTCAGACTCATCTCATGCAGAGTGGGAGGAGCAGCAGAGGTGGTCTTCACCTTCCCGCTCCTCCCACTCTGCAGTTTTGCTAGACCAACGTTTTCAGCCATCTAGCGACGGCATCTCAGAAGGGGAGGGAAGGAGGCTGGAGAGGCCCCAGGATAACTTGTATCTTGCCTCCCCAGTTTCCTTTCCTCCCTGCCCCCGAAATGCCCCCTCTACCCCTCTCCAAGGTCGCTTTCCCAACCTCGGAGAGCAGCCAGTGCAGTTCTTTCCACACTGGCTGTGAGGGGGTGGGGGAGGGGAATGGAGCTCCAATACCAAGGCCTGAGGTAGGAGCGCAGTCTCCAATCTTGGATCATGGAATCTGAAAAATCCTATGTCCCCTCAGATATTGTCTAGGGGCCACTGGATTGCTCCCTAAGATGATTACAGTTTCCTTCCAATCTTCATAACCTTATACTAATAATATATTATTGTTATTGGTACCAACTGCTTGACTAATCAAAAGCATTTATTAACTGTACATATCAACAGTATATGTAGGTATACAACAGTGGCACATAACAGTACAAATGCAAAGAAGAAGACTACATACAAGCTGCTGGAACATGTGTCCAACTTCACAGACTAAGTTATTTGTAGATCTGCATGCAAGACTTGACTTCACACCTGAAGTTCAACACAGGGACAGAAGATTCTTGATTATTATCCCTCATTTGGGATTGGAAGAGAGACCACAAACCAGACTTCTCGCTCTCGCCTACTTTGACAGATGCTCCATCCATCTGTGACCAAGGAGGATATAAAGTGCCTTGCAGAAGTATTCACCACCACCACCCCTTGACTTTTCCACATTTTGTTATTACCAGTCAGTCAGTCAGTCAGGCGATCACTCGTGACTGAGTAAGATTGTCTTCCAGGATAAAAAAAAAAAGAAAATTTACAAAAAGGAGATTTTAAAAGGAGGAAAATTCTAAAGAAAATTGTGTAGACTCTAGCGATGGGTCCGTAAGTGACTGTGGAGGCCAATTCTAGATCCACACAGCTTCCCACAGTGAGGACACAGGTTACCAGATGGAAGATGGTCCTGTAAAGGATTCATTTGATGTGCTTTTCGCTTAGCACGTTTCTCCCTTTCACCTTGCACTCGAGCTTCTTCAAAGTCCATAGAACCTTTGTGAAAGGCCAACCTCCAGTTAGATCGTTCATGGGCCAGAGCTTCCCAGTTTTTGATGTTTATATTGCATTTTTTTAGATTAGCCTTAAGAACATCTTTAAACCTCTTATATTGACCACCGATATTCCACTTTCCATCCTTGAGTTGGGAATAAAATAACTGCTTTGGGAGATGGCAGTCAGGCATTCGAACAACATGACCGGTCCACTGAAGTTGGCGTTGAAGGATCATTTTTTCAATGCTAGTAGTCTTTGCTTCTTCCAGTACACTGACATTTGTTTTTTTTAAGGCCACAAGGGCCATTTATGGACCAAAAACCTATGGTACAAACCCTTTACAATCAAAAGATGGCACCAAACTCTTAAAAGACAAGGAGTCTATTGCACTGCGTTGGAAAGAGCATTATTATGACCTTTTAAATCGTAAATCTAAGGTGGATAATGAGATTTTTTCGCAAATCCCACAAAAACAAATTAGAGAGGAACTTGCAATACTCCCCACTTTGGATGAAGTAAAAAAAGCCATTAATCAAATGAAGAATAACAAAGCTAGTGGACCAGATGGGATTCCTGCTGAAATCTTTAAAGAAGGGCCCCTCGAACTTGTACAACACCTTCATAAACTCATCGAAAAAATCTGGATAAGAGAAGAGATCCCAGAAGACTTCAGGGATGCCATAATTATCACCCTCTTTAAGAAAGGTGATAGAACAGACTGTGGAAATTATCGGGGCATTTCTTTCTTAGCTACCGCAGGTAAAATATTTGCCAGGATTCTCGCAAACCGTCTTCTATCTATTTCAGAAGAGATCCTCCCTGAAACTCAATATGGTTTCCGCCCCTCTAGAGGGACAGTAGACATGATTTTTACTGCACGTCAGCTCCAAGAAAAATGCCGGGAGCAAAATCAACCCCTTTATATGGCATTTATTGATCTTGCTAAGGCCTTTGATACTATAGACTGTACAGCTCTCTGGACTATCCTTATGAAAATTGGATGCCCCAATAAATTTGTGAATATCTTGCGACTTCTCCATGACAACATGACGGCTACGGTCTTGGACAACAACGGTTCTCATGGTGCTCCATTTAAAGTGGGATCAGGTGTTAAACAGGGATGTGTTATTGCCCCAACATTATTTGCTATTTTCATCACCATGATTTTACATCTTGTCGAGGGGAAACTTCCCACTGTGTGGGAATTATATATCGAACAGATGGAAAGCTTTTTAATCTCAGCAGGCTTAAAGCAAAAAGTAAGGTAATTACAACCTCCATTGTGGAACTTCAGTATGCTGATGATAATGTGGTCTCCGCACATTCAGAGGATGATCTCCAAACTATCCTAAATGCTTTTGCAGAAGCATACGGAAAACTTGGTCTCTCACTTAACATCAAAAAAACCAAAGTGCTTCATCAGCAAGTGCAAGCTAACCCTTTGGTGATGCCATCTATCCAGCTTGGCGGGACAATACTGGAAAATGTTGATCATTTTCTCTATCTTGGCAGCTATCTTTCTGTTACAGCTAACAACAGTGCAATCCAGCATCGTCTGAGCTCCGCAAGTGCCGTGTTTTCTCGAATGAAACATAGAGTGTTTGAGGATCGGGATATTTGTAAGAAGACCAAAACACTGGTTTATGAAGCCATTGTATTACCAACTTTATTGTATGCCTGCAAAACATGGACTATCTATAAACGTCACCTCCAACTCCTTGAAAGATTTCATCAACGTTGCCTCCGGAAAATCCTGCGAATTACTTGGGAAGATAGGCGAACAAATGTTATTGCCACCTGGAATTGAAATGGATTTAATTGGCATTGTTACCACTTGATGTACACAAGATACTCAATACTGTGAGGGTACAAAATATTTTTATTGTGACAAAAAAGTTAAGTAAACAAAAACAATCTGGCACTTGTTGCTTGCATAAGTATTCACTCCCCTGAGTCAATACTTAGTAGAAGCACCTTTGGCAGCAATTACAGCTGCAACTCTTCTCAGGAAAGTTTCTATCAGCTTTGCACATCTGGATCCTGCAATATTTGCCCATTCTGCCTGGCAAAATTGCTCCAGCTCTGTCAGGTTGGATGGGGACCGTTGGTGAACAGCAACTTTCGAGTCTTGCCACAGATTCTCAATCGGATTGCAGTCTGGGCTTTGACTGGGCCATTCTCTTTCAGGTTCTTGTTTTTAAACCACTCCAGTGTTACTTTGGCTGTGTGTTTAGGGTTATTGTCCTGCTCGAAGGTGAACCTCCGCCCAGTCCCAGGTCCCTTGCTGAGTGAAACAGGTTTTCCTCTAAAATTGCCTTTTATTTGGCTCCATCCTGCTGGAAGGTGAACCTCCGCCCCAGTTTCAGGTCCCTTGCAGACTGAAACAGGTTTTCCTCTAGAATTGCCCTGTATTTGGCTCCATCCAACTTTCCTTCAATCCTGACCAGTTTCCCAGTCCCTGCCCCCCAAAAAAGTATCCCCACAACATGATGCTGCCACCACTATACTTCGTAGGGATGGTGTTCTCAGGGCAATGAGCACTGTTGGCTTTGCACCACACATAGTGTTTTGCAGCAAGGTCAAAAATCTCAATTTTGGTCTCATCAAACAGAGAATGTTTTTCCACGTGTTTGCTGTGTCTCCCACATGCCTTTTTGCAAACTCCAAATGGGCTTTGATATGGGTTTGCTTCAGCAATGGCTTTGTTCTCATCACTCTTCCACAAAGCCCAGCTTTGTGGAGCATCCGGGTGAAAGTTGTCCCAAGGATGGTTTCTCCTATCTCAGCTGCAGATCTCTCCAGTTCCTTCAGAGTTACCATTGGCCTCTTGCTTGCTTCTCTAATGCTGTCCTTACCTGGTCACTGAGTTTTTGTGGATGGCCTTCTCTCGGCAGAGTCATGGTTGAGCCATATTATTTCCATTTTGTAATCATGGATTTAACAGTGCTCCAGGGGATATTCATAGTTTGGGATATTTTTTTCATAACCCAACTCTGATTGGTGCTTCTGCACAACTTTATCCTGGAGTTGTTTTGATAGCTCCTTGGTCTTCCTGATGCTGTTTGTTTAGATATGCTCTCCAACAAACGCTGGGGCCATCCAGAAACAGGTGTATTTAATCTGAGATCATGTGGCACTGGAACTGCACACAGGTGGACTGCAACTACTTACAGTATGTGACTTCTGGAGGCAGTGGGTTGCACTTATTTAGGCATGTCACAGCAAAGGGGGTGAAGCCTTACACAACCAACAAGTACCAGTTTGTTTTTGTTTACTTAACTTTTGTGCCACAATAAAAATACTTACCGGTATTTTAAATACTCAACACTTTCACAGTGTTAAGTATCTTGTGTGCATCAAGTGGTAACAATGCCAATTAAATCCATTTCAATTCCAGGTTGTAACACAACAAAATGTGGAAAAGTCAAAGGGGGGTGAATACTCTTGCAAGGCACTGTATGCATGAAGATGTGTCTGGCTGCTGTAGGTCCAACTGTCTTGCTGCAGGTATCTTCAAGTGCATCCAGCATTCCTTTTGTGCCGCAACTGCAGGGTTCACTAGCACCTAGAAAGTACTGCTTTTCATCCCCAGATTTTGTAATGACTTTCACTGTTACATAATTTTTTCTTGGTTCTGGTTCGGTCTCCAGTGCTTTCACACCTCAGGGACAGCGCCAATGTATCTTCAGTCAATTTCTTGGTGAGACTGTCTCTGTCACTTTCCACAATGCACTGCTTAAATTGTTTGTGGGCATTTGGAGTCAAGTACTGAAAGTCCATCTCAGTCCTGAGTACCAATTCTGCACCAAAAAACAGATGCTAACTTACAACAATTCTTGCAGGAAATGAATACACACTCAGAGTCAGTTTCTTTACATCTCTATAAAAGTGTGCAGGGGGAGGGTGCCAATTCTGTCTGCTAGTTTTTCATTGGCCTTGGATGTTGCTTTTCCCATAGAGAAAACCTGTGTGGGTTCCACAGGTGTCAAGATTCACAGTTGGAGCGCTTTAATGCTTTCACTGTGGTAGGATTGTTCCAGATGCTTCTGAATTGTCTCATTCCTGTAAATACTCCCACATTATTTTGCAATGGGAAGCATTTGAACTCTCTCCTCAGTGACCTCTGCCATGCCCCTTCCTTGATTAGCTTCCGCCGTGCATTAAAAACGTGACTTTTCAGGCGGGAATATGGGGTTGGTTAGGATTTTAAAGTTTTGTACTGTTTTTAATTGTGTTTTACACTCTGTTTTTTCTTGTATTTTATTGGACTGTACATCGCTCAGAGTGGCCGGATGATTGGCCAGACGGGCGATTCAAAAATATAATAAATAAATAAATAAATAAATGTTACTATGTTGGGAAACTTGAGACATGCTCAAGTTTCGACACGAATATAGTGTCGGCCATGTAACATGAAAATTAGATCTCTTTGTGTTAAAGCCAGACCGGATCCTCCTGTTGTACCAATTGCTCCCAAGCCCTTATAACAAATTTGCAGGTTAAGGGTAGCTATGCAGTTTTTGAGCTGCCATTTCATGAGGACATTTTGTGAGGTCTATTCTGTGACAGCTTTAGAACCTCTTGCCCCTACTATGCCATACAAAACCTTCAACGTATTTTGCAGGACAGCAACCATCTTGTGAGAGGATACATTCTAGTCGCCACAATTATAATCAGAAGAGAAGTTTTCAACCCCTTGGTTATACAGTCATGCCTTGGATTGAGAGCATAATTCGTTCCGGAAACGTGCTTGTAATCCAAAACACTCTTATATCAAAACGAAATCCCCCCAAAAAAATTTGTACAGAGATTTTTAATTTAAGCCGTACTACAGTACTTGTATTGCAAGATGTCGCTTGTATATCAAGTAAAAAAAAATTAAATAAATATTTTAAAATGTGCTTGTCTTGCAAAATGCTCTCAAACCAAGTTACTTGCAATCCAAGGTATTACTGTACTTTTTGTGGGGAGGGAGTCTCAGTCCTCAACTGTAGTTTAGGGAGGGAAGATAATCTCACCCATTCTTTGCAAGGCATCTTCATTGTCCCTTCTCTTACTTTCCTATCCTTCCTTTCTTCTTTCCTTCCTCTCTCTTTCTCTTAATTTCTCTAATAATTCTCATTTACTCTTCCCTTTTCATATTTTTATTTCTTTTCCATTAGAAAAAATTTGGGAGGTGCTCATGCATTGGAGATGGGGGGCTGCACTGGTTTCTTGTGCAGTTGAAAAAAAATATGCTTAGAATAAACCCTGATTTGTTGTGCCAATGGAGTTGTGCCAGAGCCTATAAACTCTAGAGTATGCCTAGACCTCTCTGACATCACCTCTCTGTCCCAGATTTTACTGCTGTGGCCAAGGCCCTAGCTTTTTCTGAGGCATAGATAAATATAGTTTCCAGCTTCTGGCTCAACAGCAGTAACAGAGCCTTCACCTTCCATGATATAAAATTATTTGGTCCATAAGTGCAAAAAGAAATGAGGATTGACCTTTAACCTGAATATTAACTAAGCAGGTGTTTCAACAGTGATTATTAAGCCTTAATGAATGTAGGGTATGTCATAAAATTACTATTTCTCTTATAGGGCTGGACAGTGTTCCCTGGAAAGTAGTGCCTCAAAATTATGGACTTTATTTTGATACCCACCACCATATCCCCACTCAGATGGCCCTCTATGAGTAGTGAGGAGGGTCCAGTCCCCACCACTCAAGCTGCAACTTGCTCAGAGGTGTGCCTTGGCACAAGGGAACTGTATTTCCCATGATGCCAAGAGGCCCAGACATGCTAGAAGGCCTCTAGGCCATGATTCCACATTGGTGTCTGAATTAATTACAGACTGAAACAGTAATTAATTTTAAAATGAATTAACTATCAAGCAGAATGGCAGGCTTCACCCATCCCTAAGGAATCCCATGATGAATGGGATGACATCACTGAACTACATAGGCCATCAGATTTGGCTAACTGAAATTGTCACTGAAGGAAAATGAAGCCAGTTGGGAGAACAATGTAAGATTAAATATTTTCGCATGTATTGGTGAAAAATTATCAAGAGTGACATTTTGACATGGCTGAAAATGTTTCCCCAAATTGGAGTTATTTCAGCTTACATATCAACTCTAACCTTGGCTGAAGGCATATATCTTTCAGTTCATAGTGTGTGAGCAGACTGTAGTCAAACCCTGGTAGGTGGTGGCAATTATGATGTTAATATGAATGTTCTCATAATTACCCTCAGCATTAAACAAACTTCAGCAGGCAGCAATTGAGAAACGAGAATTGAGATCTCAACAACCAACATTCACATACTCATCAGTCATTTAATCAAACGTGTTTTACCCTCACCAACATTTAGGAGTTCTGGTCAGATAACTGTACACATTTAGACTTCATGCAAATTTTAAAATTTTGCAGCGGGGGTGTTGCATGTCTAATCAGATTAATAATTCCTTCAGGTGCGAGGGAGACTTGCATTCTACTAATTGCATTTTCCGGGTCCAAATAACAAATCACTCAGATTCTAAAGATCCACCCATACTAGCAGGGCCAGTGCTACCATTAGGCCAACTAGGCAGCCGCCTAGGGCGCAGGGCTAAAGGGGGCGCCAGAAACGCCTTGAAAAAAAATACAGCGCTCTCAAGTGGGAAGGGGGGCGCTAAATATCTGATCTTGCCTAGGGCACCAAACTGCCTTGCACCGGTCCGGCATACTAGAAGCATCCTACGGGTGTACAAGAGAACAGGCTTTGTTGTACCTCCATAAATATGTCCAATTAGTTTTGTCCATTACTATTTATTTCTATAAATATTACCGGTACTATATTTGTCCATTACTATTTATTACTATAAAAGCATTGAGCCAGTTGTCACTGAGGTGGTTTGTTTCAGCAGGCACACAAAGAATGCATGCCTTTTGCACAGCCATATAAATATGGTTATTGTTGAGCTATCTAACATGGAAAATAGGCATTTGCCTACCCTCCCCCCCCACTTTATTGATTATAGTTTTTAGGTCCGTGTCGAACATTGGCTGGCTTTGCACGTCATGCTAACCCACCCTGGAAATAAGCCAGCTGGGTTTGGCTGTTCACAGAACACACGGTGTGCCTGAGAGACGATTGGGCTCACTGTGGGTTGTTCTCCTCCTCGTTCCCCCTCCATCCCCTTCGGTCCTCCAGACCGTATCCCAGGGGCTCCAGATGCCTTGTCTCCTCTCCACGCTGCGATCACAAGCCAGTTTTTGACTCATTGCAGCTTTTCCCCTCTTTAACCTTCCCCCCCTTCTTTCGGAGATCACCTTTCACGATCTTTGATTTGACAGCCAGTGGCAGCCCCTCCAAAGTGCCCAAGTGCCCAATTTTCAATTTTGAGATCCAAACCTCAAGAGGGAAGAGAGTCATTACTGTTTGTAATGAAGACTTTTCACCCATGTTGTATTTATTTATTTTATAATAATGTTTATTTTTTATAATAATGTTGTATTTAATGTTAATGTTAATGTTGTGTGTACACACACACACACACACACACACACACACAGTTAGTTGTATTTATTGATTTGGGGTTTTCTTTTCCCTCAGGCTTCCCTAAATGCAATACATAAATTCAAAGATTTATGTGCTTAAAATACTGCAGTTTTGTGTGTTTCCTCCAGTCCAGTCTAATAACTTTTTTACCGGACCATGCCCTTTGGTTGCCTGGCCATACCCTCATGTTGCCTGGCCACACCCTCTTGATCACACCTTCATATTGCTTAACCATACCTCTTACAAATCCACATATGTGTCCCTATTTTCATCTGTGAAATGTTGGAGGGTATGAGATAGAGCCCCCCTCCCATTCCATGTACAGAAGCACTGGAGTGGCAGCTGAATCATACTTCTTCAATGCAGGGGATGGGACAGTGCCTTCCACCACAACTTAGGGCAGCAGGCTAGCTTAGGGGGCACAGGGCAAGCCATGTGGCACACATACACTTCTGTCCTCTTATGTCTTGCCACAGCTCCCTGTCTCCCATCATCTGCTGCCTGAAGCAGCTGCCTCACTCGGTCTAAAGCCTTAACAACAGGAATCTCCCAGGGCAAAGGCCCCTGGGAATTGTAGTCATTAAGGGACTGGAAACCCTGGCTGTCAGGGTTTTTTGAACTGGCAAATTCCCTGTTGGTAAATAAAGTCCAAGGACCAGCCCTCCCTTCCACCTGCCCTCACTGGTCCTGGAAGGTGAATTTGCGTAAAAGGGAAGATGGTGGGAAAGCCTCACAAGGTAGTTGGGCATGGTGAAGACTCCAGACTTGCTCATGTTTCTGATAACATTCTCAGGAGCATGACAAGGCCTCATACTCAATAGCAGTGTGCTAATGTTAACATGAGCTAATTCAGGCCCAATCCAAATCAAGCCCAAATTAGTTCATTTTAGGAAGACTCATTCTGAATCAAAATAGGAGTATCTCACTCATCACTAGCTCCCACTGCTGATCTGAGATCATGCTTGCCCATACCGATAGCTGCCATTTATACATGAGAAGGGTGATGATCATACAAAACAGTCTAAATCACTTTCCACTTTGTCCTTTCAAATCCCTTTCTATTTGCTGGGCTCTACATCTGTCAAAAATATTTTTGGCTCTGGATGACATTCCAAGTACAGCAGAGGGTTATGGTCTGATGTTTATGCTTATATGTTGTTGCCTTGGGCTGTAACCTCAGCAGCAAAGAGAATGAAGGAAGACTAAAAACCTCATCAGAAGGATAATCTCTTTCCCCCTTTCACTGACAGCTGATCCTTTTTCACAAATTCCAGCCACAGTAATTTTAAAAGGAGGGGATGGATGGGGACCGGGGAACTGGCCGTGGCGCATGCGGATTTGCGTTCATTCTCCTGTCTGGGCTTCCAAGGTATTTGGATGAGAAGGGGAAATATCTGAAGGCAGGTTCACATATGTTGCATCTAGACCTTTAATTAAAAGTAGGGATCGGCTGTAAAATACAAGAAGAAACAAGATGCATATAAGCATCAGGTGTCTGATACAAACAAGAATTTTGCAATTAGGGGCACTGAGAAAATTATGCCAGGAAATAAGCAGCAAATATTCATTGTGGGGTTAATCAGAACAAGCGTCCTCCTTCAGTGGTCACCACATAAGCAAACATTCTGGTTTTTAAAAGAAACAGAAATTGAGCATATCTTGGTACCATGTTTACTCACTGGGTCACAGCAGAGGTTAAGCAAAAATTTGTTTTAAGAAACCAAAAGAACACACACCATATGATTCAGTAAGCCGCATACCACATGTTGTTAAAAGTAGGAGAGAGAAAGCTCCGGGTGTTTTCATGTCTGTGTCATTTTTCTTTGAAGTGGGACAGGGTGCAAATCTGACAGCTGTAGTGTTGGCCATGGACTTCTGGAATCATTTTATTGCCCATGGGCCATCAGTGATCTTTGGCAAGGACGTTATATCGGGGTGTGCCAGTTTTAGTACAGCTTTTGATACGCTCAGTAGTGATCTATGAACCATTTCGGAATATGTCGGGTTTCCCTTCTTAAAGATTCTGAACATTCAGCTCAAAATGTTTATTTAGTGAAAATTACATACAATGCGCTGCTGGAGATTGTATTTGGTTTTGGTGACCACATTATACGAAGAATGTGGCTTGATTGGAGAGGAAGCAGAAGAGAGGAGCAAAGATGATAATGGTTTCAGAATGTAAGACATATGTTGAGACTGAAAGAACTATGTTTATTCCAGTGAAAAGAAGATTAATGGGGTTATATAATTATATAGGTTTTAGTTCCAGCACTATTTGTCCTATATTGGATACATTGATGCAAACATATCTTGTGTCATCCAAGAGATTAATGGTATACGGCAAGCATAGTCTTGGGAATTGGCATCTAATGGAAAAGTGGTCAGGTTTTTTTTATCCAGCTGGTAAAAGTGGTTGGGCATAGTAAGAATTATGGCATGGGTAGGGAACCTACAGCCCATGGGCCAGATGTAGCCCATCAGACCTCACCATCTGGTCTGCAGAAGTCCTCACCATGGCCCCTCCCACTCCCTGTAGCCCTGCCCCTTGGAAAAGGCAAGGGAAACTGGCTCTGTCAGGAGCTACTGTCTCAAGGTGCCTGGAACGCCTTGAAGTGCTGGTTCTCAAAGGCTTCCCTTACCCCTCAGTATTCCTGCCTTGCCCTGCCCTGCTTCACCTGGTCTATCCTATCTGGTTTAGCCCTCAGTTCCTGTTTGCCTGGTCCGGTATGTGACACACACACACCCCAGCCTGTTCACAGCCATGCCTCCTAGTTTTGACCTTTGTATCCATTGTCCCGTGTCTGGGTTCTGTGGCAGCCTGATGCATCTAGGCCCCAGGCCTGATAATGTCATAAGAAGTACCATGAGGTGGGGAATCTGATATGAGAGAAGGTTAGGCTAGGCTCTGATATGAGACAAGTTGCTCAGCGTATCAACCTAGCTCAGCAAGAAGGGTTTTATATGGCCTGGTTCCTCTCCACTGGGCTGCAAGGTCAGCTGACCACCTTTAGAATGTGGAGCCAGTTAACACTGACCAGTTCTTCTTGCCCCGTGGAGCCTGGTGGAAGGCCCAAACCACTGGTGACACAGGAAGTAACCTGCCTTATACTGAGTCAGAGCATTGGTCCATCTAGCCCAGTATTGTCGATGTAGGGGTAGCAGCTCTCCAAGGTTTCAGGCAGGAGTTTTTCCTGCCATACTTGAAGACGTTGGGGATGGAGCTTAGGACCTTTTGCATGCAAAGCAGATGCTCTACTACTGAGCTACAGCCCCTCCTCATGCCAAAGGCTGGCTGATGGCGGGGCCAGTTCAAAGCAACTGCTATGTGAAGAACTGAAATAGGGTGGAGAATGACATCTAGGGACAGGAACTTAAAGGCACCATAAGCAGGGTTTCCAGAAGAGAGCTAGATGAAAAGCAGTGGGTTGTAGTAGGGGGGAAAAACTGTGTTTGTGAACATCCTAGAGTTAAACTTTCAACCTTTGTTCCTTGGTTGAGTCATAACTGATTGTATTCTAAATGTCACTATGGGAAGAAGAAAAGAGATACTTAACACCCCTCAATCTTTTCAAACTCAACACAGATGAGGAAAAAAGCTAGGTGTGGAAATGCTGCCAACACTCATATAGCTACCATGTACAATCTATAATATGTATTACGATGTATGGGAAACTTGCCACAGACCACCGGGACTGTTGCCAGGGGTGGGCTAGTGCAGTCCTGCCCCCTTAAATTTTCTCTGCCCCCCCATTTTTTTTTACAAACAAATAATTAAAAAAAAACAATTTACAAGTTTGTCTTTAAAAGGCCTGCAAACCAGATGAACTGCTCCCCTACATTTTTTGTGCCCCCCCCCAACTTTTAAGCTGGTTATGAGCCTGCCACAGATTCCATCTGGGCATGGATTGCTCTCATTTATCTCCCTTTCCTCCATATCTTTGGAACAGCTTCATCTACGTATATTCTTTTCTAGAGATCTTGGCATCTACTAAAAGCTCTCTCAACTCTGCCTGATATGATTTTTTTTATTTATTGTCGCACTTTTGATGCAACTTAAATATTTTATAAATTGACCATAATAACTGCATAGGTGATGTAACAACATAGCAAAAAGCATGAATCAATTTTTTAAATCTATGTTCAAGTTCTCACTCCCTGGATGCAACAGCATAGGCTAATTAAGCGGGGACAAGAAGTCTAATATGGAGCAAGCTCAGATCTCCAGGAGAGATAATTGAGCCTCCTATTTGTCTACCTTTGTTCTTCTTTGTAGGTATATTAGAATGGTAGAGTGCCTCTTAAGCTTTTCTTGGTAAAAGAGACATCAGGGAGCTGTTCTTTGTTAACAGCTTGGCATGGAATGGCCAGAGGCCCAGAGCTCACAACTTGCCTCCTTGCTTTCCAGTTAACTGATAGTATGTCTATTTATTTGCAAAAGGGGTGCATAAGAGAATGTTTTTAAAATGATTTCCTGACTGCAGCAGATGTGATTTAATGTGACTAATCAAACAACACAAATAAGTAGCATGTATATCAAAGTGAAACCATTTGTTGATACCTTTTTAAATGCTTTTTGGCTGAAAAACAGATATGCCTCCATTGGCGATAGGAGTTTCACAGTGAAGTTTGGATTTGATTTGATAGTGTTGTTATACACTATGTAAGCAGTTGTTATACTGGTTTGGCTGCAAAACAGCCAAGGTACCTTGTAATAATTTGACCCCATGGCACTTTTCACAATTATGGGTTTCATCCAAATTAGATCTGTTAATGGAAATTGCATCTTATTCAAGCTTCATCCCAGAACACAATTCACAAACACTAGTTGATTCATCAGGATTAACATTTGGACCTCTGCCACTCCAAAATCTAAAGGGTGTTGTCAGATTTGTGAATCAGGCTTACTCATAATTTATATTTCATCCCTTATTTGTTAGAAATGTAGCTCTGTTAATCACAATTGTATGTTTTATTCATTTGATGTACATGCAAATGACATAAACTGCACCAATTAGCTCTTGGGACAAACTGGTGAGAAAGGAATATAATTAGTTCAATTAGTAAATATTTTGACAGTGTTAACAAAATTGGCTGCAAGGAAGAGAATGAATATACCAAGTATACCGACTTCCTTTTTTGTACTCTCTCAGTTTTGGGCCACTTCACACATTACACAGAAGCAAACTTGGGGTTGCCACTGAGTGTATACTCAGCAGGATATACCTAAAAATGTAATGTGTGAAGTGGCCCATAAAGGGAGTCTGAGAGGGAATCTAATTAACACTTAGAATATTTTCAGATCAGTGCTCACATCCCTTCATTCCCTCAGCAATAAACATAGGAAGCAAGCAGTGAAGTCAAAATTAAGAACATTCAATTAGAATTGATTTCAGTGGGAGGGTTAAGATATCTGCTCCTTTCTCTCTCTCTCTCTGATTTACATCAGTGAGACTTTTAAGTGCACAACTTAGGTTGGGCTGAGCCCTTGCTCAGTAGCAAGTGCCAGATACAGATATTTCATTCAGTTTGGTTGCTGCACTCAGCAAATCCAGTTGATTTTTTGATGAATTTCTCTAGACATATCTTTTAACCACATACTGAGAAGGGCAAATGATGGTTGTTTTTAAGTAGTAAAAGTGTGAGGGAGCCATTCATATAGAAAGTGGGTGGATTGCCAGCATTTCTGGCTTGCTGATGCTCTAAACCAAGTGTTAATACCAAGGCAATTTTATTCATGGGAGGTCTGTAACTGGCAACGCTGCCTGCTTAGCTTCACAGGCACTGCAATGCAAACTTCATTATTTCATCAAAGTCCATTATGCTGCGGTGGGTGCACTCAATAAAATAGTATTAGTGGTGTCTCCAGTGAGTACTTAAAGTCAGCATCCCTAGTTTAACTTTAGCCACATCCATCTTTGTGGTTCTATAGTGCACAAGAGATTTACTCTCTTTCTAGATATCTGAGATAGTCTTATGGTAATTTGGCTTCTTGGCCTACATTTTTGATCTATGAAAGCAATGTAACATAACAGACCTGTGGCTCACGCTGGCTCAGCTTGTCTGAGCGTGGAAAGCTAAGCAGGGTCAGGCCTGGTTATTACTTGGATGGGAGACCCCCTCCTCTAGTTTCCTGCATTGAGCAGGGGGTTGGACTCGATAGCCTTGTAGGCCCCTTCCAACTCTATGATCCTATGTCATTTACTCCACAGAATGTTCCTTGATGTTAGTGAGATTTTTTTCAAGGGTAAATATTTGAAAATCACAGTCTAATAGATACCCAGGTTGAGGTAGATCATGATAAAGTAGCTATGTAGATTAGCCACAACAGGTATATATCATTAGCATGGATTCAATGATCCTATGAAGATTTTCCCAGGCGGGTCATGGTGTACATTGGTGATTTGTTTGCATGGTGGCCAATTCCCATGATCAGATTGCCATGCGCAGAGAGAGAGAGAGAGAGAGAGAGAGAGAGAAAATCCTGCTATATGATCTGAAATGAGTCTCAAAAGTGGTAGAGTAAATGGTCACTTCCAACCATGGGAAAACAAAAACAACCAGATTCTGACATCTGGGGAGCCAAACTGTCTCATTCAGTCTTGATAAGTGGGACCACTAATGGTTTGGCCTGACGCCCTTGTCTAATTTCTGAAGTTCTTGCCTCAGGATGGTTTTGAATTGCATCAAAAGCAAACTGAGCTTCCTCTTCCTGTCTCAGTCTTGAGGAAAGTGGTGATAGGTCTGGATCCAATTGAGGGAGAAACAGTGCTGTAGAATTCTAGTTTGCTTTTCATGAGGGATAGATGCGAATTTTGGAAATGGAGAGATTTGAAAATGAACTCTCCCAGTTTAAAAATCCCTTAGCCATTATGAGCAGAGCCCAACCCTTCCCCCTCCAAATTTCACCTCAACCTGTAATGCTCAGCACCAGCCCTCTCTTATGCCAGTTTCCCTCCTCCCTCCCACTCCTCACTTTCTCAAAAGTTGTGTGGGAAACTAAGGAGAAACTAAGGCTGAAGATGAAGACTCGTTCCAAACCATCCAGGCATTCTAAATTGTTTTTGAAGACGTGAACTCTGGAAAGTGTAGTTTTTTATTCCTCTTACTCATTAACCACGAGGAATAAAGAACTACATTTTTGAGGGGTTAATCTTTCTCACTCTGAACTGAAGACTTCTAAGAATGCTCAGATCCTGCACTGCTGAATCTGGGATGTGTAGTTCATTATTCATCCTGACTCATTTACCAGGAGGAATAAAAACTATAATTTCCAGAGTTCCTGTGGACAAGGGAGGGTTTGAGCATACTCAGAAAGTGTCATTATTGACAGCTGGAAACTTAGGGAGTGCTCTTGGCTTTTGTAAGCCCTCTTGACTGCCATTTTCCTCCCCGTCCCCCACCCTTCAGCACCTTGTAGGTTTGGAAAATTGTGGGAAAAGAGAAAAAACTGTTGAGAGGGCTGAAGATGGTGGAGGAGCTTCCCTGGCCTGGGTCTTTTCAATCTTCAGAGAATTCTCAGGAAAAGCCTGGGCCTTCTCTGAGAATTCTTCAAAGGCTCAGACAGTCCCAGCACATTCTGAAGTGAGCCAGATGGGTTTTGCCCACCTCTAGAGAAGATTAGTGAGGATCCTCAAAAATGGTTTACACAATCATATTAAAAGTGAGGCCTCCTTTGATTTATCTTACCAAGTGGGGTTTCACATCCTGGGCTCACAAAAAACTAAAATGATTCCAGTTCCCCCACACAGTTCTTCTTAATGCCTTATCTTTTACACCAATGTAAATGGCTCTTGACTTATGTGTCCTAAGCTAATCCTGACAAAATGCAGTGGTGGTCCCAAATGAGTTTCTTTCATATTAAAACATGTACCAATGATGTAAAATGAGAAACATACTAACAGGCACACAAAATCACCAAGAGAGTGGCTGGGTTCACATGATCAGATACATGATCTGCCCCCACGCATGCAGGTCACGTGCGGCACGATTTGCCTAATTACCCTCATGGCGCGCAGCTTGCCATGTTGTCTGAACACAGTGATGTGCATGGCAGGAGTGGCGTCCAAGCCACCCCACAACCCATGGCTTGTTGTAGGGTTCTGGGGAGGTTTGGAAGCCACCCCTCAACGCGCAGCTTGCCATGTTCGGATGACACGGCAAGCAGTGCGCCGGAGGCGCAAGGGTAATTTGGCAAATCATGCAGCCCACAACCGGCACAAGTGGGATAGAGAAAAGAAGCCATTGTGGCTTCTTTTCCCTGGTGATCGTGCAAACGGTCTGTGACTGGGTTCTTACAACATGATATGCCATGTTTATAAACCATGTTTTTTCAGAGTGGTTTGTCGTGTTGTCTGAACCCAATCTGAAACCAATAGGGAAGCAGTTACAAGCGGAGAGATGAACAGAGAGTAGTACAAATTAATTTTCATGTGATAAACTAGGAATCCTAGGGATCTTTCTAGATAATTAAAAGAAATGTCTATAGCTCTATACCATACCCGCCACGATCCATCTCATCTCATGCTTAAAAAGTGAGTGGGGGGTGGGAGAGATTAGCACTGGATGACCATTCCAGATTTTAAAAAGTTTACATGCTTCCTAAGATATAGAGGAGTTACTGTCACACGCTGGGCCATCCTCAGTAGCAGCAGCAATAGCAGCAAATAACATTTCCAAGGAATAAAGCCTTACTTACTTGGGAGGCATCTACATTTGTCTAACAGTAGCGGGAGAACAATGGTTACCTCAGTAAGTGAGGTACTGCTGCTGGAGGGAAGGAATTCTTAAAAACAATACGGTCATACCTGTGATGATGGTGTGTTGTTACGCCACACTACTATACTGATCACCACCACCATCACCACTGGCAAATGCGGTGCAATGCTGGGTTGTTTGGTGGCAGAGAACTGGGCTGTGATGGGTTGTGCCGAGAGCAGGATGAGGGCAGAACTGGGGATAACTCACTCGGCGGTATCTGAAAACCACTGAGCTGGCTCCACTAGTGGAACCGGATGTGCCTAATATTGGACTGCAATTGTTTATTATGGGATTGCTCCCAACAGGCAGAATGGACTCGTCCCACTTAGGGCTTACAGCTATGTTGGCACAAGCCTCTCCGTGCAGCATCACAGACACTCTTATCTAGAAAAGGGGTGCCAGTTACGTAGCCTTCCTACACGTCTCCCTGAGATCAGTGGGATTTACATCTGAGTATTACAATGTATATGTGATCGGGTTGTTAGTACAATAGGAGATGATACTCTATTTTCTTACTATTCTTAGCTAACATTTTGAAACACACACAAAAACGAGAGGAGCAAATATTTGCCTAGTTTTCAACACAGACTTGAGACACACACATCAAAATACAATTCTGCCCAATTTACCCAAGTGAGAGCACCATTTGCTATAATCTCTCTTGGCATTATTGCTCCGCTCATTATTATATTATCACTTTACTCAACTCAGATTATGTGAAACTATACATTGCCAGACTATAATTATTACAGCCCAGCTTCTCCTTTTTCGTTTTGATCCTCTGAAAACCTAGTCATTATCCTGCATCAGACTGGCTTCCCAAAATGTCAAGATTAAAATGGGCCATGAAAGCTTATGCAACGGTGAGTCACTGGAGCAATTTGAACCAATAAATATCAAAGCAGTTTCTAAGAAGCAAGCAATTCATTTGATACCACATCTTTCAACAAGTCTTTTAGAGGATTTTCCTCTGTAGGGTTACGCCCTCATATTTACATCCTGATCTCTCCCACTGTGTTGAAGTCGTAGTTTACCTCATTAATATGATGCTTTGTCAAGCAGGCATTTCTTCCTGTACAACATGCCAAATTGCCTTCTCCTCCTGGTGCTCAGAAAATGATCTGAAATATCATCCACTATCAAAATATATTCTAAGAGTCTTGGCTTGTAAGCACTGTCTCAGCAATTAGTGATATTTTTATTAGCTGATGTGGGCCCTTGGCCAAAGAAAGAAAGGTAAGGAACTTCTCTCCCCCCCCCCCCATATGTCACTATAGGCAAGTGAATGATCAAAACACAAGGTTTCATAGTTAAAGCTGTCAATATAAATTACTTCTAGCCATGAAGATTGGATGTACAATAAACAATGAGAACTTTGTTGTGGAAATGTTCAGCTGCCCAGGCTACTTTGAGATGTCTCATCAGCTGTTTGATGTCCCCCGTAACCCATACCATGTTCTACAAGAGGTTTTCTCTGCCTTTCCCCAGATTATTTTCTCTTTTATGCTATTGTGTTTCCTAATTGCAGGGATATTTTCTATTTTTTAAAGTGATTAATTAGATCAGATCAGATTTGTTTATTTGTATATAATGATCAGGGCCCCCTAAAACAAACATTTAACAAAAGATATAATATAAAGGTAACATATTTCCATAAAGTTAAAACAAGCCCAAATCATAAAAAATAACTTTAAAATTCTGGATCTCTAACTACAATAAATAATCTGTAATCATATAGTCCAGGGGTGGCCAACATTTTGGACCCTCCAAGCCACAGACCAGAACCTTCAAAAGTTAAAGAACCACAAGATGTGCACAACTTTTACACACTAATTTAAAATTATTTTTATATTAATAATATAAAATAATATTTACACTGGGTTCCATGGATTAAAGTTATGTCAGTGAGATATGGAGGGTTCAAACAGCAATGGGACCAACAGAGATCACCGGAAAGACTGGTGCCTAGATCTTGTGGGAAGTCAGGGACACGGAGTATTGGAGCCCTGGGTTTTTATAGTGTTTTAACTATAAAAACCCAGGGACAAAGTATTCATGCAAAGGGACAAATACTCTGGACCAAACTTTGATAAAACAGACAAAAGAGAGGGAGATGACTTTGGTCAGAGCAGACAGTATTCTCCATAGGGTGTTTTATGGGCTAAATCTAATCAATGTTGTATCTTTCTGAGATTGCACTGCTTGAGAGTGGGGATTCTCTGCCCCATTACCACACTTATCACTACGTAATTATGCAACACTTTGGAGATATGCTACTCTTTGCCTGGGGTGTATTCGTGGCTAGTTTCTGATCAATGTGCCTTAATGAGGCGTGTAATTTAAAAGTGGCTGGATTGAGCCATAGTCCTGAATTTCTGTGCTGTGTTTGTGATCAGATGCTAATGACCTCATGGCACAACTGCCTGCTTTGGCCTCTTGACCCATTCTGGCCAGTCAGGCCCCTTCAGGCTGGTTTTTACACCAGGTGCCAGGTTGAACTTCTTAAAGTGACAGCGTCCTATCTCAGAAGATAATGGGGCAGCGTGTTTCTCTGGCTTTCATGCCAAGCAGCCTGCCAACAGTTCTCCCTGCCTCAGGCCTGTGATTGTTCCTTTTGCACCTTGCTCTCTCTTCTCCAGGCTGTTCACATCTCTTCAGCAGTCTTCAGCAGCCAGTGACTCTCTCCTCTTTTCCACACCATCTACACCTCTTGGCTGCTTCTGTCTCCTCCCACTCTGTGCTTCTTCAGCACTCTCTGCCCTCTTCTCCAGCATGCTGCCTGTAGCTTTTCATTCCTTCCCTCTCCCGCATGCCAAGTGCTTCCCCAGTCCATCCAGGAGCTGCAAAAGGCATGGACAACTTTTTTTGGCTCGAGCCACAACTGAATTGACAAAGAGCCACATTATCTCCTCATCTGCTTTTTGTTAGAACCAGGCCTCAGCTGTGGTGCTCCCTTTGAGAATTCTCTGCCTTAGACAGGCCCACCTGACTGGTCTTCTCTCTAGCTTTAGGTGAGCGGTCAAAGTTCTTTCTTTCTTTTTAAAAAAGTCCTTGGCAGTATGTGTGCTGGATGAATTTTTATTGCGGAGGTTTCTCCCTTACTAAATTGCAATGCATGCCATACTGGTTTTCTGTGATTTTTCTAGGGATGTATGAGAAATTCATTTCAGTTTTTTTTTTTAACCAAAATTTAACCAATTCGCAACTCATGGACCCGAACACAGACTTGAACGCAATTTGAGGTTCCAGGCTTGCAATACTATTCTCAGAGACCAAAATAATGATGATGATGATGATGATGATGATGATGATGATGATGATGCATTTGACAAATGTATACATTTGAAAAATGCATACTTTTGAAAAATGCACACTTTAATCCAGGGCTCTCCAATCTTGGGTCCCCGCGCCCAGATGTTGCTGGACTACAGCTCCCAGAATCCCTTGCCATTAGCCGTGCTGGCTGGGTATGCTGGGATCTGTAGGCCAGCAACATCTGGGGACCTTGGAGAGCCCTGCTTTAATCAATGGGAGAAGAATGCATACATTTCAGAAATGTGCACAATTGATGTGTACATATGGGGAAATGAAATGTGCATGAAAATATGCATGAATACACATGCAAAACGAGAAAAACAAAGATTGCAATCTGAAATGGACACAAGTTGGAATGAGCTTCTAGGTGGAATTTGGAGAACTTTGATGAGCTCGAGTTTTGCTGAGTCACACATCCCTAGTTTTTACTTTTGCTCTGTGAGCTGCCTTGAAGGCTGTACGGAACTACAAAGCAAGATATATTTTTAAAAATAAATTAATACATAAATAGATTGTCCTTTGGCATGGCAACTGAAAAAAAATGAACCACTAAGGGTGGCAACTTGTGGCCTTCTAGATGTTTTAGCCTACAAGTCCTATCATCCTTCACCACTAGCCAGGTTGGCTAGGACTGATGGGAAGTATAGTCCAAAAACATTTGGTCCACCTGTTACCCACCTCTGCACTAATCACTCCCACTGTATGAACCTCAACATCTAGACCTGAACCTCTTGCTTTACAGTTTCTAGTTTACATCAGTTCATGTCTCATGTAGCAGTAGGTGATCACTCGTGACTGAGTAAGATTGTCTTCCAGGGTAAAAATTTACAAAAAGAAAATTTTAAAAGGAGGAAATTCTTAAAAAAATTGTGTAGAATCTAGCGATGGGTCCTTAAGTGATTGTGGAGGCCAATTCTAGATCCACACAGCTTCCCACAGTGAGGAAACAGGTTTACCAGATGGAAGATGGTCCTGTAAAGAATTCGTTTGACGTGCTTTTCGCTTAGCACGTTTCTCCCTTTCACCTTGCGCTCGGGCTTCTTCAAAGTCCATGGAACCTTTGTGAAAGGCCAACCTCCAGTTAGATCGTTCATGGGCCAAAGCTTCCCAGTTTTCGATGTTTATATTGCATTTTTTTAGATTAGCCTTAAGAACATCTTTAAACCTCTTATGCTGACCACCGATATTCCGCTTTCCATCCTTGAGTTGGGAATAAAGTAACTGCTTTGGGAGACGGCAGTCAGGACATTCGAACAACATGACCGGTCCACTGAAGTTGGCGTTGAAGGATCATTTTTTCAATGCTAGTAGTCTTTGCTTCTTCCAGTACACTGACATTTGTTTGCCTATCTTCCCAAGTAATTCGCAGGATTTTCCAGAGGCAGCGTTGATTAAATCTTTCAAGGAGGTCGTGGAAATGACGTTTATAGATAGTCCATGTTTCGCAGGCATACAATAAAGTTGGTAATACAATGGCTTCATAAACCAGTGTTTTGGTCTTCTTACAAATATCCCGATCCTCGAACACTCTATGTTTCATTTGAGAAAACGCGGCACTTGCGGAGCTCAAACGATGCTGGATTTCAGTGTCAATGTTGGCTGTAACAGAAAGATAGCTGCCAAGATAGAGAAAATGATCGACATTTTCCAGTATTGCCCCGCCACATGTCTCATGTACCCCCCCAGAAGACCACAGGTACATTTTGCCAAGATTTCCTGTAGCAGGAGTAGTTTGTTTTAAAATAATGGCCTGTGGCAGGCCTCCAGCACAACCAGGATCAAATGTATGGGAGCCCCTCCAAGATGGGGTTCTTGTTACAGTGTGTTGAATTCACCCCTCATCTTAAACGCAAAGGTGATCAAAGTGCAGAAGGCCCCAATGATCCATATTAAATGATCTTGTGAATTCCTCTAGACAAATATATTTGACAATTAAGATAACTTGCTGGTTTCTCTTAATTGTCAGGTTTCCAGATTTTCCAATGTGTCTCAAACATCAGTGTTCTTAATTTCCCTCAGTTCTCTCCAGAGTAAATGCACCATTGTACAACTAAGTCAGTAATTTTGTTTGGTTGGAAAATTCCACTCAGATTTCTTGAGCACACAGGACCTGCTCTTTCCACACCCAGCTAGCCAATTGTCTATTTTCCTTAGGAATAAACTTTCAGAATTCAGTGTATATGTTGAGGAATTTCCTTTGAGGAAGAACATGGGACGTTTGAAATGTGTTGGGACATTTGGAAAACAGCTTCTTGATATGCCATGATTGCATTTGTTGGTTCTGCTTAGTGATGCTGGCAAAACCCGAAATTAGGCAGCTTGTAAGTTGAATGTGCTATGTTCGTAATGCTTGTATGCGTACCAAGCTTGGGTGACTAACCAATGAACTTTGTTATTCAAATAGAGATTGATCACAGTCTGCACAGTCTGCCTGATTTTTTCTCAGTCCTTTCATCACGAATGGAGCTTTTCTAAAGCTTTTACTACTTTTGAAAACCTCTTTTCATGCTTGTAGCAGTGCGGCTGTCTCTTTTTTGAAAGAAAAATAGCATTTCAGCCTGACAGGCACTTGCTGGAATGGCCATGTGACCACCCCATGTGATACACCCTGGCTTAGTCACATGACCATTCCAGAAAGTGCTGCCAGGCTGTAATGCTCTCTGTGGAGACAGTGGCACTTGCTGGGAACGTAAGCATGCAACATTTCACAGAAGAAGAGCTTGAGAGAGAGGTGATGCAGCCTGGGGTGGCTGGCTGTTGGGCAAGGAGGAGATCTCTGCTTCTTTTGCAGTTCATATATACAAAATGAGAACTCAAAATAATGGAGAACTTTCATCCGAGATTGGACAGAGGTATTCAGAACCTGGCGAACAAATTACAATTTCTGTTGGGATAGTTCCGCTGCTTTTCCATTCTGCTGTGTAGTGAAGTCCTTTTTTCTGACCACTGTTGATGGTCATAGTATTCACTATCTAGCAGCAGAGAGAGGAACCATGTTAGATCTCTAGTTGGGAACACCTACTGTCAGAGGAAGGGGCCAAGGCAAGACTTCTATTGGTCTATTACATCTTTTGTCTATTTGTACTATTGTAGATTTCTTAAGAAGCTCATTTCCAAACAGCAAAGGCAGGGGCCAGCCCATAATTTTGTACTGCAGCCTTCCCCAACCTAGTGCCCTTGAATTATATGTGGACTAATGTGATCCCTCTCAAGACCAGGGCAGGCCTGCAAAGAGACGTACTGAACCCCTTTTATTTTATTCATTCCTTTCTATGTCATTGTTTATTTATTCAGTTTCCATTTAATTATGTTATTCAAACGCACTATAGCTTTGCTCTTTAAATATAGGACAATAGGAAGCAGTGAGGGGAAACCTAGAATGGAGGGAACAGGGATAAGGAGGGTGGGATTGGGAAAATGTTCATTGTTGTTATTGTATTTGTGAAGGACTGCCAACCAGTCCTTTCTTCAAGACCAGAGATCAAGGGTGGAAAACTGCCAGCCTTAGCTCTGCCGTCTTGACCTGATTCTCTCAGGGCCTTGCCCTTGGTCTATACACTGGATTTAGCACTGAACCACAGAGGAACCACACACACCGTGTGGGGTAAAACCAGGAAAGTTTATTTAAGGTAAACAGATTACAATAAAAGGTGGGGGATGAGGGAAGAGGGAGAAAGGTGGGGAGACACTTTGGTATACATACAAGTAGAGCTACAAAATAACAAAAACTAGTTCCTTTACTATATAAACACCCAGGCACTTACTCTCTTTGCCTGAGGGTTGGTCTTCTCAGGGTTTGCCTCAGCGAACGCCCTACTCTACGCTGCTTCATGTCCAGACACACAACACCCAAACCAGAAGCCACAGCTGGCAGTATAGATTCCCCCCCCCCACACACACACACCTTTCCGTAGCTTGGCTGTCCTTGGCCAATCAGGATGAACTTCATCTGGGCTAGGTGGAGGAGGGGTGGCTCATGACTAGAGGGCGAATACCTTTGGCACAGAGGCATCAAAGGGACATGGTAGACTCTGAGGCGCCATCAGAGAAATGGTATCATCAGGCGCCTAGTACATTTGCATGGGATTCCCAACCTCCAGCTGGGATTACCTTGTTTATTTATTTATTTATTATATTTATACCCCGCCTTTTTTCTCGCAAGGAACCCAAGACGGCTTACATAATCCTCCTCCTCCTCTCCATTTCATCCTCACAACAACCCTGTGAGGTAGGTTAGGCCGAGAGTCAGTGACTGGCCCAAAGTCACCCAGTGAGTTTCATGGCCAAGCAGGGACTAGAACCTGGATCTCCTGAGTCCCAGCCCAACACTCTCACCACTACACCACACTGGAGGTGTGTGCGCGTGTGTGGTGCAGGAAACTCTGACGCTTTTCTTCACAGTATTGAAAAAAGTGGGGGGAAATCTTATGAATTGTAAATAACATGCACAAAAAGTATATTCATAAACAAGCACCAAACATCTGGAGAAGGGTTCAGCTCGTCAGAAGAGCTAGTATCTCAGCTTATGAGGAATTGTGATATTATAAGGGAAATGATTTCTACTTGCTAATATAGACTACGCATTTTTATTTCTGAACCTTAATAAGGTTCAGAGGTCTCAATTAACTGGTGATTATATCTTGAATAAGAACAGCAAGCTCTCTTAAACTGGACATTGTCCAAATAGCATCCCAAGGGTACATTTAATCCACTGTTTTCTTGCATGTCGGGTAACTTATCTCAGTCATCTAGGAGAAAGGAAATTATCAGCAGCTTTTTGAACCGGAGTGGGGGCTTGCAAACGGGGAATTGTTCACAGCATGTGTGTGGATGCGCACACACAGAATTTTGAATCAGCTCTATTCCTAAGGAATTTGCCTAGTTATGTGATCCCAAGAATTAATGAAGGTACAATTCTGTGTGTGAGGAAGCTTTTGGTAGATTCATCATGGGCACCACAAGTGCACATGAGTCCTGATATTGTCTGTCCTAACCTAAAGCCACAGGCAGGTCATAGGATTGTCTTAAAAATGTTGAAGTTTAAAACGGTACTTGTTGCGGTGTATATTTGTTTCCCAAGCTCGCAGGCTACAGTCATGTTGAGTTTTGGGGGGATTTTTTCTCTTCACAGTTAGGTGTAAAGCATTTGTCTAAATAAAACCAGATATTCTCCCTCATAATTATAGCAAGTTTTTTAAGTGTACCCCTCATTCCACCTTGTTCTATCTCATCCCTAGTTAGCCCAAAAGTTTGCTTCCAGACAAAACTTTTATTGTAAAATCACCCTGTCTCAATCACAGAATTTTATGGGGGTGGGTCCAGATGTTGACATCCACTTATAACCCCCCTAAGTTTTCCCACCACTCCTTACATTGTTTTTCTTGCCACAGAAAATCCTGTAAGGAGGGGAAAATAGGATAGTTGCATCATGCCTTTTGACTGGAAGTGCTAAGAACCAATCAGGGCACCCCCAGCCCATTCCTTCTGGAATAAACTGGAGGAGATTCTGGTTGAATTCAATTTATATGCTGAGGAATTTGCTTTAAGGAAGAACATTGTATGTTTGAAATGTGTGAGGAAATTTGGAACCTATATTTATTTATTACATTTATATTGTGCCTTTTTTTCCTCCTGCAAGGAACCCAAGGTGGCTCACATGATCCTCTCCATTTTATCCTCACAACAACCCTGTGAGGTAGGTCAGGCTAAGAGTCAGTGACTGGGCCACAGTCACCCAGTGAGCTTCATGGCTGAGTGGGGACTAGAACCCGGATCTCCCAAGTCCCAGGCCAACACTCTAAGCACTATATCACACTGGCTCTCTATATAGGCTGGATGAGAAGGCCTTTCTCTTCTTTTTTATGCAACAATCATATGCACAAATTATAACCCACTAATTAGTTTGGGACCAGAATTATGTATATTGTCATTCATTGCTTGTCAATATTGTAAATCACCTGGAGCTTGTCTTTCCTAATAGTTCCTATATTTTACATTTTCGTTGAGGGATTTTGACGTGGTTACAAGATAATACCAATAGTAAAGTGTCTCAGACCGCCCCCCCCACACACTTTTTTCTTTAGTGGTTTGATGATGTGTGTGTTTTTCACCAGAACTTGCAGGGATGGAGCAAGAGGGGGCAAATGCACACATAACGGGAGTTGCTATTACAATTTTACGCTGGATATTTTGTTTTGTGTGTACCTCTCCTTGTGTAAAACCTTAGCGCTCTTTCTCTTGCTCTCCTTTTGCTGCTAACACTTTGTACGGGTTCAAATACCTGGATTGTATCCAGAATACAATTGTGCTTAGCTCCATTCTCACAAAGCAGGACCTGCCCCCAACACTTTGGCCCCTCTGCTGGTAATTACCAAATAGTGAAATGAACCTCACCCAGGAGGGCAGTTTCAGTAGGGATGGCAAGATCACTCTAATTCTGGTCAATATCAGTTTCCCAGGGGTTCATTGACAAGTCCATTCTGTCCCATTTCTGCATCAATCTGCAAATTGTTTAATTTAAAAGAAAATTCACTTTTAAATACTTCGTTAAATACACATTTTTGTATGCATTTTATCCATTTCAATAAGCTTTTTAGCAAGAACTGTCTTGCAGAATTTGGAGAAGCACATAATCCAAAGCATAACTGCCTTCTGTTCCATGCATTAGTCCAGTAAAGGCAAATCAGGTCGGTTCCCTTAAAAATGCAAACCAAGCAGAAGCCTGAGCATCCCTACATTTAGGGGCAGCAGGGGATACAGTACCTTCCTCGACATGTTTCAGATCACATATTCTTCCAGCATACCTGTATGTGTGGTTATTATTAACCTCAACCGTGCTCTGAAATGGGCCCAGTATTTCTCCTTAGTGTGGGTGGGTGTGTAGCCTGCGGTGCTTTTGCACAGCCACTTTGGCTAGTGTGCCAGCTGTGCCTTTTCCTGCAGAAGGTGTATGTGGCCATGGTCACACCTGTCTTAGTTACATCGAGGTTTGGATTCCTGGAGCGCATTCTGTTTGGGGCTTCCTTTGTAAGTGTTTGGAAACTTCCACTGTTGCAAAATGAAGCAGCTAGAGTTTTGACAATGCAGCTGCTTTCCTTGACACCCTTGCCCCTCCTGAAGCTATTTTCCATGCCACGCTTGCCCATTCTGGAAACTGGGACAACACTGGTGTGGAAAGTAGACATACTGTGTAGACTGTCCCAATGTGGTCCAGGGCTTCTGACATTTCCCGAATGGTACGAGAGGGACTTGCCCTGGCTGCTCAAGGCAGCTAACAAGAAAAAGAAAATTCGTCAAAATACAAACCAAAACATTGGTTTAAAATACACCATAAAAACTGCACACCAAAGAAATGAACAACACTATAAACAAAGACAGTGCTAGCCATATCTACAAGCAGAAGAAATTAAAAATATTCAATTACACTCAGCAAAGCGAGTGTAATTTGGCCCACACAATCAAATAATTTATATTAAGCCCACCTTAATACCCGTACCTTTCTCTCATCTCTCCTATTACAAATGAAAGACCCCTTCAAATTGTGCACTCTTTATAACTCCCTCTGTCTGGAATTAAGCAGAGGGAGTCATGTAAAGTTGCTTGACATATGAAATTTCTCAGTTGCGAGTTCTAGAAATTCTGCGAAGGGATCGTTAGGTTTTTTTTTTAAAAAAAAAGGTTTTGTATTTGATTTTGTATAGCACCCAGAGAGATTTTCTTCTGAGCTCAGAAAGAAGTTAAATTAATATAAACTTGCAAAGACAGCAAAGAAACCAGGCGCTTGTGGTTGAAAAGGTCAAGTGAAATGTATGGCAAATATCCCAGTACACATAAATTGTAGTGTGTGTGTATGTGTGTGTCTCTATACAAATGTAATTAGGGCAAAGCTCTTTTTCAAGTTGAGTATGAACCACTTATGAATAGCATGACCTCAGTCTATGTCAGAACATTAGTATAAAATTATTCATTAATAAATCACCCAGCAAATAAATCTCCTGCCTCCCTGGTATCCTGATTCTTAACAGCACTGTTGCCCTTTTATTTTCTTGTGGCAGCTGAATACTGAATCAACTGCATTACAAGTTACCTAGGAAAGAGCAAAAGCACCCGGGGAATGAGACTGCAAGAAATGGAAAGTGGTGGAGACACAACAAAACAAAAAGAGGAAGAATATAGGAGACAGGGAAGATGAGTTGAGGAGACTGAGAGCATTTAGGTAGGTCTGTTTAATCAGAATGGACTAAAATAACAGACTTGTAAATTGGTGCTGTGCTGAACCCTGCCCCCTATTTGGGGGAATTTTTTTATTTCACTGCAGAAGAGGTATTGTTCTTTCTGCCTTTTTTGCAGGGAGGGGGAGAATTTGGAATAATTTTCTCCTTGGGAAGGGGGGCAGGGTTTCTACTTACCTTTTTAAGTTTAGGAAGTGACTGAAGGATCTTCTTCTTTTTTTTTAACTTTAAAAACACCCGTGCACTTACAGCAGCACCAGGCTCTTTACAGAGAGGCTTCTCCAACCTGGCAGCACTTCTTGAACTCCCATGAGACCACGGGAGGTTGCCCTCTCTCATAGGCATTCCGAAAGAGTTCCCAGCTGCAGTAGTTTCTTTGCAGAGTCCCACTGCTGCAAGCAAGAACAAACCGGACTTCTGAGCTTTAGAAAAACTCAGAACTCTTTGCAGAGAGGCATGCAGCCCAGCCAGAGTTCCTGAATGCCTCTCTGCAAAGTGTTCTGTGTTGCTGCAAGCAAGAACAGAGTTTTTCTAAAGCTCTAAAAGCCCCGCTTGTTCTTGCTTTGCAGAGAGACTTCTGCAGCCCAGGAGCATTTCCTGAATGCCTGTGAGGCTGTGAGAGAGGGCAAAGTCACCAGGTCTCATGGGAGTTCAGAAAGAGCTGCCAGGCTGGAGAAGCTTCTCTATAAAGAGTCCTGGGCTACTACAAGTTCAGGGGGTGTTTTTAAAGTAAAAAACTAGAAAGATCCCTTAGCCACCGCCTATACTTAAAAAGGTAAGCAGAAATTCTGTCCTCCTCCCCAAGGAGAAAGTTATTTGAAATTCTCACCTCCCCAGTTTCTTTTGCCAGGCCTTTCATTTTGCCACCCCGCCCCCAAACTGCCAAAAAATAGAAGAATCAAAATATTTGGCAAGCACTATTGAAAATGCAGTGGACTCTGACTATGCAACTATGATTTTCTAAAATATTGAGAAATAAAGTATTTGAAATTTGAAAAATGTCAACTTACAGTGCAGTCATGTACATGTCTTCTCAGACATAAGCCCAACAGAGTTTAATGGGGCTTATTCACAGGTAAGTGGATAAGGGTACTTAGCCCACAGGCTGCAGGCAGCTCCCCCAAGTCTTTTGTGCACCCCCCCCCTCAGGAACCCCCAGCTGCCATCAGTAATCCGTAGCTCACCTCTGTCTCTTTGCAATTGCAAATCACCATCCCCCCCCCCCCCCCGATGTCACTCTAGGAATGGGACCTATGGCAGGAACCATAAAGCCCTGTGAGAGTGGCTCTGAGAGCAGCTTTTAAAAAAGTTAAAAGGACAAAAAGAAGGCAGTGGGGAAATGTGTATCAGGGAGGGGGATAAGTGTGTGTGTGTGTGTGTGAAGAATGTGTGCAGGCCCCAAACCCACATCTGACATTGGATGTGGCCCTCAGGGGTGAAAAGGTTGCATATTTCTGGGGTATAGGATTGCTCAAAGTACATGTAAGATGGAGTTCAATCGCATGTCTTTCCCCCCTCTGCTATTGTGTTGAAATAGAAGAACACTAGGTGGAGAGAGTCTGCTTAACTCTTCCCCTTCCAAGCATTGTCCTACTCAGAATGATCCCCTTCCAGCTGCTTTTTCAGCCACAGGAAAAAATATGGAGAAGATAAAGGGACCCTGTACTGGAGGTAATATGTAGCCATCATGACTAGCAACTCCATGAAAAGCTAAGGAGTGAGTAGCAGAGAGTGCATTTCCTTAATCTCTCACATATTTGTGTATACACCCAATGCACGGCTGGCGCCATTGGCTTACACTTTGCTCAGACAATAAGGTCCAGTTCAAAAAATATAGTTGATCCCCTGTGTACAATCAAAACTAAGCAGAGCTTGAAGACATGTATAATGAATCCTCTGCTTCTCTAATCTAGTTTTAATATAAAGTAAGTCAATGTGTACTTTTCAGGAGGTAAATCTTTCAATTTGTGTGGTCCTTGATTGCTAGGTCAAACAGTAGCAAGAATGGAGTCTTAATTCATCAGTGCTGACATTCCAGTTGGCCAAGAAATTGACACAACAAAGGGCACTTGCCCTTTGCGGTCTTGCAAAGTCTCCTCACTTATCCCACTTTCAATGACACATGTTCTCTGGGAGCTTGGGAACTGAATCATGGGTCAACTTTCCAAATGTCAGAAACATGCACAGCACCACCAAAATGCATGTCTTCCCACCATTAGAGACCAGAGTGTTTTGGCCCTGAGTCAAGGTATATATATATATATATATATATATATGCAAGTATGTTGTCGGTAAATGGATAAAGGGTGCTCAGAACCTGCCATTGTCATTGCGGTTCCCATACCAGTGGTTTTCAAACTTTCCACCTTGAGGGAACCCTTTCCCTGTGAATTTATTTGCTGAAGAACCCTTATATGTCTACAATGGAATCCCTATATGTTGCAGATGATTCTTGGGCATATTTTAGGGTGAACACAGTTCACATGGGGCACTGTGTCCAGGCCTGTTTGGCCTCAACAGTACCGTGCACGAAGAACTGAGACTGTACCCTAAAACACTCCACTGCAGCTGCACATCAGTGGTGGGCAAACTCCTTAAGGGAAGCTTGTCAATCATTAGGATCTTAGTTAGGAAGCCCTGACAAGTTTCGGAGGCACCCTAAGGTTCCCTGGAAGACAGTGTGAAAGCCACTGCCCTAAGAGAATAGTAAAATAGTTCCCCCTTAAATCACTAGACAAGATTATTGAGCTCCTGGATCTGGTGGACCCATGTCTCCCACTGCACTTTATCTCACTTGGCTTGGCAATTTCTGATGGGACCTAACTGAAGCCTTATGCAGATGACCACACACACACACACACACATATGCACATGTTCAGTGAACACGTAAAGGAGGAGTGAAATCATGTGCAGTCATGCCTCCACTCTGATGCACCGGCCACACCACCCGTGGCCACTTGTTCTGCATTAGTGTGAAAAGAGATGTATGTGAGCAGGACTCCTTGATGCCAACTACAACTAGTTCTAATGACTGGCTGTAGATTACCTGCTATAGCAGAGGTAGTATGCCCTTGTATACCAGTTGCTGGGGAACATGGGCAGGAGGGTGTGTGTGTTCTACTTGTGGGTTTCCCATGGGCAGCTGGTTGGCCACTGAGTGAACAGAATGCTGGACTAGATGGTCCCTTAGTCTGATCCAGCAGGGCTGCTCTTATGTTCTTACACATCATAGTTGGGTCTTGTCTCCTAGTGGCTATGGCACATATTAACTGTGAAGCATTTCTCTTGTTTGAGGAGCTGATAGTCAGACATTTACCATTGAAGCATTCCAGGATGCATTTGTACTCCAACTTTCTGTGATTGATACATGCTCACATTCTTAATTCAAATTCCATCATACTCTATTGCGACGCAGACCCTGGTAATGAGCCATTGGGGTCACTATGGGAGATGGGAACTTCTCCCTGACAAACTCATAGCCAAATTCAAGAGGGTGTGATGAGGGGGTTAAGCTATGGAGCAGAAGATGCTTTTGCATTGTGCTCATCAGTTGCTTATCTTAGTTGCTGCTCTGGTGCCAGAGAAATAGAGGTCTCTCAGGACAGATAAAAGGAAGTCCTTCACACAGCACATAGTTAAACTATGGAATTCACTTCCACAAGATGTAGTCATGGCCACCAATTTGGATGGCGTTAAAAGGGGATTGGACAAATTCATGGAGGAGAAGGCTATCAATCGGAATCAGTCCTGATGGCTGTATGCTACCTCCAGTATCAGAGGCAGTATGCCTATGTACACCAGTTGCTGGGAAACATAGGTGGGAGGGTGCTATTGCACTCGTGTCCTACTTGTGGGCTTCCCACAGGCATCTGTTTGGCCACTGTGTGAACAGAATGCTGGAAGAAATAGCCTTTGGTCCGATCCAGCACAGCTCTTCTTTTGTTCTTAAATGGGAACCCTGGCCAATCGGGTTTCCTGCTCATGTGAAGTAACCCAATGTGCATACTTTTGTCCATACACTGCCTCCCTTTCACACTAATGCCAACTGTGTGACCACCAAAGGGCATAGCCAGTGGGCACACAGGCATTAGGGAGCATAGCTATTGAGTCCAATTCCACTCCCTTCTTATTCAATGTGCTTATTGAATGCATGGGGGATTTCATCTACATGCCCCTTCAAAGAGGAAAGAAAACACTAGGAACTTGCATTGCCAGAAGCTACAGAAGTTGTTGATGTCCTCATGTGGCAAACTTTTAAACTCCCCTGTGGTTCTGGGTCATTGCTTTTTACCATCACTCTCTCATTCCTACATTCAGTGGCTTGCCCCTGTCATCTTGGTGATGAGTCCTTGGTGGCTGCCTTAAGCCCAATACCTTACCTTGGTCCAATGAAACTCATCAATCACATCATCTCCAGAACAGCCAGCAGAGGATTTTCATATATTCCTACAGCATCAGGCCCTTGTTTGTTTGCTTGAAAAATGCCTGCCACTATAATGGGTGGGGGTTGTGTAAGAGAGTGCATATTCCTCTGGACCTCTGGACCCTGCAAGGTATCTCTCTAAGCCTTCTGCACCCAGAAACATGTTGTTCCACCTGCAGGATCCCTGGCAGGGAGAGCCAGTGTAATGTAAGGGGTGGAGGTTTTGCCCCCATTGCAAGAATATCCCTAAGTGTGAGTAATCAAGTAGCTGAGAGCCAGTGTGGCGTAGTGGTGAGAGTGTTGGGCTGGGACTCGGGAGATCCGGGTTCTAGTCCCCTCTCGGCCATGAAATTCACTGGGTGACTTTGGGCCAGTCACTGACTTTCAGCCTAACCTACCTCACAGGGTTGTTGTGAGGATAAAATAGAGAGGAGGAGGATTGTGTAAGCCGCCTTGGGTTCCTTGCAGGAAAAAAGGTGGGGTATAAATATAATAAATAAATAAATAAATAAATAGGTAACTGACAGCTGGAATCCTTCCTCTCTGAATCATGTAGAATGTTAATATGGAACAATGACATCTTGGGAGCACTGAGCAACTGCCTCACAAGGGGCAATGGACACCTGACCAGCTTCCTAGAGGGACATGCCTGTGAGGGTCCAGAGTGTGGTGCAGCTTGACTTTGGTATTTTTAGGCAACTGCCCTTCAGTGAGCCAAGTGACTCATAAAGAGGAGATAGAAGAAAAAGGAAGAGAGAAAAAAACAGGAATAAGATGAGTCCGCGCCCAGGCCACATTTGCCTCTTTCAAAGAAACCTCCGGGATATTCTTATACATTCCTTTCGGTTCCTAAGCACCTTTCTACATCACTTTGACTTGGCAAAGCCATCAGATATCTCTGTCATGTGAACTAGGCTGTAAGCCAGCAGGTCAGAGCTTACACAATTTGTGGCGCCTACTTAAAGTGTCTGAAAGTCTTACCAATCAGTCTGGCCTGAGGCAAAGTGTAATTCTCCCACTCCCTCCCCTATAAAATAGGAGAGAGTAAAAAACTGTACCTAACCCCCACCCCGTGTGTGTGTGTGTGTGTGTGTGTGTGTGTGTGTGCGTGCGCGCGCACGTGCACACACACACACACAGCCATAGTATGCATTGGTATGCTAACTCTGCTTTGTGTTTCTTTACTCTAATAATAAGAATCCAAAAGATTTATGTCTTGTTTTAAGGACAGTTTAATGCCCGCTCTACAATAGTGGCACAAAGCAGTGTTGACAAAGAAATTTAAAAAGTACAGGTGGAAAAAAGCCAGATCCATAAAGCAGAGCTCTGGAACTATATGGGGTCAAACAAACCTTAGATCTGTTAAGCAATCCTTTTTCCAAACAAGGGTGTGATTTTGCACCCCAGGGACTTCAGATTTGGACTGCATATTGTTTCTGTAAGGAATTCATGGGAAAGCCCCAGTCTGATCCACAAATTCAAAAAATTCATTCTCTTTGCAGTCACTCATAAATAAGTGTGTTCGGGCAACGATGTGTAGTCAAAATAGCAGTGATGTATTATAATTAAGTGGGCTAAGCCTAGATGAAACCACCCACAGTGGCTCCATTTTTTTTTAGTTGGGGGGCACTCTGCAAAAATGTTTCTTTGTTTGTTTAAATTGACCTCACTTTCCCTCACTCTCATCTCAATTGCTTTTACTTGCCCCTGTGACATCTTCACACAGCCAAATATGATTTCCTTTGTCATGATGTCATCATGTTCATGTTGTGATCTGTGATGGGGTGAGATCATGTGGTGGACTGAGTGGCACATAGTTTAATTTAACCTCCTGTCCAGCCTTTTAACCCTCAAGAAGCCCAAAGATGCTAGAAAGCTTTATTACAATCCTCTTATAAAAAAATAACAGTATAAATCAAATATTTGTGTTTCTTAAGCTTTACACACACACTAGCTAAACTGTTTTGTATAATTTTACTGTTCAGCAATCCAGTTTTCTTTTCATTTGGAAGCTATTTTGCTAAAATTCAAATGGCATAGCTAGCTCAACCTCTTCCAAACCTGGCACCTTCCAGATATGTTGGACTACAACTCCCAGTGTCCCCACCAAGCATGTTTATTGGGCTGCTGGCTGTGGAAGATGGGAGTTATAGTGCAACACATCTGGAAGGCACTAGGTTGAGGAAGACTGGCATAGCTTATCTGCAGAAAGGACTACATTTTCTTCTAATCAGACTATCCTTTATAAACTAGTGTGAACGTCTCAGAATAACTGAGATCTACATCTATCCTTCAGACTGTGCAGGACTATGGTAATGCAGCCACTGCCTTGCAGCCCTTCCTGCCTTAAGTTAGGGTCAGTCTGATCCAGCCCTGGGTCAACAGCAGTCATCTGACCACAACTTTTTCTGGCGTGAGGGAAGCAGAACTGATTCATTACCCACTAACCCTGAGCCCCACAACTCTAGGAGTGTAAACCTAGCTAGCCCTAATAGGATTCCTTTCCCTGTCCCTGGGTCCCACAGCCCTGATTTGGAAGTCCAGGGAATTGCCCTTCACCATCTTCATGCCTCAAGTGTTCACTGATGTACTTACTTGTGTCAGATGCTTTCTTGCAGACTGGTGTACCCAACAATCTTCTTAGTTAATCTGTGACCATGAAACCAAGACATCTGAACCTTGGCATTCATACTAAGGGGACTCTATGGGTGTGCAACTCAGTGTGATTTGGGTGGGTTTTTTTTTTTTTAAAAATGCATTAATTAATTTTGATTAAATTTAATGTCTCTGTGTGTTTGAAGCCTGCAGTGCCATCTTCAGTCACTAGGTGACATACTTCCCTAACCAGCGCATACCTTTGCAGTCTATTCAGTTTGTAGCGGGGGGGGGGAGTACAAAGAAACTGAGTTATATGGCTGCCTCCTCCCCCCTGCTGTGGTGCAGCCCCTTAGAGGAATGGACAGACCTCTGCCTCAGGAGGCTTATAGAGATGCACCATGGCAGGGGCCATGCCTAAGGGTGCCAGTGACAATGTGTCCAACTCTGATAGTTATATAGGTCTGCTTGAAGGCTTCCCTGTATCAAGCTATGGGCTATTCCAGCCTGTGCGAAGCCAGGTCCATTCACCAGTTTTACAATAAAATATCCAATCCTTGCATTCTTCCTCGAATGCCAAAAGTCAATTGTGAAACTCATGTCATAAAATTTTTGGCATCTAAAAAAGTCAATATGCTTTAGAGATGGTACACTGAGAACCTTTTATTATATTAACTGAAAAATGCAACTGTCTGTTTCAGATTGTATGCTTTTGGGTTTATTGGAACATGGTGCGGAGGCAGCCAAAGTACTGGCCTGGTTCATACGTTTCCCCTGAGCCAGTGCACACATCCCATTGTGGAACTGCTCCTCTCCACACTGCACAGATAGCATCTAGACTGAACTAGGTGTGCCACATGAATGTCTACTTCTGCGAAGTCCAGTTCATGTGATCGTCCCTGTACGTTTTTTGAGGGGGAAGAACCACATGAACTGGACTTCTTCAGGATCAGATGTCCACGTGGACCACACTGGACATTATCTGCATGGTGAAACTCAAGAATCTGACACCACTGTGGGGAACGTACGAACTGGAGTTTTGAATCTATGTCTGGTTGTTAACAGTCATGCACATTCTTGCCTGCTCCACTGGTTTGCAGCTGCCTGACAGTCAGCACCGGTGCAAGGCAGTTTGGTGCCCTAGGCAAGATCAGATATTTAGCGCCCCCCTTCCCACTTGAGAGCA
The DNA here is from genome assembly GCA_021292165.1 of Shinisaurus crocodilurus. NCBI lineage: Eukaryota > Metazoa > Chordata > Lepidosauria > Squamata > Shinisauridae > Shinisaurus > Shinisaurus crocodilurus. The sequence goes on along the minus strand of CM037881.1, from coordinate 92,737,921 downwards.
CTGTGGGTTTTTTTCAAGGTGCCCCCTTTAGCCCTGCGCCCTAGGCAGCTGCCTAGTTGGCCTAATGGTAGCACCGGCCCTGCTGACAGTGTTTTCCTGGCTACTTCAATGATCAGGTGTATTGCTTTGTGGGTGGGTCTCCCATCCCATTCCTGTACATGCTGTGTGATTTTATTACGGGGCACATGACATGCTTTAACTCGGCCTTCCCCAACCTAGGGAAGCATAGCTGGCTAGGGGATACTAGGAGTTGTAGTCCAATACATATGGAGGGCATCAGGTTGGTGAAGGCTCCCTTAACTGATCTCTTGCAGACATCACACAATCAGCTAAGCACATGCTCGACAGACAGTGGCCCAAGACACTCCTTCACATTTTCCCAGAATGACTCCACAGGCCTAGTTGAGTCATATATTGTATGTTTGTCATGTGATTTACTACATTGCAGAATCAAACTGCAGTCAGTGATATTATGTTTATCAGTTCTAAACACCTGGCGTGCAATCCAAAGGAAGTTAGGAAATTAATAGTACCTAAGTGCCCAGTTAAGTGCTTACTGTATGTTCCATTGAACTCAATGGAACTCTGCCATGCCTTTAGTGTTTCCTCCCACTTTAATCTCCCTTTCTCTCATCATTTACACACCATCTCTTCTCACTGGTTTTGCTGTCTAGAATTAATCCTGGAGGCCAAATGGAGGGAGACCACAGTGCTCTAGCTGGGGGTCCTTCCAGTGCTGAACAGACTGGCACCATCACTTCCTGAGTCTCAGAAACAATGTTGGTTATGTGCTGTACAGCATCACAAATGAAGACACTGTTGTCTTCATTTGCAAATCACTTGAACACTCAAAGCTTTCTCAAAAAAACGTTGCTGCCTTTGGGCTATCATATCACAATTGCAATCTCCATTTGAGGGGGAAAAACATGATTGTGTGACATCACCGTTGGAATGTTTTGGGGAGTGGAACAGGGTGAAGAAGACATTTGCTACTGCCCAGACCTGCCAGCTTTCTTTTGTCAGCAGGTTTCAATGTTTAAGTCTGATCTATTTCTCTACTACTATTAAATCTTATCTGCCATGTGTTGATTATGTTCACTTTTATTTAAAATGCAACAAAGTTTAGGTATTTATTTCCTCAATGAAGTTTCCTGCTGGCAATGCTTTTGGCCATTAAGGCTCTCTCTGTCCTGGAATGTATTGTGGTATCCCAAATGTCCTGTCTTGGTTGGTCAAAGACCATGGAGCAAGGTGGAGCTCTTGGGGACTGAGTGAAGCCATGTAGAGGCAAACTGGAGGCAGCATGTGGTATTGACTCGAAGCTAAAATACTGGCAGGGCGGGCCCAAGACATTTTACTGCCTGAAGCAAAGGGCAAGATGGCACCTTTGCCCATCCCACATGCAGAAGCCAACAAGTCTGGCGTCTGGATCTTACTTCAACACTGGCGATGGGACAGCATCCCCCACCGCATCTGCAGACAACAGGCTAACGTAAGCTGTGTAGCACGCCCAGCTCTGTCCTCCAGAACCTCACTGCTGACCCCTACCTTCCAGTATCTGCCACCGCAGGCAGCTGCTTCATTCTGTCTAATGGTAGGGCTGGCCCAGAGGACTGGCCCAGAACTAAATAGAGATCCAATAGGAAGCAAGCCAGGTACAAGATTTGCAGGGCTGCGAACAACTCCCAGATAAACCGTTTGCCCTCACAACTCCCAAAGCACAACTGAGTGCAACACAATGGCTCAAGACTTGAAGACTGCCTTGACCCCACCTCCTTGGTGGCAGGTGGATCTTTTAAAGGGGCCATGCGGCAGCCCAGAGTCTAGCATGCCTTCAGCGTTCTGCATTCTTCTGGTGGGCCTGTGCATATCTCAGGCAAGGGAGGGTATGTGGTAATTGGCTAGTTGGCTCTTTGGTTGGCTAAGACTGGTTGGTAGGGTGGTCATCATTTGTTCATTCCTCTGTGGGAACACCAGTCCCTTGTATGGCTCTGATACATGTCTGGGTTAGTACAATGGCTGAGGAAGGATGTGACGGGTGCTATTTTATGAATTGATGTCTCAGTCACTGGTTGAATCCATGACACCAAGGATCTGTATTGTAGTCAAAAGTGGCAATTAATGTACTTCATATTATGTAGATTATCTACCACAGAGTAAATATTGAGTTTGTAAGTATGACAAGCAATCAGAGTCGTTTGCTTGTCCAAATCAATCCAAAATGCCAGTATGAACCCCTCCAGTTGATTGTAAGTTGCAACTACAACATTCTGCTTGGAGAGATACGGTCAGGGCTTTTTTTCTGGTGGAACTCACCGGAACTGAGTTCCAGCACCTTTTCTTCTATTAATTGCATTACAATTTAATCGCCATCTACTCCCGAGGAAATGTAATCCAAGTGTTCCGGTACCTTTTTCTCCAGAAAAAAAGCACTGGATACGGTAAGTTATTTATTAGTAATTTTTGCTATTCCTCCCTCTCTGTCTATCTCCTCTCACCACACCCCCAGCTATGTTGTTGTTGTTTTGTGTGTGTGTGTGTGTGTGTTTACCTCAGGGACCTCAGAATTCCTGTTAACCTGCATTCCTAGATTTCTAAGGGGTCAGCTTGCCTGGAATAGTGCAAAACGGGCAGAGTACATGACTAACGGCTGCTTCTGCTGAGCGTCACTGATTCTCTGAAGATAATTTATGCACAGTAAACATTTTTAGAGATTAATATCTATCTGAAAATATACTGCACTAAACTGTCTCAGATACAACAACATTTAAACAGTGAACAAATCCTAACATGTAAATAAGGAACTTTTGGGTTAGATGAAGCAATAATTTTTAAACCTGGCCTTCTTCCAAAGAACTCAGGATGGTATACTTCCCACTCACTTCATTCTCACAACAAATAAGAGACAATGACTGTCCTAAAGTCACCCGGTGAGCTTCATGGCTGAGCAGGCATGTACACCCAGCTACCAGTATTTAAGTCCAGCACACTAAACTTTACCCTCTATACCATACTGACTCTTTTGCCATTTCTTTAGGGAGCATTTCAAGCATTCACAAGTGCTCCATATACATTATCTCAATAATCCACATCAGTTCAGTATATATTGTGAAAATAGCAAATGGGAGTTTGGGCCAGCCATGTTATTTTTTCCTCCAATAAACAGTGCACATGCATTTTAATAAAAGGGTGGGGCCAGGGAGGAACAGAAGTACTTGTGTTCATAAGGAAGAGCAACCTGAATGTTAAAGTATTTATAACTATTACAATTACAATTAATTAATTAATTAATTAATGTTCAAGAATCCTGGGAGTTGTGCTCCGGGTCGGGACATCTTGGGGCAACTGGATTGGGGAAGGCTATTGCATAGCAGTTTAGGACTCATTTCTGCCGCTCTGTTTTGCTGCCTCTTTTTATTATTTCTTTTTATTTTACTTTTGTTGTTGTATTTCATGTATTATATATGTTCATTTAACTGTGATTTTTAATATTTTTGTATTAATTTTTAATATAATACTGCTATTATATTAAGCAGTATACAAGTACTACTACAGATAAATGACTATTACTACAACAACTATAGAAGTTAACACTTGAGTAGACTGTGGTGTCTTGTACACATTGGGCCGGTTCACACAATCAAGCAGCTCACCATGGCTTATTTAAATCATAGTGGTCTGCTGTGCATACAGGTGGCCATTTTGAATATTCACGCCACGACTGCAGCTTGTTGTGATGTCCAAACCCAGCAAGGGTGGGTTTTTGGCATGGTTAACAAACCACCTAGAACCCATAGACTGTTTTAGGGTTGTGGGTAGTTTGTTATCCATGCCAACAATCCACCCTTGCCGGGTTCGGATGTCACTACAAGCCATGGTCACGGCTTGAATATTCAAAAGTCACCGCAACCTACCGTGGCTTAAATAAGCCACAGTGGACTGCAGTGATCAGGTGAACTGGGTCGTTATGATATAATGGAATGGAATGCTACTTAAAGTAGTAAAAGAAGCTTGCATAAAGTGACCTACGTCAAATAATGACATGAACAGTGTAAGAATAGGTCAGTCAAGAGCCAGTGTGGCGTAGTGGTGAGAGTGTTGGACTGGGACTCGGGAGATCTGGGTTCTAGTCCCTGCTCCGCCATGAAACTCACTGGGTGACTTTGGGCCAGTCACGGACTCTCAGCCTAACCTACCTTACAGGGTAGTTGTGAGGATAAAATGGAGAGGAGGAGGAGGAGGATTATGTAAACCGCCTTGAGCTCCTTGCAGGAAAAAAGGTGGGGTATAAATGTAATAAATAAATAAATAAATAAATTATTAGAACATCATCTCAAAAAATAGATGGAGAAAAAACAATGGACTGTTCTAGTCAACTGTATAACTACTGACAATTTTTAAAAAGGAATACGTTGTGGGGGGGGGTTAAAGCAAGTGGCCATCAGACAATTCTCTTCATGCTACTGCAAATCTCTGCCCCATCCCCAACAAGGTTTTGCTGGCATGGAGAAAATTGCCAGGTTTCTGCAGCAAAATGAATGGTTTGCCACTATGGGGCAGCAGTTTCATTTGCACTGACCCTCAAATAATTCAGATTGAAGTCAGATTAGAATTTAGAAAGAGTGCTGACCAAAGGACCTGATTGCTTGCCTTAGAATGTGGCAATATAAAGTTGACGTAATGTCTTGACTTGCAACACATTTAGAAATATGATCTGCATAAGTACAAAAAATATTAAAATATCCAGGCTGCTTTTATTGGTTACGCTTTAGCGCATCCCAGATAGTGGTGATTGCAAGGTCAGTAATAAAACCTTTATTCTTTTGGATTTTCAAATGGGGACAGGCATACATATATACTGCCCCCTTTATCAACCTAAAAACGTCTCCCAATGACCTAATTAAATTAAGGGATCCTAGCTGCCACAACATTTGCTGATTGCCATTACCGTAAATTAAATGGCTTTAAAGCAGGGGTGAGCAACCCTAGGGGAGCTCCACACACTTTTCCCTGCAGCTGGGCCATGGGGAAAAGACTGCTCTCCCAGCATGGCTATTAGCAGCACTGAGACAGCGATAAACATTGGGGTCACTGGGGTTGGGAGGATACTTTGGCCTTCCCCAACTCCACAGACATCAAAGCAGCTGGGATTGCTGCTTCTGTGCCACTAATGGTGACGGAGAAGCAGCGATCTTGGTCAGGCTTGCTGGGGGTGGGAGGAGACTTTAGCCTCCCCCTCCCCCAGCAACCCTGAAGTAGCAGGGGTCACTGGGGGCGGGGAGCATCTTTAGCCTCCCTTTCCTCCAGCAATCCTATCTTCCTGCACATGCACATATGTGCCCAAGTGTGGCCCCAAGCCCACCACCAGGCTGCACATGTAGCCCTCAGGGCCAAAAAGATTGTCTACCCATAAGGGTAGTCAGGTGTCCTACTTTACAGAGGACAGCCCTCTATTTGGGGGAGCTGGCAGAGGACACTCTTTTATTTGAAGGTGAATTTTATTTGAGAGGCTGTCTGGTCCAACTCTGGTTTAAAGTCAAAGAAGCATAAGGAGGGAGAGCAGGAGGGGCCTTGTAGTTGCCCGTCAACAGTCAGCACCTGGACAGCAAACTGAGCAGGCACACAGATCACCAGGTCACAATTTTCCCCAATAAAGTAAGATGCCTTGTATTTCTATTTAAATAATGGTCATTATTTCTAAATTTGCACCTATACATATAAATGTGCATATGCAAATTTTGTCCTCTTTTTGGGTGATGCATTTCCTCTTTTTTTGGCAATGCATAAGTGGCTTTCAAATATGATTATACAAATTCATGGAGTATTATCTAGATGGAGTATGGAGTATGGTCTAGAGCAGGGGTGGGCAACTTGCAACCCTCCAGATGTTTTGGCCTACAGTTCCCATGAGCCCTAGTCAGCATAGCCAATGTTGGGGGATCATGGGTCTTGTAGGCCAAAACATCTGGAGGGCCAAAAGTTGCCCAGCCCTGGTCTAGAGGATAGGTCAATCAATAGGTATTAGCCATGCTAAATGAGGCCTCCATTTTCAGAAGTAGACTACCTCTGAGATGCTGGAGGGACAAACAACAGCGGATCATGCTTATTTTGACCTTTCAGAGACACTGCTGAAAGTTGTTGGGCTAAATGGGATTTGGTCTCATCCAACATGATAATACTTATGTTTTTATAAGAATTACCCTCATTCCTTACTCTTCAAAAATGTCTGTGAGAGGAGTGTTGCTATTTGGAAAAGCAAGACTGCAATGTAGTTAGAATGTGTAGCGAAGCCTTTTAAACAGTTAACTAGTTGAGCCAGATCACAGCGCAAATACAGCCCACATGGACAGAATTAAAATGATGCCGATGCCTGTACACCGCTTGCTTTGTCAGTCTAATAATAAATGACAACAGCTAGAACACTGCTATTGTCAGAAGCAGTGTAGCCTCCTCTCCTTTTGAACTGGACCCCTGTTGGATTGACATTATTTAACTCTTAGCAAAACGTGTGCTCAGGATCTGATGTGCAAGAGTGATTCCTAGAGTAATAATGTCTGTATCAGATTATAATTAAAAACAGGAGCAATGAGGAAGCTGAGATTTGAACAGTGGACCTCCCAGGCCTAAAGCCGAAATTGAAAAACAAGACTTTAAAGAAAAGCTTAAACATGAGAAATCTAATCTGGACTAGTCTCTAGGGTTGATGTCTAAAAGAGAGAGAAACATTCTGTATTATATAGAATAATAATAATCACATTTTGATCTTAGTCATTTTAGAGCCATCTTTATTCAATATAGAAGTTCATGCACACTAACATTCTTAACACGATCAAGATAGATCCAAGACCTCTGATTAATTTCATGGATTTCATAGTCCATTGCAAAATTATGCCTATTATTATTATTATTATTATTATTATTATTATTATTATTAGCCCAACACAGATTCCTGTGGGACCCTACTATTTACATTCCTCCATTGATAGAATTTACCATGTATTCCTACTCTCTGCTTTCTGTTCTTTAACCAGTTACTGATCCATAAAAGGACTTCTCTTATTCCATGACTGCTACGTTTGCTCAGGAGCCTTTGGTGAAGGACTTTGTCAAAAGCCTTTTGGAAGCCAAGTAAACAATGTCTACTGGATCCCTCCTTTCCACATTTTGTTGTACACCGCCCAGAGAGCTTCAGCTATTGGGCGGTATGCAAAATGAATGAATGAATGAATAAATAAATATCTTCCCAACAAAATAAAAAAAACCAACCTTCAGGATCACTAATAACCCATTGGACTGAAAAACAAAATTGCTTATGAATTAAGATTGCCACCCCCTTAAACCTAGTAGAAGTATCAGTTACATATACCTCTCCAACCCAATTTTTCCTCAATAAATGATGTTACATATGATTATTTGATTGTGGGTGGGGATTTTAATTATTTTAAAATCCTCAATAAATAGGCATCTGCAGCCATCAAATGAGTTTCTTGTAGAAAAGCCACATCAGCATTATGATCTTTTAACCTAGGTAGGTCGCGCGGAGGTTCGGGGGGGGGTTTCGAGTTCCGCGATTTCACGCTGCTTCCCCCCCCACCCGAACTTGGCATACATCCCTACAAACCTGTTTATGACAGGCATACTGGGAAAATGATGAACATCCTAGTAAGCTTTTGGCACATCGTCTTAAACAGGAAAAGCATCAAGGTGTTATTTCTGCTATTAAAGATGAGAGCGATATGATAAACACTTCCCCTAAAGATATAAATTCACAATTTAAAAAAATCTATTCCGATTTGTATAGTATGCGTAAAGAAATATCAGAGCAAGATATGCACATTTTCTTTTCTCAGTTTAAACTTCCAAGGTTAGATTCCTCATAACAGCAGTTCCTTATGGCTCCCCTGCGTATTGAGGAAATAATGAAAATAATTTCAAATATGAATGTTGGGAAAGCACCTGGCCCAGATGGGTTTCCAACTGAGTGGTACAAAACATTTTCTAGCCTTTTGGTCCCAAAGCTTCATCGTCTTTATAATTATATTTTTGAATCTGGTTCTCTTTCAGCATCATTAAATGATGCTTATATCACTGTGCTTCCTAAGCCTGGAAAAGACCATACATATTACGCTAACCATTGACCTATTTCGTTAATTAATGTTGACATTAAAAATATTAACAACAATTTTGGCTGATAGATTGCAACAAGTTATTACAACACTTTTCGATCCGATCAGGTGGGATTCATTAGAAATAGACAGGGAGCCGATAATCTTAGATTAGTAGTTCATCTGATTGCTTTAAATACAAATAGAACAGAGTCAGCTGCTATAATTTCTTTGGATACTGAAAAGGCCTTTGACAAAATTCATTGGAAATTTATTTTTGCTACGTCGAGAAACTTTGGCTTTCCCATGGAATTTTTAAATTGGGTTAAAATTTTATATTCAACCCCAAGAGCGAGAGTTAAGACTAATGGGTTTTTCTCAGACTATTTTATACTTGGGAGAGGTACTAGACAGGGATGTCCACTTTCTCCATTGATATTTGACTTATGTTTGGAATCCCTGGCATGCACTATTAGACAGAATAGTAGTATTCATGGATTTTTACATGATTGTTTAGAATTTAAAATTATTCTCTATGCTGATGATCTTTTATTGTTTATTTCAAAACTCCAGTCATCGGTTCCAGCTTGTTTATCATATTGCTCTCATCTTTAATAGCAGAATGAAGGTGATTAAGAACTTTGGTGATTTGTCTGGCTATTTAATTAATTGGTCAAAGTCTGAATGGATGCCGATTGGAGGTAGTATATCTCAGAGTGTATTAACTCAGTGGCAATTTCGATGGTGCCCAGATTTTATTACTTACTTGGGAATACTTCTCCCTAGAGACATATCCCAAATGTTTAAACTCAATTTGGGTAAGTTGATTAAGATCTCACGGGATATAGACAGATGGGCATCTCTTAAGTTGAGTTTGTGGGATAAGGTTAATACATTTAAGATGAATACTATTGCCAGTGTGGCGTAGTGGTGAGAGTGTTGGACTGGGACTCAGGAGATCCGGGTTCTAGTACCCGCTCAGCCATGAAACTCACTGGGTGACTTTGGGCCAGTCACTGACTCTCAGCCTAACCTACCTCACAGGGTTGTTGTGAGGATAAAATGGAGAGGAGGAGGAGGATTATGTAAGCCGCCTTGGGTCCCTTGCAGGAAAAAAGGCGGGGTATAAATATAATAAATAAATAAAATAAACTATACCTAGGATTGTATATGTTTTACACAGGATTCCTCTTTTTATACCGGGCAATTATTTTCAAAAACTTAATGCTTTGTTTCACAAATTTTTCTGAGGTTCCTCACCTCCATGAATCTCTTTGAAAAGGATGCAACTTGCAGCTAAAGAAGGTGGGATTGATTTTCCAGATCTTGCCTTATATCATAGGGCTTATTTGTTGACTACTTCTAAATTAGTCCACTTAGATTTTCCACTTAGATTAGATTATCCACCTTGGTCAGCTTTGGAATCCTTATGTCTGGATCCTCTCTCCCAATGGATGGCATTAGGGTCTCGCTACACTAAAACAGATAGGGTGCCTCTTACAATCATGGCAGTTAGAGAGGTGTGGCGTATTATATCTCGTCAATTACAGTTTGATCCATTTTATCATGCCCAACTGACTGATTTTATGGGGTAACCCGAATTTACAAATTGGTAAGAAAACCAATTCCTGTCCGTTCCTGTGGCGGACTTGGGCAGACAGGTTGATTTTTACTTTGGATCAATTAGTCAGTGTAGACTATAAGTTTTTGTCATTTTTGGCTTTGCGTACTAAATATAACTTGCCTGCCTCAGCTGAATGGCAATACTTGGAACTGCAACATTTGTTAGAATCTAGGTTTGATCCAGCTGCTTTTACAGCTTCAAAGCCTCCTTTGCTATTGGATGCATTGATTGAGGCTGAGCATTTGTATTGACCTACGATTCATGTTTATAAATACTTATTATCGGTGAATAAGTATGAATTAACACAGAGTCTTAAGGATGAATGGAATAGGGAATTAGATGGTCTTATGTTGCCTAATCAATAGAACATTGCTTTTGCGTCTGTGTCAGAAGGACCTATAGATCTTAGGTTATGACATATTCAGCAAAAACGTTTGTTTCGTGTTTATTGGATACCACAACATCTTTTAAATAAGGGTTTGTCTAAGTCAGCTAACGGTTGGAGGTGTAATACTGTGAATGCTTCCTTGCATTGCCCAGTGGTTGCTTCTTTTTGGGTAGAGGTCATAGTATGGATAAATCTAGAATTAGAATGCTCTTTAATATTTACCGATGCACACATTCTTTTAAATTATATACCTGCTCTATGGAATTTATCACAAAGCTAGCGTTGTATCATTGAGCCTCGGCAGGCAAAACGAGGTCGAATCGGCCCCGCTCACGCCCGCGCGAGGCCTTACCTTTACTTTGGGGCGGCTTGCTCCCTCCGCGGCGAGCCGCCTGTGCTGCCCATTCCGACTCGTCGCGTCACTTCCGGGACCGGAAATGACGCGACGGAACCCTGCGCAGGCGCGCTGGAACCCTGTGGCACGTTCTGTGCCTGCGCAGGGTCCCGTCGTATCATTTACGGTCTCAGAAGCGGCGGACGGGGCCGGAAAGCCCGATCAAGTGGAGCGCAGCGCCGCTCAGAAAATCGCATCGGGTCGCCACCCACCCTGGAAATTCGGCTCGGAGGCGCGACCCGGCCTTGGATGCACCCCTAAGGACAACGCATGTGGATTTTCTGCGCCCTCTTGACAGCCAAAAGACTGATATCATATTACAACACTGGAAAGATAAATGCTCACCTCCTATAACACAATAGATTGAGGACCTAATAATGCTTTCAACATTTGAGCAGGTGGTATTTAGACGCCACCTGCAGGTGGATAAAGGCAAACCTCTCGGCCGGCGCAGAGGGGACACGGTCCGCTCCTGTTAATGGCATGGCCACTGCGCCATTAGCAGGAGCGGACTCCTCCCCTCCGTGCCGTCCAAAAGGCAAACTTCTTGGCCAGCACAGAGGGGCAGGGTCCAGGGTCCGTTCTCCTTAATGGCGCGGCGGCAGCGCCATTAACAGGAGTGGACCCTGCCCCTCTGCGCTGGCTGAGAGGTTTGCCGGCTGCAGCCAGGGGCTGTGCCCTGGCTGCAGCCAGCAATGCTCTCGAGCAGTGGAGCGGGATGGCGGGAATTGCCCCCCCCACTCCACCCTTTGCTTTCCCAGGTGGGGATTCCTGCTGCCCTGCTCCACTGCTCAAGAGGCTTGCCCACTGTAGCCATTCCCCAGCTGCAGCAGGCAAGCCACTTGGGTAGCGGGGCGAGGCTCCCCCCTCCTCATTGCACTGTTTGTTCAAAGGGGAGTCTTTGGCGGCCGCCACAAGCTGAAATCGGCTCGCGATCGCGGCTGTCAAAGAGAGGAGACTCATTCCTCCCTGCGGTTTATCATGGGATACCAACTGGGAGGAAGGAGGGGGAAGGAGAGGAGGGCGCGAAGCAACAACGATGAGCCCGATCATCTGTTGGGCTCATCCTTGTTGCTTTGCACAATCCGGTAAACAATCACGGTAACGTACCATGATTGTTTCCTGGTCGTGTGAACCCGCCCCTTGTTACGGATCCTAACAATGCCTCTCTCTAGTGCCTGCCAGAACAATTGTGACGAAGATATAGAATAATGTAATGGAAGATAACCAACTCAAAATGTTGCTGTGGCAGAGGCAACCACCTCTGCTAGCGGATAAAATTCACATCAACTGGTGACTAACAGCTCCCCTCAGCAAGGTAGTCGATGAGAACGACAAGACAAGGGAGGGCAGGAAGGATGGCGAAGAAGGTGCTGGCTGTTGTGGCGCTCCTATTTATGGCCCAGGAAGGTGCCAGAAAGGAGAGGCTTGCTGTGGCTCCTCCCCCAGCAAGCCAGTTGGCCTAGTTGGCCACCCCCAGGGCAGCGCATGAGCCACAGTGCAGCTGAAAATCAGGAGAATGCCTCACCAACACCACCTTTCTAGCCGCTATCCCTGCAATGTGACAGGCACAAATGCATCCCGCCCCCCGTAAGGTACCCATGGCCTACCATGAAGGTAGAGACTACACTGTCCTGTACTATTATAGAGAGTAGGGTGTAATTTTGCAATATTTTGTAATTTTGCAACAATTTTGTAACCTCACCAATTACCTTACTATACACAGATTTTATAATTTTGTTGTAAGTAGTCTAGTTTTCTGGAGTTAGGTAATGGGAATGCTTTGATACTATCAAGACAGAATGTATATCAAGCCCTATAATTTTGATCCAGACATCTAAAAATCAGATTTTGACATGAAAAGTATAAACAAATGGAAAAGGTCTTAGGAGGCACATAAAGATATACACATTTTCAACAGTGTCAGAAATGGAGGTATAGCCGGTGGTTATTGTTAGGAGGAGTACTTTACTTTTTAATTGTTTTGTGTTGTAACATTATGTACAATTAATACCTTTGCCTTTCTGCTGCCAGTATTAATGAAGCATGTTTCATTAAATGTTACTGCAATAGAAAGTTCATTTCTGAATCTGATAGAGCTGTCATCAGTTCATCAATTCATTCTTCATATTTAATTTCAATGTATAATTTGCAATCTTTATTTCCGATGAAACCTATACTCAGATGTAAGTCCCATTAAGTTCAATGGTGCTTACTCCCAGGTAAGTGCGTATATCAAGTGTCATGTACCTTAGACTGCTGTCCTAAATACACTTTCTAGGGAGTAAGCTCCATTGAGCACAGTGACATTTACTTCTGAGTAAGTGTGCAAGGAATTGCATTGTCATTTTTCAGACTTTCTGTTGCTATGCTGTAAAACAAGCTGAGATTAAAGAAGTTCAAATTAAGCAACCTTAATTAAATCAAATGAAATAAAGTTAATTATTGGCAAGGTTCTTAAATTCAAATAAAAGCATTTCTTTAATTACAAGACTGAGCAGTGAAAGATCACTTCAGCTCTAATCAATATAAGATTGTTATAGTTTGTACCCAATGTTAATCCTACTTACAGTAGACCCATAGAAATGAGTGGGACAAAGTTAGACTAACATTGGATACAACCCTATAACTTTAATAAATGGTCTGTAACTAACTGCAGACTAGAGTGTATGTATAGAAATGAACTGTATTGCATGATAGATTTGTATTTGTATTGCATTAGCCAAACTGTCTCTATCTTGGCTGCAAATTTCCATATTGCTTAATCCATCTGCTTTTCTTTTCCTATCACACTGTCTTTTCAAGTGTGCTCATAGAGACTCCACATCATAGATTCATAGATCATAGAGTTGGAAGGGACCTACAAGGCCATCGAATCCAACCCCCTGCTCAATGCAGGAAACTAGAGGAGGGGTCTCCCATCCAAGTAATAACCAGGCCTGACCCTGCTTAGCTTTCCACGCTCAGACAAGCAGAGCATCTTCTTCTGGCACCCTCTCCTGGCAACCCCTGTGCCACCCCCACAAGGGATCAATTCCCATCCCTCCCCACCCATCTCTGGGCATGTTCTGGAGCTGCTGCTGCAGAGCCAACACCACCACTGCCACTTCCACCGCTGCTGTTGCTGCTTCTGCTGCCGCCATGGTGTCAGTGTGCACCACAGTTCCAGGGCTGCATGCTTCCAGCATGGCTTCCAGCAATGTAGCAGTGTTACATTGTGACACGTAACAGTATACTCTGTGTTATTGTGGAAGCCATGTAGACAGCAGGCAACCCTGAAATTATGGTGGACACTGGTACCAATGACATTGAACATGCTTGCAGCTTTATGTTCCATTGTTTCCACCATGTGACACATAACAGTACACTGTGTGTTATTATTGGAAGCCAGGCTGTAAGCAATGGGAGCATGAAGCTGCAAACATGTTCAATCACAATTGAACCTCTACCCCCACCCCAAAGCTCCCCAAATGGGTGCATCTTTTGCCAACAGGTGATCATGTTTGTAATTTCATTTATTTCATTTCTATACCGCCCCACAGCCGAAGCTCTCTGGGGCGGTTCACAATAATGTATACATAAAAACAACAATAAAAGCATACAAAATAGTTTAAAAGATTAAAAACCAAATTTAAAAACACAGTTTAAAATAAAAATCCAAAAACTAATAAAACTGAGCCTACAGGTGACAATCCCCCCCCCCCCCCGTGCTATTCCGAGCTCTTAACTATTAAATGCCTTGGCATAGAGGGAAGTCTTAACCTGGCGCCGAAAAGATAGTAAGGTTGGCGCCAGGCGGGTCTCAGTGGGGAGTTTGTTCCATAATTGGGGGGCTACCACCGAGAAGACCCTCCTCCTCATTGCCACCAACCGAGCCTCTCTTGGAGGTGGCAGTCGGAGGAGGGCCCCAGATGTTGAGCGCTTTATAGGTTAAAACCAGCACCTTGAATTCAGCTCGGAAGCATATTGGCAGCCAGTGCAAATGGGCCAGAACCGGTGTAATGTGCTCGGACCTTCCGGTCCCCGCAATAAGCCTGGCTGCCGCATTTTGCACAAGCTACAGCTTCCGAACAGTCTTCAAAGGCAGCCCCACATAGAGTGCATTGCAGTAGTCTAGTTTAGAGATCACCAGAGTGTAGATTACTGTGACCAGGCTATCTCTGACCAGATAGGGGCGTAGCTGGGCCACCAGCCGAAGCTGGTAGAAGGCACTCCTTGCCATTTAGGCCACTTGAGCCTCAAGTGACAAAGATGGCTCCAGGAGCACCCCCAAGCTACGAACCTTCTCCTTCAAGGGGAGTGCAACCCCATCCAGAACAGGTTGAACACCCTCCATCCGGTCAAAGGAACCACCCACTAATAGCATCTCAGTCTTGTCTGGATTGAGCCTCAGTTTGTTAGCCCTCATCCAGTCCATTGTCTCAGCCAGGCACCGGTTCAGCACATCCACAGCCTCACCTGCTGAAGATGAAAAGGAGAAATAGAGCTGCGTGTCATCAGCACACTGATGGCAACGCACTCCAAAACTCCAGATGACCCCACTCAGTGGTTTCATGTAGATATTAAATAGCATGGGGGATAAGACCGACCCCTGAGGAACCCCGTACTGGAGAGTCCATGGGGCCGAGCAACATCCCCCAAGCACCACCCTCTGGAGCTGGCCATCCAAGTAGGAGCAGAACCACTGCAATGCAGTGCCCCCCACCCCCAACTCAGACAGCCGCTCCAGAAGGATACCATGGTCGATAGTACCGAAAGCTGCTGAGAGATCCAGGAGTATCAACAGGGTCGCACTCCCCCTGTCTCTCTCCCGACATAGGTCATCATACAGGGCGACCAAAGCTGTTTCCGTGCCAAAACAAAGCCTGAACCCCGACTGAAATGGATCCAGATAATCAGTCTCATCCAAGAGCACCTGGAGCTGGTTGGCCACCACCCGCTCAAGGACCTTGTCCAGGAAAGGAACATTCGCCACCGGCCTAAAGTTGTTAAGATCTTCCAGGTCCAGAGAGGGTTTCTTCAGGAATGGTCTCACCAACGCCTGTTTCAGGTTGCATGAGACCACTCCCTCTCGCAAGGAGGCATTCAGGATCGGTGCAGGGCAGTTTGGCGCCCCAGGCGAAATAATATTTAGCGCCCCCCCCCTCTCCAAAGCAGCCCTGCTCTGCAAAAAAAACAAACCCTGCCCCGCCACCACCAACCTACCTTCCCCCCCGCCCTGGCAGTGGCGGCGGCTACTGCTGCTGCTGCTGCTACCGCTGCCACCTCCTCCTCCTCCTCCTCCTGAAGTGACGCGACGCGACGGGACCCCCGTGCTGTTTTTTGCTGGGGAAACCATGGCAACAGGGCTGTTTAAGCCCTGTTGCCCTGGTTCCTCCTGCCAAAACAACGCAGGCGGGGCTCCGGAAGCGACGCGACGCGGAGAAGGTAGGTGACGGGGGGGTTGGGGGCTGGAGGGGTGGCGATGGCGGCGGGAGGCGCAGCGGCAGCGAGCGGGAGGGCGGGGGAGACGCAGTGGCGAGCGAGCGGGCGGGCGGGCGGGCGGGGGGAGGCGTGGCGGTGGCGGCGGCGGGCGGGCGGGTGGGGAGGCGTGGCAGCGGCGGGTGGAGAGGCGGAGGCTTGGCGGGGGCGGCGCAGCGGAGGCGGAGGCCTGGTGGGGGCAGCGCAGCGGCAGCGAAGAGGAGCGCAGCGTTTCCGCGCCCTCTTCAGCCGTGCGCCCTGGGCAACCACCTAGTTTGCCTAGCGGTAGCGCTGGCCCTGGAGGCATTGATCACCTCTCTGGCCCAGCCAGCCGTTCCCTCCCTGCTAGTTTTTATAAATCAAGAGGGGCAAGGATCCAGAACAGACATGGTTGCACGAACCTGTCCAAGCACCTTGTCAACATCCTCGAGCTGTACCAACTGAAACTCATCCAAAATAACTAGACCAGGCTGTGCTCTGGGTACCTCTCCTGATTCTACTGCTATAACATTGGAGTCTAAGTCCCTGCGGATGCAAGAGATTTTTTCCTGGAAGTGCCTAGCGAATATATTACAGCGAGCATCAGATGGGTCGATGATGTCCCTGGGGCCAGCCCAGCATATAACAGGCCCCGGACGACCCTAAAGAGCTCCGCTGGGCGGCAGAGAGATGATTGGATAGAAGCAGTGAGATATTGTCTCTTTGCCACCTTCACTGCCTCTAGGTATACCTGGCTATAGGCACATACCAGGGCTCGATTGCATCCACTAGGAGTTTTCCTCCACCTGCACTCAAGCCGTCTCCAGTTTTGCTTCATCACTCTCAGCTCCGGGGTATACCACGGAGCCGTACGAGCTCTACTACAGAGAGGGCGCTCAGGAGCGATCGTGTCAACCACCCGGGTAATCTCTCTATTCCAGAGATCAACCAGGGATTCGACAGGACCACCAGCCATATCAGCCGGAAACCCCCCAAGGGCCCTCTGGAAACCATCCGGATCCATCAGCCTCCGGGGGCGGACCATCTTAATAGGTCCCCCCCCCTTTTAATGCATTCTTCCCCTCCACCAATGTTTTGGCTCAGCTCTACCTTTTAAAGACAGGATGGGTTGATCATGCTGACTTATTGATTAATTCTTTTAGGCTCTAATGCAGATAATGAGAGCAGAACCTACATGCAGCTAGGGCTCTCCAACTGTGGGTCCCCAGATGTTGCTGGACTACAGCTCCCAGAATCCCTTGCCATTAGCCATGCTGGCTGGGTATGCTGGGAGCTGTAGGCCAGCAACCTCTGGGAGTGGGGACTAAGAGGAAGGAATGTAGCACCAAAGCCAATGCCAAACACAGAGAAATTAAACATGTTTTCTTGATATTAAAGGAGATTTTTAAGCAGACTGCATGCATATTAGAGAATGTGAGAGAAACAGGTGCTCCACTGGTAACTTCTATGTCAGCCTTCCCCAACCTTGTGCCCTCCAGATGTTTTGGACTAAGACTCCCATAATCCAGGTCCACTGGCTGTGATGGCTGGGGCTGGTGGGAGTTGTAATCCAACACACCCAGAGAGGAAGGCTGTACTAAGTCCCTGCCCACTGAACTTTCATTCATTTCAAAGGGGTTTCTGCAGGGGGGGGGGAAAATCTCCTGGTGGATTATACCAAAAGAGAGTAAAGTATTTACATTGTGCTCATCCTGATGTTCCCATGAAACTGATTTATCTTAAGAATAAATGTTCATTACTGATACAAGAGCAATTTTAATGTTTAATTGCATGTATCTCAAACCTGACCTTTTTGATCACACATCTGCATCAGTAAATAAACGGCAGGTCTCTTAAATTAATCACAAGCAAAGCACCATCAAGAAGAATCCTATTTGTTTTCACAATCTCTTTTATACAAAAGATCCTGAGTGATCAAGCCACCTGCTTCTTTCAATGTACTTTCCTCCACATGTTTAAACATTTGGAGTAGTTTGATATAGTCTATTTCCCATTATAGTATTAATGCAAAGCCAGGTAGCCTTACATTTACCAGGCAAATAATTAGTCACCAAACATATGAAAAAAGAAATCCCATCATCACCTTAAGTTGCCTGTCAAACACATAGCCATTTGTATCTTTTAAGGCATTGCCTGTTTGCTGTATGGGCCAAGATCAGGCTGTGTTTTCAACATTCCCTTTCCAATCCGGGCAAAAAAGAAAAAGAAAAGACAAGGAGGGAACAATCATAGCCCCTGTTGCTGCTTTGACTTGAAAGTCCATTTTAAAGAAAGCATTAGAAAATGCTTTCTTGTGGTTGACAGATCAGATTACCACAATTAAAGTCAAAGGTGTGGTGCTATTTAGCCTGCATGTTATGACACATGAAAGAAAATGATTCAGGGAAGAAAAATAATTACACATTAATTTGTGTTTGGCAGCTGTCTTTGGCCCACAAAGTGGAGATAAAAGGTATTCTTGTTCAGCAGAGTCTTTCTGTTCTTAACAGACCGTGTTGTAAGATGCTTTCTGATGGGTGTTGAACATTTGCCATCCATACAGCATCTTATCAGATCTCCCCCACCCCACCCCCTTATCTAAAATTAGGTTCTGACAGAGCTAAATCTTAAATTGGGGGGATTTTTTTTTTGCCTGCATTCAAATTATTACAAGCCAGAAAGAGTTTGATAGAAGATGTAAGGCCTCCCCAGATGTCATATTTGCTTCTGTGGGAGTGTTTTTATGAAATTATCTCTGTGGAGAGACTTGTTCATGGAAACCCTTACGTGCACACTGGTCAGCCATATATGGGTTTTCCCCTGGAATCCTAGCTTACATGAACTACTAAGGAAGTCTGTCCTTTTTCCAGTGATAGGGTCTATGACTGCACAAAACAATATGCAGTTAGGGTCCTCCTCCTTAATGAAAGCAAATGTTGCTGATAGATACCAGATTGTAAAACCAAAGTGGAGATCTAGTGTCCTAATTACAGAGTCTCTATTAAAAATTCCATATGGATCTGCGTTATGACTGAGGCAAATGTTCAGTAAAAATGTTTTGGGTAATCGCAGTGCTTTCAAGGGGACTCAGAATGTTCCTTGAAAACCCTTCCCTGTTCACCCTGTTCATACATTCCCTGGCAGCATCCGGCGTACATGAGTAGCTTCAAGGGCCGATGGAGCCCAGTAGAGCTCGCTGGAGCTGACGCCTACTTTGCTGCCAATGCCCGCCACCGCTTGGCCCTGGTGCCACTCGAGCCAGGAGTCATTCCCTCTCCCCAGGGGTGGCAGGGGCAATAATGTGGTGGGACCCAAGCAGCAGCTTGGCTTTCATTGGTGCTAAGCTCCTGCCATGTTTTATCACCCACAATGTTTTTATCTCCCAGGGTGCTGGGCATTGCATTCTGGGAAATAATACATGGCAGCTGCTAAGCGCCTGGAAACAACAGCTCCTATCTCATTACTGTGTAAACCAGGGGAGGGCAAGCTCCAGCCTGCGGGCCCAATCTGGCCCATAGAGGGTCGAGTGCCCTCTGCAGGCCCTGCCCCCTGCCCTCACAAAGCTCCACCCCCTCCTGAAGCCAAGATCAGAGATAAGCTGGGGATTCCCCTGCACCAGTTTCAGGCATGTGTGTGGTGCAGGAAGGAGCAACCTCACACAGCTGGAGCATGCGGGGGTTGGCTCCTGGAAGCCCCGGGCGAGTCCCTTTCCCCGTGCAGAGAGAGGCACGGAGGCTCCAGCCTTCTTTCTGCATGGAGAATTTAAGAAGAAAGAAAGTGGGTGGGGCGGATGATGTCATGGGAGGGGAAGGACTTGAGGGCGAGGCTTTGCCCCTTGACATCATCCAGCCTGCTGGCTTGGTCGGGGTAGGGTTAATGCAGCCCCCAGACCAAAAGTGCTTGCCCTCCCCTGGTGTAAGCCCATCAAGGTGGAAGGGCTGACTCAGGGGGACGGAGTTGTAGTGGGTGACAGCAGCAGTGCCAGCGGGAGGATGGCAAGGGTTTAGCGGTTCCAGAAGGCCCCAGTTGTTCGCTGCGGGGGTGGTCAGTTAGCACTGGGGATGACGCACACTTGGTGACCTTGGGCCAGTCAGCATCTCTCAGCCTAACCTACCTCACAGGGTTATTGTGATGAAAAAATGGGAGGGAAAACCATGCACATGGCCTTGGAGGAACTGTGAGATGTAAATTAAACAAACAAACAAATCAATACATAAAAATTGGTGGCAGCATGCTGAGGACCCATTCAAGCCTGGTGCTGGCCCTGCGTGCTACTTCACCTGTTGCTTTGATGCCACCTCTCCCCTTGATTCAGTCTTCTTCCTCTGAACAGTGGCATTATCATGTAAACAACTATCAGATTAGCTACATGATTACATAGCTTGGGGTGGGGTGGGGGGTAAGGAAGCCAATTCAGAGCGAGGACAATGCTTCCCAAATTGCATGGCACTTACTCAGAGCCAAATAATCAAGGTACACACACAGAGTGACAATGGCCCAGTTCACACGTAATGAGATGCCACCATGGGTGAATTTCCCCATGGGGCTTCTTGTCACAGCAGCAGGTACCATTGTGAATATTCGAGCTGCGGTGGTGCAGGGGCGCTGTAGCTTATTGTTACATGTGAGCCTGGCAAGGGCGGGTTGTTGGGGTGGTTAACAAGCTGCTCGCAACCCTAAAACAGCCCAGGGGTTCTGGGTGGCTTGGTAATCTCCCCAGCAACCCACCCTCTCCAGGTTTGCCCATAACAACAAGCTACAGTGCACCCCCACTGCAGCTCAAATATTCAAAATTATGCCCACCACCACCACCACAAGAAGCCCCACGGAGAAATTCACCCATGGTGGCTTCTCGTTACGTGCAAACCTGATCAACGCCACATAACCAATTGGGGAACACAAAGCCAATTCCAAGTGATGGGAATGTTTCCTTCATTTCATTGCTTTCATTCTGAATGCGCTTTCAAACTTCACCATTTATTTATTTTTTAAATTGTCAAAAGGTGGTATGCTTTTCCAGGGGGCAAAAATGTTCATGAAAACGCTCTTGTTTTGGCCTAATTATGCTTCCCCCACCTGTATAGCTCTCTGGCAGTTGTTCCATAAGTCTTCTGTGGTGGCATTTGTTAATTGCAAGATCTCTGGCCACTTCTGCTTTAATTTAAAATACTGGAGGGGACTGGGGTGGGTGTGGGTTTGGGTGTGGGGGAAACAGGAGAGGAAACCTGCCACCATTGTCTTCACAGATGGTGGCATTTAAGAGGAAAAGGGGGGAAAGAACCGTTGCCAAAGGCATCAGCGCTGCTTCTGCCATGTAAGTAAGCAGCTTCCTGCCCCGCTCAACCCAGCAAACTGGTTCAGCCCCCTTGCTGCCTTTTTGGAGGGGGGGGATTGCACCCAGATTCAGGAACAAACCCTGAAATTATTCCCAGCCCTAAGTAAATATGTAGATACATAGATAAAGATATAGATATAGATATGTTTGTGTAAGATCAAGGAACTGCTTGTCTTCAAATGAAATCAACCAACAGCAAGCATAAAGAGAACATTGTAATCCTCAACAGTTTTACTTTCCCATGAAAGAAACATGTGTAACATAAATGCTAATGATTAATCAAAGACACTTTTAATATTAATTAAAGTTACTCTTACAGTACAATCCTATGCCTGTCCACTCAGAAGTAAGTCCCATTGAATTCATTGGAGCTTACTCTCGGAGAAGTGTGTACAGCGGGAGTGTTGACTCTGTTTCAGCTGAAATTCAGTTTTGGAGAGGCTCTTGGGGGCCACATTCCAGTGGCAGGGAGGGTCGGCAAAGGAGGGCAAGGCCCAAAACACCAGAAATACCCCAAATACCAGCATATATTAGCTTAAAGCTCTTAGTGCCAGTAATGAAGCCTTAGGAGAGGCATTTCAACATGCTAGAATGGGGCGGGGAGAAGTGTTTAAAAATATGCTGGGAAACCAACAATCAATTGGTGGTTGGGAGAAAGGAGGTGGGGCCAAGAGAAGGAGGTTTCGACATCAGGGGAACCCCAGAAGGCCAAATTGGGACCCCAGGTGGGCGGGATTTAGCTTGCATGAGTTTCAACAGCCCAGGTGTACAGGATTGCAGCCCTCATGTATCAATATTTTGGTGCAATCTCCTAACCTCAGAGCTGCATTTGTGAACCAAACATAATTCTCATATCCATGGGGGAAATCCAACAAAAAAAGAGAAGTCAACCTAGAGGCAAACTTTGATACCATGCTATGCAGCGGCAAAAATAAAGATAGGCTTGCAGATGTTCTCATATGAAAGAAATCATGAACCACATGCTGAGCCTCTGAACAAAAACACTTAGCACCATTCAATCAAATTTAAGGACCTTACAATTAAAAGTCCCATCTGTTTCTGTGGGAGAGAATTAAGCGTGTACGTAAGTCACCCACTGGAATGAGTGGGAGTTACAGATGCTTAATTTTGGCTGGATCATGTTCACTTTTTTCATAACTTTCCTTACGCCATGTGATAACCCACAAAACGTTACTCTTTTCACTATGGTGCCCATGCCTCAGGCATGGAAGGTGGAGGCATACCCATAGCTGAACCAAATAACCCCCGTGCTACCTCATGGTATTTGTCCCAGATACCCAAAGTGGAATTTGTTGGCAGGGAGGACTACAAACAATAAGGAGGCCTACAAATCCAGGTCTACCTACATTTTCTGAAAAGCATTAGTCTTATTTATTTATTCAAAACATTGATATACCACCTTTGCTCAGTAGGACTCAAGGCTACTAGGGGAAGCTATTAAGAATTACCATTGGAGTCCTGGTGGCTAGCGGATGCCATAGTTCTCTTCCCAGCAGAATACAGAGGGAGGGATGGGAGCATTGCTTTTATTTGGGTTGGCTTCATGATGGTGCTATGTGATTAGAAAGTTTATTTATTTTCAGCAGGTTGGATCTGTGAAGGAAGGCTGATCTTACGCCAACCCCGCAGGGCAGGCCACAGTCCCAAAATTCCCGGGACTGGCACACACCTCCCAAGGTCCCATACACCAAACTGGTGTAGCAGCCCCAACCTTTCAAAAAGGAACACACACCGAGATTAAGTTGGAGACTTTATTAAAAGTAAGAATAACAAATTAGTCAGTGTAGGGTCTCCACGTGTCCAATATAAGTAAAATAATCCCTTATAAAAAGGGGCTAAAAGAAGGTAAAGGGGAAAAGGGGGTGAGGTAGTTGTTGTGAGGAAAAGGGGATGGGAATAAAAAGGGACTCTAAAAGAACATAAAAACAAACCCCAAGAGTCTGCAGAAACAAAGTAAGTCAAACCAGGCCTAGCTTTTCCTAGCTACCCTGTCAGAATGGCATACCTGCCCAGACGGAACTTCCCAGCATCCACGCCCCAATGGAAGAACCCTGAAGCTTTTCCCCCTAGCTCCTTTATTGTCACTAGGGTCCAGTTTCCCGCCCAGCGTTCACCAATCCTATCTCCCTAACTGTCGAAGGAGGGGCCCCCGCCCTTTCTCAGCTGTAAACACTTTCTCATGACTTCATCCCAATTAACGCCTGACCTTGCTTCTCAGCTCTGCAACTCACCCTTATCTCCCAGGTGCTCCCAATACATTCCAAAGGCTACAGTAAAAATCCGTTAGCTAAACAGCAATGGGGGTGGAAGGGAAGGGACATCTAACAGGGTTTCTTCTAAAGTCCCAGCCACTACAAGTCCCATCTTCACATCCCCCCTTTTAAGGAGATGAGACTGGCAGGGAATTCCTGCCAGACTTCATCTTCTAATTATTCTTCAGTGTGAATCCGAGACAAGCTTCTCGGGGGATGGCTGCAAACCTTGGCGTTGCTGTAGGGGCGAAGTTAAAGGCCAGGGTATTTCCTCTATCCCCCTTTTCTGTTGACATTCTCTTAACAGATCCAAAGGCCTAGCCAGCTCTTCGGGCCTCGGCTGAAGGGGAAACACAAAATCTTTCCGGTCCACATACCGCTTGAGCATATTGACATGAAAAACCTTCGGCAAACGCGAGGTCTCTGCATACTGCAACAAATAATTGACTTCCCCCAGCCGCTCTTTCACAGTCAAAGGCCCTTCCCATTTAAGGGTTAACTTATCGGGTTTAACCGGTTTGAGAACAAGAACCTGATCTCCGGGCTGAAACACTCGGACTCGGGCAGTTTGATCATTCCACGCCTTCTGCGTGCCTTGAGCGTGGGCTAAATGCTCCTGCGCCACTTGTTGTACCTCTCTCAGAGTATTCTGTAGCATTTGCATAAAACTTATAACATTCTGAGAGGAACTAGCCACCTTTTGCTCCCACTCTTCTCTAAGCATAGTCAGAGGGCCTCTGAGCTCCCGGCCAAACATTAGCTCATTCGGGGAAAACCCCAAACTTTCTTGAGGGGCATCCCGATACGCAAATAGGAGCATAGGAAGCCCCTGATCCCAGTCTTTAGGGTGGTTTGTCACATAGGCTCGAATCATCTTTCCCAGGGTCTGGTTAAACCTCTCCACTAGCCCATTTGTCTGATGATGATAGGGTACAGAGAAACATTGCTCCACCCCTCCCAGTTCCCACATCTTTTGCATTAGTTGCGACACAAATCCCGGTCCCCGGTCTGAAAGTACTACTTTGGGCATACCCAGCCGGGCACAAATAGCTAATAAAGTCTTAGCCAAAGTAGAGGCAGTGATTGATGTTAACGGTACAGCTTCGGCATAGCGAGTTGCGAAATCCACAACCGTGAGAATGAATTTTTTGCCTGTCTTGGTGGGCGTCTGGAAAGGCCCCAATATATCCACAGCAATCTTTTCAAAGGGAGTCTCTATTCGGGGGAGGGGCTGCAAAGGGGCTTTAGGGTGATCCTTATTGAACCCCACTCTTTGGCAGGTGTCACAAGAGCGACAATAGTTTTTCACGGCTTCCGCCACCGAAGGCCAATAAAATTCATTGGACACCTTGTGCAAAGTCCGTTTCCTCCCCAAATGCCCCCCCCACGCCGTAGCATGAGCCAGCTGTAAGACCGGTTCTCGGAACCCTTGTGGGACCACTAACTGGCGATAAACCTTCCACCTTTGTCCTACTCCTTTCGGTGCAAACTCTCGATATAGGACTCCTGCTTCCCAAAAAAACCGAACAGGATGTTGAGGCGTCACAGTAGCCACCTGGTTCCCAGCCGCCTCCCTGCACTCCTGCAAGGACGGATCTTGGGTTTGAGCCTCCACAAAGGCAGTGGAGCGAAGATTCTCTGAAAGGATTTCTTCTCTCTCCGCCACATCTTCTTCGCCTGCTGGCAATAAATCTTTTCCCTGCTGTTTAGCTGACTCTGTCTCTGCTGGGTCTCCATACCCCTCCCCTGCCCGTCTGTCCGTAGCCGTCGCCTCTCCCCCAGCCGGGGGGCAAGATTCTACTATCGGGGCAGGGAACGCGGGGTCCGGGGAGGCCTGTTTCTTCTTAATTGTCTGACTCCGAGTCACCGCTAAAACAGGGGCTTGACTGGCCAAGAAAGCCAGATCATTTCCAATAAGAAACGTAGTAAACTCAGTTTCATGCACTAACAAGTCCAATTCTCCTTTCCAATTTTTGTATTCTAACGGTACTCTAGCCAAAGGCATGGCAATGGGGGAAGAGTTATAAGGAGTGATGGTTAAAAATTGTCCCTCTAGCATCTGTCCTGGCTTCACCAGACTCCGGTCAATAGCGGAAAGGGCAGCCCCACTGTCTCTCCAACCCTGTCCCCATTGCCCATTAATTTTAAGAGACTCACAGAATTGTAGCTGACTCCACTTGACTTGCCCCGGTTGAACCAAAGCCATCGCCGGCCCCTTTCCCTTCCATGACGGTGAATGCCGGGCCGCTACTCCATTTCCCGGGATCCGTGGGGCTGGGTCTTTTCCCTCTCCCTCGCTGGCCTCACTCCAATCTGAGGCTTCTCCGGGGGAGACATCGAGAGGCACCGGTCTCACAGCACCCACTTTAGTAGCTGTTTCTTTTTGCAACTTGGCCTTTAATCTAGGGCAGTCCCGACGCAGATGCCCTTCCAATCTACAATAGAAGCACCCGGTCGTCGTCGGGGTGGAAGTAGCTTTGGGCCCGATTCCTCCTCCAGTTGGATTGGATGTTTCACTCTTCCCGCCGCCTCCCGCCGGCTTGGCTGGGGTGGTTCGATGGCTGCTTCCCCCCTCCCTATAAACTCCCATCTGATCCGCAAGCAGCGCCGCTTGCCGGAGATTGGTGGGCCGCTGGTCACTCACCAGCGCTGCCCTTCCTTCGGGGAGAACGGCATAAAACTGTTCTAAGGCCACCAGCTCTCGCAAATCTCGAAAGGAGACAGCTTGAGCCGTCTCCAGCCATAAATCCAGGGTCCTCCGCAGCCTCGTTGCCGTGGAGACAAAACCCTCACCGGGCTCAACTTTAATCTCTCTGAAACGTTGCCGACACCTCTCGGCCGAAAGGCAAAAAGTTTGTCTGACCAGTTCTTTAAACTGTCCATAATTATGCGTATCCTCTCGCGGGACGCTGTACAACAGTTGAGCCAGACAGCCTGAGGCTCGTGATCGAAGGGCCGACATCCAGTTGCCACGGGGAATACGCTCATCTTCGCAGGCAATTTCAAACAAGCCCATATATTCCAGCGGATCTTGCCCCTCATGGAAACGAGGCAGGTCCTTGAAGTTTGGCTTCTCAGGACGAACAGCTCCAGCGTGTTTTGCCAACTGGTTCTGCAGAAGGTCAACTTGCTTTTGTAATTCTCTTTCTCTGGATGTAGGCCTGGGGCGAGACAGGTCGTTTCGTCTCTCTCTCTCCTTGGAAGTAGATCTGGGACGAGACAGATTCGGGATCCTCCGGGTCCGCCGGAGGAGAACCGCTGACGCTCCCTCCTCCTCTCCCTGGTCACTGCCACTGCCCGTGCTCCACCTCCGAGACCTGGGAATCTCCTCTCGACCCCTAGGTTCCACCATCCAGTCTGCCAAGCGAGATGGGATCGACACCCTTCTCTCTTCACCCTCCGCGCCTTCCCAATCGACAGTCACTTCAATAGGAGGGGCAACTCGAGGAGCCTCAACTGGTAAAATGTCCTCCCGGTCCAACACCGGCAGATCGTCTGCCGCCTCTGCTCCCAGCAGGGGTCGGTCCTGATCCAACAGAGCAGACTCCATTTCTGCCCTAGCAACTTTTCCCTGTCTGGAAAATAACAAACCTTTGCCTGGTTTGACAAACAAATGTTCCTCAGGTGGGCTGCAAAATCCGACCGCTAAGCCACCATGTGAAGGAAGGCTGATCTTACGCCAACCCCGCAGGGCAGGCCACAGTCCCAAAATTCCCGGGACTGGCACACACCTCCCAAGGTCCCATACACCAAACTGGTGTAGCAGCCCCAACCTTTCAAAAAGGAACACACACCGAGATTAAGTTGGAGACTTTATTAAAAGTAAGAATAACAAATTAGTCAGTGTAGGGTCTCCACGTGTCCAATATAAGTAAAATAATCCCTTATAAAAAGGGGCTAAAAGAAGGTAAAGGGGAAAAGGGGGTGAGGTAGTTGTTGTGAGGAAAAGGGGATGGGAATAAAAAGGGACTCTAAAAGAACATAAAAACAAACCCCAAGAGTCTGCAGAAACAAAGTAAGTCAAACCAGGCCTAGCTTTTCCTAGCTACCCTGTCAGAATGGCATACCTGCCCAGACGGAACTTCCCAGCATCCACGCCCCAATGGAAGAAACCTGAAGCTTTTCCCCCTAGCTCCTTTATTGTCACTAGGGTCCAGTTTCCCGCCCAGCGTTCACCAATCCTATCTCCCTAACTGTCGAAGGAGGGCCCCCCGCCCTTTCTCAGCTGTAAACACTTTCTCATGACTTCATCCCAATTAACGCCTGACCTTGCTTCTCAGCTCTGCAACTCACCCTTATCTCCCAGGTGCTCCCAATACATTCCAAAGGCTACAGTAAAAATCCGTTAGCTAAACAGCAATGGGGGTGGAAGGGAAGGGACATCTAACAGGGTTTCTTCTAAAGTCCCAGCCACTACAAGTCCCATCTTCACAGGATCTAGAGCTTTAATTCTCCCAGTAGGAGCATCCCCAAGCAGAGCTCCACTCTGAATGGTCTCCCTAGTGGAAAGGGGAGGCAAGGCAATTTTCTGCAGCCCCCAGCATCACCTCTAGCACTTTTCTGCAACATCTCCCAACCCTTCGGAGAAGATTTATAGGCAACATAGGAGATTGCAGAGGGAAGGAAGAATCAGCAAAGATGGCCTCCTTCCCCGTTCATCCAACAGAAAAACTCCACTGGATCAAAAGCCTCCCAGTGACTGAATGAGAATGGTCAGGGGGGAAATGTGGAAGGAATTTGCAGCACAGCATTAATTCCCAAAGCCTTGCAGAGTTTCAGGACTGAACCCAGTTACACTCTATCTGTCCATCTCTAGATGCAGATTGTCAACAAGGACAACCAGTGTAGTTTCTCTCCAAAGACCCTGCCTGAATCCTGACAAGTGCAGACCTAGAAAAACCAATGTGTGTGTAGCTTCTTTCTCTGTTTTCATAATAGGCTTGTCTGAATGCTTGGTACAACACATTGTCAGTAGATTATATGAATGTGTGATACCTATATTAGGTTGGATCCAGTATCTACCTTCTATAAGAGGAAGGGACCTACTATGAAAGCAAGTGCTCCACTTGTGGAAGGTCCCTCCATCTGATTTTTGGGGATTCCACACTCCGCCCACACTGCAGCTCACCCCATTCAGCAGGGTCTCCTGACTGTGTAGCATTCTTAGGGGGCTGGAGGGGCTGCCGTGGGAAGGAGGGGAAGTCCATTTCTGCCAGTGCAGTTGATCCAGCTTAAATATGGATCCAACCCATTATGACTATGTAGCCAAGTGAGAGAGGATGTTATGCAGATGACTACTGAACAAGTTACCTGTAAAAGGTGTTCATGCTTTAACCCTGCTGCTGCTTCATTTTCTTACTTTAGATCTGTTTTCCTGGAAAGATGTTTCAAATCATACCCACCTTCGTCTCCTAGGTGGTACATGGTTCTCATTGCAATTCTCTCAGGAAGTGGGCCAGTGCTCTTGGAGGTTTATAAATGGAATGAGAGGTTTATAAAAATCCCTACAATAATTTTCATCAAGGAAATAAATTTAGGTGATCCATTGTAGTCTTGGGGGGGGGGGACTTCTTTAGGATTAAAAAAGAAGAAAAGCAATGGAAGCACATGAAACAAATTTAAAGTTGAAAGTTAGTGAAAGTAAATTAAAGGAAAGTCTCTTTTTTTCCATTTTACTGAATGCTTTACATTATTATTTTGGCCTAAAAGGAGGGAAACAGATGAAGACAATTTTTACTATAATTTGTTCATCAATTTAAGGCTTGTAAATGTGAGGAAATAATAAAAGCATTGGCTACAGTTAGGCATGAAGTGAGGAGTTGTATATTTTTAGATTCCTAGAGAGTGCTTCATAGCCCCACCATGTTGTAATCGTACTGTTGAAGCTAAGCAGGAGTTAGTCTGGCCTTATGCATAACAAGAAAAGAGGAAATGAATCACCCAAAAAAGAGGATTTAAAAAGACATAAATTTGCATAAGGTTTGCATAAGCTGATTTTTATGGATAGATGCAGATTTAGAAATAATTACTTTCATGTAAATAGAATACATCTTAATGCAGTAGGAATGTCAGAGAAATCTGCAACAGATTCAAATGAGTTTGGATTTCTATGGATCCGACCTGTGGATTCCACAATGGATCAGCTTTTTCTGAATCATGTGGATTCTGCAGACTTGCAGAGCGGGTTTTCACTTTTTTGAGGGGGGGATTGTGCTACTTTGCATTGGAGCTAGTGCACACTTGTGCAAATGTTAATTAATGTGAATTAGTGCAAGTGTGCATTAGCGCTAATGCAAATTAGTGCTAATAGGAATTAGAGCTAATGCGAATTAGCGCAAGTGGAACAAAATTCTGGTAAAAGTAACCCAGTTCTGTCAATGAGCAGACAACACAATGAAAGGCGCCTATCAAACCACAGAACACAGACAGAATGGATTTAACAAAATCCATACATCCCTACGACCCTAGTGGGGAAGACTGTGATCAGGTGACCCCTTCTTAGTGTGCTGTCCAGGTGCTAACCGTTGATGGGCAGCTTTAAAGCCCAGCTCCCACTCTGTATGGTTCTTTTTCTTGAAGTGGTTTTGAATGGATGGCCCTTCAGATACAGGAGACCTTCAAACAGAGGGCTGTCCTCTGTAAAGTAGGTCAGCACAGCTAAGGTAGGCATATAAGATGCCTGGATAGGACATGAGGTGAGAATGATCCTGAACTCCTCAAGAAGAGTAGGGGATGATGAATAAATAAAGGGATTTCTGAAGGCCACCCTTGCCTGCAAATACACAACTGGTATTAAAGATTCTAACTCCCCCCTCCCCTACACACACATTTGAAGCTTGCACAACATGTTTTAAGTTATCCAGTAGCCCTGCCCATGCATTATTCGCAAGTAGGGCATTCACAGTTTGAAGCGAGTGCAGGGCTGTACTCCGGGCCCTGGCATTCCATCCCCTTGCTAGCTGCACCCTCCACACTGAGGACAGTTGGCTGCCAAGGAGCCCTGACAGATGAACCGCTGCTCGCATATAGGGGGCTCCACATAATCCAGACACCTGGTTGCGCAGGCATCCCAACTGTATGGGCCTTTACATGTAAACAACCATGTTCACTATGCAGATGTTGGATGCTGGGTCTAGTGCAGGGATGCAACATTGGGGGTAGGGTGAAAAGCGCTTCCCCACAAGGCTTCCCTACACATGAGTAATGCATGAACAGGGCTAATTTTAAGGTTCAAGCTAGCCTTGGCAAACTGCCTGGCTCACCTACCAAGCCAACTGTAGCCCACCAACCATGTTTCTGGCCTACCGGATGCTTGTCAACCCCCTTACTTTTGTACAGGGAAGGCCAACTTTTTCTCTGTCAAGGGCCAGATTCCCTCATGGGTGATTACCCATGTCAGGGGCTACATGTTGGCAGTGAGTGGGGCCAAAGCCAGTGATGGGCAGAGCCAAAAGGAAGTGGGTGGGTCACCCCTTTTCTCTTTCTGCCACTTCCTTTTCTCTCTCTTTCTAACACCCCCATCTCTCTCTCTCCCTTTCTTTGCTTCTTTAAAGCAGGCTGCCAGGAAAGGGACAGACTGCTCCTGCCAAACATCTGAACTGATTGCATGGGCATGTAGATAATGTTTTTAATTGGGCTCAGGGCCCCTAGTTGCCCTTCCTGGGTTTAATAGTTCCAGGCAGACTACAAAACCAGGAGGTTTATCATATCCCTGGTGGATCACAGTACATGCCAGGTGGGGTGGTGGGGGATCAGGGTGCTCAGCTTGGTGGGTCTCAGGCCTGGCCTTGCAACTCCTGGGTCGCAATATCTTCTATTATGTTTCACCTTTCTTTCTTACTGTTCTGTGCCATCCCTGTCTTAGGGTGAGTCCACACGGTTGCTTCCCATGCTCTCCATTTGGCACTTTCCCCACCAGATCAGAAGTGTTGTGAGACGAAGCAGGCACCTCAAAAGCAAAACAACAACATGCACCTTTTGACTCAACTAATGCACTAGTGTGCAGATGGCATGGTTTGTGTTGGTTGTGAAATTGCTCCGACAGCAGTGTGAACAACAGTGGGGGGTGGCAGGGAACCAACATGGATAGGA
Source organism: Shinisaurus crocodilurus (assembly GCA_021292165.1). Taxonomy (NCBI): domain Eukaryota; kingdom Metazoa; phylum Chordata; class Lepidosauria; order Squamata; family Shinisauridae; genus Shinisaurus; species Shinisaurus crocodilurus. Next base: position 92,706,272 of record CM037881.1, on the reverse strand, counting down.
TACAGTTGCCATCTCTTGTGGGTTATAAGGGTCAGCTACTCCATGGGTGCACATTTGAGCCTTTCAAAGCCACAACATAGGCATGCTCAGTGCAGTCCAAGAAGCTACCATTCTATATTTGGAAAGTGGATCGTGTTCCAAATCAACTTTTACTTTTATAAAGTTGTCAAGTCCTTTCATCTTTTTAATAGGTCTTATAAGTTGAAAAACCTGTCTCATTTTGTGGCTTTCCTTGGAGCCTTCCCCAGCTTGGTGTGTGTTGTTCCTAGACAATATGCAATAAGAGTGCTGCAATGCTTTGTGGAACAATTACTACACCCTTTCTGGAGTACAAAGCCTTTGCTATGGTTTTGTCAGAGCAACTCTGTGCCGATGTTGCCCTTCTGTTCTGCTTCTCACCCTCTGATCTGCCTAATTTCCAGTTTCAAAAACCTCCCAGCCAAATTACTCAGCCTTCACTAAGGCTGCCAACATTCCATTCCAGCAACAAGGGACAATGAAGATATATTTGTATTCTATGAAGTTCTGTGGAAGAAAGGGGTGGGGTGGGGTGGGGTGGGGTGGGGTGGGTGCTGGAATGAAAGGGATGCTGCATCGGTTGAGCTATGTGATATGCTGAAGTAGGGCATATCTCTGAAAAGCAAGGGACCCCTGTCAAATTCAGAGACATTTTGGTGCCTGCTCCAGAATGTCCAAAATGGCACTCCCCATGATGGCATAAAACCAAATATAATAATAAACTAGGTAATTGACAATTTCCTGCCCTTTAACAGTACCTGAAAATGTACTACCCAAGATGGTCTTCCTCACCCTGCCAAATGGTAGGGCCAGTCCTGGTTAGAAGGGGAGATGATGAGGATAATATTCCTCACTAACAGGAAGGGCTCTCCAGTATGCAGTTACCAGTGTGTTATTTTTTGTAAAACAAAACAAAACCTGATATGGAGATTCATTTGAGATACAAGCATTTGGCCAAGGTGACATGGTGAGGCATCCAATGTGTGGGCAGGAACCAACTTGACAGAAGCCAGGCTCAGATGCTGTAGTCCAAAATGGAAGAATCACAGCTTTGAAAGGGCATAAAATTGCATAAAATAATCAGCCACCCTAGATCAATCAATCAATCAATCAATCAATCAAATCCCAATGTGCCACAAGCAGAAATGGTGTGTTCTGCTGCAAACAGGGTTTACAGAGCCATAACTCCAGTTGACTCATGCAGTCAAACCAAACCACATGCTGCAGGGGCATGCCCCAAAATACCCAAGTTCTACATTAACCAATCTGACCTGGGTTGGGGGGGGGGATACTTTTTTGATTCCATATATGGCAATCAGATGAGGACTCTGAACATCACCAAAACTGATCTACTGAGTTATCCTGAGGAAATGTTGAGCACCTTGTCATCCCCCAGGAATCTGTGTATGATGGGGGTGGATAATGGGGGTGGATAATGGGGGGGGGAGGGTGGCCAAAAATCCCCTCCCCAGTTTCCCCAAAATATTGCCCCCATGTGAAAATGGGGGCTCATTTGCTACTGGGGGTTAAATTTGACCAAAAGCAGGGGAGCTGTTTCTAGGGATGTTGGAGAAATCCACAACAGATTCAAATTTGTTCAGATTTCTATGAATCTGACCTGCGAATTTTGCAGTGTTTGCATTGTTTTTTTTCAAAGTTGCACAGATTCTGCAATCATGTGGAAGAACCCACAAAATGCAGATGGAATGTGTTCACAGACGGAACCAGCATGTGGACTTCCATTTTAAAAATGGGCCGTGATTTGCATATTTTTTTTAAAAGCCAGGGAAATTTGCATAAGATTCAGGTCTCCGCTCTGCAAATTTGCACAAATTGCATAAATTTACACACATTTGCACAAATTGTGGAGCAGAGGCCTGAACTTTGTACAAATCTGAAATTAACTGTCAGAAAATTCAAGGTGGAGTGTGTGCATATGCAGTGAGAGGAGGAGGCTTCCATACTTCTCATGTTAAATGCTGCAACAAGAACGACGACGACTCAAATCCAACGAGTCAGTCCCGATTTGTGCAAATTGAGCTAGAGATATGCAGTTCTTGGCTCCAAATTTGCACAAATATTTTGAGCAATTTCATGGAAGCTGAACCCCCTCCCCTGACTCAGCCCACTTTTGGCCATTGGGTCAGAAATATGTTGAAAGTCCATCGAGCTCAAATGGAATGAGTTTTCCAGTGTCTCATATCCCTAGTGGAGTTAGTAAAATAATGGAGTAACAAACTCCCCCCAAAAAACTGACACCAGTGAAAACTTAGCACCATTTTGTACCAGCTGAAGTTTCCAAGTAGTCCACAAAGGCAGCCCATGTAGAGTGCCTTACAGTTCTCCAATCTAGATTTAACGAGGCATGTATGAGTATTGCCAGTCCACACTTTCCAGAAATGGGCACAGTTGGCTTACCATGTCCTGCCCCTACTGGAGGAATCCTCTTCAGAGGAGGAGCTAGAGCTCCCAGTGACAAACAGCATTGAGGAGCAGCCTGTGCCAAAAGACCAAGAGGAGCCTGGGCCCTTAGGGGCTGTGGTCCATCCCCACAAGAGGAGGGGAATTCTGCCTCTAAAACAGAGGCTGAGAGACCACCTAGCCCATGAGAGCAGCAGTGTCTCAAGAGGCAGACCGGAACAACCCCTGCAAGAAGGAGTGCCCACTTGTAAAGGAAGTCTCCTTGTGAATAAAGGATTCCTCAGGAGAACTTCTTCCAGAAGGCTATGATGTGCTGCAGCTGAGTCCTGGGTGGGGCTCCGGAAGCTCCAGCTTGGAAGCCTCAGTCCTAGGCACGGAAGGGCTGCTGGAACAATACCTTTATTTCAGCTTCCAGTCTCTTTCATCCTGGGTTTCCTGACCTTGTTTCCTTGGACAGATCTTGTGTGATGCTGATCCCTGGATTCTTGAAAAGACCCTGTTTCTTGGACTGAGCTTGTATTGGACTGTTTCCCTGAACCTCTCTGACTTCTGCCAGCCTTTTGAGCTTCAGGATGGATTTGCCCCATAGACTGCCTCAGGACTGAGCCTGAACCAGCCACAAGAGGGCTTAAGCTGAGTAGAAGTGTTCCTGGTGAGAGCACTCCAAAATTGTAAAACTTGTACTACTGGTGGTCCTCCTGACCTAAGAATACCTGACAAAGTTGCACTTTGTTATCTTGCATCCATCCCCGCATAGATCTTGAGAAAGGAGAGACGCACTTACATGTCATCAGGATGTCATTGTGAGGTCATTGATGGCAGCCAACTCCAAATCTCTGGGTGATCCCCCACCCCCAGTACCCCAACTAGTGTCATGTAGATGTTAAATAGTATAGGGAACAAGATGGATACATGTTCATCCTGGTGTCAATCATCCCCCAAAATGCCCAAGGTCCCTTCAGTCCTGCACCTGAGATGGAAACCAGATTGAAATGGGTCTAGATCAACAATCTCCTCCAGAAAAGAGCAGCAGTTGTATCACCAAGACATATATCATCATCATCTATTTATTTGTATGCAGCTTTTCCACAAAATTATGCCCAAAGCAGCTCACAGCATAATAAATGAGCAACAGTAAATATAATTTACAAGATATCAAACAGCAATAAATAGAAAAATATTTTTTTTAAAAAGCTATAGAAACCATAATGTTGGCAGATAAATATGTACATAATAGAAATATCAGTACATACACTATCCAATAAAACAGTACAAATAAACCAGAAAGTGCTTCCTTCATAGTGACAGATGACCTTCCCCAAGTTTGATTTAGACTGGGACTGGCCATTAAGAAAGAAAGTGAAGCATGCTTGGGAAAAAAAATCCCAAGAGTTCTCAATTCACTCAAAATTGCAGCCTCCACATGAGCTCCCAAACCCCCTTCCCATGGCCCCCAGCCTGAACCCCTGGAGGCTTCTGCAATGGTTGTTGCTGCTCCTGTAGGTACTGTAGCAGCTTGTCAGGGTCTGTCCTGCAGCAGCATCTGGTGGCAGCTTTACGCATAACCTGGCCGCAGGGCTTCGCAGGGTGTGAGCCCTGGCTGGTAAACCCTTGCAGAGTTCAGGCCTAGACCAGCAGGCACTCCCAGGTGGGCTAATGTGGACCAGCTGGGAGCTGCCAGGAAAGGCCTTTAGAAGAGCTACATTTCATCTTCAGCTTTTGCCACAGCAACACGGTCTCTCATGCTAGCTGCAGCCTGTTCCTGATCTCCTGCTACATCCAACCTTGCCTCGCTGTGCTTGACCTCCTGCTAGTCCCTGAGCAACGCTCCTGCCTCTGACCCTGCTCTGCCTGGTATGTCTTGGTGCCTGTTGCTGCCTCTTCCTGACCCCTGCCTATTCCTGGACCATGCTGTTTGCCTTGACCTGTGCTTGGACTCTGCTTGACCTTGTGCCTGTTGCCTGGACTTGCCCCCTGCCTCTGGCCCCTGTTTGAACTCTGTTGCCCTAAACCCATGTTGGACCTTGGCCCTGTTGTCTGTATCTGCTGCCATCTTTCATGGTCCCGGTGTTCCAGCCCTGAACCCTCTCCGCCCATGACCTGGACAGCTCAGGTCTCTTTCTCTCTCCCTCTTCCTCCATGGTATCTGCTGCAGGCACTTCAGCAGAGACATCAGGTTCTCTTCCTTTCCCTCTACCTTCTCTCTCCTTCTGCCAATCCCTGGTGCCTGGAACATTTAAAAGTAGTGTCAGGCACCATGGGAAAATTACATTTCCCAAGACTCCCGGAACGCTATCATTCTAACATTCCAAGTGCCAAGGAGTGGGGAGGAGAGAAGGGGAGGGAGGCGGAAGAGAGAAGAGAAGGAAGGGGGAGAACAAGGGACCTCTTCCTCCTAGCTGTTACCACTCACCACCACAACTACAGCTGCCAGATGGGGGACTGGGAGGGTGAAGTTCTATTCTGGGTTAGATTGAAATTCAAACTGAAGAAGAACTCAAGGGCTGTAATGTTTGACTCATACTGAAAACAAGCATTACAACTCACCAAGGGTCATACCGCAAGCTAAGGAATCATGAACTTTAGGGACAGACAGCACTAGGTTATGGTAGGTATAACCTATATGTCCTACTCGCCAACATGGGAGTTAGACTAAAATATTCACTGGGGTCCTCCTGGTGATATGATGTGGAGCAGGATTTTCATGTGTTGCAGTGATATTGCATTTTCTGTGTGGTCTGTGTGACCTCCATGCACAGCCTGGGATTCCCCATGTCTGCTGTGTGCAGGCAGGTGTGGTGGTGGGGAATGTCCCTGAACGCCATGTGGGCTCATGGGACTCTTGGAGAGTGGTGCAAACTTTGAAACTATTTTAAAATGTGTGGGTCTAGGATGAGCCTGTGTACATATACACACACAGGCATACACACTCCTGTTGAACCTGGATGGGCACAGTTGCTTTCAACCTGGGGAATTATATAACGTGATTTTGCAAGGAGTGTACCAGCAACATTTTAAAGGCTGTGAGCCAAGAAGCTGTACAGACAGCAAGGCGTCTCTGTTGCCACTACAAAGTGGATGTTAATTACCTAAAACAATACATGTAATAAGCAAACAGAAAAAAGCCTCTCTTATTGCCATACTGTGCCCACTCATCTAGTATATCTTTAACTGCACAGTTATTTAGCCTGCAGGGATCATAATTAGCTGGTGCACAAATTAATAAGGGACAAAAGGGGGGAAAAAGACAGCAGAGTAAAAGAATGGTGGGAAACTTTGTATTTGGCATTTTTCGAGGAATTTTGTTTGCATGCACAAGTACTTCCTTGTATTGCTAGAAAGTGTGTGTGTGTGTGTGTGTGTGTGTGTTTACAAGCTCAGCATGCCCTATGTGTGATGAATTATGCACTTACCTGCATACTATTTACACATCAGTCAGGAAAGAGGTTGTTTAATTCTATGGCCTCTACTACAGGATATTAACTAAACAAATGAAATACTGGGGAATGTCATGTGCTGTTGTGCTCGCAGCTGGTTCATATGAGATACTGCAATACAAGATACTGACTTAATTAGAATGATTAATGCCTTGCTATTGCCTAGGATCTTTCATCTGAAAGAATTCAATAAATAACTTGAGCCTCCTACAAAGCTTTCAGTTGAGGGCAGGGCAGGAGTTAACATCCCCATTTCACAGACTAGAGAGGCTGAGGCACCAAGTGAGAGAATCCCTTATCAAAGAGCACTAAGCAATTAGTAGCACAGGTGCACACAGATGACACTGAAAATTGTGCTATTAAAATTGGCAGATATGAAGAATGAGTAGACCAGCCTTCCCCATCCGGGTGCCCTCCAGATGTTTTTGGACTTCAGGTCCCATCGGTCCCAGCCAGCATGAACAAGTGAGGAATACTAGGAGGTATAGTCCAAAACATCTGGAGGGCACCAAGCTGGGGAAGATTGTAGTAAATTATTAAAGAGCAGATATGAATAACCATATTATTGACATTTTTCAGTTGTTTAAACTGTTCTAATTTTTTTTATACTGAAATTTTGGGCTGTATTTTATTGTGTCTGTATTTTGTGCTGTCTTATTTATTATTGTAATATGTGTTTTATGAATTGCTGTGAACTGCCCAGAGAGCTTCAGCTATTGGGTGGTATAGAGATGATGATGATGATGATGATAATAATAACCACCACCAACAACCATTTTCTTATTACAGTTGAGAGATGCTCTGACATGGAATCTCTAATGATAATGGCACAACCCTGCCAGCGAAGGCCAACTCTTCCTGTGATAGACCGCACGCCCCCACCACTCAACATAGTAATGTTTTGCTAGGAGACAGGCATCTAAGCTGGAATCCTGATACTCAATTATAATCAAGTGATACTCCAGATTGCAACTGCTTTTCAGTCAGATCTGTTCCTTCCTTCCTTCCTTCCTTCCTTCCTTCCATAACCTGGTTTCCCAAGGCACAAGCTGAAGGATATGACTTCCCAGAAGCCCAGGAGAAAATCTCAGCTGCCTGAAGTTGAAAATCTTGTCAGTTAAATGAACAAGCCCCCCCGCCCCCGCCCAAATGAGGAACTGTACTTTTACTTGCACCCAGCATTTTGGGTGGCAAGCAATCATCTTGATAGATAATAGATGTACAATACTGAGAGATCATTGCTTGCCTCTTCTAAAGGACCTGTTGAAAACCTATTTTTGTCAATTTGGTTTATCTCTGGGCGTTCCCTTTCTATTCAGGTCTGCTTCTCCGTTTCAGATTGTTTGTTTATCACAGTCCCAAATCTTGCCTTATACCTCAACTGTATTTTCCTTGCTGCTGCTATTGATACCACTATTTTTCTTTCCATTATACTAGGGGTGGGAAACATGTGGCCCATGGGCTGCATGTCCCTCCATGGCCATTTTTGCAACAAACAACCCCCCCCCCCCACAAAACCACTGAGGTCCCCAACTGCTGCTGCCAAATTTGCTGCTGCAGAGGCAAATTGTAGTAAGGTGTACAGGACGCGTGTGCCTTTTTTTTCATGTAGCTGTGTGTGTACTGTGCTCCTGCAAGCTTCCCGATTCTGCTTCGAAACAAGGTGTGCAGTGCACTCCCCACGTGCCTTGTTTTCTGTGTGAAATCACTGTGATTTTTGCCACTGTTGTAGCAAAGTCAGGAACGGCAGGGGTGGGGTATGGCCCCTGGTGGGTTCTAGGGAGGCAATGCTGCCCCCCCAACCCTTGGAATCTGTCCAACCCCGGCCTTGCAGCAAGGGGATCTGAGCTGGTGGCGACTGGTCAGGAAAGAGACCTTGGGCTTGTGGTGGGCAACTCAATGAAAAAGATAACCCAGTGGGTGGGTTCACATGACACTTTAGGCCCACAGAGGCTCTGTAGCCTCTGTGGGGTTAAAGTTGCCCCAGGCCCTGGCTGTGCCCAACTAATGATCAGGCACAGCAGGGGTCTGGAGGCACCACTTCTCCCCTCTTCCCTGCTCAGTCCTCCTGCCGGTATGTAGGAGTAATCCTAGCAGAGGGGAGCATTTTAAATCACCGCCGGAGAAGCAGCCACAAGCAGCATGAAAGGGCCGCTGCTTGCAGCTCCTTCTCCATCGCAATTTAAAATGCTCCCCTCTGCTGGGATTACTCCTATGTACTCCTGGCTGTTCTGCAGTTTTCAGTGATATTCAGTCTCTGCTTCTCTGTGTTGGTGCCTGCAGCTCCCCTCTCCTCCACACAGCTTGCAGCACAACCACACCTCTTTATATATTCTCCCACCAGGACTAGAGGGCTACAGATCTGTGACTTCAAACTGGGGAAACGAAACTTAACTCTATTAAGGGGGAAAGGTGATTTTAACTCCATGAGGGGAAAACCCCACTCCCATCAGGAGATGTTTGGGCCTACAGGCTTCATCTTAACCCAAGCCTGTGTAGGCCTCAATCCTTCACAGGGGGAATGCCACTTGGAGGACTGGAGGAGGGCTTATTCTTTCTGTCACTGGTGCATGTGTGTGTGCCAGTGACAGAGAGAATAAGCCCCCACCCACTGCAGGAGTAGCACTTTTGTGTGTACTTCTTCACACCGCACATAGTTAAACTATGGCATTCACTTCCACAAGATGTAGTGATGGCCACCAATTTGGAAAGCTTTAAAAGGGGATTGGAAAATTCATGGAGGAGAAGGCTAGCAATGGCTACTAGTCCTGATGGCTATATGCTGCCTCCAGTATCAGAGGCAGTATGCCTACTATGTACACCAGTTGCTGGGGAACATGGGCAGGAGGGTACTACTGCACTCTTCTCCTGCTTGTGGGCTTCCCACAGGCTTCTGGTTGGCCACTGTGTGAACAGAATGCTGGACTAGGTAGCCTTTGCTCTGATCCAGCAGGGCTCCTCTTATGTTCCTGTGATTTAAAAGACAAATTCATGGAGGACTAGGCTAGTCATAATGGCTCTATGTTACCTCTCGGATCAGAGGCAGAATGAATATACTTGCTGGGAAACAACAGCACGAGAGAGCGAGATTGAGCTCATGTCCTGCTCGTGGTGGGCTTCCCATAGGCATCTGTGAATCTCTGTGGGAAACAGAATGCTAGACCAGATATGCCTTTTGTCTGATCCGGCAGGGCTCTTCTGTTCTTAACCAAGAACCTCATAATATTCCACAGAAAAATGTTGCCAAAAACATTCTTTTCCCCACGCATATTATTTCTCTTCTGAAGTACTAGTCTTTTGTTGTGGCAGTTTCTCATTTGCCATTTCTCTTTCTGAAGCCATTCTTCTACAGATGTCATGGAGGCTCAAATTTCGAACCATGGAAATACGTGTCTTGGGGGCTCCTAATGCTCCCTTCAAATATAATGTGAGCAGTATGACCTCCAAATTCTGTTTCAGCTTGGATTTTAACCCAAACCAGAAATGAATTCAACTCTTTCCCGACTCCCTCCCAGCCAGGCAGACATCAGGTCCCCACCCACCCTCCAAGAATCCTCCAAATCTTCTGCTACCTTCTGAGCAGTGTTGGCGTGCGCGCGCGCGAGAGAGAGAGAGAGAGAGGGGAAGGGAAGGATGTTTCCTCCCCAGTGCTCGGTATACTGTCACACAGTGTTCCATGTCAGGTGCAAGCAGGGACTTGGAGCTAAATGGGGAGATTCCTTCCCCCACACTATTTCCCCCTCAGTAAAAATGGCTGTGGGGGGATATTTACTGGGGGAAATCAGCAGGTAGGGTTCAGCACCCATATCCCATCCATTAATTTCTCCCGCAAATGCCTTCTGTACCACTACAGTTGTCTTGTGAGGAAAATGCAGGATTGAAAACCTCATGTTTTCTTCATAATATGTAGTTCTGTCCTGGGTTCTAAATAAGAATGCCATCTAATTCCAGTCCAAGTGAAATTAGTAGGAGGTTTGTGGCTCCAGCCACAATGGCATCAAACCAGAATAGAACCCTGGCTTACCGGAATCCCATCAGTTCCACTGAAGGTGCTGTAGGCCACGCCACCTATGCAGGAATATTGTGTAATGTAGATATGTGATGATGTCATCCTGCCATTGTGATGCAGGAGGCCTCTGCCCATGAGTAGTGCCCATAACACTAAAACACATATTTTCCAGAAGGCAAGCTAGTGAGACTAAGAGAAAAGTAACTTGTCCAAGAACCTAAATACAAGGCAGAGGTGGGATCTGTGCTCCAAAACACAAAACCACACGTTTGAACCCAAACATAGATGATGCTGGAGGGCAGAACTTCACTTTGCAGCATGCCAGCCTCCTAATTTAAAGAATAAAAAAAAATCTTTAAAAATGAGTTTCTACCTGCAGAACCAGAAGTTCCATGGGCACCACGTCGGAGACACCAGCACTACATAGATGTTCTCCAGTGGAACCAACCAAGGCATCCAATATCCAGAAAGTGGGAAGCTCAGTGGTGGAGCATATGCTTTGTATGTAGAAGACCCTCTTGAGTCCCTGGCATCTCCAGTTAACAGGGTCAGGTGGCAAGTGACGTGAAAGGCCTATGCCTGAGACCCTGAAGAGCTGCTGTGAGTCTGAATAGAAAATATTGAGCAAGGGTGGGAAGAAGGTAGATCTGGATTTAATAGAGCTCTGCATGATTTGCAGTGGATCAGCAATTCTACTGCAGTAGACTAGAATTCCTGCCTTCCAGTTGTTTAACAATCGCAACAACTAAGGGTGCAATCCTATGCATATTTAGACAGAAAAATGTCCTACAACTTCCAGCATTCCCCAGCCATTAAATCTCCTTGGTTTTTGCCACACACACACACACACCTGCCCCCAAGGCACATTTTAATGCAAATCCACCTAATTTTGCACTTTAGAACCACTATGCAGATCGGAATCCAGTTATTTTCTGAATTTTACATTTCTCTGAATTTTGCAGTGGAGTTCTCAAATCCAAAAATGCACACAAAAATGTGCATCTCCATGAAAATAACATTAAAATGCAGTATATCAGGAAAATCCCTTGCAAAATGTGTATATTAGGGGAAATTACACAGAATTTTGTTGTGCAATTTTTACCTGGCAAGGTCAGTGGCCAGGCCCCTGCCTGCCCCTGCCAGGTAAAACCTGATGGAAATTGTAGTATTGCCTGCTTAAATCAATGAGGTAATGTAACCACTAGTTAGAGTGGGAGGAAAGGGTTGATTGGACAATTCCCAGGGTGCATCTTTTCTAACCCCTCCTCCCTACTTCCCTTCCTGCCTCTCTGTGGCCAGAGCTCCCTCTCTCTCTCTCTCTCTCCCCTCTCCCCCCCCCTCTCCCCCGTCCCTCTCCAACAAAATGGTCACATGGTCTGAGCTGGCTTCCGACCAGTGATCTCCAATGAAGACTAATTTGCCTATATGCATCTTGCATATATGAATAAACTAGCTGTTGCTCGTGGCTTTGCTTGTGTGGATTTTAGGATTTGGTACAATTGTTTTTAAAAGAAACATGATGGAATCCCAGCTCCCCTGGGACTGCACAATGAAATCCCAGCTCCCCTGGGACTGCACAATGAAATCCCAGCTCCCCCCCCCCCCTGGGACTACACAACAGTGAAATCCCAGCTCCCTCGGGTCCACACAACAATGAAATCCAAGCTCCCCCCCTCTAGGACTACACAACAATGAATTCCCTGCTGCCCCCTTTGGGACTGTACAATGAAATCCCTGCTTTCCTCCCCCCCGGGACTACACAATCAAATCTCTGTCCGCCCCCCAGGACTGCACAATGAAATCCCTGCTCCCCCCGGGATTACACAATGAAATCCCAGCTCCCCCCCCCGGGACTACGCAACAATGAATTCCCTGTTCTCCCATGGGACTACGCAACAATGAAATCCCTGCTTCCCCCCCCCCCCCGGGACTTCACAATGAAATCCCTGTTCCCACCCGGGACCACACAATGTAATCCCAGCTCCCCCCTGGGACTACACAGCAGTGAAATCCCTGCTCCCCCCCCCCGGCACTGCACAACAATGAAATCCCTGTAGTGGTGGGGCCGAGCTGGAGCCGGCTGAGGCTCGTTCCGGGCTTGGCCCCCCTGCTAGCGGCGGCGGCCCGATCCCGCTCTTCAGATCAGCGCGAAGTGTGTCCGCGCTGCTCGAGCCACCGCCGCCACTGCCGGAGGACCCCCCAGCCCTCCCTGCTGCTGCTGCTGCTGCCGCCGCCGGAAGACTCCCACACCCCCCACTGCCGTCACCCTACCTGGTCCTGCGCTCCAGTGCGCCTCTGCCACTTGCGGAGCCACTGCTCCGGCGCGCTGGAGCCCTGCCCGCACTCTGTTTTGGCGGGGGGAACCATGGCAACAGGGCTTAAACAGCCCTGTTGCCATGGTTCCCCCCTGCCAAAAACAGAGCGCAGGGTCCTGTCACATCACTTCCTCTGTGCCGGAAGTGACGCGACGGGACCCTGCGGACAGGGAAGACAGGCTCTCCGCTCGGCGGAGAGCCCAGGTAAGGCTCGTGCGTGTGGCTGAGCAGCCCGTCGGACGCAAGCAGGCCCAGTTTGGGCCTTGCTCCTGTCTGTGGGCTGCTTGGCTACATCCCTAAATTTGTCCGGGACCACACAATGAAATCTCTGCTCCCCCCCAGGACTACACAACGAAATCCCTGCTCTTTCTCCCCTGGGACTATGCAACATGAAATCCCAGCTTGCCCCCCCCCCCCCCCCCGGACTACACAGCAATGAAATCCCAGCTCCCCCCCCTGTGTAGTCCCCAGCTGCAGTGCATATGAACATTCTGTTTTGACGTAGGAGAGATTTGCATATCCGCTCCTGATTAGGCCCCTGTGGCGGCAGTTCATACGAACATTCTAAATGTCATTGGAGTGATTTGCATAACCACTCCTGAATGGCCCCTGCGAACATTCCAAGTGATGCCATTGGCTATCATCTTTTTTGGGCCATATAGGCGCAGTGATGGCTTTTTCAGAGATTTGAACCCACCAGTCTTTGTCCTTGGGTGATGGAGAGTATGCGTGCCAGGTTTGGGGCGGATCTGTCCAACCGTGTAGGAGCTATGCAACGCACGCAAACGCCCGTACACACAGACACACAGGATTTGGGATGCCCCACACACAACAGTCATTCTCTAACTGCAAGTGTAAAGTTTAGGCTCGGTGCTGGCAGCAGAAAACTTTTCTGACAGAAATATCTGATCTTAAAGAAAAATCAGGTTAATCCTGAGAGTCTACAGGTGATGAAGAGTGACCGTGCCAAGTTTGGGGTAGATCTGTCAAAACGTGATGGAGCCTATGCAACGACGCCCCACACACAGCAGTCATTCAGTCATTTAAAAAGTTTCCCTCCCTTTTCACTCCCTCAGAGAACTTCTAAATGGCCGAGGGGAGAGTTGCATACCCACCCCTATTGGCCCCTGCAGAAATTCATATGAACATTCTAAGTGTCGTTTGGGCTATTTGCATAACTGCTCTTATTGGCTCCTGCAGCAATTCTGAGGTGAGGCCGACTTGCATAACTGCTCCCCTGTTGTTTTGCCCATAGGAGATATGAGAGTGGGGTGATTTTGCCCCCCCTTTTCACCCCCTTAGGGATGGAATTTCCAAAAATCCTTCCTTAGTGGGTGTCTACGTCATAAAAGCAATGTTCCTTCAAAATTTCACGTTCCTAGATTAAACGGTTTGAGCTGGGCATTGATGAGTCAGTCTATCAGTCAGTCAGTCAGTCAGTTAGTCAGGACTTCTTCTTTTATATATATAGAAGATGGACTGTAAATAAAACTAATAAATGTCTTTATTAGTTTTAAATCTTGTATGGACAATCCGTTTCCTTTTAAGAGCCTTTTAGCAGGGTTTACCAACCCTGGTGATAACCAGTTTCAATAACCAGGCTGCGCATAAGGGGGGGAACTCTGCTTTGTCCTAACCAGTATAGGACTGACTCCTTTCCACATCCTCCAACATAACCTGCCAGAGTGGAGGGAGGGCAGGTTTTGGTGGGCAGGGGCTGGGCAGCTGGGTGGCTTTGATTATGAGGGGCATGACAATGGCAGGGGCCATTGGCAGCACTGTGCCAATGGTGCAGTGGAGTCTGGCCCTGGCCCTGCAGAGGCACCTGACCTGACCCCCTAAAAACATTTTTTGAGTACAAAGGGATTACACATGCTGCTTGCCATAAATTTGCCTGTTCATCTAGCTGGAGGGGGGCAGTTCCTCACATCCATCAGTGAAATGCTTCACTGTGTCTTGGCCACCTTTCCCTTGCCATGGCACTTGGCAGTCCAGTAAGTCCTGCAGACTGGGCAGGAGCCAGATCTGACGCAAACACTGATGGAGGGTCATCATGCCCTCACTCTGAAGCATTTCTAATTCAACACACACCGTGAGAGCACAGCACATATACTCATGCCAACATGGATTGTGTGAACAGTACTTACCAGCGCGGATGTATTACATGTACATACTGAGAAAAGCCTAAATAGACTCTAGAGGGCCATTCTGAAGACTAGGTATCAGTTTGAGTCCTGGAAGCCCTTGACAACAACGAAGGGGTCTCAAGAGCTACATTTCTCAGGCCTACTTGCACCTAGGGATGGGCCATTCTGTCACACCCAATTTCACCCAGGTTCTCATTTTTCCACTGTTAAGTTCAGTCAGTTCTGTTGGATTGTGGTGTTCTCTTCTTTTAGTCTGCATGAAAATTTGTACAGATTTTTGTGCACATTCCCCCTCCCCAAATATATGCATTTTTGTGTGCATTTTTTCAAATGTATTCATTTTTGTACATACATTTTCCACTGAATAAAGCAAAAACAAGCAAGAAATAGTTGTGGCACCTTAAAAACTAACACATTCATTTTGGGATTTTTTGTGTGGATTATATCCCACTATATCAGATGCATGTGCACATTTCCCCAAATATAGCATTTTAATGTACACACTGTTTCAAATGTGTGCAGATTTTTGCACACTTATTCAAATGTATGCATTTTTGCAGGCAATGTTTCCATTGAATGAAGTGTTTTTGCATGCATTTCCACCAATATGTGCATTTTTTGTATTGTATGCACTGTTTCAAACACACACATTTTTTGTGCACACTTTTTCAAATGCACACCTTGTACACATTTTTGCTGTTGTTGCATTTGCAAACTGCTTTGCAAACTTCAGAAAAAGATGGATTTCAATGTCTAACTGTGTTCCAGTTCATCTTCAGGTTCGAGAAGTGGATTTGGTAAGTTCACAATGAAATGCGAACCAAATGAATTTCTCACCTGTTCCTACTTGCAGCTAGAGCCCTCCATAGTAACATTTCCAGGCACCATGGTAAGAGACCGCCTTCCCTTCCTCCTCAGTGCAGGGGGGAAATGTCGGAGGGATTCTCTTCTTCCCACTCATTCCTTCCCACAGATTTCCCCTTTGCCTCCACATTTGTGCAATGTGTAGTTCGATCTTTAAAATAAAGCTTAAAAAAAAAAAGTACGTCACTTCCCGATGGAACTTTACCTAAATAAACACAGCATTAATTGGTGGTGTATTAATGAAGATAGGAGGATGAACATTCTTATACAGTAATACCTTGGATTGCAAGTAACTTGGTTTGAGAGCATTTTGCAAGACAAGCAAATTTTTAAATATTTAATTTTTTTTACTTGATATACAAGCGACGTCTTGCAATACAAGTACAAGTTATATATACGGCTTAAATTAAAAATCTCACAAATTTTTTTTGGGGGGATTTCGTTTTGATATAAGAGTGTTTTGGATTACAAGCACGTTTCCGGAACGAATTATGCTCTCAATCCAAGGCATGACTGTAATTGCTTAATTAAATACATTCAGATGTGGATTCTTAATTGGCCAAAGTAATGCCTTTCAACAATAGCACAAATAATAGTCTGGCTAATCCACATTGCCAGCATAGCCTCCTATGATTACTAAAGGAAAATTTCCAACCTCCATTTTTTAAATTCACTGGTTAAAGTGCGCGCGCGGGGGGGGGGGATGTCACATTAACTGCTAGGATTATGATTGTGCTGATTCACTGGAGATTGCAAAAGTATTAGTCACATTTTCTTGTCTGCCTAGGAAGCATACAAGCATACGCTTCTTTGCAAACAGCACAGCCAGGTGGATTGCATGGCAATAAGATAGTTAAGTGTTGCCAACAGCAGAACAAGGAGGAACACTTCATTTGGATGTTTCTAACAGAGAAAGCTATGCTGGCTGGGGCATGCTAGGAGTTGTAGACCTTTTTTTCTGTCTAAACTTGCATAGGATTGCACCTTTAAGCGCCATAGACTGGGGGGCCTTAGTAAATCTGAAAATTTCAACTCCAAACAGACTGGGGCATGGTCTGAAAGTACCAGCGTTTTACTCTTACAGACATTAATTTGATGTAGCAACTATGTCGAAACCAAAAAATAATCTAATCAAAAGTAATTATGCTGCACAGGTCAAATAAATGTGTAGTCTCTTTCATCAGGATGCAAAATTCTCCAAGCATCAATCAAAGCGAGTTCAGACAGCCATGCAGACTTGAAGTGTAAATCTCACCATCGTTTGCCTCTTTGAGCAGGTGTATTCCTATCCAGCAAATGATCTAAAACCTCATTAAAGTCCCCACCCACGATCAAATAATCAGAAGCAATATCAACCAATTTGCTACAACATTCATGAAACATAACCAGTGAATCATTATTAGGCCCATACACATTAATCAGAGCAATTACTTTATCATTATATTTCCCAACCAAAATCAAAAAGTGGCCATCAGAATCACTGATGACCTGTTGAACTGAATTGATAAGAAAAGTTGCTTATGGATTAAAATCACAAGCCCTTAAACTGACTTGAAGTATCATTTACATAGTTCTCTCCAACCCAATCTTTTCTCAACTAATGTGCATCTGCAGCCATCAAATGGGTTTCTTGTAAAAAAGAAAGAAAGAGAAAAGAAAAAAGCCACATTGGCATTATGCTGTGTTAACCTAGAAAGCGCTTTCTTCTGCTTTGGATTCTGCAACCCCTTGACATTCCATGAAGTCACCTTAAAAACAGAAAAATAGGAAACATATTACTTGGCCCTCCACACAAACAGATCTGACCAATTTTGCAGAAATTACCTACTTTAAATAATGTGACATATAAATCATTATATGATTAGAAGCATTGTGGTGCAGTGGTTAGAGTGTTCTACTAGGACTAGGGAGACCCAGGTTTGAATCCCTGCTCAGCTGTGGAGCTCACTGGATGACCTTGGGCCAGTCACGATTCTCAGCCTAACCTAGCTCACAGGGTTCTTGAAAGGATAGGGAGAAGCCATTTTTGCCTCCTGGACCTCCTTGGTGGGATAAATACATGCAATATCTCAAAGCAAACAAGAATATCTTTGTTTATTAATACTTTACTCTTTGCTACATTGCAGCTCACCTTATTGTATATAGTTGAAATAGGTTTTAATTAGTTCCCAATGCAAGAAAATGAAATAAATAAAATGCTTAATTTTGAAGTATTCTGACACATTTGGAGAATGACTTGGGAATGGTTTCAATGGTAAAAGATTGAAAATATCACAAATGAATTTCAGATTATGAAACAGGGTAATGTTTTATTCTAGAGTTTACTCCAAAGCAGAGAGTTTGCTTACCTGGTAACCTGATCTCCTAAGATCTATGAACAGGGTGGTGTGCAAGAGCACATTTACCCACAGGCTGATGCTCTTTGAATTGATGTTCACGTAACTAGAAACAGCTACATTGCATCTGTAATGCATAGCGGACACTTGCACATATAAAAAAATGACACTGTAGTAGTAGTAGTTCTGAAACCACTGTAACAGAACAGAGCAATCCTATGGTCCCTGAGTGGGTATCCCAGGGGCCATAGGATATGGTGGGTTTCCTCCCTGTCCCCGGGCTGTGGACAGAGCTATGACTTTGGGCGGAATCTGAGCAGAATCCCCCCCCCCCCCCGCCCAACCACTGTGGAAAGGTTTGTCCTGGCTCCTCATCTGAGGTCATTGTTGCCATTTCAGAAGAGGGAGGGGAAGGGTGGGAACGGGATGTAATGGTGGGCAGGGAGGGAAGAGGAGACAAATCCACAAGCCTCTCTGTTCCCATCCCTGCCCCCAGCTAGGCAAGTATGCTAGATGAGCTCAGAGGCCTCACTAGCTCTAAATAACAAAATGGAGGAAAGGGAAGGTGGAAAGGCCTCTGTGGTTCCTCCCACCCTGCCTGGCTCTTGCTGGCAGGGCTTTGGGTAGATGGAGGGCTCCAAGATCAGAGCCCTCTCTCTATTGTGGAAAGCAGTGGAAATTTTCTCTTATGTTTCTCTCTTCCTTATGTTTAATTACTATGAGTTATGAGTGTCATAGACTGCTTAAGCTTCATAGCCAGCTTTTTGTTAGCAACATTCCAAGAAAGCTGACCGCCTCCCCCTCCCTGTAATTTCTAGGGGTCTTAATCCTACCTTGGGGGGGGTGCTCGCCTTTTCTCGCCTTTTCTCGGTGAGCACCCCCTCCAAGGCCCGAATCCCTGTGCCGCTTGATCCGCCGTGCCGGCAGCACGGGGTCCTGTCGCATCACTTCCGGCTGCCAGGAAGTGATGCGACGGGACCCCGTGCTACGCTTTTAGCGTAAAAACCAGGGCAACCCAGTTTAGAACGGCCACGAATAGCAAATTGTGGCCATTTTAAGCTAGATAGGTTGCCTTGGTTTTTGTGCTAAAAACGTACCGCGGGGTCCCGTCACATCACTTCCTGGCAGCCGGAAATGACGCGATGGGACCCCACGCTGCCGGCGCGGCATGGAGCAATGGGACGAGCGGCGGGCAGGTAAGGCGCGCGAGTCTCGCCCCCCCCCCCGAGTGGGGCTGATCTCAGCCTCAGTTCAGTCCCCCGAGACTCGCGATTACTCCCGGATACATGCCTAGTCAGAAACCGCAAAGCTGACCAAGAGGCTGGCCAGATAAAAAGCACGCAACAGTACTGCATGGGCTAGCCTTGACCAGATAAGATATGGGCACATCAGTACATCGTGAGTCAGCAAGTGTGAAGACTCCTAATTGTACAAACAACCCATTGTAATAGAGACAGCTCATTGTCAAAGGGGTGGGGGGGAAGAAGAATTGTGTAAACTCACAGGTGTAAAAGCTACCCTGTATATGTCATTTGTAGTATAAAAGTGAACGCCTGCGTGCCGTTATGGGCCTTCCCTGTGGTGTTCCGGGGGGGGGGGGACGGGACGACATGCTGCAGCATTCTTTTTGTCTCTACAATAAAGTGCTTTGTTGTCTGACCACCTTAACTGCGTCTGGCTACTGAATTGGCTGAGGTCAGCTGGACAATGAACTGAGCCCAGTTTGGGCTCTTACCACACTATCGAGCATCTATCCAGAAGGACTGTGCTCTAACAGCGCAACCCTATGCGTTACACTGGTGCCGCTAGGTCATTTCAGACCCTGGACTTAATGGACTTATGCCACCCCCACCCCCACTTTAGACAGCCATGTATATTAAGCACACAACTAACATTTATCTTCTCTCCAGCACACCACCATTTTTTATAGAAAAGAATCATATATATTTGAAGTAAAAATAAATAACATGAGCATGCCCATCTGGCTGCACCGCAACTATAAAATGTTTTTTTTTTTTTAAGTAAGAAGGGATGTGCAGTGCAGCACATACCCTCCAACATTTCACAGATGAAAATAGGGACACAAAAATGTGAATTTGTAACAGGTATGGTTAAGCAACATGAAGGTGTGATCAATAGGGTGTGGCCAGGCCACATGAGGGCATGGCCAAGGGTATGGCCAGGCAACCAAAGGGCATGGTGAGGTACAAAAGTTATTAGACTGGAGGAAACATACAACTGCAGTATTTTAAGCACAGGAATCTTTGAATTTATGTATTGCATTTAGGGAAGCCTGAGGGAAAAAAGAAAACCCCAAATCAATAAATACAACTCTGTGTGTGTGTGTGTGTGTGTGTGTGCGTGCACACGCACGCACGCGCGCGCACACACACACACCCCATTAACATTAAATACAACATTATTATAAAAATAAACATTATTATAAAATAAATAAATAAATACAACATGGGTGAAAAGTCTTCATTACAAGCAGTCATGCAACCATGACTTTCCTCCCTCTTGAGGTTTGGATCTCAAAATTGAAAATTGAAAACCTTGACTGGTGCTGAACCCTCAGTATTTTTCTTTGCTCTCCTGTATCCTGTACTCAGGCCTTCAAACTTCACTCTGCTGTTTGAAGTACTACTTTCTTTCTGATGCTACATCTATATGTTCCTTTTCTGATCCTCCTTATGTTCTGCCTCTCCCTAAATTTCCCTGCAATAATAGGTAAAAGGCT
Organism: Shinisaurus crocodilurus; assembly: GCA_021292165.1. NCBI lineage: Eukaryota > Metazoa > Chordata > Lepidosauria > Squamata > Shinisauridae > Shinisaurus > Shinisaurus crocodilurus. The sequence continues at coordinate 92,685,985 of CM037881.1, read as the reverse complement.
ATAGTTATGAAGCGTTTAGTCTTATCTCTTATTATATTGTTAGTATTTGCCATGTTATAATATTTGGCCCAACTACAATTTTTCTCTTTGTGCAGAAATGCATCCTTTAATCCAATGTGATGGTAACAGTGGAAGACCGACAACCTGGTCTTCTGCGTGGGTTCAATGCTAAGGAGGTAGCGAGTCCTGGGGCGGCCTTCTCCGAGATCCCCAGCGACTATCACGCTTAGCCCAGAACAAAGGGATAACTTATAGCCACAGAAGTATCTTTTAGAAAACAAGTTTATTTACAACATTACCTTCACAAACCCAGACACACGCCAGCAATACAGCTGATCAGTACGGTACAAAGTAGCAAGCAAGAAGTCTTAAGAACACCGTGATTTCAGGGCTCTCAGCTAGTTAGTTCAGCTCGGGTCCCGGCAGAGGCCCGGTCAACCGCACGCTGCTAGCTGGGTTCCCGGCGGAGGCCCGGTCTACCCAAGCGGCTAGCTGGGTTCCCGGCGGAGGCCCGGTCTACCCAAGCGGCTAGCTGGGTTCCCGGCAGAGGCCCGGTCTACCCAAGCGGCTAGCTGGGTTCCTGGCGGAGGCCCGGTCTACCCAAGCGGCTAGCTGGGTTCCCGGCGGAGGCCCGGTCTACCCAAGCGGCTAGCTGGGTTCCCGGCGGAGGTCCGGTCTACCCAAGCGGCTAGCTGGGTTCCCGGCGGAGGTCCGGTCTACCCAAGCGGCTAGCTGGGTTCCCGGCGGAGGTCCGGTCTACCCAAGTGGCTAGCTGGGTTCCCGGTGGAGGCCCGGTCTACCCAAGCGGCTTGTGAGTGATTTCAGCTTGGTTTCCCAGGGGTCCGGTCAACCCAAGCGACCAGTGATTTCAGCTAGCTGGAGCGTGCCGGGTGTGGCTACCCGGGGTTGCCGATCCTTCATTCTCTTACCCCAGGCATGGGGCAAGATTGTTGATAAGGTCCAACAACAACCCAGTTCCCTTGCGCAGGGTGTTTTATACCTTGGTGTTTCAGGTAGCCCCTCCCTCCGTGATCAGGTGGGTTGACACCCTCCCTGAGGGGCGGCCTTTTGGGTCAGGTGGGGTGACGCCCTCCCCCCGTGGGATGGGGTCCCTTTGAAGCCACTTGCTTAATGGTCCCATCCTATGGTGTTGAGTGGCCATTTCTTAGGGGTGCCGAAGTGTCTGCTCT